>CAWUHX010000007.1:0-1200000 GCA_963922205.1 Romanomermis culicivorax | reverse complement strand
ACATGTGAATCGAATGAATTTTGATGAATGTGTATACAAATGATGATAATTATGAAAAATAAAGTGTCTGAAATGTGCCAGATTGAATAAAATTTGATTGACGAACGCGCAATCTGATCCGCAAGTTCTTAGACTGAATAAAAAAGTCAGTGTCGTGAGATTTACTGTATTTTTCATTAGGATCTTATAGCAGGCACTATTAACAGTCACCGTTTTTTTTTTCCTCAAATGGGGTCTTTTGAGGAAAAAAATTTCGAAATGAGGAAAAAAAGTTTGGGTATGGTTCTCATTGAGGAAAAAATTTTGGGGAATTCAAAACCGAAAAGATGCGCTCTGGTGGACTTAAAAGAGTCAAAATCTCAAAATTTTCCGGCGCTTCGCGCCGGTCATGGGTATAATCTTGACTATTTTCTATCAGGCGCGGCCGTTAGCGTATCTACTCCGACTTACTAATTAATTCTCAACAGTTTCCATCGATCAAGTTAGCTCGTTTCATTTTCTAATCGTTAACAGTTCATCACAGGGTTTATTTTGCACACCGCAACCAAATTTCGGGCTGTGCAACCAAATTTTTTCTGCCAAGTTGCACAGTGCAACTTGAGGCCTGACTGCTCTTTTGAGAAAGTTATTGGGTTTTCTGTCCAGAGATGCATTTTTGTGCGTTCTAAAATGGAAAAAAAAATTTTCAATTAATTTATAATTTTCTATATTATTCTAGTACGCGGTTAGAAAAGGTCATTCTAGTTAGTGCTTAAGGTTCTTATTATCATGATATTATGGTTAAATGTTTGATCCTGTATTGTTTTTTGAAGAAGTTGATGAAAACCAACATTTTTCTCGATAATTTTCCCAAAATTGCGATCTTCACAAAAAATTTGAATTTTGACTTTCACGTGATTAAAACATTTTGAGTGTGAGACAATGCTAGAAATTTTTGGCGCTTGAAAGCCGCTGGCCTAGTTTTTGGATTTGACATTGCCCCACTGAAAATTCATTAAATTCACCGAAAATCAAACCTTGTGTCTGGGAAATAAAAGGTGAAAAGATTCATTTTTCAGCGTTCCAGAATATTGAAATCCCGAAAAAATTTTCGGCGCTACGCGCCGAACTAATTACTCTAGTCTAGTTCAATTAAATTTTTCATTTGGTCTCCAAAACTCAAAAATTGGGTTTTAAATGCCTAAAACCGACGCGGATCGAATGAAATGTCAAGAAGACAGTTTGCAATGGTTTTTCCGATAAATTTAAGCAAATTTATCGATTTTAGAGTGAGCAACTAAAAATTTATCTGTACAACCAAAATTTTTCCCCAAGTTGCACATTGCAACCTGGCCTGTGCAAAAAATCCCTGGTTCCATATGTCTTCCAAAATTGAGATTTTTCATCAATTCTCTCAATTTTTTCTCTCGATACTTGGAATTTTTTAAACGTTTGCAACCTGAACTTTTGCCTTTATTGAAGATGGAGATCGAAGACACTACTAGACTGCAATCTGTTCATGAATATCTGTTGGAGAGATTTATTTTTCAGCGTTTTAGAATATAAAAACCCGAAAATTTTTCCGGCGCTCGGCGCCGTAATTTGAAACAAATTACAGTTCATCAGTTTGATTTTAATTTATTTCTCAACGTTGTGAAGATTCATTTTCCAGCGTTGTAGAAAGTGAAAATTAAAACATTTTTCTGGCGCTCCGCGCCGGACCAAAAACTAAATAAAATTAGATGATTCTAATCGGAGCCACAGAAATGTCAATATAGAGCGGATAAATTCCTGAGAACTCTATCGTTAACATGCTTCACCTGCTTCTGTACAACATTAATATATTCTTCATGAGCTTATTTTTTACTAACGTAACCAGAATTTTCTCAAATTTTTCCTCATTTTTGCAGGTTTCTGACTCCAAATACAACGAAATGCTTGGGTATGCTCCTAAAATGTATAAAAAAGCATCCATAGCCACATTATAAACGTTTTTAAAAATGAGGAAAATTTTTGGAAAATGAGGAAAATAATTTTGGGTCCGGTTCTCATGTGGAAAAAATTTTCGAGGAAAAAAAAAACGGTGTTAACAGTATAACTGCAGATATAAAAAATTATATTCGCAGTCCTGCCCGGATCCTGTCAACAGCTAAAAAAATATTGACCGGATCCGGTCAGTGTTGCCAGATGCGGCTATTTCCCGCCTTTTTCGCGGTTTTCAGATCCCTCTGGCGGTTTTTGCAGCGGTTTTTTTGCCGTGTTTTTTGGGTTTTTGCCAGCGTTTTTTTTGTGCACGGACATTTGTGCCAATTGGCACAAGAGCCCAAAAAAATTTGTGCCAATGGCACAAAAAACTTTTTTCTACTAGAAACATACTGAAAACTGCGGAAAAGTTTTAGGCCAAAAAGTTAACGTTTTACACATTACTTTTTTGTAAAAATCGTGCCCTACCTATTTTTCAGCTAACCAACCATGTCAGTTAAATAAGAAAAAACTGTGCGGGAAAATAGTTCACGACGACTCAAAAAGGAATGGATGCTGAGAAAATTTAAATAACTCTAGAATTGTTCAGGAAATTCAAACCAGGGTTGGCAAAAACCAAACTTTTGAAATTTCGACTTTTTGGTTTTTTAGTGGTTTTTTTATGGTTTTTTATGGTTTTTTTGGTTTTTCTATGGTTTTTTAGTGGTTTTTTCTGGTTTAATTCTTTAGAATGTTTGGTACATCAAAATAACTATGTAAAAAGTGCTGGAAGCTCCCTGTATCATCTAAGACTAGTTAGGGAGCCGTCGTAAAATGGCAGCTAGAAGTATTAATCTTATCAGAAGTGTCATTATTTTATGCCATAGGAAATCCCTATTTAGCAATAGAAATACAGTAATGTGGGCACATAAAAAAGGAACTATGAGTGAAGAACACAAGAAAAGTAAAAATGGAACAGAGCATGCGATATGTAAGAGGCAAATTCAAGGAAAAGATGAAAAATTATAAATAAAGAGAAATATACAATACACAATGTACGTAATCAAAACTCAAAAGAAATCAACTACAGAATTGTATCAATGCATCACATATATACATATGCACAGAGAAGTTGAAATGACACAATTTTTAGGTATACCGTTTTCGATAAGAGGGTTTTAAATTGATAGATTATTACATATGTTATTAATATTACAAACTACAGCTCAAGGTCACACATAGACATTACAGATGTTTCCAAATTTTTGCTTTTCAAACCTGTCTGCGAGCTATAACTACAGCAAATGGGTCTTTATATATTATTCTCGCTTGCATGATAGATACATATTTTTGTATGATTTTTTCTACTTAGTAGCGACGTCAAGTCCCATAAAAATGAACCACTCAAAAGCTCCTCTCTTTGTTAACCTACAGTATGCTTGACTGATCTGTATAAAATTTTATTATTGTTGTCTCATTTATATTTTGAAATTTCGAGCTAAGAAAATTAAAAAGCTTACCGTAACAATAAATTCAGTATATTAAACTCAATCATATTTTATAACATTTTGAAGATGATATGGATCAATGGATGTCACTCCGTATGGTCGGAGTGCACTCCACGAAAGATTTAGTGTCTACTTTTTTGTGAGCAAATTATAGCAAAGTTGACTCATATACTAAATGTGTGGTTGCAAGATGGATACAAAGGATATCGATTGATTTATATTACATCTTTTGAGTACGAAATGTATCATAAAAATACGACTTTTTTCTACTTTGTAATGAAGTCAATTCAACTAAATTAATTGTTTTGTTGATTTAGATAGACACCAATACATGCCTAGAAGATCGACTAATGTGAAAAAACAGTTTCCCAATGATTTTGAAAAAAAACCAAAAAACCAGAGATTTTCCAATTTTTTGGTTTTTTTAAAAAACCAAAAACCAAAAAACCAAAGCCTTGCCAACCCTGATTCAAACTGATTCAATTTTTGACTACGAATATGAATATCTTTAGGTAAGATATATTTAACAACAATGTTAAGGCTATTAGAGAAAATAAAGTCGAAAATAGTGTAAATTTTCGATCGAAACATTGTACCATTACCAACGATATCGATTTTTCTATTATTCTATTTGAATCAATCAAACACGAAAAGTGAGAATTTCAGTTTTAAATCCGAATTTGACTGAATGATGGACAGAGAATATTCAGAATTTCTTTTCATCCATCAGTCGTTGACATTGACAGCCTACAGAGTTTGCTGCAACGATACTAATACACTGTTCGAAGAGGAATCGTTCGCGTTCGGGTCAAATATCAGCGTTTTTTTTTGTGCACGAACATTTGTGCCAATTGGCACAAGAGGCCAAAAAAATTTGTGCCAATGGCACAAAAAAATTTTTTTTTACTAGAGACATACTGAAAACTGCGGAAAAGTTTTAGGCCAAAAGTTTGATAAAAAGTTATTGTTTAACGCATTAATTTTTTGAAAAAATCGTGCTCAACCTATTGTTCAGCTAACCATGTCAGTGAGAAGAGAAAAAACTGTGCAACAAAATAGTTCACGAAATCCCAAAAAGAAATGGAATGCTGAGACAATTTAAATAGCTCTAGAATTGTTCAGGAAGTTCAAATTGATTCAATTTTCGACTACGAACGAATATCTATGTTATGTATATTTAACAACCATGTAAAGACTAGAGAAAATAAAGTCGAAAATCGTGTTAATTTTCGATCGAAACATTGTGCCATTATCAACGATATAGATTTTTCTATTTGAATCAATCAAACACAAAAAGTAACAATTTCAGTTTTAAAACCGAATCTGACTGAATGAAGAGAGAATATTCAGAATTTCTTTTCACTCATCAGTCTTGACAGCCTATAAAGTTTGCTGCAACGATACTAATACACTGTTCAAAGAGAAATCGTTCGCGTTCGGGTCAAATATACGAATATGAAATATTATATTTATTGATTCGGCGCGCAGCGCCGAAAATTTTTTTTCATTTTCACCCCCTAAAACGTCTAAAAATGAAGGAAATTTAATGTTTGACCAGCCAATAAATTTGTGCCAATTGGCAGAAACGCTCAAAATTTTTTGTGCCATTCCAAATTTTTTTGTGCCAAAAACCATGTTTTGGCACAAAAAAACACTGGTTTTTGCCGTGGTTTTGGCGGTTTTCAATTTTTTGCTTACCGCATGTGCGCAAGATCAGGGTTGGCGGCAGCGTTTTTTGTGCACGGATATTTGTGCCAATTGCACAGGAGGCCAAAAAAACTTGTGTCAATGGCATAAAAAATGTTTTTCTTCTATATATAGAAACATACTGAAAACTGCGAAAAAGTTTTAGGCCAAAAGTTTGATGAGAAGTTAACGTTTAACGCATTTTTTTTGTAAAAATCGTGCCCAACCTAATTTTCAGCTAACTATGTCAGTGAGACAAAAAAAAAACTGTGCAAGAAAATAGTTCACGAATCACGACGATTCAAAAAGAAATGGAATGCTGAGAGAATTTAAATAACTCCTTAAGGTAAAGTGGGGTGACTCTGATCAGAGTATGGCATTTGATAACTATTTGAGATCAGCAGGTGAGGTTTTCTACACAGCAAAAATGACCTGCTGATCTCAAATATGTAGTTATCAAATGCCATACTCTGATCAAAGTCGCCCCTGATCAAAGTCACTCCACTTTACCTTAATTGTTCAGGAAATTCAAATTGATTCAATTTTCGACTACGAATATGAATAGGATATATTTAACAACAATTTAAAGACTAGAGAAAATAAAGTCGAAAATTGTGTAAATCTTCGGTTGCAACATTGTACAATTACCAAGGATGTCGATTTCTCTATTTGAATCAATCAAACACAAAAAAGTAAGAATTTTAGTTTCAAATCCGAATCTGACAGGATTAATAGAGAATATTCAGACTTTCTTTTCCTTCATCAGTCAATGACAGCCTATAAAGTTTGCTGCAACGATACTCATACACTGTTCGAAGAGAAATCGTTCGCGTCCAGGCATACCTGTAAGACCTCCGACCAATTGGGGTGGGGGGGGGGGGTAAATCCGAAATTTGGGGGGAGGGAGTCGAAAAAAGTCGAAATTTTTCCCAAAAAAGGCCAAAAAACATACTTTTTTTCAATTTTTTCCAAACTGGGGGGGGGGGGGTTGGGTATATGGTTGGCCAAGTTGGGGGTGGTCCCCCTCCAACCTCCCCGAAGTACAAGTATGCGTCCAGGTCAAATATACGAATAGGAAATATTATATTCATTGACTCGGCGCAAAGCGCCGAATTTTTTTTGCATTTTCAGCCCCTAAAATGTCTAAAAATCAAGGAAATTTAATGTTACCAGTCAAAAATTTTGTGCCAATCGGCACAAACGCTCAAAATTTTTTGTGCCATTCAAATTTTTGTGTACAAAAAGCCATGTTTTGGCACAAAAAAACACTGGTTAGTGGGCATTAGGTTTTTGGGCTGAGTGGTTTTTTTGGGTTGAAAAATTGGACATTTTTGGTTTTCAACTAAAAAATACATTTTTTCCATTTTGTTCTCAACAAATTCAGAGTTGAGCCAACTTTAGTAACTACAATGCAGTCTTTTCTTACACTTTTTGTGTGGCGGTTTTTTTGGCGGTTTTTACATTTCTTGTTGCGGTTTTTTTCAGGTCATTTCGCGGGTTTTCAAAAACCATCTGGCAACACTGAATCCGGTTAATAGACACTGTCATGCCCATGCCATACCCGTATCCAGGATTTTCAACAAAGGGGAGAATTTTCCACAAATTATTTAGAATTTACTGAATAAAAAGAAAATCAAAATTATTTAAAGACGACATATTTTCAGTTAGTTTATGTGCGCTTGGATTAGTGGCTAAATTCTATGTTTTTTGACGAAAAGTACGTAAATATAATAATTTAATTTGGGAATTGTGATGTATTACGTACAATCAGGCTTCTGCCCTTTGATTACATAGGGGGGGGGGGGGTAAATTCAAAATTTTGGGGTGGGGCTCCTAACATTTCCAAAATTTTGGGGAGGGGGTTTTCCAAAATTTTGGGAAACCCCCAAAAAAGTCGAAAAAATTTCGAAAATTTTCCCAAAAAAAGATATATATCCATACTTGGTATGTCGAACCCTATACCCAACGTTTGGGTGTAGGGTTCGATCGAGCAAGTTGGGGATGGGGTTCTTCCCCCAACCTCCCCCCAATTACAGGTATGTTTGATTAGGTTATAGGCTTTTCTGTCCGGACTACGGAGATGCATTTTTATGCATTCTAAAATGGAAGAAAACGAAAAATGCTTAAAACCGACGCCCATCGAATGAAATACAAGAAAAATGATTTGCAATGGTTTTTCCGCTATATTCAAGCAAATCTATCGATTTTAGAGTGAGCAACCAAAAATTCATCTGTGCAACCAAAATTTTTCCCCAAGTTGCACATTGCAACCTGGCCTGTGCAAAAAAAACCCCGAGTAAAATGATATTGTTGAAAATTTTTTTCTAAAAAAAATTTAGGGGGGGGGGGGAATTACTGCCTTCCCCTCTAAATACGGGCCTGTCCCATGCCCACCAGTGTTTTTTTGTGCAGTGCGCAGGCACATAACCCGTAGCAAGGATTTTCAAATTTTCTGAATAAAAAGAAAATCATTTTTGCAGTAAAGAAGACTTATTTCCAGTCTTTTTTGCACAGGCCAGGTTGCAATGTGCAACTTGGGGAATAATTTTGGTTGCTCACTCTAAAATCAATAAATTAGCCTATGTTTATTGGAAAAAATATCAGGAGCTAGCTTTCTTGCATTTCGTTCAATTCACGTCGGTTTTCAACTTTCAAAACTAAATTTTCTGAATTTTGGAGAGAAAATGAAGTTGATTTGATATGAATTAACTTGTTCGGCGCGTAGCTTTTGAATATTATGGATTTGGATATTCTGAAACGCTGGAAAATGAATCTTTTCACCTTTCTTTCGCTAGACAGAAGGTTCAATTTTTCAGTTAGGTTCGATGAATTGTCAGTCGGGCAAACTACAAATTAAAAACTAGGAAAGCAACCAAGAATTTTAATTCTTCAACCACCAAGAATTTCGACGTGGACTCAAAATGTTTCAAACACACAAGTGTCAAAATTTTTGTAAAGATCACAAAAAAATTTTGTGAAAATAACCAAGAAAAAACTTTCTTTACGTTAAATTCGCCAAAAAACAAGACAGGATCATACCTTTATCCATAATATGTTGATAATTAAAAGCTATATGTAAGTATTAGCTAGAATGACATTTTCTAACCACGCACTGGAATAATAGAAAAATTATTGAATAATGAAAATAAATTTTTTCACTATTATCTATTTTATAATGCAAATATAATTTGGGAATTGTGATGTATAAGTACAATGATATTGCCGAAAATTTTTAATGTAAAAAAGTTCGATGGGGGATTCCCCCCCTCCCCCTCTAAATACGGGCCTGCATGGACATTTGTGCCAATTGGCTCAAAGGGCCAAAAAAATTGTGCCAATAGCACAAAAATTTTTTTGACCCTAAAAACGTACTGAAAACCTTGAAAAAGTTTTATGCCAAAAGTTTGATAAAAACATATAAATAAAGATAGTTTCACCGCACTAATCTGCACAAAAATCATGCCAAGCCTATTTTATCTGAATACGTCAGCGAAATTGATTGAAAAAAAGTTTATACGATTCGAAAAGAAATCGAATTCTGCAAGAATCCAGATATTTTTATAGAATTTGTCAGGGAGTTTATATTTTTTTCGGCTGTGAATTTCTTTCTAACAACGATGAAAGATTAAATTAAAAATGCCTATAATTGCCGTCTCCTGAAAAAACCAAGTCGAATGTGGCGTCCCGTAAGTTTTTGGCTGAAAAATTGGGCCAACAATGTAAATTTTTGTGTTTGAATCAAACACCGAGAAAAATTTCGGTCCCCAATACCACTGAATGAACAGGGAAGCATACCTGTAATTGGGGGGGGGGGGAGGTTGGTGGTGACCCCCACCCCCAACTTGGTCGAACCCTCTACATAAATGTCGCACCCCCACCCCCAACTTGGTCAACCCTATACCCAACGCCCCCAAACTCGGGAAAATTGAAAAAAATTAGAAAAAAAGTGGCTTTTTTGGGAAAATTTTCGAAATTTTTTCGACTTTTTTGGGGGTTTTTCGAGCCCCCTCCCCCAAATTTTGAAAATGTCAGGATCCTCACCCCAAAATTTTGGGTTTACCCTCCCCCTCAACTGGACGGACCTCTTACAGGTATGCAGAGAAGCTATCATTCACCAGTCATTGACAATCTCAAAGCCTTTGCGATAATGCAAATGAACTATTCAAATAGAATTCGCTTGCGTTAAAGTCTAGAGATGAATGAAAGTATTTAACTGTCGAGAAAATTATATACGTCTTCAGCCCCTAAAATGACTAAAAATCAAGGAAATTTAGCCTTGGTTCAGTCAAAAAAGTTGTGCCGATTGCCACAAACGCTCAAAAAGTTTTGTGCAATTCGAAAATTAAACTTTTTTCTGCCAAAAAACATGTTTTCGCACAAAAAACACTGATGCCCACGACCGTTTTTTCCTCAAATGGGGTCTTTTGAGGAAAAAAATTTGGAAATGAGGAAAAAAATTTTGAGTATGGTTCTCATTCTGGGAAAAATTTTGGGGAATTCAAAACCGAAAAATACGTTTTGTTGGACTTAAAAAGGTCAAAATTCCAAAAGTTTGCGCTGGTCATTGGGTATAATGAATGATTATTTTTTATTACACGTGGTTGTTAGCACATGTATATACTTCCACTTACTATATGTTCAACAAATTTACGTTTTTGATCATTTTTTGTTCAAAAATTGACATTTTTCAGTATTTTTCCAGCTAAAACTATGGGGTCCCTAAGGCTACCATATGGCTAGCCATAGGATTGGAAAATCCTGGGGGGGGGGGTCGCCCAATGGCTAGCCATATGGTCGACGATTTCTGGAGGGGGGTTCCCATAGCACTTCCCCCCAAATACATGTATGGGTGTAGTACTTTATGCTTTTTACAGTCAAAAAGCATATACTATTTCAACTCCATTTTCCAGCTCCCAATCATGCAACTTGAATGCACTAATTATATGCAGAGGATAGTCATACTTTGAACATTGTCCTGTCAACAGAAGTTACATACTTTCCTATTATCATTTGCTCAGTAAATATTTCAAAAAGACCAGTGAGTAATTCCTCACAATCACACATTGTGCAATTTTTCTCGAATTACTATAACCTACTGGGGAGAGGATGAGGTCTACCAAATTTTTTTGCTATAGTGAGCTGTTTTTATGAGGGTAGTAAATGAATTTCCAAATCTAAGACCGGGGTAATACCCCCCACACCCCCCATGGGGTGCTCTGGATATGGGGATATGGAAATTTTTCTGGTGCACATCACTAATCAAAATCCAACAACATTTTTCGGCGCTACGAACAAGTTACTCATGCTATACACAGAAAATTGGGTTTTAAAAGCCTAAAACCGATGCGAATCAAATTAAATTCAAGAAAACTAGCTTTTGATGTTTTTCCAATAAAATTAAGCGAATTTATTGATTTTAGAGTGAGCAACCAAAAATCTATTTGTGCAACCAAAATTTTCTCTCAATTAGCACATTGCAACCTGGCCTGTGCAAAAAACCCTGCTCACCAATGTTGCCAAATCAGCATTCTCGATGTCAGATCTAGCACTATTTGCAATGATCTGGCATCCTCACTTTTGGCAGAATTCTGGCATTTTTCAAATAAAGTTTTTACAGGCTCTGCATTCCAGTATTCAGTCCAAATTTATTATAATAAGGTAAAATGATTTGTTTTTCAAATTTCATTCGATTCGTTTCGTTGTTCATCTTGTTCTTGTGGGTTCTCGACTGTTATTAACCCCCCAAGTACAGGTATGATTTAGACGAAATACCGACTTATTAAACATTAGAATGCTATAAAAAAACTCGAAAACGCGCACATATAAAATCATTGGGCATTTCAGAGTTATAGAAACAATTGTAAGAAATTAAAAGATATTGAAGGAACCTACTTGAAAAATGACAACTAATCTAAAGAAATTGGACTGAAAAAAAGGTGTCGACACCTAAATTGTGATGGCGGGAGTCGTGGACAACTGCCTATACGATTGAAAATTTTGGGAAACCCCCTTCCCAATCCTCCACATTTACAGGTATGCGGTTGTGCCTGAGCAGGATTAAAGTGCACCAGAATTCACTTTTTCAACTAAGAAATATCAAATTTTTTTTGCATTTCCAGATTTTTTCTCGCCAAAAACACCGAAGTAGACACAAAGCGTTGCGGACAGAGCACTATCATAAATTGTTTAGTCGAAACAAATTCTATCATCAATTTGATTGGTTAAAAAATTCATATCATTAATTTGATTGATCGAAAAAATGTAGTTTACTGCTGCCTAACCGCAAGTCTAAGCCAAGCCTAACCCAGGGGCTTTTATTAGGGTTTTAGCGGCCCTGGGCGAAGTCAGGTTCAGCAGTCCTCAATTTTCTTCGATAATTATTATAAACCACGCCATTTTTAGGTAACATATGATTCACTACACAACATACTTTAGAATCACTAAGAACAAAGCATAATTCCATTATTGCGAGATTTACTCTGTGTATGCACATGCATAATAGACATTACACAGCATATAACTTGTATGTAATGCAACGTGTGCCCATAACATCTTAATAAGTCGTCTAAGACAGACTACTCCATAGGTAAAGGTAAGAAGGGGGGGTATTATCCCTACCTAAAAATGTAAAAATTGATCACTAATTGCTTAATTTTAGGACTAATTGACATGTTTAGTGGAAATTTAGTTGCACTATCCGGCAAAATTTCAACTTTACTCCTACCTTGAAAATCTGACCTTGGGGACTTTTGGCTTAAAAGCAATAAGATCTAACAATTGGTGCAAAAAAATATGTTTGCTAGAATTTTGTACTGCTTGCATGCAATAATAGAAAATTTTAAGGGCCGATAAAAGGACATTCTTCAAGCATACAATCAAAAAATTTTTTGCGACCTTGAAATTTTAACGGCCCTGGGCGGGCACCCAGTTCGTCCACCCTTAAGAACATACATGTAATTGGTAGGGATGGGCCGGGTATCCAGATCCAGATCCGTGGATATCCGTCTGAATTTTAGGATCCGGATCCGCTAAACCAGATTTTTTTGGATCCGGATCTGATCCGAATCCGCCGAACCAAATTTTTTAAGATCCGGATCCGCTGTTGTCAATGATTAAGATCCGGTCATAATTGGATCTTTATTCATTATTATTCACATAAAATTTTGCAGTATTAGAAAACACCAAAAATTTCCCGGCGCTTCGCGCCCGATTAAATAATTCTTTGCAATACTATTTTTCAACAAATAGTGCTTCCTGGAGAAAAAATTTCCAGTGAAGGAAAAAATGTTGGCAGTCCTCCTGTACAGAAAAGGCGAATTTTGGTCCATTTCAGAACGTCAAAATCTACTCCAACTTTTTTGCAACTTAAATTTTAAACATGAAGCCGAGTTTGAATTGAGAAGCATCATCATACCTGTACCTGGGGGGGGGGTTGGGGGACCCCCCCCAACTTGGCCAACCCTGTACCCAAAATCATTTCCCCCAACCCCCCCCCCAGTTTGTAAAAAATTTAAAAAAATTTTCAAAAAAGTATGTTTTTTGGCCTTTTTTGGGGAAAATTTCGACTTTTTTCTACCCCCCCCAAAATTTCGGATTTACCCCCCCCCCAACTGGTCGGAGGTCTTACAGGTATGAGCATCATGGAACTAATATTCAGAAATTTCAGGTGTAAATTGAAGTTTTTCAGATTTATGAAAGTTATGAGTATATTTTCTTGACTTCTAAGATGATTTTGAAGGATGGGAACTCGAGTGCTATTAAGAAGAAACTTCGTGCAAAAATACATAAAAGGTCATGGTTTTTTCAGTGTACAAAAAAAATTTCTTCGTGCAAAGACTTTTTGGCCGATCTTTTTACAGGTACAAAGACGCTTGTACAAAAAAACACTGCAATGGTAGCAAAATTATACTTGAGAAACAGTAATTTTTCAACAATACCACTCTTCAAACAATATTTGGTAGGATCATAAATTTGACCAGCATCAGTCAATAGCTGTTCATTGGGGACACTTTTCGCTGGTGCTAATTTAAGTTTACTTTTTGCATGAAGCCATTGTCCAGAGTCGTTTGAGATTTAAGTTCATGCTCTAATTTGGTTTTTGAGTAGCTGGCTATCTTTAAAGAAAACACAAAAATTAATTCTTTAACATGACTTTACTTTACTAGTAGAAATTTGTTCCACAATTACTTCTATTTTCATTATCTTCTTTTTATTTAGCCGCAAACTGCTTATATATTGCCATTATTTCCTCTCGGAATGTTTTCTCTGACATCCAGTAGCACAACCTTTTCTGGATAACTGGATTCTGCATTTATTGCACTTTGCCTTTTCTTCATCATCTTGGGACACTGTGAAGTAGTCCCACACTCTGCTAGTGAAAGAAAAACTTAAATCCATAATTTCTGAAAAATGTTTCCATTTCTATTCATTTCTTTTCTGATGAAACCAATATTAATCTAAACATGAATACAATTTAATGAATGAAAATTATCAATTAGTACATGTGAACTATTTCAATAAACGAACACCTCAATCATTAATAATCTATTAATCTATTGACACCAATGAATATAAATTCATTTAACTCAATTTTAGACAAATTAGACATAGTACATATACTTATTGAAAGATCCGGATCCGCTCAAATCTGTTACTCAAGATCCGGATCCGTTGAACCAAATTTTTTTGGATCCGGATCCGCTGAACCAAATTTTCCAAGATCCGGATCCGCTGTCGCCAAAAAAGTCGATCCGGCCCATCCCTAGTAATTGGGGGAGGGGAAGTGCTATGGGAACCCCCCAGAAATTGTCGACCATATGGCTAGCCATTGGGCGACCGCCCCCCCCCCCAGGATTTTCCAATCCAATGACTAGCCATATGGTAGCCGTAGGAACCCCCATACTTTTGGTCGGAAAAATACTGAAAAATGTCAATTTTTTGATGGAAAATGTCAATTTTTGAACAAAAAATGGAAAAAAATGTGAATTTTCTTGGCGCTTCGCGCCTTGAATACATTTTTCGGTCTTTTTAGAAGAAAATTACTATTCTTTTTTCGTGAAAAAAAGCGATTTTTTTCCTTGAGAGACCCCTACCACCAAAATTTTGGTAATTTCTGACCCCCAACCCCAAAAAAGTCG
This sequence comes from Romanomermis culicivorax, assembly GCA_963922205.1. Classification (NCBI taxonomy): domain Eukaryota; kingdom Metazoa; phylum Nematoda; class Enoplea; order Mermithida; family Mermithidae; genus Romanomermis; species Romanomermis culicivorax. The sequence continues at coordinate 1,185,728 of CAWUHX010000007.1, read as the reverse complement.
CCCAACCCTCCCCCCTGACTTCGGGGCCCCGTTGCATGTATGATTCTAAGTCATGAATACTGCAAAATGTTATATATTCGAACAATTTAAAGCGTAATAATGCCAAATTTCATATAGACTCGGCTACAACTGAAAGAAGGATAATGATGGCATATCCCTCTTTTCGATGTTCAACACCGGAGAAATTTTCGGACTACAATGCTGGAAAATGAATCCCCATTTGTGTGCTCATTATAAATCAATAGGTCTCTTATTTTCATAAGATATGCACGCAAAGAGTCGAGGATTGCTATCAAAATAAAATGAAGCGTAGACGCTTACGTAAGACCCTACATTAATGAAAACAATCAAAAGTTGAGCAAAAATGAAAGTAAACATGCTAATATCGATGCCTTAGCTAAATTATAGGGAATTACCGCCAGTTTTCTTCTTCGAGTCTCTTTGTAAGGTACAAAAATCGGCCAAACATTTTTGTACGAATTTTGTTTATTCATTAAAAAATTGCGACTTTTGAGTGTATTTTTGTACAAAACTTCACCCATACATAGGTAATTTTTTTATGGGCGATAAAAAAATGCAGCTTCTTTTTATTATAAGCCTCTCAAGCAGAATGCTGGAAAGCTTCCAATTTATGTTGTTCATGTGTTTGAACATGAATTTTCCTTTCAAAATCAATATCATGCAATTGTTGAGGAAGTTCCATAGGAACGCCCCAGAAATCGTCGACTGAACAACATAGCTAGTCATTGGGTGATCTCCCTAAGATTTTCCAATCCTGGCTAGCCATACGGAAGTCATAGAGTCCTGCATACTTTTGTTCGGAAAATACTGAAAATTTCGCTTGTTAATTATTGATTTTTTGCAAATCTGCTAGAAATTCAAAAAATACACTTTTCACGGTTTTAAACTGAAATTACTCTTTTTTAACCATTTTCGGACTTTTTTTGTGAACAAATCGGATGCTTTAGCTTCTGAGTCGTCCCCAAAAATTTTGGGGGTATCCGGTGACCCCTGGCCCTAAAAGCTTTTCCCAGATGTCGGAATTCTGTTACATGTATAATACATACTACTTATTCAAAAATATTGGTGAAACAAAAGACACTAAATAGCCATTAGTCAGGATCAGCGGTCAGCGCCAGAAAATTTTGTAAAAAATGCGCCTTTGTGATTCTAAACCCTCAAGATTTTTTTCGTTACAAAAAACACCGTTTAACAGAATGACATTACTTGCTGATTCGATTTTATTCTGTTTTCGTATTCTTATTACGATAGCATTTTTTCTTTCCTCTGGAGTGCATTCTTACCATGCTCCTCATAGCTTTAATTTTCCAGTACAAGAATCCTACCTTGATCACCGGTTGTGTTGGTTTACATCTCACATCTGTTGGTTGCCCAAATCGGTTGACTCCGAAATTGGATAGATTTTTTGGTTTCTAAGTTTCATGTTTGGTTGATGTACTGCCACTCAGATTAGTTCCCCGGTTTGGATAGTTGCTTGGTTGGCTCCCAGATTGGTATGTAGGTTGCCTCACAAACCAGTCAGTTGTTTGGTTGGTTGACTTTCAGATTCTTTGGTTCTTTTCTAAATTGGTTGATTCTTCCCAGATTGATTGGTTGGTTGGTTAATTTCCAGGTTCGTTGGTTGTTTCCGAATCCATTGGTTCGTATCAGATTGTTTGGTTGATTTGCTTATTTCCAATTGGTTGGTTAGCTGCTCTCAAATTATTTTTTCTTCTCAGATTGCTTGGATGGTTGACTCCTAGATTGGTTGATTAGTTGTTTCCCGAAGCCGTTGGTTCGTATCAGATTGTTTGGCTGATTTGCTTATTTCCAGATTGGTTGGTTAGTTGCTCTCAAATTATTTTTTCTTCTCAGATTGTTTGAATGGTTGACTCCCAGATTGGTTGATTGGTTGTTTCCCAAATTGGCTGGTTCTTCCCAGGTTGTTTGGTTGGTTGACCCCCAAATTGCTTGGTTGTTCTCTAGATCAGTTGGTTGATTAGTTTATCGGCTGATTGACCTTATTGCTATCTCCGTCTTTCGCTTTTCTCTTTCTCTCTCTTTTCTTTCCTCTTTTTATCTTTTCTTCTTGAAGTGTTGATTTCCTTAGTCACCGAGAGCTTCTAACGTAGGTACCGAACCCAACTACGTAGCCGCCCGGTGGGTTGGCATAGCTGACGTATGATAACTGTAGATTTTCAAGAAATTCGACGGCTACTGACAACATTTCTGTGGTTAAGATTTTTGGGATCCTTAAATTCTAGAACGCAGGAAAATAAATTTTTCCCAACTGTATCAAATGGAAGCTTTAAATTTCAGGTCCATGATGATTTTTTGTGATTTTTGAATGTAAAAATTCTCAATTTAATACCGATCGAGTTGAGGTGCTTTCCTGTTGAAAAATGTTGAGTTGTGACTTTTTGAAACGCATCTAGAAGCGTCCTCCCGGTCTTGAATTGTCAAAAGTTTTTTCCCCTCGATAAAAACCATGTATGCCCACATACAATTTTTTCACATTTCCATTACTTTCAACAAAGTCGAGTTTCAGAAAATTTAATTTTTTCCCTTAAAGACTTTTTTATAACAGTAACAGCGTAATGCAGAAATGCGAATGCTTTCAAAAACGTGTAGAAACGGCGACCGTAAGTATGTTCGAGCAAAACATAGACTTTGTCCAAAGCGTAAATGCGAATTTTCGTATCGCGTACTCAATTTCGCTCGTTCAATTCTTTGTCTGTTTTTAACCCATATTTTCTGTTTGTTTCTCGATTTGTTAAGTGTGTTTTTATCTTTTTCTTTCTGTGTCAAATAATTCTTATCGTACACAGCTTACCTTTCTTAGGAATACTTGAATTTTTTGTACTGTAGAAAGATATATCATCTTAAAACAGTGGTGTTTTTAATTACTGAATGACACATAATTTCATCACAGCTTTGGATGACGGAATAAGGAAGCTAATCTTCAACGGAAAATGAAGTATTTGGATTCGGAAGAACTTATCGTCAATGTTCCTCTAGCTGTTCTAGACGACGACGACGATGAAAGCGATATGATATTTGAAAAGCAGCAAAATGAAATCTCATCCGACATTAGAAACTTGCCCAAATTAAAATTGGACATTTCCGATTCAAGTAATAGCCGCTTTTCATTCAGCAGCGACACGACTTTTTCGGCCGCCTATTACGCAAATTCGTCGAGTTCTTATTCTGAAGAAATTTCGTCTTTTGGCGATCACGGTGCGAGACGTCGTCATACATCGTACATTAGCGACGAAAATGACGAAATGGATACATTTTCCGATACGTTGGCCGTTTCGTTAGAAAATTTGGTGACCAGTTTTGACGAAAAAGTTTCGCATTGTTTGAAAAACTTGACCGAAAAAACGGACGAAATCGCGCCAGTTGTGTTGGTCAATAACGCTTTTTACTTCAATGCTGCCTCAAAGTATGTTTCACATTCAATATAAAACATTTCAGTTTTTTCAACCTGAAAATGCCTCATATCTCAACAGGCTTATTTGGTTTGAAAATCATGAGCCAAATGGCTCCTGAGCCTACATTTTTAGGATCCAAATTTAAATTTTATGAGCCAAAAATCGGTAACTGAAGAATATCGAAGTATAGGCTTCATTGTTGAATCTTTTCAAACTATATGGACATTCAATCAGTTGATACGTCTTAAAAATGATTGTTCAAAACCCTCTTTTCAACCAGTGTTTTTTTACAGTGTATAAAGATCGACTAAAAGATCTTTGTACGGAGGAATTTTGTTTTTGCACAATCCTTCTTCCAGATAGCACTTGAACTCTTATCCTTCATATGACACAAAAGTATTTGTTAGGATTGGGGGGAAGTGCTACGGGGACCCCCCCCCCCAGAAATCGTCGACTATATGGCTAGCCATATGGTAATCATAAGGCCCTCCCATACTTATGATTGGAAAAATACTGAAAAATTCTAATTTTTTGATGAAATATGTTGATTTTTGAACAAAAAATGGTGAACAACGTCAATTTTCTTGGCGCTTCGCGCCATGAATACATTTCTTACACTTTTTTAGACAAAAATTACTATTTTTTGGAGCGTTTTCGGACTTTTCCGTGAAAAAATCGATTTTTTCTTCTTCAGAGACCCTACCCATTAAATTTTGGCGAATCACTGACCCCGGCCCAAACGCCCGACACCCCCAGACCTCCATGCCCCATTACATGTATGCACAAAAGTACCATGTATCGGAAAATGCAGCTTCTGTTCTTATTCCTCCTATTGTCTCCTATCTTTCCGGCGCGTGAATTTTTAGATTTTGTCACTCTAAAGTGCTGAAAAATCAGTTTAAGGATAACTTATCCAATAAACATATGCAACATTCAAATTTTCTATTTAAAAGCATGTCCTTATTATTTTACAAATTAAAAAATATACACATACTTTCATAAGTTTGAAAAATTTTAGGTTAAACTTGACGTTTCTTAAAATCACTTCCATGATGCCTATGTTCCATGTTCATGTTTAGGGTTTATGTTTAAACCTAGTGTTTAAAATTATAGTCACAAAAAGTTCGAAAAATTGAGATTTTTACTTCTAATGTGCACCGAAATTCATCTTTTTCTTCGAACTCCTACATTTTGCCCTTTTTGGAAATTTTTCCACAGAAATGTATTATTTGTGAAAAAACAGTTGATAGGCCAAACCGAAGAATTATGAGATAAAATGCAGCGCGAAGCTCCGGAAAATTATTTAGTGTTTTATGTTTCTAGAGCGAGCAGAATCTATTTTAAATATAAAATTGAATGAAAATAACGATAATTCACAAACACATGAATGTATAAATCAAAATTTTTTGGGGCCAAAATGGCTCCTAGACCTGAAATTTTGGGAGCCATTTCCAGATTTTTAGGGACCCAGGCCTTTAGAATGACTAAAAAAGTCTGTACCTCAATATCTCAACTTTAAGGTCAGCTGGAAGTCAAAATAGTTTTTTGTGAGTTTGAGTTCTTTGGCGCTGGGCAATGACAGATGTTCGTGCCGGTTGAAGAACCCGAATTTTTGGTTGGTTGCATGATTTTTAAATTTCAATTGTCTGCTTTCAGCCTAAAATCGATGTAATTTTTGCTGTTCGAATTTATGAAAAATGGTTCATTTATAATCGACATTTTTAGTTTTCTAGCTGGTTGATGGCACTGCCTATGTCTGCGATCAGGCCTGTCCTGTAGTCAGGAATTGTTTTGGAGGGGCACTTATTTTTTCCATTTAATTTACTGTAAAGTTGGCATTTCTGACATGACTTTTTCTTGAAGAAAAAAACAAAAACCACTTGAAATATTTCGGGAGGGCCATGGCCCTTCTAACCCCCCTGCCTACAGGCCTGTCTACGGTTCTTATACATGTAATGGATTTGGGGAGTCATCGATTGCCCCAAATTTTAGGAGTGTTCATTGAAAGATAAAGATTTCGATTTTTTGCCTAAAAAGTCCGAAAATGATTTTAAAAAAAGGTGATGATAAAGGTCTAAAAAATGCGAAATGCCAAACAAATTGACTTTTTTGACTTTTTGACCAAAAATGATCATTTTCTATTAAAAGATTGACATTTTCAGTTTTTTTCCGTCCAAAAGATGTATTTCCTGCAAGCAAGTCCTTTTTAACCATATGATCGGGAAATCTTTGGGGATCGTCATCATTTTGCAGACAATTTCTTTGGGGATCCTATGGCTTTTTCGCCCCAAACTACATCAGGGTGCCCAGCAAACCTGTGCGTTGGGGGGTGTATGGTAGGGGTAATACCCCTACCATGCCTGTCGGATACTCATTTACTATCAATGGATTTTGGACGGATAAGCATTTATATACCACCTGGGCTTTTTGAAACGTATGCGAGTTTCTACAAATCTTATTAACCAAGAAGCTGCTCTACTAGCAATTGTTTGACAGGCCCACCTATTAGCAAATGATTTTGACCGTTTAAGCTTTCTCCACTCGGGTTTTCTTAAAAAAGCAGTTAATATATATTTACTACTCTTACGAGATCCCAGTTTACAGCCCCCCTGGCTGACTGACCATGCACAGGTATGGTGTCCAGCCGAACTGTAAAGCCTGGAAAAGTCAGAGAAAAAAGTTATGCCTGGAAAGCCTGGAAAAGTTGAGAAATTCCGATTAGGATTCCTATGATTGATTAGTTGTTTTTGTTGCAAGATGTGCTCGAAATATTTCAAGATAAGGCAAATGAGCATTGTAGAAGTTCAGAATTTCAAATCGTTATTTACCTGGGTTTGGCCAAAGTATGATTCTCAGGAAGTTTAATACCGTTACTCAATCAACATTTAATTGTTTTAGTGAGTCTCTAATGTTCTCTGTCGTCTTTAATTATTGATATTTAACGTTTTTTGAAGAGACGATGAGCTTTAACATTTCTGTTTGTTTTTTTATGTTTGCAAACTTGATGACTGTTATAACTTCATCATTGATGAACATCAAAAAACGTTTTTAAAGATTACTTTTCATTCCGATGTCTAAATGCCGATAACTACTAATGCAGTGAGATTCATTGTTCAGATTGAAAAACAGCCAGATCTATAAGAAAAAAGGCGCTTTGTATAATATTTATTTCTTTGTACATGATGAAGTTAGAATGAATTCCAGAAAATTCAATTTTTTCCTTGGTTTTGAGAATTTGCTGTGTTAATAACAGCGCATCACAAAAGTCGGTTCAAAAATACAATATACAGGCCTGTAGCCAGCAATTTTTTCGGGGGGCACACATTTTCACTTAATTTACTATTAAATTGGCATTTCTGACTTGACTTTTTCTTGAGGAAAATAAGCCTTTTTTAACACTCGAAACATTTCGGCGGGAATGGACCCCAATCCCCCTCCGCCTACAGGCCTGTATATATTACAGCAGCATTACAAAAGGAAAACGACGAACATTAGTAAAAGACTTGGTCATAACAGAACTTAATATTTTACTGTTCATGATCAGAAAAGCTAATGAATCCACATTTGTTCAAAATCAAATTTTCAAAATCAAAATCAAAAACAAATTTTTATGATCAAGCTTTAAACCCTGTTATTATTACTGGCGAAAACTATCTGTTGAAAGCGTTTTCTCCTGAAGAACTGGAGAAAACATCTTCAGCAGATAGTTTTCTCCAACTGTTGACTGTTCTGTTCATAAAAGAATATTTTTTGGTATCACTTTGTTTCAAGTTGTTTTGTGATCTGATGATCGACTGCGTGATGGCGCAGAAGTCACTCAACTTCAAATCAGTTTTTCATGATATTTTATATAATAACCTAAGAAATTTATGGCACGCTTCGAGAAATATTTTTATACTTTTTGAACCGTTTTAATTGTAGCTGATTAGTGAGATTATCAAAGTTGTAGCATATTCAAGTAAAAGTTTCACATAACCTTCATTTGCTTTAGTTGGTGGGAAAACGATGTAACTAATCAAACATCTGAAAAATGACGAAGTCGAAAACGACCGCTTTTCACCATACATGTAACGGGGCTCCGAGGTCTGGGGGGGGGGGTCGGACGACTTTCTTTGGCCGGGGGTCAGTAAATTCCCTTAATTTTGCGGGCAGCGGTCTCTCAATGAAAAAAATCGATTATTTCACGAAAAAAGTCGGAAAAATGATTCAAAAAATAGTAATTTTTCTGAAAAGACCGAAAAATGTATTCATGGCGCGAAGCGCCCAAAAAATTCAGATTTTTGCTCATTTTTTGTTCAAAAAATAGACATTTTTCAGTATTTGTCTGACCAAAAGTATGGGGGTCTACAGCTGCCATATGGCCAGCCATAGGTTTGGAAAATCCTGGGGGGGCGGTCGCCCAATGGCTAGTCAGATTGTTGGGGGCTCCCATAGCATACATGTAATTGGGGGGGAAGTGCTATGGGAAGCCCCCCCAGAAATCGTCGACCATATGGCTAGCCATTGAGCGACCCCCCCCCCCCAGGATTTTCCAATTCTATGGCTAGCCATATGGTAGCCCTAAGGACCCCATAGTTTTAGTCGGAAAAATACTGAAAAATGTCATTTTTTCCATGAAAAATGTCAATTTTTGAACAAAAAATGGTCAAAAACGTCAATTTTCTCGGCGCTTCGCGCCATAAGTACATATTTTATCATTTTTTAGACAAAAATTACTACTTTTTAAACCGTTTTTCGGACGTTTTTCATGGAAAAAATCGAATTTTTTTTCCTTCAGGGACCCCTTCCCCCCAAAATTTTGGGAATTACTGACCCCCGGCCCCAAAAAAATGCTCCGACCCCCCCAGACCTCGGAGCTCCGTTACATGTATGTCCCATAGCACTTCCCTCCACTCAATTACATGTATGCTTTTCACTATTATAATGATCAAATTTCACATTTTTTGATAACGTGACATCCAAATCTTTGATACGATTATGTGGTTTGGGCAGGAGTTCATCATTAATCCTATGTCCATATTTCGGATTATTACTCGAAAGACAATTGATAACAGATTTAGTTGAAATTCTGCTGACCATACTAGATTCAGAGTACATTATCACCAAACATGGGCATTTAAACACTAACGTTGTCTTTCAATAGATGACAACTGCCATGCATGTAGAGCTGGAATAAAAAGGGTCTCGAAACGCTTCCTTAAGATATAAGTACACCACTCAAAACGCTAATATCACTGCAATAAGAATTAATTAATCTAACTTGTACACAAACAGCAACTATATTAGCATTTTTATGCAGAAACATATTTAAAAAAATCTTTCGTATGGGGAAAGAAATTTGGGTCTTTTACACAATTTTAGAAAAAAGATCGTGCAAAAAACAGCGACTCTCGGCGCAAAGAAGCTGTCAAAAGCCGTAGGCATACTTAGCCGCAACGGGCGAAAAAGTGTGCGGCCAGCACACTTTTTTGCGGTTTTCAAAAATTGCGGCCCGCAAGTCACCCGCAACCGGGAAAAAATCTTGCGGGTGGCAACCCGCAACCGCATTGCGGTTTAGTGCGGTTTATGGACCCGCAAAGAGTTCTAGAGTGGACTACTTTTTGCGGTTCTGGTAGCCGCACTTGATACAGTATATGCCGTTTTGCGCTGAGTAACACTGAATGCCTGATCTTTATTAACTAGAAAACTTAATTTTTTCCAGAATTTGCTCCGTCCACCGTTTTTTTCATAAGCACGCACGATTAAAAAATTAAAATTCATTTAGCAAATTAAAAAATCGAATAATTATAGATTTTCAATGTGTACAGTGAATGTTTCATTCTCCGTGTTTTAACTTAAATGAACAACCTTTCATCTCTTGAGTAATTTCCGGTTCGGAATTGCGGTTAACTATGCTAACAATTGCGGTTTTCCGGTTCCGCATTTTTGCGGAACCGCACAAAAGTACGCCATTGTGAGAGCCGCAACCGACCCGCAATTGCGGGCCGCAAAATTTGCGGCCGCAAAAAAATCGGTCAAGTATGCCTACGACTAAAGAGTTTAAACATTTAGTTTGAAAAAAAACATATTACAGAAACGAAATAATGCGACAGCTGAAATTAAATTTTTTGAAAACAAATTTTCTTCAGTTTTACATCGCATATCTTTCAAAAAAGATTTGTTGAGTTTGCAAATTGCAGAATCGACAAAGATGTTTGAAAATATTTTAAAATCTATGTGATGGAATTTTTATGATCATGTCTGCTTTATGATATTAGACGCGTTTACAGCCTCTGGTCATTACTGGGCAATGACAGAAGTTCCTGCTGGTCGAAGGCATACCTGGACAATAGGTTCAACTGGATGCAACTCGGTACCAGATGAGGGGACTTCGGTACCAGATGACTTGACTCTCCGCACCAGATGATAATTTGTGTGTGAATCGATTTTAACAGCAAAAACGGGATAGAGAACTTCGAGATAGACCATCAACCACTAAAAACTAGATAATTAACCGACTAGGAAATAAGCCAACCAACCAACTTTTTATGGAAAAATCAAGCAATCAGGTAATCAACCAACCAACAGATCAGGGAACCGACTAACCAGCAAGAACATCGATTAACCAACCAACCAGTAAATTAACTCAGCAAATCAGAGAGCCAATGAACCATACGGAGAATATGATAAACAACCAACTAACCAGGGAACCAACCAACCAACCACCAACTAGGAAAGCAAGCAATCAGTCAACCAACCATTGCATCAGGAAATCAGCCCATCAATCAAGGAATTAGCGAAACAATCACCCAGGGAATCAACCAACCAACGATTGAATCAGAGAATCAACCAGCTAAACAGGGAATCAATGAACAAACCAACCATGAAATTAACCAATCACCAAATCCAACCATAGAACCAACACACAATCAGGTAGTCAACCAACCGATACGGGAATCAAACAACAAATCAGGGATTAATGAACAAACTAACCAGAAAATCAGTCAACCACCCAATCCAATCAAGGAATCAACCCACTAATCGGGAAATCAACCAACCGATCACAGAATCAAACAACCGATCAGGGAATCAATTAATGCGATGCACTAGAAAATTCTGAGATTTTGACCTTCTAAAACGCACCAGAATTTACTTTTTCAAATTCCCTATTTTGTACAAGATAAATGTACTCTAAATCTGGTTCCCTCCCCTACCCCTGTTTGGCTTGACAGCCAGCGAAAAGATTTGGCAACCAACCAAATTTTTGGGTGGGCTGGTACCAGATGAACCGACAAGGTTTGTCTAGGTATGGTCGAAGGATGTCAATTTTCGGTTGGTGTTGGTTTCTGAACTTTACTGCCTTTTTCAGTCTGAAATTCATTTGATCTCTACTCTTTTTACTAAATTTATGAAAAATGGTTCATTTCTAGCTGATGTTTTTGATTTTTCCTGATGAAAACATCAGCATTTTACTGAGGTCTCTGCACATTTTTACGATTTTTTGTAGCAATTGATGATTTTTGCTTCGAATGAAATGGAAAACCTGGAAAAGTGGGAATTTCATTTTGAAAAACCGCTAGACGCCCTGCTACATGTGGTTCTTATTGGTAGTCACATGTTGAAAATTCGCCAACTGTAAATTTCGGGCCGGGGGTCAATGATTCCCCAAAATTTTAGGAGAGGGGTCCATTAAAATAAAATTATTCGATTTTTTCGTAAGAAATATCCGAAAGACGGTTCAGAAAATAGAAGTTTTGTTTTAAAAACCGTAAAAAATGTATTCATAGCGCCAAGCGTCAAAATAATTGATATTTTTGATTTTTGTTCAAAGATTGACATTTTCCAGTATTTTTCCGACGAAAAGTATGGGAGTTCGTATGGCTACCATATGGCTAGCCATATCTTCGACGATTTCTGGGGAGGTGGGTCGTTCCTATGGCACTTCCCCCAATTATATACATGTGTGAATCAAACGTCACCGAATAAATTTTTCAAATATTTCTGCGTTAATCTTCAATAAAATTTTAAATTATTGGTGCATGTTGCTCGTTCAACCAACTTGACTGAATTTGTACCGACGCCTACAACAGTGCCGGGCGATAACCGGAATTCTAGATGATTGGAAAATCCAATGTTTCCGTTAGTTGTCTGACATTTGAATTTTAGTTGCCAATTATCAGCTTAAAATTTATACAATTTTTCCATGCATTTTATAGCTCGGCCATTTTCAGCCTATAGATTTTAGTCTGGTGAGATTTTGGGTTTGCACACCTTGACCGATTTCCTTGAGTTCCGGTTTCCTGTTGTCCCATGCGAGGGGTTTCATCGATATCAGGGTGTATGATGACCCTCGGCTGATACCTGTACTTTGGGGAGGGGGTGTTTGGGGGGACCCCCCCCCCAACTTGGCCAACTATATACCCAACCCCCAATCCCCCTCCAGTTTGGAAAAAATTAGCAAAAAAGTGTATGTTTTTTGGCTTTTTTGGGGAAAAATTTCGACTTTTGTCCACCCCCTCCCCCCAAATTTCGGATTTACCCCACCCCCAACTGGTCGGACCTCTTACAGGTATTCCTTGGCTAGGAATGTTCTCATAGCACTTGACAATATTAATTGCATGTACAATTTTTGCTTTGATCGAAATTGTCAAAAACGATTGATATCTAGTTGTATTTTAGTTTCTAGGTGGTTGACGACATTATCTACCTAGCTGAATGAAAATATCGACACATCAGCACATTTCCCAGGGCTGGCTTAGAATTAGTTCTACTGGAAAGATGCAATGCAAGTAGAGTACTATCGCGTGCTTATACATGCCTAGCATCACATTGTTAGAGTCCTTACAAATAGTCGACGCTATTCAAGTGGGTGCTTTTCTATGTTTGCTTTTCATCAGATAATCCAGAAGCATTATCAGTAATTATCCTGTTTTTTACTACATATGCGTCCAGTGTAGCGTTGTCTATCTCATGATTCATGGCTGGAAAATGGCGAAAGTTCCTGCTGATCGGAGGATTCAATTTTTTGGTCGATCGCTATATTTCTGAATCTTGGTTGTCTTTTTTCCGTCTGAAATTGATAGGATTTAACGTTGCCCGAATTAATCAACAATGGTTAATTTTTGTTTTTTGATATTCTAGCTGGTTGACGACCCCATATAACTAACTGAGAACATCAGCACGTTGCTCAGACAAACTGTGACGTTTACATCTTATCTGTCCAAAAATTGACTGTCATGAAACAGTTTACTTTTTCAAAATGTACATTTTACATTCGTGCAACTTTCACCTCAAATAACTTTCACTCAACTGATAGTTCTCTGATTTTTTGAAACTAATCGAAGACTTATTAATACAAATACCAGGGCATTTGAGCCTTCATAGTTAGGGCGTATTATAATGCACGATCTTTGAGTTCGGCACATGACTTTATCCACGTAGGCTACCCAATATATCATTCTGAATCTACGGAATAATTCGTCTTACATGGGCGTAGTCAGATGAGGGGTACAAGGAGCATGAGCACGAACCCCCTGGAAAGATGTGGGAATACGATTTTTTGGCACTTCATAGTCGAAGACTGAATTCTTTGACTGCAGTTGGTTGGTCAATTCAAACGATTCCAACAATAAAATTTGTAGTTGCGCTCTCCGCTCCAAACCGGATACTTGCCGGTTTCGTTTTATCCACAAAAATTCAGGAAGTAGTGTTTAGTTAGTCTAAAAATTAAAAAAATTAAATTGCTTCAGTTCAGATTGATAAGTGCTATATTTTGATTTTTTTGCCTCTCAATCTCAAGCAGATGTTTAAATTATATGGAAATTTTTTGTCTGTATTAATCGTGCTGGTTGATATTATTTTTATAGATTCCTAGTCCAAGATGACGCGAGTAATTTTCCGGAAGATGTCAAAGCTCACGAGTCGTCTTTATTCAGTGTTCGATCGCGACAGGTAAGAAAACAAACTAAATAAAACTTTGCGTTAGTTCACATTAGTGTGTTTCGGAATCCTTTATTACGAGTATATTTATTTTGATCGTTTGCTTTTCTACTGGAAATCAACTCGTTTTGAAACGACACAAATTTAACCATTGATGCACAAAGCTGTGGTAGGGGGTAAACCTCTGTACCTGAGACCCCGAATACCCTACCCGACCTGAAAATATCATCAATAGCACCGTTAACTGGTCTTTTTTGAAGAACAATTTTTTTTTATAAATCCATATATTTTATATGAAAATAATGCTTATTAAGTCCTCTTGTTTTTTGTCCACTGAGCTCGGCCTATGAGTAGTCAAAGGACATTCTCCTGAAAATTCTTATTGTGCATGTTTGAAGTACATTAGCGTTAATCTAGGTCCCTGTCGTGTTTATCTTTTATCTCTTCAATTGCTCTGTTTCAGCTCACTATTCAATTTAAAGCAACGCTTTTGAGTTCCAAACTAACTAAATCGATTTTTGTACACCTGCAGGTGGTCTCCAATTTCATGGAGACGAAAGATTATAAATTTCTAATAAAGTTATAATCTACCTGTGCTATAAAGGCTCCCCTGTCCCACATTCATTTCATATTTATATGTATACTATTATTCTTGCCTTAGCCTCGGTTTTATGCATGTCGATAAAATTGATCCAAAACGAATTACTTTATCCTACGCCGTTCTTGATGATGAAGCTTCCGCTTCTATCCTCCCGCACGCGCAACTTCTTAGCCTCTCCTATGTTTAGGGCTAGCAAAATCGATTTCCTTCAACGAAAAGATTTGGTCGACGACGTTCTTTCTCTAGAAGCTCATAAGACTGAAATAAAGTTAAATTCAAAAATATGGCCTCTAGATACAAAGCATGATCATTTGTTGCAGTTTTTGCTTCCGCATATGTTAAAAGTTTTTGGAATTATTCGGCTTTTCGTAGAAGCGTTGATTACTTTGATGGGAGAAATGGAACACTCGTGTCAATCAAAAAAATTACTTAAATAATAGACGGATGTTTCCTAGAAACATGACACTTTCCATTGCAAATTAGAATCTACAGAACAGGAAGTCGTATATGAAAAGAAGTTTGCTGATTAGAGTTGGTGGAAAAAAGTTGTTAATTTTTTCAAACGGATGCGTTGCGTGTCGATTAAAGCAAATTACATTTAAACAGTGAAATTACAAAAAAATCAAAATTTTTCATCCAGAATTGATATCTTTCAATATTTTTCCGACTAAAATTATGGGGTCCCTACAGGCTTTTTTGGTTTGAAAACTAGGAGCCAAATGGCTCCTAGGCCTAAATTTTTAGGGACCAAATTTAAATTTTGGGAGCCAAAAATTTTTAATTGAAGAATATCGAAAAACGGGCATGTAACACACTGTAGGACGTACTATATACTAAAATTATATAGATATTCAACCACTTGATACATGTTAAAAGAAATTATTGTTCAAAAATTGATTTCCAACCAGCGTTTTCGGTTACAGGCTTCTTTCTACACGTACAAAGATCGGCCGACAAATCTTTGTGCAAAGAAATGTTTTTATGCAAAAAACACAATATTTCGTTTACTTTTGCACAAACCTTCTTCCAAGGTAGCACTTGAGTTCATTTCCTTCTGACTCAAAAGTATAGGGTTTTAAAAATGCAGCTTCTGTTCTTATTATTCTGTTGTTTCCTATATCTTTCGGGCGCTACGCAACGAATTTTTTTCTAGATTTCGACACTCTAAAATGCTGGAAAATCAATTTATGGATAACTTATTCAATAAACATACAAGATTCGAATAAAAAATATAGTTACAAAAAACTTGGAAAAATTGAGATTTTGACCCCTGAAATGCATCAAAATTCATCTTTTCGTTGTCTTACTAGTGTTTTTTCTGTACAGTGCAGACTTTTTAGGCTTCGGGCAGAATTTTTTTGGTGATTTCTTCGCTGGTGCAGAATTTTTGAGTCATGTGTTTGATCACATATATTCTTCTATAACGTGTCAGCCATTGATTTTGAACTTTTAAAATCAGTTATACTTATTTTAAGACTTTAAAATTATATCAATGAATTGTATTTAATTTGATTTTTTCATATTTTCACTATTATTGTATTGTGACAGGAGAAAACAGCAGTGCAGAAACTTTTTCGGCTTTTCTGCACTGGACACAAAGCCAGGTGCATAAAAAACACTGTCGAACCCCATACATTTCCTTTTTTCGAAAACTTTTTCCTCAAAGTTTGATTCATAGATAAACAGTGAATAGATCAATCCGAAGAATTATAGAATGAGATCTGACGCGAAGCGCCGTAAAACTTTCGGTGTTTTATGATTTTAGAGCCTCTAAACACTTATTTTAGATCTAAAATTGAATAAAAATAACTTTAACGCACTCATAAATAAATAAGTCAAAATTTGAGGAGCCAAAATGGCTCCTAGATCCAAAATTTTAGGAGCCACTTCCAAATTTTTGGGGGCCCAGGCCATATATACATGTAGCGGAGCTCCGAGGTCTGGGGGAGGGGGTTGGAGCACTTTTTTCGGGCCGGGGGTCAGTAATTCCCAAAATTTTGGGGGGAAGGGTCTCTGAAGGAAAAAAAATCGATTTTTTTCATGAAAAAAGTCCGAAAAACGGTTGAAAAAGTAGTAACTTTTGTTTAAAAAATGATAAAAATGTACTTATGGCGCGAAGCGCCGAGAAAATTGACGTTTTTGACAATTTTTTGTTCAAAAATTGACATTTTTCAGTATTTTTCCGACTAAAAGTATGGGGGTTCCTACGGCTACCATATGGCTAGCCATAGGATTGGAAAATCCTGGGGGGGTCCCATAGCACTTCCCCCCTCCCCCAATTACATTTATGGCCCAGGCCCCTAAAATGACTAAAAAAAGCCTGGGTCCCTATGACTACGATATGGCTGGGTATATGATTGGCAAATCTTTTGGAAGGTCACTATATGTTAATCCATATTACCGACGATTTTTGCGGCGGTTCTTATGACACTTCGCCCAATTACATGTGGCTAGGTAGAGTATGAGAAGTCCCAAAGGGCGCACAAAACAACTTTCGGTGGCGCAAAATACTGAACATTTGATCTGTTTTACACTTTTTTCTTTTTTAACCCAAATGAACATTTTTTGTAGATTTTAATCAGATAGAGGCGATGATTCGAATGTCTGCTCTTAGTTCGTGCATCCTGTCGACTATTTTGTGGAAGATTCGAAAACATTATTTTATTTGGTGACCCTTAGTTATGGAAAAGTTCTCAAAGCACTTCACACCCCAATCACATTATACTTCAAAACTTGTGACAACATTTTCTAACGCATATCGAGAAAGTAGGAAAAAACAACTTTTCCAAGGGACCGCGTTTTCAGCGAGATCATGGTGATCAGAGACACTAGACTCATGGAGTGTGAAATTTTGACGTTTCTGTATAATTTCAAATGACGATATTCAGAGTCTCTAGGAATCCTAACTTTAAAGAGTTCATTATTTTTCACTCAAAAGTCAAACCCGCCTCTTGGGAATGGAACATTAGCGAAATGGATGGGGTTGTCCTGCCCGGCAATTATAAGTAGGATTAGGCCGATCGAAAGAAGAATATACATCTCATGTGAGAGAAGAGATCTGAGTTTTGGCAAATTAGATAATCAAAATGTAATGAAATAAGTCGTGATTATTATATCTCGAACTGAAATTTACTGACTAGTTTATCCGTCAAAACTTTCTGAATTCCGTTACAATTTAACGGTCTCTAGCTTTGCGATATGTCCGTTTCATGATGCTGGCATTCTTTTTTTATTTTATACTTTCATTCCCGGCATGTTACATACTTGGTATTTAAAAAGCGCTTTTCAGCTTACTGTAAATCCATTTTAGACAGCCGGTTCTACGGATAGCTGTGTTGCTGATTTGTCCTACGAAGATGAACATGATCAAGCAAAAGAGTCTCGTTCGGATCGTAGTGATAGTGATTTTTCGAACGGCGAATTTATGTCGCCTTTGCCTCAGACGGCTGATCAAGTTATTGAAGAGATCGATCAGCTTATGCAGGTTTAAATTTTCCATTCTTGACCGGTTTTACTGACGCTTGCTTTGATCTTCACCAATATGTGACAGCAAAACTATAAGGAGCATGCCTGCTTTGCGTTTTTTGGAAACTGATGAGTTTTGATATTCCTTAAAGTCGGTTTGCAACTCGTTTAGAAGTTTTAAAATATGATACGTGTCGTGAAGGTCGCTCTGCATACAAAAAGCTAATTCACGTTTAAGGAATCGTGCAACAGTGATCGTACTGCCACGAGCGATTATACGATGGAATCGGCCTGTTCGCCGTTGAAATCGCCATCAGAAGTCAAAGTTTTCATTTCTGGCGAAAGAATTTTGAATTTTCTACCCAAGAATGCGGCCAATCTATCTACAAGCATAGAAGGTAAAAATCTTCTTCAGACGCAGTCCAGATTATATTTCATGTAACTTTTCTCGTATTTTAGTAAAACTTCTGGAATTCCACTTTTGACCAAGAAGCTGGTTGCATTCATTTTTCTTGTAGTATAATTCTGAACTTGTTGAAGAGTAAAATTTGAGCGTGAAGAAAAACCTTGGGTAACAAAAAAGTTTTTCCGCTGTTTTTTTTCCTTTTCCTTCCCTAGAATTTTCATTTTTCAAGTTGTTTCTGCCATTCTTCACCCGATTTCATTCAGTTACAATGTTTACACCCTCCGTATCGTAAATTCAACTAAAGACTTATTTGTAAAACTTAATTTTAAGCTACCCTTTTTAATCCGACTACGCTTGATTTTCACATCAGCTTAATTATCTTTTGAGTAAGTTCCGCCTCAACACTTATACATATTACTGCATTAAATCTACATTTCAGAGAATTTTCGCTTTGATGTTCAGCTCACGTATTTCAAGTAGATGAAGTTCTGTTCACAGGTTTTCTACGTGAATTTGTATTCGATATATCCTGTGCTAAAAAAGAAACTGAGTTCATCCGTAAATAATACCCCGGCAATTTTATAGCTTTCTAATCCTCGCAAGTGCAAAGGTAAAAGTGAAGTAAAAATTCAGCTGATCCAAGCATGAAAAAAATTTCTTTTCTCGGCGCTTCATTTTACAGAAAATACCAATTTTTATAACCTATGGATCACTAATGATAACTCAATTCGACAGATGTCGCAGAGTTACATTCCACAATGAATTCTTGATAGATTATTGACATTTATGCTATTAGACATACATGTAATTGGAGGGAAGTGCTATAGGAACCCCCCACACTAATCGTCGGCCATATAGGTCGACGCCCCACCAGGATTTTCCAATCCTATGGCTAGCCATATGGTAGTCATAGGCATACCTGTAAGAAGTCCGACCATTTGGGGGGTCGAAAAACCCCCAAAATTTTCCCAAAATGGCCAAAAAATTCCTTTTTTTCCCAATTTTTCCGAGTTTGGGGTTGGGTATAGGGTTGACCAAGTTGAAGATGGAGGTTCCAAAATTTGGGTATAGGGTTCGACCAAGTTGGGGATGGGGGTCCCCCAAGCTCCTCTCAATAACAGGTATGGTCATAGGAACCCTCATACTTTTGGTCGGAAAAACTGAAAAACGAAAAGAATTTCAATAAATAATCTCAATTTTTGAACAAAATATAGTCAAAAACGTCAATTTTTTTGATGCTTCGCGCCATGAATACATTTCTTATGTTTTTTAAACAAAAATTACTATTTGTTCAACCGCTTTTCGGGCTTTTTTGGTTAAAAAAATCTAATTTTTTTCTTCATAGAGCCCACACCTAAAATTTTAGGAAATCAGTGGCACCCGGCCCCAAAAAAGTCGCCTGAGACCCCCAGACTTCGGAGCCCCGTTACATGTATGCTATTACATCAGCTTAATAGTGAGATACAGGCTTTTGTTTAGTATCGCCGCCCTATGAAAAGAAATTCTGAACAAAGAATATAAAAAAGGTTGAAATTTGAGCTCAATGATTTTCCCGATTTGGTAAAAAAATTAATTTTTTCTTCAATTTCCATCTCTGGGAATTTTATCGGAGCATTAAGTTGGTTGATTCCGCTTAATTTTGGCCTAACTTTCTGATAATGTGTACTTTGACGCATGTGAAGTCATTGCATCATGTAGGCTGACATTGTTGATTTGACTAACTTGATTAAGAAGGAGGACGTGATTTTAACTGAAAAACTTGCCCTTTCTTAATTTTATGGCTCTCATATGGTCGGTGAATTATTATTTATATTCTATGTTTTCAGAATTAAAATCCGTCCCCATTCACAAGTTGAAGTCTTATCGACTGGGCTTTGAAGCTCTGATCAAAATTTATAACGAAGCTTTAGTGCACGAATTAGCCTTACGAGACGAATTAGTTTACGAGAAAGAATTGAAAAATACCTTCATTTCATTGATGTCCGCAATACAGAGTAAAAAACGCAAGTTTCATTTGGATAGTAAACGTAGAAGAGGCGCTGGCCGAATGACGCCTCGCTTATTATTGGGAAATTTCGGTCAAAATTCAAGACCCGTGCCACAGGTAAGGTGTATACATTGCATGTACCAAGTTTGCATTGACATTTCCCATGGTGAATTCTTTGAACGAAAATTATCATAATATTGTTTTCGTTTTCTCGACAATAAATTTCATCTCTAGGATTCTCGCACTAAAGCCGCAATTTTCCGAATGAATTTTCGAACTTTATAATGTATTTTTTCCGCAACTACTGAGAATTTTCAGTTTCCGATCTTTGTCTCGTATTTGGTATTGAATAGGAACAAGTCTTTAGTTTTAGGACTTCGTATGTTCAGAAATGAATTTTCACTGAAATTAGACTCACTCACGTTCATTCAACTAAAATTTTCAATCATTTTTTAGTATTTAACGACTGTCATACCGTACGATATTGGATCACCGTTATCGAATCACAACTTGGAAGCTTTGATCAACAGTAAGTTTATCACGTATTCTGTTATTGTACTATTCACTATGTCGTTTCTGCGCGTTGTATACCTATGCTAAAAATAGCACTAATAGAGAAATTTGGACGACGTTAGGACAAGTCAAGCGCAGCGTTCGACCGATTCAATCATGATAGAAAATTTTTCAATTACTGATAAATGTTTTGAATTTCGACTTTGAATATTCATGAATCATCGATATAAATTAAGTATCTGCTTTCTTGGATTAAATGCTAGGCTTGTCCCAGGTCCCGTTGCTCCAGTTTACACGTTTTCATTGTATCTGAAACTGCGCTTCAACTTCGATACAGGTTTCCGATAGATTTTTTCAGAAAATGTACAATTTTATTTGCTACTTACAATTAATGATTTGCCTAAATTTCAGCATACATGTTAAAACAACTGTTATTAAATTACTTAACTAGCGTCCAAGAGGTTAGAGCCGAAGCGAATTCAGATTCGAGCCACAATCATTCACTATGCAAAAGTGACGAAGAGAATGAAAATAACGATTTTTTACTTTTTACCATGTCTTTAACTTTTATGATGTCTTCAACTTTCTTCTCGAACTTCTTTCAAAAATTTCTCCCTTCCAGTCATTAGCATGTGTACTAACGTCGAAAAATTTCCATTAGGACGGCTTTGGTTTCATTAGCACCGTGCTAAAAAAAACCTGCAGACGAATCGATAGAAGTTGTCCAGGTATGTGTACAATGCAGTTTCTCCGGGAAGAGTTCCCTCTAGTTATCTTAAAAATTTAATTTTTGTCTACTACACTCAAACCCTTTCTAACCTATCAATCAATGCATTATCATAGCTGACATGAAATGGAAAGAAAAAGAATCGCCTAAAACAATTTTCCATGAATGATACATGAAGTATGATACCACTGGTGACGTATGTGTTAGTATGTCATATGTCTGCCTCGGGACAACCCTAATGCGCTCTATACCCCGAATCGTAGAGGAACCGTCAACTTACGGTATTCCAACGTTCCATAAATTAAACTTTTCTGTGTGTTTGTTATTTTTCAGTTTTACGGGCAATTAATGAAGATAATTCTGCCGTTTCTACTATGCTTACTGACTATATATTGAACGGTGAGAATTTCTCTCTATCATCGCTTATATTCGAAGTTTTAAGCTATCCTGATCGCATCAGATTCTTGGTTTACTTCTAGCGGATTTAATTTCTTTCGACGATTTTATGTGACGATTTAGGGAAGGCTAATGAGAAATAAATTAGTTGGGGAAAAATCATGTTGAAGTTTACTCTTCAGAGCGAGTCTACACATGCACGCAATTACGTAGGGAAGTGCTATAATGGCTCTTCCTGGAACATATCTCGATAACCTCAGCACACCCTCCTTCTATCCATATGGTCAATTATGGGGTCTCTACCCCCAGGAATGAGAAAAGGCTGAACGTGTAAACGTTTTTGATTTGAAACGGTTATATATAATTTAATTTTTTGACAAAATATTATTTGCGTAGCGCCACTTCTCAGTATTTTGAATTTTTACTTTTTTGATTTTTTCTCATTATATTTGATTCTATTGTGATTTTTGCGGTCATAATGGGTGCATTTTTGATCATTTTTCATATTTTTACGACGCGCAAAATTTGTTGGACTCCGGTAGCTTACATGCATGCGTGTAGTCAGCCCGAAAATTCAATGTAAAATGTTTCCCGGAAAAAATTCTGAAGAACGTAAACCTATAAAGTTTAAACTTGGACAATGGATCATTTGAATGCTATGTTATATCACGTACGAAATGAAATATTTGTGACCAAATCAATTCTCAGCCTTGGACATACATGAAACACTCTTCAGATAACCAACCCCTGACTTCGGCCAACGGAATTTTTGTACTTCTTTTCCTTGGATATTGATTTGACTGCCTAACACATCGCCTTATTAGCCACAACAGCTTAAAGTCTGTTTTTTAAATTCTTCCAAATGAGGAACCCAAAAGGCAAATAACTCATTTTATATTCGTGGTATTTTCTGCGTTTTCATTTTGCGACTTTTGTCAAAAAAACTGTTAGTCCAAAGTTCCGCTGTAGAAGCTTAGTGTTAACGACTTTTAATTCACTGCATATTTGTGTCTTTTTTTGTTTTAGAGGTATTTCAAAAAAATGAAATATAATCCACATTTTTATCTTCTGTTTCAGTATTATGCTCCACGAAATAATTGGTCTTCGCATATTCAACGCAATTCGAAATTTCTTGACCAGTAATATATGCTCTTGCGCATTCTAGTCAGTTGGAAACATTAGTGTAAGCTATTTTCATACATGTGTTAATGTAAATTCTCGCGATTTCCATTTTTACCATGACTTATGTTTTGTTTGGAGATTTTTTACTTACCTTCCTTTGATGTCGATTTGGCTGCAACATTTATTTTAGACCATTTGTTTTATAGAGCGTTTTATGCTAAATACTCGTTGCGTTACATTCCGTAGTAGCTGCAGTATAGTTTCTATGGTTTGTGGTTATCTTTGTAAATCTTTATGTGTATGCATAAATTCAACGCGAATTGTCTCGTGTCATCTGTGCTTATAATATCACCAAACAGCTTTAGGGAAGTTACGCAAAATAAATTTTTTTCTGTTTTTGCATATAGCTAACTGATGCCCGACTGCGCATTCCGAGTTTTAACTTGAACCCTTACCTGAGTTAGTAGTGATGCACTAGTCCTCTTGAGGAAGTGGATACGCCCGGATCGATCGACAAAGAGGCGGAGTAATTGATAAAACGATCTAGGAACCTGGGCTCGAGCCACGTACTGCCTCATCATGTTTATGGCTCTTGATGACGCACCATGCATATCAGAAAAATTGGTGAGACTAGAAAAGTGAATGGTTTTAGTGATCATTTTTCTCGAAAATGCAGTTTGGCGGTGTCTGCAACAGTGTTGCCAGATCAAATTTTTAGGGAATGCCAGATTTTTTAGAAATAAGTGCCAGATCGATTTCAAATAATTCCAGATTTTTAATGCTAAACATAACGGGACAAAAAGTCTTTCTTAACATAAAAATCACAAAACTCAATAGAAACTTCATACAATAATTTGCACATAACAGGAGCTCAAAATGTTTAAATGTCAACAAAAACCAAGTTGAAAATTGAGTACCGGTCGAAACATTGTGCCAACAATATCAATTTTTCTATTTGAACCAAACACCAAAAATGAGGATTTTTCTATGTGAATCCCGCTGAATGAACAGAGGAAGTTCACATTTTCTATTCATTTATCAGTATTTGAAAAAATATAAATTTGCTACGACGATGCAAGTATACTTTTTGGAAAGAATTCGCCCATACCTGTAAGAGGTCCGACCAGTTGGGGGGAGGGTAAACACAGAATTTTGAGGTGGGGGTCCCAACATTTCCAAAATTTTGGGGAGGGGGGTCGGAAAACCCCCAAAAATTTTGAAAATTTTCCAAAAAAGGTCAAAAAAGCCACTTTGTTCTTAATTTTTCCCAATATTTTCGAGTTTGGGGGGGGGGGTTGGGTATAGGGTTGACCAAGTTGGGGATGGGGGTCCCGACATTTGGGTATAGGGTTCGACCAAGTTGGGGGTGGGGGTCCCTCCTTAACCTCCCCCCCAATTACAGATATGAATTAGCCAGTGATCGAGCCAATAAAATTAGCTAGAAAATTTCACGTTTTCAGCCCCTAAAATGCCTAAAAATCCAGGAAATTTAGTTTTTGACTAGTCAAAAATGTTGTGCTAATTGGCATAAACGCACAAATTCTTTCGTGCCATTCCAAATTTTTTTGTGCAAAAAAAACATATTTTGGCACAAAAAAACCTGAAAATCGGAGAACAAATTATTTTGCTCCTATTCTACAGTGAACCTGAGCTGAAAACTGGAATGCAGAGCCGGTAAAAACTTCATTTTCAAATAATGCCAGAATTATGCCAAAAATCAGAACATTATGCCAGATTTGAAAAATGCCAGATCATTCCAAACAGTGCCAGATCTGGCATCGAAAATGCCAGTAATGGGAACACTGGTCTGCAATCAACAGCAGGTGAAAAATTGGGTTCGGCAGAAATAAACCGTACAGTATTTTTGATTCGAACAGGCACCATCTGATAGAATTTGTCGCCTACAGAATACAGAATAGAAATAAGATATGACAGGGTTGCAATCGCAGATCAGAGCATCCCCAGCAAAACTTGCAGAAATATTATTACGTGCAAGTTATGCTCTTGCATCTAAGGTAGCATTGAACGGTGAAATTCGCCAAATTGAAGTTATCAGCAGCCCGGGAGAGTTCAATCCAAATGTCCCTAGACTCTAATATTTCAAAATCTTGAATTTCGTTGTAGAGGAACTGAAGTTTCGCATTGACAGGATCGTCAGGGTTGGTAGAATTCAACTCATATGGAGGCCTCTTGGTAGCTGTGAAAAGAAAGTTCATCGATGTCTGCTAGAGTAACGCCATAGAAGGTTTCATACATCTGTGAGATTGCAGATATTATGGATTTTGTGCTAAAGAGCTAAATGGTGATAAAATTAGTAGACATCTGATCACTGTGTCGCCTTTGATAGCATAACAGAGGTGTGAGAAATCTGTGAGGGTCCACACGACCACAGAAGACCCGCTTAGACAAGCGCGGGGTGTTTTCCCATTATAAACTGCGACTGTACCTTTTTCCGAGAAGAAGTTGGTTACACGGTGATTATGACAGCAGTACTTACTGGTGATCTAGAGAGTGTTGTTAATGATCCGAATATTTCCTAGAATTGCTTATATTTTGAAAGTGCCAGGACGTTATCAACTAGAACCATGCGCTTTTATTTCCCAATGCCCCTTGCTGAATAAGAATCTATAATGAGTGCCAAAGGAAAACATTGATAAGCTATCGGGTAGATTTTTTACTAGTTTATTAGAGAAAGCCCCATGGGGCAGAAAAAAGGATACTTGCTTGGGTAGTTGACAGGCTAGAAAAAGGAGTGAACTAGATTTTTAAGAACTTGGGTTAAAGTTTGAAAAATCCACTTTTGTAATATTGGACCTTCATTCTTTCTCATTAAAAAATTTTTCATGTCTGTGGAAAAGTATATTCTGCAGCTGAGTGTATTTTATCCTCCCTTAGCATTGTAGCAACTATGGTAAAATTTTTCTGAATGAGAGAATTATATGCAAACTAATGGTTGGCTTCACTCAAATGTGGAGAAATTCTAAACCAATAGCAATATAGCATTTCGTAAGTCAATGACTGATCCAAATCTATGCGTCTAACTCCAGTTGAAAAATAGTGAGGGATTGGGATGTTATAGCCATTTTGTTTTTTTTCAAATTATGCCTGTGATTGAGAGGGCGCCATTAGGCACTATTAAACATCTGGGTAAGTTGCACTAACCCAATATGAGAATAATCTGGATGTTTGGATTAAATTGTTGATCCTCAGTCGTGCTTCATACTGGAACAAGTAATTTGGGTACCTGGATACCCAGGTCAATTTCAAAAATGAAACTTGGGTGCTACTTGGGTATTCAGGTGACCTGTTTACTCGAATTTCTATCAATATATTGTATGGGCTAAACACTCATATACTGAAATCTTCAAGTACTTAAAAATAGTACTCAGGTTGGGCATGCAAAATACCTGGGTAACATGAGTACTGTGAAGACTAGGTATCCAGGTCATAAGATTTTCAACGTGTGAAGCACTAATCGTTTCAGCTAATCCCAATGTCAAGATTATTTTCTTGCAAAGCTAATAATCATCACATCAGGCTTAGCATTAGATAATACTAAGAATTAAGCCTAGGTTTAGGAATTGCGGTTTAGAAATAGAAAAAAATCGAGAAAATAGTGCAACCTAACAGGCTATAGATGGGAATAATCCTGATGACATTGAGACTATAACAAACTCTTGATATCATCGACATATTAGTGTGACTGCTGAAACTGTGGTGGTTGTCTTTTTGTTCGAGATTATCTTTAAGCTCAAGGTTGAACTTTTGGTAAATATGGGCCCTGGTTACAGTCATTGCATACTACCCGTAAACAGGGCAATAGGAACAGGCATACAAAAGTGATTTTAAAAGTTTTTGATTCAGGCATGCGCATACTAACTTTGACACAATTATCATTGCCAAACTTATGTCTCATGGATGCACATTTGATTTTACATGAACTAAAATTGTATCAAGCACCTACATACTGAATACCATTCACTAATTACTCATTTCTATCTCTTTAGTAGTTATACGGGCCATACAGAGGGCACACAAAGATACCCCTATATAGAACACATCCATGCTACCTTTAGGGGCAATACAGGGAGTGTAGAAAGTATAGCCGATGATCTGAATTTGTATAATGTAGTTGACAGTGTAATACAATCCCAATTTAGTTAAGCATGTGGAGTGAAATGGGGGGGGGGGTGTAGGAAGTACCCCCAAAGCTTCATGTGTAAAGTTCGACTTGCATGTAGAAAGTACGCCTCAAGCTTCAATGTATAAAATTTGATTTCAATGTAGAAAGTATGCAGAAAGCTTCAATGGGGAAAAATTTCAACTTCCATGTAGAAAGTACACCCTGAGTTTTAATATGTAAAATTTGGCTTCCATGTATAAAGTACACCGGAAGCTTCAATGGGTCAAATTCGACCTCAATGTTCCTCAATGGACTCAGACATTGAAATTTATGATGCAAGGTCTCTCAAAAAAAAATGTTTTTTTAATGCCTGATCTAATTGTTATGTCTTGAATAACAACTGGACTAAGTTGCGAATAGGTTAGCCTTGGGACAATTGTAACGTACCTGCTAAAGCAGTACTGTAAATATATAGCATACTGTATGTGATAAACATTTATTAAATATTATTCATTTTCGTATTTTATTGTCTCAAGAGCGTCTGGGATTCACACCCAAACATTCCTATAAAATTACGTGAAGTACTTTATTTTGATCCACTCACACCCCTGTAGCCCAATTAAGATGCCCCAATTAATTTGCACAGATGGCAGCTGGTCCCCTAGAACCTACACTAAACTACACATTCCACGGCTACCGTAATCCCCCGTAAAAATTGTAAACAACACCTGCACACAGTAAAATGAGTAAAAGCCCCGCCAGACAGTAGTCTCAAGTGCAACGGTAGCGACAGCCCCACCAAAACGTGTGTATACAGAGAAACCGATACAGGAAGCATGCACAGAAGCACAGAGGTGTGGCTAAGACCACCGTAGAAAGCAAGCGAAGCACGAAAAGCATACAGTACCAGGGAAGCATTAGAAAGGCGTGACTAAGTAAGCATAAAAAGCAAAGCCAGAAGCGACGATTGGCGGAAGAAGATGGACAGAAGCACGACCTCCCGCAACGCCCAGGGAGTGGCCAAAAACGTCATATAAAAAGAGAAGCAAAGTGTGATTCAGTTTAGTTTTTTGGATTATTGAATTCCTCGTTTTTAAACCGCGCTCGCCCCCGTTTTTATATTTGCAAGCGGCCATTTTTACAAAAGCATTTAAACCGAGGCCCGTTCGTTATTGTAAATCGAGACCGCGTTCATTGTTTGTCGTATCAACGTCTCAAAGCAGCCATCGATTATTGTCAACTGTATCGCCCCGCATTACACGCCCGCGCCCCTTTTGTTCGCCGTAGAGACAGTTTGGTTAAAGTAAAGTACTTCACAAAATCTGGTCCTTACATATTTTGGTGACCGTACCATACTGTTAACCACTGGAACTCCCTGCCCCCAATTAGGTGCACTCTTATCCAGGCATTTAGAAGCATTAGATAATACAGTAGTAATCATTTCCTACAGTAAGACAGTATTCGTAGAAAGCAAACTAGAAATCCCCTCCAACCAAACATTAAGTGATACATTTAAACGAATACAGCGTGAAGCAAAAATTGAAGCATTTAAGCAGAAATCTCAGCGTAAACCAAGAATGACCCACCAAACACAAGATCATTTAGGAGAAATCGTTAGAGAACAGATAAACGATTTATTTTCGGAACATTTTTGTACCCTACACACACAATTGAATCAGAATACAGTAAACCCTACCCTAAAAGACGATCTCAGAACAGCAAACATTCGCAATAACATGGCAAATAATTTTTATGCGAAACCTACAGTATTCACCGGCGGCCTGACCCAACATTTTGGTGAATAGAATAAACGATTAGAACAATTCATGGCACTTCAAGGCATGAAAGATACAGACGTACAGTTAAAGTTGGCATGTTTAGAGATTCATTTAGGAGGAGCCGCATTAGCAAAATTCAAAAGTTTAGCCAATTCCGAAAACCCTCCCCACACATATGAGCAGTATAAAGTCCCATTACAGGCATTTTTCCCAAACAATAGAGATAATGAGCTACATCAACAGTTTTTAGGCGAGAGAAAACAAAAGCGATCAGAAACAGTAACTGAATTTTTGTTTGATCTAGAACACCTCGCAACCCTCGCCTACCCTAACTTTGACACAGATGCACGAGAAATGATCATAAAACCCCTCTTTGTAGAAGGCATGCAAAACGAAATCAGGGAAGCAATTAAGTATAGACGGTTCGCAACTCTAAAAGAAATGTCAGATGAAGCAGCTTACATTGAACAGGAAATCCTTAGAAATGAGTTAAAATCTAATGCCCTTCCCTTTATACCCCCAAAACCCGAACCCATCTTTTCCCTAACCAAAAATACAGACCAACAGGATCTTTTGCATCAGTTAGAACAACAAGTAAAAGATTTACAATTGCAAATCAAACAAAAACCCCAACCCCCACAACAAAGTAGCTACAACAATTTCAGTAACAACACTTACAGTAGGAATAAAGCTTACAGGAACAATACCATCCCTAGGCAACCCACATGCTTCCAGTGTGGACAACTCGGACACATAGCTCATAATTGTAAATCAGTAGGCACCCGAGAATCATGTGAAATTTGTTTTCGTAATAATCACAGTACACGTGATTGTAAAAGCCGATGCATTCACTGCTCTAAAACAGGACATAGATCTGATAACTGCCTTTCCAAACCCTTCTCAAATTTTCAATGTTTTCTATGCAAGCAGAGATGTCATACAAGTAGATACTGTCCGAATCAATATTCAAAATTGTATTGAGTACAGACAACCCCAACCCCTCATGGACATTGATAACCCCGCATTTTACTCAACATTACCTGCCATAATTAACGGCCCTCAGACTACTTTAGGAACCATTATGCCTACTACCCACCGACGTAGTCAGGAGGAGTATGTCCTCGACCTGGACGTACCCAATAGGTGCGCCATGTCACCACCCCCCACGCCTGAAGCCGCAAAAATCAAAAAATCGCCGCCCACCATACCGGCGGACTACAAAATCTCGCGGAAACAGGAAAACAAGTCGCCCATCGCCCCTGAAACACCCTCCAAACCCGGCCGCAACTTGTTGTCCCTTTTACACGGCCTCACACCCAAACCCTACCAATTCCGCCCCTGCCAAACACTGCTACCGACGCCCACAAGTAAGCAAACCCAAACCCTATCCCATGACTCAAATTCTAAACTTTTACAGGATGTTCAGATCACAAACCGGCCACCCCCTCAGCTCAAAATGGCAAAAGGACAACACTTGCCACACCAAACCGGCCAGAGCGAAAAAACACAGTGCCCCGCCGCCTCCACTAAAACATTCTATTGGCCGATGTTTTGTATTTTTCTTTGTATAATAGTCCCCACATCATGTAGTGCCCAATTTCAGATCTGTGGAACTTCATTGAGTGGTCACTCGCTCGGCATACCAAAACTCGTATCATGCATGCCCCCTTCCACAGTAGACAAACCGGTACAGACATTCGGAAAAATCTATATCCCCTCCACTAAACCTCAAATAACAGACGCATACAAATGCAGTGTTCACAAACGCAAAATTTGTACTAATACAGGATTTTTTGGCTCAAAAGGTATTGTCTTTGACCAAACCGAAATGCAAAATCTAACCCCGCATGTTTGTAAGGCAATCGTTATAGACAAAGAACACAATGGTCAAAAATTATATGAAACTCAACCAGGATTTTGGTCAACAAACATCTCCCTAAGCATAGAATACACATGGTGTTGTACAGACTACTGTACCTCGGTCACTAACGTCATCATAGAAATAGGACAAATAGCATCTTGGAATGGAAAATCTATGACAGGTACATTAGGTGACCTGGGGTCATGCAAACGGACATCAGGTCATTGTGTAACAACTGATGGATCCATTATCTGGAATGAAACAGCATTTGAAAACTTATGCCCTTTGGAATACAAAAACACACATCCCATCAAACTCACACAAACCCACATGATAATAGAAGAGCTACAAGGTGCATTTTCAGTTAAAAATACACTCTTTTCGAACCCCAACTGCCCAGAAATCCAAGACAGCATTCTAACCGAACAAGGCATTGTTGTACAATTAGACAAAAGCACCCCACATCGTAATGCATTTTTAACCCCAAAAACCAACAAAACTCATACTACACTCTACGATTTTGATGATTTTGAGCCCATTAACATGAAACTAAACTATCTAGCAGACAAAATCCAGGAATTCGAAATCCAAAATTTCAAAAAGTATGGAATGAATTATGCAGACAGGCACAGCCTCACCATGATCTCGTATGGCAAATTTAGGGCCTTGATGCAACTCATTTAGCATGTGCATTCCTACAGCGAACCGACATAATAGCAGAATTCACAGGAGAAGCCCTCAACGTCTGGCCCTGTAAACAAGTAAACGCATCTAAAGTCTTCTACAACCATAAAATCAACCAAACATGCTACAAACTTTCACCCATTCTCGTAGGAACCTAACTCATGTTTTCGAATCCAGGAGGCAACGATCTGACCCCTTTTTCACAAACGGTTGACAGCTATCACATGCATGTAGCCCTCTACGAACAGAATAATACATGGGTCAGTGAAACAGGATCCCCACATGTCACAAATTTACCCTTAGAAATTGTGTGGAACCAAAATTTATCCCTTTTCCATTTTAATACACCCGCCATTTTTCATGATCAACTCACAAGAATTTTGACAAACTTACTCTTTTTGAAACAATACATTTATAAAACTCACACACTTGAAAATGTTGTTAAGAAACTTGTCAATTACACCCCCCAAATGTCCCTCAACTCAGATACAGTTTACAATATGATCTCAGGCACTGGCCAAGCAATCGGAAATACCCTCTCTGGTGCCGGTCAAGGCATAGAACATGTAATAACTGGTACCACCCAAAGTCTCACAGACAGATTAAACAATTTACTCAAAGGACCCCTGCAAATCATTATCAATCTAGCCATTATTACTGTAGTTATTGCAGGCATCTTTTATTTGTTTCTCATTCTTCGAAAATATTTCCCTTTCCCAAAGCATCATGTCACAAATGAACATGCGTACGAAATACCATCGAACAACAGACATCTACATGAGACCATTCCCCCATCATTGGGCCATGCACTCTTAGAATTAGCTAATCGTCGTGGAGCACAAACACAGCAGAAATACGTCCTTATCGATATTGATACCCCCCGAACTCCTGCAATCAAACTCATTAATCAAATTCACCAATCTGGATCCAACTAGCCACCCCAAAATGCACCTGAGAAACATACCCCTCATATCCCAATCACACTTAACGGCAAATTAATCACAAAAGGCATGATTGACATAGGTGAAGTCTACTCACTCATTGATTCACGGATCACTCAAATTTTACAGTTAGACATGAAACCCCCGCTAGTGCAAGCAAAAGCAGCAAATAATCTCCCGATTCACTTTGTAGGAACCACTTTTGTCACAGTGACAGCCCAAACAATCCAGGAAACAATCATGGTCCATGTCCAAAAAGATTGCACAGCAGACATCCTTTTAGGCAAAAACATTCTCAGTCGATTTTGGGAATATACTATCAATAATCAGAAATCCCAGGTCAAATTTGGCAATGTCATACTACCCTGTGATGGCCTAGAATATAGCCCCCTTTCGACCAGTGGTGGAACTTATTTAGACAAAAAATTAGAATTACCACCCCATACAGTAACCGAATTTACTGTCCCTTTGCCCAAATCAAACCTACAAGTTAAACAGCTCAAGTTTACTCCGAAACCCAAACAGAATCCCAAAGTTCATTTCGCAGCTTGTGTCTCAGAAAACCAAAACAGTCCCATACGCATATCGGTCCTAAACACACAAGAAACAGCCTAAACTCTTTACCCCGGAACATGCATCGGTACAGTTTCCTGTTACATCCCAAAACAAAATGCTCCCGCTAACGTAACCCCCTCCACGCAAAACCAGCCCAACCGTTTTGATACATTCACATGGTTAAAAGAAAATGTCAATTTAACCTCCAGTGACCTCACAGAAACTGAAAAAACTCAACTTCTACGCGCCCTATCGAAGTATCCTGCACTATATGCTAATTCCAAAATGGACCTAGGTAGAACCACCCTTGTCTCACATACAATTGACACTAATGGTTCCCTACCCATACGCAGACACCTTTTCTGTACCTCCCCAAAGGAAAAGCAAATCATACAAGCAGAAGTTGAACAACTCGCAGCAGAAGGTGTCATAAGCCAGAGTAACTCTCCATGGTGCACCAATACAGTTTTAGTCCCCAAAAAAGATGGAGGCCATCGTTTATGCATTGATTTTAGAGGCCTCAATAAAGTAACCAAAAAAGATACATACCCCTTGCCCGGCATAGACGAAATTCTAGACACCCTGCATGGCATGAAATATTTCACTTCCCTTGACCAATCAAATGCCTATTATTCCATTCCCATAGCACAAGCAGACAGAGAAAAAACTGCATTTAATTGCTCAGCCAGACAGTATCAGTTCAACTACCTCCCCTTTGGTCTCACCAACGCCCCAGCCACATTCCAAAGGTTAATGGATGTTATCCTTTCGGGACTGCAATGGAACACATGCCTTGTATATCTCGACGATGTTTTGGTATCCGCAGACTCCCATGCCCAAATGCTGGAACATTTAGACACTATTCTTGCCCGATTCTCACAAGCAGGCCTTAAACTCAATATACAAAAATGCGAATTTTGCCAGCCCCAAGTCCAATATTTAGGCCACGTCATTTCTCAACAAGACATTTCACCAGACCCCAATTAGGTACAGTCCATTTATGACATCCCCACCCCTAAAAGCTCCAAAGAAGTCAAATCATTCCTTGGCCTACCTTCTTATTATCATAGATTCATCTCAAATTGCTCTCAAGTTTCTAGCCCACTCACATCGCTACTCAAAAAGAATTCCAAAATTTCCTGGGGCCCTGAACAGCAAAATGCATTCACTAAGCTAAAAGAATTACTCATTAATGCCCCAATACTGCAGCATCCCAATTTCACAAAACCGTTTATTCTGCAAACTGACACCTCAAAACTCGGAATCGGCGCCATTCTTAGCCAGCTAGATAGTAAAGGTCAGGATCGCCCCATTGCTTTTGGGAGCCCCACATTGGAACCTGCAGAACGCAACTACCCAATAACTCAGTTGGAAATCCTTGCATTAGTTGAGTTTGTTAAGTATTTCGGCCCCTATCTCTTCCAGCAACATGTTATTGTACACACTGACCATACAGCGGTTCAGGCAGTCTTACAAAAGGAAAACCCGTCCCCTCACATTGCCCATTGGGGATTAGCCCTTTCCGGTATTCAACTCGAAATTCGACCTAAGAAAGGCACTGCTAACCGCAATGCAGATGCTGTTTCTCAATTCCCCTCACAGACAGCGAAGCAATCCTTTGATATTGAGCAACTAGAAACCCACCCTGAAATATCAACCATAAATTCTGTTCTTGAGGGCGAAGAAACTGAACAAGAAGAGCAACAGAAAAATTTCGCGAAACTCCAAGGCACTGATCCAACTGTCAAAAGTATTTTAGCAAAAATCCCCCAAAAACACCCCCTTACTCTGATCAAATTCGCAGTGCATCAAAACATCCTCTTCCATATAGTCGACAAACAAGCAAAACTATACATCCCCAAGTCACAGGTCCAGCATCTCATTACCTCTCATGATGACAGCAAATTCACAGGTCATTTCGCTGCCAGGAAAACTTTACACTTGCTCAGGCAAAAATATTTTTGGCCCCAAATGAGCTGTGATATCAAACGTTACTGCAAAACTTGCCACCCATGCCAGACACAGAAAGCCCTCGGACACAAAATACATGCAAATCTTGTACCAATTCAGCCGACTGGCCCATTTGATAGAGTCAGTCTTGATTGCATGGGGCCGTTACCCCTCACTGAAGACGGCAACCAATTCATTGTCGTTTTCATCGATTATTTCACCAAATATGTGAAGGCATTCCCAATCCCTGACATGACTGCAGCCACTATTGCCAAGTTATTCGTAACCAAAATTGTTTGCCATCATAGGTCCCCAAAAATCATCCATTGTGATCGTGGCTCCAATTTTGTATCCCATCTCTTCTCACGGATCACTAGTTTATGCAAAACTCAGAAAATTCATACCACCCCATACCATCCCATTGCCAATGGGGAAGTTGAGCATTGCAACCAAACTCTAGCCACCCGTATCCGCATGTACATCAATTCAAATCACACTGATTGGGACACTTATCTCCCATATGCCGTTTTTTCGATCAACATTCAAAAGAATGATAGCACCTCGTATCCCCCATTTGAATTGCTCCATGGTAGACAGGCTAATCTTCCATCAGACGCAGCCTTAAATTTTTTCCCCATGTCCTACATGGTTGATTTAGATGATTATGCCCTTCCTGTAAAATCGCATTTTTCAGAAGCACTCTCAATCGTGCAGAAAAGTCTACAAAAAGCTCAAGACCATTATACCCGTCAATATAACAAGCATGCTCAGAACATACATTACAAGGCAGGTGATCTTATTCTTTACAAAAATCATTTGTGTAAACAAGGGCTGACTCCCAAATTCCTCCCTCACCAAAACTGCCCCTATAAAGTTACAAATTTAATGTACCCCAACGTTACACTCAAACACCCCCATAAGAATATTACATTCACGGTACATGTCAACGAGACAACCCCTTTCTACCCTCGGAAAGCACCTATCCAATCTGCTCCCACCCCTCCTCAACCTCGAAAGCCTTGAATGAGGACGTTCAACTCTGGAAGGAGGGAAATGTAACATACCTGCTAAAGCAGTACTGTAAATATATAGCATACTGTATGTGATAAACATTTATTAAATATTATTCATTTTCGTATTTTATCGTCTCAGGGGTGTCTTGGATTCACACCCAAACATTCCTATAAAATTACATGAAGTACTTTATTTTGATCCGCTCACACCCCGGTAGCCCAATTAAGATGTCCCAATTAATTTGCACAAACGGCAGCTGGTCCCCTAGAACCTACACTAAACTACACATTCCACGGCTACCGTAATCCCCCATAAAAATCGTAAACAACACCTGCACACAGTAAAATAAGTAAAAGCCCCGCCAGACAGTAGTCTCAAGTGCAACGGTAGCGACGGCCCCGCCAAAATGTGTGTATACAGAGAAACCGATACAGGAAGCATGCACAGAAGCACAGAGGTGGGGCTAAGCCCACCGTAGAAAGCAAGCGAAGCACGAAAAGCATACAGTACCAGGGAAGCATTAGAAAGGCGTGACTAAGTAAGCGTAAAAAGCAAAGCCAGAAGCGACAATTGGCGGAAGAAGATGGACAGAAGCATGACCTCCCGCGACGCCCAGGGAGTGGCCAAAAACGTCGTATAAAAAGAGAAGCAAAGCGTGATTCAGTTTAGTTTTTTGGATTATTGAATTCGTCGTTTTTAAACCGCGCTTGCCCCCGTTTTTATATTTGCAAGCGGCCATTTTTACAAAAGCATTTAAACTGAGGCCCGATGGTTATTGAAAATCGAGACTGCGTTCATTGTTTGTCGTATTGACGTCTCAAAGCAGCCGTCAGTTATTGTCAACCGTATCGCCCGGCATTACACGCCCGCACCCCTTTTGTTCGCAGTAGGGACAGTTTGGTTAAAGTAAAATACTTCACAAAATCTGGTCGTTACACAATTTGTAAACATCCAACTGGAATAATAGCTGGTAAATAGCTACATTTATTAAGGCTAACTAACACAACATAAATATATCAAGCACTAAATAATACCCAAGCAATATATAGCACAATAAACAAACTGACAACACATCTTATATAGTATCACAGTAGATCACAGAATATTCTAGAACCTCGTAGAATAAAAAAGAATATTATAGAATATTATGGAAGGTTCTAGAACTTTCCAGTGCAATGCAGTACATGAACTGTACCTGCAAATCATGTCATGTGATCAAACTGTAAGGTATGCATCACATTGTACTTGCACATCATGTCATGTGATCATACTGTAGGGTATGCATCACATTGTACTTGCACATCATATTAAGTGATCATACTGTAAGATATGTATCACTAATGATCTAATGGTTTTACTCATTTTTGTACAAAATTTTCACGAAAAGTTTTGTTTGGGACACATTTTTTATGTATTCAGGACACGTTTTTCGATAATTCCCTATGCTTAAGCATTGTTTTTGGGACAAATGTCAGGGATGGACATAGTCTATCTTCGGATTGTGAAAATTAGCTAAAGTTGATGCCAATGGCATGGACTCTGATTTGCACAGATGATGTGGATAAAAACCCCATGCGTCTATGTTTTTGGTCATTGTTTGTTTGTTTTTATAAAGAATAAAATTGGCTGCCAGACTGGCAATAATTTATATTTTATTGATTTAATATTTTTTGGAGGCTATCAGCCCAAATACAACGTCCCTTGCCCAGACATTATTAACGATTCTTGCAGCAGAGGGAATACAGGTTAGGACCCTGATTCCTGGAGTACCCCCTGCATGCAAGTCTACATTTACAACTCAATTCTCAGCCTGACTTCTCATTATTACCTCATTGGGCATTACCTGCACTCAGAGAGTTATCAGATCATCTGCAGTTCACTAGAATGAAAGATTGATTTTTGTTGAGATTAGGACAGATGGAACTGTTGCACACTTTTCCTACATAAGGTTTGGGCCTGATTAGGTGATCTAGTGAGTAGCTGATTAGGTCCTTTCATTCTATTTATTAATTAACACCAAGTCCCATTTTTACGCAATTTTTCATTTTTTGGGACATGATTCCATTTTCCAATCCTGTCCCAAAACAGTGAAAAACGTGTCCTGTGAACAATGCTTTAGCATAGGGAACCATCAAAAAATGTGTCCCAAATGTGTAAAAAATGCATCCCAAGCAAAATTTTTGTGAAAATTTTGTGAGAAAATGAGTATAAATGAGCATTTTTAGTAAAATCTAATGGTTCTACAAACCTTTTCTACAATTTATATGATGTACTGTTCATCAGAAAACTAAAAAAATATCAAATACTACTTGCTTTCCACTTTTATCATTCAGAGACATTTCTTGAAAAACAGACTATATGATGCCAGCAGATGCTGAAAGGAAGGCCCAGGATGTGATATCACTGGCTAATCAAGAACAATTATTTAAAAATCCCTCTTCGATTGACCTCCTGAAGTTGGGCAATTGATTACAACCACCAATTACAGGACTGGTGCATGCTATTCTGAAGGTGAACATTCCTATATTGGGTTAACACCAGTTGCAGCCCAAAAACATACCGTGGCAGTTATTCAATATGTGCCATCTATTACATTGGGATAACAAGCAGGATGAGCATCACAAAATTCCTCATAAGAGCTCAACTAATGAAAAGTTGAACCAAATTATGAGCATGTTTGAGGTTTATGATAGTATATTTGCCAACATTGCTAATTATGGTTCATAGAAAGCTGACTAACGAACTGAGGCAAAGCAATGCTGGTTGCATGGAACAAGGTGGTGGTTTGAAGATTGAGCAGTCTCAAGAGGAATTGACGTGGCAAAATGAAGCTATCACTCTTCAGAATGACTTTAGATGAAAAATCCAAAAGTCAAGTCTAGGTCATAAAGAGCAGTATATACCTCAATTAACCACAAACTCAAATTTGAAGCAGAGAGTGATCAGTTATGGTTTGTGATTAAGGCCTAAAAAACTGGAGTCTGAATAATCCAACTGTGTCACAGCAAAGCAGTTGTATTAGTTATGAGAACCCGTATGTCTGACAGCAGGTTATGCCTATGATGATCCCTATTTACTCAGCTTTATGGATTAATCTTGCTCAAGTGGATTCTGCTGTCTATAACATGGAAAGGGACTGAAATTACTATAATCGGATATGCCAAGTAGACAGTTTCTTTTTTTTTAGTGAAGCTAGAAGGTGAGTTTCAAAAGAATACTCCTGACATGGTGAAGCTGGAAGCATTAACCCGATTGTCAAGGGATTTGCCAAAAGAGTTGGCTCAAGAGTCAAATACATATAGGGAAGACTGAGACAAGATTTTGAATTATTGTGCTCCAAATTGTAACCTAGATATGCTCAAAAGGGACTTTCTGGATATAAAACAGGAACCAGATGAAGCAGTAACCAAATTTTTAAAGAGAGTTAGAGCACATGTGAATCTCATTTATCAGTGCAAATTGAAGAAGTTCAAGAATAAAGTGATCATTGAAAGATTTTTCTATTGTAGTTCTTATACTTATCATTTAGAACTGCAGAATGATATAGCCAAATTCAAAAATTGGTATGATCTTTCACAAGCAGTCTATGAGATACAGTTGAAGTACAGGAATGCTATTAGAACATTTGGGCCTAGAGAGTAGCCCATAGTGATAAACAGTGCAGAGGCAGAGAGTGTTTAGGAGCAGCAAGCTGAAGTGAATGTAATCCAAAGACCTTATGAAAGCACCTATAATCATAATAAGGGCTTAAGATGACCAGACACTGATCAGCAAATCTTCACAGAATCAGTTGATAGATATAGTAGATGAGAAAGTATTTGAATTACCTCTGCAACAAGCCATGATGCCTAGGCAACAGCCTATTGAGGAGCCAAAAAAAGGACTCATTTGTGATAGCTTTATCTAAAGAGTTTGTCCAGATGGGACAATGTTATGAAGAGATTAGGAACTCAGCCAAAGCCCAAGAGGAAGCCATAACTGCTTTAACACAGAAAGTTGATAAGGTGAAAACTTAAAATCAACAAGAGGTTCAGCAGTGAAAATGATGTACTTATCATGAAAATAACACCTACAACATGATTGAATGTAGTACCTTAAATTATAATAAGGGCCTGAAAAGTTGTAGAAGGGGTGGAAATAGTGGCAGACGTTTTGGAAGAGGAAATCCTAGAGGAAGTTTTGGAAATTTCTGGAGAAGAGGGACGTTCAGAGGTAATTTCAGAGGAAATTATGGTGGCAATAGAGTAGGTTGTGGTAAGAAAGGTGAAAGGGGAGCTTATCAAGTTTCTTATCCTGAGGATGAGGTAGAGAGTCCACAAGAATATGCTGAATTCCAGGAATATTGTAAGTTGAAGAAGCTCAGGTGGCAGATAAGGTTGCTTCAGGCTTCCACCCAGCTGATGTTACCAGGACCTAATGTGATGGATCAACAACCAATAATCACAAGTCCAGGGTCAAGAACTCCCTTGACTCCACAAAAGGTAGTTAATCAGTCACAAGCCTCAATAGTGTGCAGAATTAGCCTGTGATGGAGATAAAACTGTGTGGTCTTCCAATCTGGGCCATGGAAAATGAGGAAAATGTGCCAGAGTTGGAGAGCAATGCCAAATATGGTATAAAGGTGACTGCAGAGGCACTGGAGAAGTTAGCCTGATACCCTTGAATGCAACCATTTCGCATTGAAGTAACTGTGTGTTTTACTACTGCAAATGCACTGATTGATATGGGAGCTCAGTGTTCAGTTATGTAGGGTGATTTCTTGGGAAAATTACTTGGACTGGAGTATACACTGCACCTTAAGATCCTGAAAGTCACTGTTGCCAATGGTAAGGTAGTAAGTGCACATGGTTATGTCCACTTCCTTTATATTGGATTTTCATTCTTTCTCAAAAAAATTGTCTATGTCTGTGAAAAGGTATATTCTGCAACTGAGTGCATCAACACACTTTCCAACCAAGCATGTGCATCTCTGAAATTTTTAGGAGAGTACAGGCGTGGACCTTGGTGTTTTAGCATTTTGAGAGACAAAAAATTCAAAAAAAGTTGACCAAAAAATTTTTTGCATAACAAATTTTCCAGTTTCAAAACCCTTGTGGAAATTTGTACCCCCGTGTCTCCTCTCACACATGTTTGCTTCCAATGGTGTTTAACATTTCACTGAATTTGGTGTCAACAAAAGGAATCAGGTGACATTTTCGCATAATTTTCTTGTCTCTAAAGCAGATAAATATGAAAATTTCTGTGATTCCCAAACTCGAACTTAAACCTCAGCTTTAGTTAATCCTGAAGTGAGTATAATTTGTGCATTGGAAGAAATTAATTTGGACATTGTGAAAAGCTTAAACTCAGGATCATCAATTTAATCCCGATGTTGAGATTATCCTCATGTTGGGTTAGTGCAATGAACCTCAGGTTCCTTTATCGTTCTGAAAATGACTATAATATGCCTCCCTCACTATTTTTCAGCTAGTGTGAAAGGCAGGAGTTTTGAATTGGTCGGGAGTTAGAATGCTATTGGTTTACTATTTCTTTACACTTGAAGTCAAGTGCATATAATTTTCATATAGAAAAATTTTACTGTAGTTGATGCCAGTTGAAGAACAAAATGCACGATGCTGCAGAATATACTTTTTCACAGACATAGAAAATTTTTTTGAGAAAGAATGAAAATCCAATATAAAGAAAGTGAATTATTATTAAAAGATTTATGAAGGATGTACTTAATTTTAGCATTTTTGTGTTACATGCATTTTCAAAAAAACAGACTATATTTTATTTTTATTTTTTTCTGATGCCATTTTT
The DNA here is from genome assembly GCA_963922205.1 of Romanomermis culicivorax. Classification (NCBI taxonomy): domain Eukaryota; kingdom Metazoa; phylum Nematoda; class Enoplea; order Mermithida; family Mermithidae; genus Romanomermis; species Romanomermis culicivorax. The sequence goes on along the minus strand of CAWUHX010000007.1, from coordinate 1,144,451 downwards.
TCTTCTCTTCTTGCACCTTTGTTCATTCTACTATTTTTTCTTTTATTTCTAATAGTCTTCCCTACGAGAATAATTGCTTCAACCTTAACTCACTTTATCTATTAAACTTTAAAGTAGACTAATTGATGAAAGTTGACCGGGTTACAGGATTTGGGGAGTGCCTGCTCTATTGCTGAGCCCAGAGTTTCGAACCATATTTTTCTGACGTGTTATTAGTATTTTCCATGTTTTGCCGAGCCGAATGACGTCAAGAACTCAGTGTAAAGTCGAAAAGTAGCCAATTTAGCTAATTTGCACCACATGACGTGATTTTGTGTCGTGGTTATAAAACAAACTATGTTTTGTCATCATATTCGTTTTTTTCTTATTTTTCCGATTCGAATGATATATGACATGACCGGTTTCGATTCGTATTGAGCCATTTCACATTTTTAAGGTCAGCAATTGCATGCTTTAATCTTGACATTTTAACCCTAAAAACTTTAATCGACAGTGACATTGTCAATGTTGCCTTAAACTCGAAATTTGAAAAAATTCAGGTAGAGCTCGATAATTGTGTTATCCACTGCATCATCAACTGTCTGAAAATAATATGACTTACTGTATTTATACGCAAATGCTTTAAACGCAACTTTACACTTAGGGCGGTAAGTTTATTGGTGGATTAAAGGTCAATTATAGTAATCGGGTATTCATTGTAGCTAATAATCTTCCACTGATTAAACGCCGATTAATTTAATCCAGAATCAAAACAATCCGTAACCTCGTCAGCTGATTGATGCTCGATTTTCACAATCCGCGATTATAATAATCAGAGTTTCTAATACTGCCCCACCCCAGGTTTAAATGGCCGATTATATCTATTTCTTGCGATTGCATAGTCAATTTAGTAGTTGAAAAATAAATATTGTTGATTTTGGATGGTGCAAACGAGGAAACCACATATAAACGAGAATCGATCGAACAGAAAATCAAATACTAATTCGTCATTCCCTGAATAGACCGAATCAGATGAAAGCATATTCGAATGAGAAGTTCTGATCGCAATAATTTAAGCTGATAAGGACAGTGCAAAAGAGCTTAGTCTGTTTTTTATAAATGCTTCCAATTAAAAAAGTGACACAAATCCGTACTGTCATCAAAATCGTTTACATAAAGTTCTTTTTGCAAAATTTGTCACTCGAAAAATTGCTAAAGGTTAGGTCAGTATGCTCACAAATTTTCAGTCCAACATGATATTTTGTTTATCAGAAAATCGTAAAAACCTGAAATACTACTTGCTTTCCACATTCATAATTTCGAGGCATCTCAAGAAAAACAGACTATAATTTTAATCCATGATTACATTATCGGGGATTAAACATAATTGTGGATTATTTTAACCCGCCAACTAACTTACCGCGCTTAGATAACTCTTTTAAGCTACGGCTGTGAAAACTATATATTCTGATAAAACATAATCTGAAATTTTTAAAAACGTCCTTAAATGGTCATAAAGTGCAATGTGTAAAGCACACGTAACGTTCGAAAATTGCAATTTTCGAAACTTTGGCTTACTGTGAGACCAATTTTACTGTCATTAATACGCTCTATCCTTATTCTTCCCTGAACCTGTATACTTGGTGTTGCGAATCCATGTAGATGACCGATGTTATTTCCAACGCAGGCAAATGGCTGCATGATGCGAATAATGTGGGACCATCCGAATGATCCAGTGACCTCCCATTAATCACTCAGATGGCGATGAATCTAAAATTCGTTACAATTTCAGAAAAATTTCCGTTCTATGTGGGGTCATCCAAAGTCATCCAGAGTGACCAATGGCTACTCTAGTAACTGTTACATCAATAATCATCGAAGTCATATGAACAATGTTTCTCGAAATTACAGAAGTTTCATCTTCCATGAAAAACATCTTTGGTCCCAGTTCCACTCGCTGTATATCCTGCTCTAACCTGTGATTACATACAAGAACTGATCAAAATACTGAATTTCTGGAACCAGTTCCAGATTTGGTCACAGGAGGGGCGTGCTCGAACGTAAGATTATTGTGTGAATTGGTTTTCATTCCAATGAGCTGATTTTCGTTCTTTAGTCAGTAAAAACCCTGATATTTAAGTTTGGTGACTGTTCATGACACCAGTTTGTAACGACCAGATTTTGTGAAGCACTTTACTTTAACCAATTGGACGTTACGGTGGAAACGGCTATAACAGAGCGGGGGAACAGGAATATGAGCGATACACGGATAATAATAATCGACGGCTGCTTTGAGACATTGACAACGATAAACAGGAAACGCAGCGAGCTACAACAACGGCTTAACTGCTTCCGAAAAAAGGGACGCTCGCTCTCAATATAAAAACGCTTGCAAATAAACGGGGCGCGTGGATCAAAAATTGAGAAATTACAACAACAATAACGATGTTTCTGGCCACTCCCTGGGCATCGCGGGAGGTCGTGCTTCTGTCCATCTTCTTCCGCCGATCGTCGCTTCCTGCTTTACTATTCATGCTTATTTAGTCATGCCCTTCAATGCTTTTCTAGTATGGCATGCTTTTCGTGTCTTGCTTGCTTCCTACGTTGGGCTTAGCCACACCTTTGTGCTTCTGTGCATGCTTCCTGTATCTGTATCTCTGAATACACATGTTTTGTGGGGCTGTCCCTACCGTTGCACTTGAGACTACTGTCTGGCGGGGCTTTTACTTATTTTACTGTGTGCAGGTGTTGTTTACGATTTTTATGGGGGATTACGGTAGCCGTGGAATGTGTGGTTTAGTGTAGGTTCTAGGGGACCAGCTGCCGTTTGTGCAAATTAATTGGGGCATCTTAATTGGGCTACCGGGGTGTGAACAGATCAAAATAAAGTACTTCACGTAATTTTACAGGAATGTTTGGGTGTGAATCCCAGACACCCTTGAGACGATAAATTATGAAAATGAAATAATATTTAATAAATGTCTATCACATACAGTATGCTATATATTTACAGTACTGCGTTAGCAGGTACGTTACATTTCCCTCCTTCTGGAGTTGAACGTCCTCGTTCAAGGCTTTCGAGGGTGAGGAGGGGTGGGGGCAGTTTCGATAGGTGCTTCTCGAGGGTAGAAAGGGGTTGTCTCGTTTACATGTACCGTAAATGGGATATTCTTATGGGGGTGTTGGAGTGTAACATTGGGGTACATGAAATTTGTAACTTTATAGGGGCCGTTTTGGTGAGGGAGGAATTTGGGAGTCAGCCCTTGTTTACATGAATGATTTTTGTAGAGAATAAGATCACCTGCCTTGTAATGGATGTTCTGAGCATGCTTGTTATACTGAAGGGTATAGTGATCTTGGGCTTTTTGCAAATTTTTCTGCACGGTTGAGAGTGCTTCTGTAAAATGTGATTTTACATGAAGGGCCTAATCATCTAAATCAACCATGTAGGAGGTGGGGAAAAAATTTAAGGCTGCGTCTGATGGAAGATTAGCCTGTCTACCGTGGAGCAATTCAAATGGGGGATACGAAGTGCTATCATTCTTATGAATGTTAATCGAAAAGATGGCATAGGGGAGATAAGTATCCCAATCAGTGTGATTTGAATTGATGTACATGCGGATACAGGTGGCTAGGGTCTGGTTGCAATGCTCAACTTCTCCATTGGCAATGGGATGGTATGGGGTGGTATGAATTTTTTGAGTATTGCATAAACTGGTGATCCGTGAAAAGAGATCGGATACAAAATCGGAACCATGATTACAATGGATGATTTTTGGGGAGCCATGACGGCAGACAATTTTGGTTACGAATAATTTGGCGATTGTGGCTGCAGTGATATCAGGGGTCGGGAATGCCTCCACATATTTGGTGAAATAATCGATGAAAACGACAATGAATTGGTTGCCGTCTTCAGTGAGGGGTAACGGCCCCATGCAATCAACACCGACTCTATCAAATGGGCCAGTCGGCTGAATTGGTACAAGATTTGCATGTATTTTGTGTCGGAGGGCTTTCTGTGTCTGGCATGGGTGGCAAGTTTTGCAGTAACGTTTGATATCACAGCTCATTTGGGGCCAAAAATATTTTTGCCTGAGCAAGTGTAAAGTTTTCCTGGCAGCGAAATGACCTGTGAATTTGCTGTCATGATGAGAGGTAATGAGATGCTTTTGCTTGTTTGTCGACTATACGAAAGAGGATGTTTTGATGCACTGCCAATTTGATCAGAGTAAGGGGATGTTTTTGGGCGATTTTTGCTAAAATACTTTTGACAGTTACATCAGTGCGTTGGAGTTCAGCAAAATTTTTCTGTTGCTCTTCTTGTTCAGTTGCTTCAGCTTCAAGAACAGAATTGATGGTTGATATCTCGGGACAGGTTTCTAGTTGATCAATGTCAAAGGATTGCTTCGCTGTCTGTGAGGGGAATCGAGAAATAGCATCTGCGTTGTGGTTAGCAGTGCCTTTCTTAGGTCAAATGTCTAGCTGAATACCGGAGAGGGCTAATCCCCAATGGGCAATGCGAGGGGACGGGTTTTCCTTTTGTAAGACTGCCTGAACTGCAGTATGGTCAGTGTGTACAATAACATGTTGCTGGAAAAGATAGGGTCGGAAGTACTTGACAAACTCAACTACTGCAAGGGTTTCCAACTCAGTTATTGGGTAGTTGCGTTCTCCAGGTTTCAATGTGTGGCTCCCAAAAGCAATGGGGCGATCCTGACCTTTACTATCTAGCTGACTGAGAATGGCGCCGATTCCGAGTTTTGGAGGCGTCAGTTTGCAAAATGAATGGTTTGGTGAAATCGGGATGCTGCAGTATTGGGGCATGAATGAGCAACTCTTTGAGTTTAGTGAATGTGTTTTGCTGTTCAGGGCCCCAGGAAAATTCCGAATTTTTTTTGAGTAGGGCTGTGAGGGGGCTGGAAATTTGGGAGCAATTTGGGATGAATCTACGATAATAGGAAGGTAGGCCAAGGAATGATTTAACTTTTTTGGAGCTTTTGGGGGTTGGTATGTCATAAATGGACTGTACCTTATTGGGGTCTGGGGGAATGCCTTGCTGAGAAATGATGTGGCCAAGGTATTGGACTTGGGGGTGGCAGAACTTGCATTTTTGTATATTGAGTTTAAGGCCTGCTTGGGAGAACTGGGCAAGAATAGTGTCTAAACATTCCAGCATTTGGGCATGGGAGTCTGCGAAGACCAAAACATCGTCGAGATAGACAAGGCATGTGTTCCATTGCAATCCCGAAAGGATAACATCCATTAACCTTTGGAAAGTGGCTGGGGCATTGGTGAGACCAAAGGGGAGATAGTTAAACTGATATTGTCCGGCTGAGCAATTGAATGCAGTTTTTTCTGTGTCTGCTTGTGCTATGGGAATGGAATAATTGGTCAAGGGACATAAAATATTTCATTCCACGGAGGGTGTCTAGAATTTCTTCTATGCGGGGCAAGGGGTAGGTGTCTTTTTTGGTTACTTTATTGAGGCCTCTAAAATCAATGCATAAACGATGGCCACCATCTTTTTTGGGGACTAAAACTGTGTTGGTACACCATGGAGAATTGTTCTGGCTTATGACACCTGCTGCTGCGGGTTGCTCAACTTCTGCTTGTATGATTTGCTTTTCCTTTGGGGAGGTACGAAAAAGGTGCCTGCGTACGGGTTGGGAGCCATTCGTGTCAATTGCATGTGAAACAAGGGTGGTTCTACCTACGTCCATTTTGGATTTAGGGTATATCGTAGGGTACTTGGATAGGGCGCATAGGAGTTGAGTTTTTTCGGTTTCTGTGAGGTCACTGGAGGTTAAATTAACATTTTCTTTTAACCATGTGAATGCATCAAAACGGTTTGGCTGGTTTTGCCTGGAAGGGGTTACTTTAGCAGAAGCATTCTTGTTTTGGGATGTAACATGAGACTGTACCGATGCATGTTCCAGGGTAAAGAGTTTGGGCTGTGTCTTGTGTGTTTAGGATGGATATGCGTATGCGACTGTTTTGGTTTTCAGAAACACAAGCTGCGAAATGAACTTTGGCATTCTGTTTGGATTTTGGAGTAAATTCAAGCTGTTTAACTTGTAGGTACGATTTGGGCAAAGGGACAGTGAATTCGGTGACTGTACGGGGTGGTAATTCTAATTTTTGGTCTAGATAGGTTCCACCATGGGTCGAAAGGGGGCTATATTCTAGGCCATCACAGGGTAGTATGACATTGCCAAATTTGACCTAGGATTTCTGATTGTTGATAGTATATTCCGAAAATCGACTGAGAAAGTTTTTGCCTAAAAGGATATCTGCTGTGCAATCTTTTTGGACATGGACCATGATTGTTTCCTGGATTGTTTGGGCTGTCACTGTGACAAAAGTGGTTCCTACAAAGTGAATCGGGAGATTATTTGCTGCCTTTGCTTGGACTAGCGGGGGTTTCATGTCTAGCTGTAAGATTTGAGCGATTCGCGAATCAATGAGTGAGTATACAGCACCAGTGTCAATCATGCCTTTTGTAATTAGCTTGCCATTAAGTGTGATTGGAATATAAGGGGTATGTTTCTAGGGTACATTCTGGGGTGGTTTGTTTGGTCCAGATTGGTGAATTTGATTAATGAGTTCGATTGCAGGAGTTCTGGGGGTATCAATATCAACAAGGATGTATTTCTGCTGCATTTGTGCCCCACGAGGATTAGCTAGTTCTAAGAGAGCATGGCCGAATGACGGGGGGGATGGTTTCATGTAAACGTCTGTTGTGTGATGGTATTTGGTACACATGTTCATTTGTGGTGTGATGCTTTGGAGAAGGGAAATATTTTCGAAGAATGAGAAAGGAGTAAAAGATGCCTGTAATGACTACAGTAACAACAGCTAGATTAATAATGATTTGCAGGGTCCTTTTAGTAAATTATTTAATCCGTCTGTGAGGCTTTGGGTGGTACCAGTTATTACATGTTCTATGCCTTGACCGGTGCGAGAGAGGGTATTTCCGATTGCTTGGCCACTGCCTGAGATCATATTGTAAACTGTATCTGAGTTAAGGGACATTTGGGCAGTGTAATTGATGAGTTTTTTAACAACATTTTCAAGTGTGTGAGTTTTATAAATGTATTGTTTCAAAAAAAGTAAGTTTGTCGAAATTGTTGCGAGTTGATCATGGAAAATCGGGGGTGTGTTAAAATGGAAAAGGGAGAAATTTTGGTTCCAGACGATTTCTAAAGGTAGATTTGTGACATGCGGGGATCCTGTTTCACTGACCCATGTATTATTCTGTTTGTAGAGGGCTACATGCATGTGATGGCAGTCGACAGTTTGTGAGAAAGGGGTCAAATCATTGCCTCCTGGATTCGAAAACATGAGTTCGGTTCCTACGAGAATGGGTAAAAGTTTGTAGCATGTTTGGTTGATTTTATGGTTGTAAAAGACTTTAGATGCATTTACCTGTTTACAGGGCCAGACGGTGAGGGCTTCTCCTGTGAATTCTGCTATTATGTCAGTTCGCTGTAGGAATGCACGCGCCCCAAGGGTTGCATCAAGGCACAAGATTTGCCATACTAGATCAAGGTGATGCTGTGCCTGTCTGCATAATTCATTACAGACGTTTTTGAAATTTTGGATTTCAAATTCCTGGATTTTATCTGCTAGATAGTTGAGTTTTGCATTAATGGGTTCAAAATCATCAAAATCGTATAATGTAGTATGAGTTTCATTGGTTTTTGGGGTTAAAAATGTGTTACGATGTGGGGTGCTTTTGTCTAATTGTACAACAATGCCCTGTTTGGTTAGGACGCTGTCTTGGATTTCTGGGCAGTTGGGGTTCGAAAAGAGTGTATTTTTGACGGAGAATGCACCTTGTAGCTCTTCTATTATCATGTGGGTTTGCATGAGTTTGATGAGATGTGTATTTTTGTATTTGAAAGGGCATACGTTTTCGAATGCTGTTTCATTCCACATAATGGATCTGTCGGCTGTGACACAATGACCTGATCTTGGTTTGCATGGGCCCAGGTCACCTAATGTACCTGTCATAGATTTTCCATTCCAAGATGCTATTTGTCCTATTTCTATGATGACGTTGGTGACCGATGTACAGTGGTCTGTACAACACCATGTGTATTCTACGCTTAGGGAGTTGTTTGTTGACCAAAATCCTGGTTGAGTTTCGTATAATTTTTGACCGTTGTGTTCTTTGTCTATAACGATTGCCTTACAAACATGCGGGGTTAGATTTTGCATTTCGGTTTGGTCGAAGACAATACCTTTTAAGCAAAAAAATCCTGTATTAGTACAAATTTTCCATTTGCGAACACTGCATTTGTATGCATCTGTAATGTGAGGTTTAGTGGAGGGGATATAGATTTTTCCGAATGTCTGTACCAGTTTGTCTACTGTGGAAGGGGGCATGCATGATACAAGTTTTGGTGTGCTGACTGAGTGACCGCTCAATGAAGTTCCACAGATCTGGAATTGGGCACTACAAGATGTGGGGATTATTATACAAAGAAATATACAAAACAATGTTTTAGTGGAGGCGGCAGGGCACTGTATTTTTTCGCTCTGGCCGGTTTGGCATGGCGGCTGTTGTTGTTTTGCGATTTTGCACTGAGGGGGTGGCCGGTTTGTAATCTGAACAGTCTGTAAAACTTTAGAAGTTGAGTCATGAGGTGAGTTTTGGATTTACTCACTTGTGGGGGTCGGTTGTAGTGTTTGGTGGGGGCGGAATCTATAAGGTTCGGGGGTCAGGCCCTGGAGAAGGGACAACAGGTTACGACCTGTTTTCGAAGGTGTATCGGGATTTTGTAGTCTGCCGGGATGGTGGGCGGCAATTTTTCGATTTTGGCAGCTTCGGGCGTGGGGGGTGGTGACATGGCACACCAATCGGGTACGTCCAGGTTGAGGAAGTACTCTTCCTGACTACGGGGGTGGGTGTTGGGCATAATAGTTCCTGAAGTAGTCTGAGGGCTGTTAGTTATGGCGGGTAATGTTGAGTAGAGTGTGGGGTCATCAATGTCCATTAGGGGTTGGGGTTGCCTGTACTCAATGCAATTTTGAATATTACGACTTTGTTGATTTGGACAGTACCTACTTGTATGACCTCTCTGCTTGCATAGAAAACATTGAAAATTTGAGTAGGGTTTTGAAAGGCAGTTATCAGATCTATGTCCTGTTTGGGAGCAGTGGATGCATCGGCTTTCACAATCACGTGTACTGTGATTATTACGAAAACAAATTTCACATGATTTCCGGGTGCCTACTGATTTACAATTGCAAGCTATGTGTCCGAGTTGTCCACACTGAAAGCATGTGGGTTGCCTAGGGGTAGTATTGTTCCTGTAAGCATTATTCCTGCTGTAAGTGTTGTTACTGAAATTATTGTAATTACTCTGTTGTGGGGGTTGAGGTTTTTGTTTGATCTGCAACTGTAAATCTTTTACTTGTTGTTCTAATTGATGCAAAAGGTCCTGTTGGTCTGTATTTTTGGTTAGGGAAAAGATGGGTTCGGGTTTTGGGGGTATAAATGGAAGGGTGTTGGACTTTAGCTCATTTCTAAGGATTTGCTGTTCAATGTAAGCTGCTTCGTCTGACATTTCTTTTAGAGTTGCGAACCGTCTATACTTAATTGCTTCCCTGATTTCGTTTTGCATGCCTTCTACAAAGAGGGGTTTTATGATCATTTCTCGTGCATCTGTGTTAAAGTTAGGGTAGGCGAGGGTTGCGAGGTGTTCTAGATCAAACAAGAATTCAGTTACTGTTTCTGATCCCTTTTGTTTTCTCTCCCATAAAAATTGTTGATGTAGCTCATTATCTTGATTGTTTGGGAAAAAGGCCTGCAATGCGATTTTATACTGCTCGTATGTGTTGGGAGGGTTTTCGGAGTTGGCTAGACTTTTGAATTTTGCTAACGCAGCTCCTCCTAAATGAATCTCTAAACATGCCAACTTTAACTGTATGTCTGTATCTTTCATGCCTTGGAGTGCCATGAATTGTTCTAATCGTTTATTCCATTCACCAAAATGTTGGGTCACGCTGCTTGTGAATACTGTAGGTTTCACGTAAAAACTATTTGCCATGTTATTACGAATGTTTGCTGTTCTTAGATTGTCTATTAGGGTAGGGTTTACTGTATTCTGGTTCAATTGTGTGCGTAGAGTACGAAAGTGTTCCAAAAATAAATCGTTTATCTGTTCTCTAACGATTTCTCCTAAATGATCTTGTGTTTGGTGGGTCATTCTTGGTTTAATCTGGGACTTCGGCTTAAATGCTTCAATTTTTGCTTCACGCTGTATTCGTACAAATGTATCGCTTAATGTTTCGTTGGAGGGGATTTCCAGTTTGCTTTCTACAAATACTGTCTTACTGTAGGAAGTAATTACTACTGTATTACCTAATGCTTCGGGATGCCCGGATAAGAGTACACCTAATTGGGGCAGGGAGTTCCAGTGGTTAACGGTATGGTACGGTCACCAAAATATGTAATGACCAGATTTTGTGAAGCACTTTACTTTAACCAATTGGACGTTACGGCGGAAACGGCTATAACCGAGCGGAGGAATGGGAATACAGGCGATACATGGATAATAATAATTGATCGCTGCTTTGAGACGTCGACAATGATAAACGGGAAATGCGGCGAGCTACAACAATGGCTTAACTGCTTCCGAAAAAAGGGACGCTCGCTCACAATATAAAAACGCTTGCAAATAAATGGGGCGCGGGGATTGAAAATTGAGAAATTACAACAACAATAAAATCACGCTTTGCTTCTCTTTAAATACAACGTTTCTGGCCACTCCCTGGGTTGATCAATATTGCGACCAAAGTGAATACTGGTCAGTGCCATGATTTTAGATTGAGTGGTTATTTGAGTGACCACCAGTCACTCTGGTGATATCGGATGACCTCACGACGTAATACCATTTTCGCCATTTTTGATAAAAAGACCATATATGAGTGACCCGTGAACATTCACAAAACCTTGGATGGCCTCGAGAAAATTTTGATGAGTATTTCTCGGGTTTCTAGTGAAACCGTCATCTGACCAGTGTAATTAAAAATCAATTTAAAATTTCTAGTATTATTCAAAATCACCACCAAGAAAATAAATTCATCACTTACACATATGACCCGACATCTTTTTTGTGTAGTCTATTGTTGATGATATTACATTGGCCACTTTTTCGATCATCAACTTGTTGTTATAATACATATGATCGAAACAAATCGATACACTTTTCCAGTACGACCTATATGTTATAAGATTTACGTAGAAATCCGTCAAAATATCTGATTCACTGTAGTTATTTCATACATAACGCAAAAAAATGCTGTCTCAGTCAGTGTTTTTTTTTGTGCCAAAAACCATGTTTGGAATGGCACAAAAAATTTTGAGCGTTTGTGCCAATTGGCACAAAATTTTTGGCTGGTCGAACATTAAATTTCTTTGATTTTTAGACGTTTTAGAGGCTGAAAATACAAAAAATTTTCGGCGCTACGCGCCGAGTCAATGAACATAATATTTCTTATTCCTATTTTTGACTTGCCCGCCCGAACGCGAACGATTTCTCTCCGAACACTGTATTAGTATCGTTGCAGCACAATTTGTAGGCTGTCAATGACTGATGAATGAGAAAAAATTCTGAATATTCTCTGTTAATTCAGTCAAATTCGGGTTCAAAACCATACCTGTACTTGGGGCCTGCCTGGGGGGGGGTTGGGGGGGGGGACCCCCCCCAACTCGGCCAACCCTGTACCCAAAATCATTTCCCCCCCAACCCCCCCCCCAGTTTGGAAAAAAAATTTTTCAAAAAAGTGTATGTTTTTTGGCCTTTTTTGGGAAAAATTTCGACTTTTTCCTATCCCCCCCCCAAAATTTCGGATTTACCCCCCCCCCCCCCCAACTGGTCGGAGGTCTTACAGGTATGTTCAAAACTGAAATTCTTACTTTTTGTGTTTGATTGATTCGAATAGAAAAATCGATATCGTTGGTAATGGTACAATATTTCGGCCGAAAATTTACACAATTTTTAACTTTATTTTCCCTAGTCTTTACAGTGTTGCTAAATGTATATATCGATAATTCATAGTGTTGTGAGCGAGTCGCGTCCGTTTTGTTCTTTTACGCCTAGTAAATCGGAACGTCGACAGCCCAGCACAATTTAAATCATATTTTATATTATTGTTATTATCATTAGTAATTATTTATTACTCGCACATTCAGCGGACGCGGGAGCCTATTTACACGGGAGGAATCGTTGCATAATCGATCACGCTGAACCGAAAAATATCAGTATTAGCTTACATGGATCAACATCAAGGAAAATACAACGCATGCTCATGAGAAGCCAGGAAATGAAAAAAAGCTCAAGGCCAGTGAAGATGAACATGAATCATCGTGTATTCTCTGTGCTTACAGTACAACTAACTGTCCACATGAATTTCACATCTTGCGAAGCTTTTCTTGTAATTCGTACACGTCAGTCCTATACAAGTATACAGTGCCCAAAAAGGCTTTGTGCTTTAATGAGGTTCCACGGTAAATGTTAACCTACCCATCTTCATAAGATAACCAGAATCAGCTGAACAAGAAAACAGATACAAACGATAAATTTATCAGAATCTTATTTACATTTTGAATTAAATTGTTCTAGAGGTTGTGAAATCAGTAGTTCGAGTCCATCTAGCCGAAACCCACAAAAATGTTCCAATTAAATACCAAAAATAAAAGTTTCGGTTTTCAATCCAAATAAAATGAACATAGGAAGTTGACAATTTATATTCTTCCACCAATCATTGACAATCTGAAAGTCTATTGCGATAATAAAAATATACTATCCGAATAGAATCCGCTCGCGTTTCAGACGAATGAAAGTATAGTTGTAACATTAAACTCATTGACTCGGCGCAAGGTGCCGAGAAAATTTTGCGTTTTCAGCCCCTAAAAGGACTAAGAATCAAGGAAATTCCGCCTTGGACTAGTCAGAAAATTTGTGCCAATTAGCACAAACGCTCGAAATTTTTTGTGCTAAAAACCATGTTTTGCTACAAGAAAAACACTGGGTTGGGGTCCCAAAATTTCCATAATTTTGGGTTGGGGGGTCGAAAAGACCCATAAAAGGCAAAAAAGCCACTTTTTTCTTAATTTTTCTCAATTTTTCCTTGTTTAAGGGTGGGTTGGGTATTAGGTTAACCAAGCTGGGGGTGGGGGTCCCAAAATTTGGGTATAGGATTCGACCAAGTTGAGGGTGGGGACCCCTTAACCCCCGCCAATTACAGGTATGAGATAAGAAAATGCTTTTCCAGGCTCTAGTATCAGAAAACACCAAAAAATTTTCCGGCGCTTGGCGCCGGATTTTATAATTCTTTGCAATGGTCTATATACTATTTTTCTACAAATTGTGCTTTCTGGAGAGAAAATTTCCAGAAGAGGGAAAAAATGTTGGTGGTCCTGTATGGAAAAGACGAATTTTGGTCCATTTTAGAACGTTCCAACTTTTTTGCAACTGTAATTTTAAACATGAAGCCGAATTTGAATTGAGAAGCATCATGGAAGTAATTTTCAGAAATTTCAGGTCAGATTTAGGAAAGTTATGAGTATATTTTCTTAATTTGTAAGACGATTATGAAGGACAATGAACTCGAGTGCTATTAGGAAGAAGGTTTGTACGAAAATACATGAAAGATCATGGTTTTTTCAGTGTACAAAAAAAATTTTCTTTGTACAAGGAGTTTTTGGCCGATCTTTGTACCGTTACAAATTTGTACAAAAAAACACTGATTTTGGTGCACTTTGAAAGGTCATAATCACAAAATTTTTCGACGCTTCGCGCCGGTTATAACTTTAATAATCATTGTTATTTATTGTCTAGCTCAGGCTCGGCTTATAGCATGTCTACCTTCACTTATCACTCAATCTATAATAGTTTTCATCATCTTAAACGTATTATCTCATGTTTTAATTGGTAATCTTCAATATTTTATCTTGATATTTAATGAAGATTCACATTTTTTCCTTGCCGCATTTTTTGAGAAAGATCAATACGTCAAGTCTGTAAACTTTTTGAAACGACTATTCCTCTCTTAACGTAAAATCAATCGAAAAGCTTCATGGAAGTAGTTTTCGGAAATTTCAACTCTTCTTACTCATACCCTTTCGGCTAAGTTCATGAGAGTTTGCGAATAAATTACTGGTTTTAAAATTTTTCGAATATAAAGTCTAGAAATTACGACTTTTAAACACAAAACTCCAATCTACTTCTTGAAATAAATGTTTGGAAAATTAATTTTCCAGCGTCGCGTAATGTCAGTACCCAAAAAAAAAAATTTCGGCGCTTCGCGCCGGTAACATCAATATCTTTTTTTCGGCTCTCACTTATCATCATAGAGTACTTGACCGTCGATTCCCCATGTAATTCAAAGTCATTATGCTCTTGGATAGTTTGCTGGAAAATTTGTTCCACAATGCTTCTAGATTAGACATCGATCAAACTCAAAAATTTCAAATCTTTCCTTAATTTTAATGAATTAAAAGATATAATTTTAATGAATAAAAAAATGAAAAGAATTTGAAAAAGCTCAAAAATACATAAATAAAGAATCTAAGAGCATTTTAAGCTAAAAACGACTCCGAGAAAATAGGGAAACAAACTTTGACCCCTTCGCCCATTCGGGGAAAAGGCCTGGAAGAAAAACAGTGGTAACAGGAGAAAACCGCAGTGCAGAAACTTTTTTTGACTTTTCTGGACTGAGCAGAAAGCCCGGTGCAGAAAAAAACACTGGGGCTTTCTGAATATTAAAAATCCTTAGCTTCAAAGTGCTAGTCTAATATCCAGTGTATCTATATATTTCAGATGTCAGATATTTTGATTGAAATTGATATTTATTTTTATTACTCATTCTAAGCTGGGATTATATTGTAAATCGAGCTTGCTGTTTCATCGAAAATACTAGTTTTGAGTGGTCTTGCCCCGTTTCCCTTGGAAAACTCTAATTTCAAGTAAAGAATGTTTCTTTGTTCAAGAATTCATAAAAAACTATTTAGAATTCAGAACGTTCCTGTTGCAAAGTAGAATCCTTACTTGGACCAAACCCTTTCCAAAAGTCAAGATGTTTATAATTTGAGCATGCTCTTATATGATATTCATATGAAATTATTGAGAAGTTATCTAATTTTTCATCTTGAGTCAATCACTCAACTATATATAATAATTTCGTAGATGGGTGTGAAATATATTCATCGATATTATTGGTAGTTTCATTTTCCAGCAACGATGTCTGCGCCGTTTTTCAAAAATTTTATCGGTATGAAGTGTTCGGACTTCGAGATGTTGCGAGTGCCGAATCCGGAGGCCGAATTAACCATACAAGTGGCATTAAAAACTGCGCAAATTGGAACTTTGATCGGTTCTTTAATTGTCGCACCCATGAACCATATTCTAAACGACAGTGCCTTCGGAAAGAAAGACGCTTTACAATATTCAATCACGAAGTTCGGCATTTGCGGTGGACTTACAGGGCTGTTAGGTTAGCGATAATTCAATTAGAATCTTCTCTTATCCCATCCCCGAAAGGGGTGGATTCGCCTGAAGTCTATCTTGCTATTTTCGCCCAATTTTATATCTTGACATTTTCGATTGTGTACATGTTTCATATCCCTTTCATCACTTGAGTTAGATTATTATTTTATTCGCAACAGAAATATTAGCGAAAAAGAAATATTAGAAAGAATACAAAGAAAATGCACAGTGTTTTTGCTCCCAAAATTCTCTCGCCTAATATTTGCATAAAATCGTAGACGAATTTTTATTCCGACGTTTATTTATTTCTTCCCGATGATATCGAACAGTAATACAAAAACACAACAACAATAACGTTAGTATGCGATAGTAAACGCGGTGGTAGAGGGAAACTAATCATAGTAAAAAATTATCCAAACACATAACACTAAGACAATAGGTCAATTTCATTATCCGTTCAATATATTATACATGGTTTCATATGTTGATTTAGAAATTTTCCCATGTTTCAGGATTCTTAGTTCACACTTGAGAAAGTTTAACCAGTGCTGATGTAACACTTGCTTCTCTTCATTTCATGTTTTATAAATAAAGAATTTCGCAAGAATTATTAATATATTAATAGGATTCAGTGTGTTTTTCTTATCTGTTGTTATAGCTAAGATGGCTGTGGTTTCTGTTGTTGTGAAATCCACTAGTTCTCTTATTCTTTTTTGTATTCATTCCAAATAAATTTCAAAATGAATAGTGAGATATATCATCTGATTCTAAGTTGCAATAGATGCATACATCCTCCGTCTCTATCCCATATCTCGCCGGTCAGTTTGGTGTCACATATATTCTGTGTAGAATTTTCAACTGAAATTATCTATATTTATTTATTACCCATATTTAATATTATTTCCACAATGTTCCACTAGTCATCAAATTTTATTGTGGCTGGTATTTGTAACTTATCTTTCTATTTTAGCTCACCTGGGATTGAAGTCCGCTTACTGATAATGATTGATCTTTTTGTTTTATCAATTTGCTTAGGATTCAGTGCGCTTAGATTTATTCCGTTATTGTCTGGTAGATCGTTCGCAGATTTCATTCATGATTTCCATTCTTTGGGAATCATGCTTTGTATCTTCAGATAACTGAACCATGTTAGTGGAAAATTGTCTGCTTCCATTTTAGGAAATTACTCCGATTTTTATATTTATGGTGGATTATTTGATTTCATCATTACATAATCTATGTATTTGTTTTAGTTGGTCCGATAATATCTTCGTTGTGGCAGCAAAATTGGAACGACATTGAAAAGTTCGACCGGTGCTACAGATTGCGCTTTAATAGAAGGAAACTGAACGCAGATAGATGTGCAGTTTTAGGCGCAACGCTTGGCGGTATCATCGATGGTGGTCACGGCCTAGTTTTGGGAGTCGATCTTTCTTTACTTGCAAATCTTCTATTCGCCGGTTATTCGCCATTTTCATTCAATGTTGACGATTGAAATTTTTAGTTTTGTTGTTGCGTTAGTTTTATTTTTTTACATCAGCAGAAAACATCGCAACTGAGTTGTCGAAACTCTGCAATGTTCTATTGCTTTTTTTGACGAAGATCCAGTAAAGCTTTGTTCTTCGTACAGCGCATTATTGTTTATATCTCTTCAAGTATTATATTTCACGCGTTTAAATCCATAATGTTTATTCATACTGAATCGTCTTTTTTTCAGTACAATGACTTCTGTGAATGATCAAATTAACGAAATCGTCAAAAATGTCGTTACGCATAAAGATCAAACTGATCAGTAAGGGATCGCCAGTTTCTCTAATATTTTTGATAAAGTTTTCTCGTCCCAGATTGAAAGTTGTTTTGGATTCGGTTTGCGCGGTTGGAATGGCGGATACGGTCCCCAATCTCATATCATTTATTAGAGCAGGTAGAATTTTTTTTATGATATCAGGATTTAACGTAGAATGAATTGGTGAAAAAGCTATGGCATGAAAGCCTTCCTTACTGCTTTTCTAACATGTGAATTCATTTTGAACAATGATTTCAGTCATACGTGTAACGATGCTCGCGGGTCTAAGAAGTCAGTAATCAGCTGCCCAAAATTTGGGAGAGGGTCATTGAAGGAAAATAATTTCGATTTTTTTTGCCTGAAAAGTTCGAAAAATTGTTCAAAATTTATGCTGATAAACATAAAATTCAATTTATATCAAGTACTTTAATTTTTGACTTGTGCGCTTTTTGGTCGAATTTCTCAGAAGCGTGTCTTAAAATAGCACCAAATAAATAATTTCCTTGTAGCCATTCGAATTACTAGTTTCTTCATTTTGAATTAATTTCCTTGAAAAATTAATTTTGGCGGAGCTGGATTCTTGTTGATCAAATGAATTAAAGAGTTGACCAGCAAGGCAATGGCGCTAAGCGACTAACTAGAAATGACAGCAAAAGTATTGTGGTAGCAAAAGAAAGTTTCCGTTCAAGCCTAAGGGAAATCGCTCAAATTATTCTATCACGTGTTTCTATTGGGATTCTCCTGAAAAATGAAACCTGAAAGCTTTACTTTTTCGTATTTTTGTAATTTTCAACTAACCTCAAAAATCTTACATAAAAGGATTACACGACAAAAGTTTTGTAAATCATTTTGAAAAGTCTTTCTCGTTTTTTAAATTTACGAGCATATTATTAAAACTAGACCATAAAATATAAAATCATTTGATACTCAGCCCGCATTTTCGTGTGCTTAGCTGATTTACTTTTTTATAGTAAAAAGACCGTTGCAATGTAAATGGTTAGTTATTTCGTTTTAATCGTTTAACTATTTATCTGAAAATGCCATGAAATGGCACAAAGGAGAATATGTTTTTCCTTTTTGCTTGTTTCACTGGCTTAAAAGTTCGCTATTAGGCCTCCCCATCATTTCATTTCAGCAAAATTCTAACTGAAAAAAACTTTCCATTTTCTGAGAGACATATACGCGCCCAGTTTTTTAGTCATTTCTGAAAATGCCTGTGCAAAAATGGACAAATCTTTGAAAAATTTCAGTATCAGTTATCAAACTTGATTTTTACAGAAGAAAAAAACTTTGGTTTAATAAAAAACCCGAAATCTTTGTAATTACTTATGTGCCATTCTTTGTTAGAATTTTTCATTACTGTATACAATGCAGTGGCCTATACCTTGTTTCCGAAAAGCAGGTGGTAAACCCACAGTATTCCTGATTCGCAAGACAACGAATTTACACCATTTGAAACAAATTCGAAAAATTAATCGCTGGTAAACAGCAAAATTTTTTGTTGATGGCGATTTTTGGGAGACTGGCGAACATTATTTGAGTAAAATTAGCCAAAGCATAGTTTCAAATAAGTTTAAACTAGCGCTAATCGTATTGTAAATTTAAATTCCCGCGTTTTAAACTCGGAAAAAAACAATACGCGCGAATCAAGAATATGGTGAGTTTACAACCAGGTTCTCGGAAACGAAGTATAGTATTATGCACGTGAAATATGGGACAAGGAGAAACATATTCATCTTTTGCCACTTCCTAGTATTAGAGAATGGTTATTGTTCTGTATAGTTTTTGTCAATTATAGCACTTTTTTTTGTACAAGCCTGTAATGAATTTTATACAAGGCATCACGTGTGTTTTATCATGAAAACGAAGTATGTATTGTACATGCAGTAATCATGTAGATTGTAAAAATTGCTACAAGACAAGTGAATTTCATGCGCATAGGCTTAAAAACGTTTTGTCTTTTAAAAAACTGAGCGCGTATATGTTTCTCAGAAAATGGAAAGTTTTTTCAGTTAGAATTTTGCTGAAATGAAATGATGGGGAGGCCTAATATCGAACTTTTAAGCCAGTGAAACAAGCAAAAAGGAAAAACATATTCTCCTTTTTGCCCTTTCATGGCATTTTCAGACAAATATCGTACTTTCAAGCTCCTGCAAGGAAGGTGTAAAAAATTCTTTACTGAAAAAGTGCATTTTCTAAGTATAGTACGAACGCCACTAAAATGTGGCGAATTTTACATTTTTTGGCATATATCATTCATGCAAATTTTTAGCGTACGTTGAGATATTTCGAAAAACAAACATATGCATCAGTGACAACAAAATACGCTCTTTGCAACGGCGCTACTTAAAATCGATGAATCGAAAAAAGAATTTTTTGTAAACAACATTTATGCAAATTTCTAACGTACTATACATTTTTACAAAAAACAAATATCAAAACTGGGGGGTAGAAAAAGAAGCTCGTTTCAATTGTGCAACAAAAGATCTGAAAATCGCAAAAAAATTTTTAATGGACATTTACGCTTTGTTTACACTTTCTTTACACTGCACATACTATATGTTAAGGTGGTTTACTCTGCGCATTTTACTCAGCTGTCGAACAAAAAAAGAATTAGCTTTCTACAACTTATACAACTCAAGATATTTATGTGGTCATCTACCCCAACTCGGCCAATTTTGCATATTTTCTATGATAATTAAGTTTACACTGCAAATTTTCAAACCGCCAGTCATTATCTTGTACAACTCGAGGAGCTGCATCCAACGGAACAAGAATCGTCTAGAAAGACTGAATATTTTCACTCGAAAAATTGTTAAGGGTAAGGTCAGTATGCTAATCAATTTCCATTTCTATATAATATATTGTTTATCAAAAAGTCGTGAAAATCTAAAATACTACTTACTTTTCACTTTCATTATTTAGAAGCATCTCAAGAAAAAACGACTATAGCTTTGGCTAGAATGGTTGTCGATCAAAAACAACGAAATCAACGCTTTTCTGAAAATATGGTTCAAAAATTTGAATGAATCTTCAAACTCATTCTCCAAACTTTCTCAGTAAGCCACAATTAATACTGATGTAAATAATTCAAGCATTTACACAAAACTGACCAATTTCAGGCACTATTTAGGCATTGCAAGTTCATCTGAATTTGAGATGTAGCCCGAAAAATATGCAATGTCAACATTTGAGCAAGCAAAAGCCATTGTTTTGGAATACATTACTAGAATAATGGAAGTAAAATGCTGCAACAAAACCAGAATTAGCAAATGTGAGTCAAAATAGTGTGCAGTTGGAAATAAGTTTCATTATGAAAAAAATTTCCATGAAATTTTTATCAGCTCCAACTGAGTCAGTAGCTAGTGAATGATCATTTTAAAAAGCAAAAGGTGTTAGAAGTGGAAAAAGATCCCGTTTATTGCTGAGATTGGATTCAATAGTGCAAACTGGAAAAACAAGCTGAAGTTGAAGAAGCTTCTAGTGAACTCAGCAATCTAAGTGAAGGTAGTACAACAGATGCCATTGTTGATGACAAATTGGATGAATGAAATGTTGTTAATTATTGAATGTTGAAAATATCAGTAGAACTTTGTGAATAATTCATAATAATTTTAAATTTATTACAGTGTAGCAACTTCAGGTTGCATTTTGTACATGTTACAGCCGATGCATCGGCCATCGGCCGATGCCATCGGTGACCCTGGCCGATGCATCGGCATCAGCCGATGGCAAATTTTTGGCCATCGGTCCATCACTACTTAGTAGTAGTGAATAACTCGTTGCTAAGTATGCAAATAATGTATTTCTCAATAAGTGAAAATATCTGTACATGGGCATTCTAAAATACGCTTTTGAAACAATTGATAAACCTGGTTTTTACATAGGGGCACAGTAGATACATCTAGTTTAAGTTCGGTAGGACAATCAATACGGCTCCCTGCCTTCAAATAGAACCCGTACCAGAAGCATGAAAAAATCCGCGGATTTTATTGATCGAAGAGAATCTGACAAGACTGTGCGGTTATAACTTTCATCGCGCTTTGAATCACAGTGCAGATTAAAATTTGTGGCAAATCTCCAACCCCAACCGTGTGTACGTATCAAACGTTGCCCCGATTCTGTTGAATTTCACAATAAGGGCAGTTCTATTGACACGTGAAATTGTAATATAATTCAGAATGTATGATGTTGCTACTTGCTACACATATCCAATTATGATGGAGGATTTCTTGCTTTTCACATATTTTGTGAATTTTGCCTTGGTCAGTTTTCAGTTGTCAGCGAAGATGTCAGTTTAATGGTTTCTCGTCAAATAATAAGCGAATTGGCATCCAAATTACCCGCTTTACCGGACGAAGCGTCAAAAACGGTTGCATTGCATCTCTTGGAAGTTATTCAACCACGAGTAATCTCGTACGAAGAACAAGTGAATTTATTTTTTTCCAACTAGTTTTTTGATTTAGCTTTCAACATTTGTTTCACTAAGGTTGCATCTATAAGACAGCATTTAGCCGAAATCTACGAACGCGCTCAGGAATGGGTTAGGGCGGCGAATGTTTTGATTGGCATACCGATAGAGACGGGTCAAAGGTGGTGTATGAGATAGCATCTCACATATATTAGTTTGTCGTAATATTATCTTTTCGAAATCCTTTTCAGAAATTTCTGTTCTGTTTACATAGATCATCGAGTTAGTTATTTAGAACAAGCTGTCAATATAGTTTAAATACAGTACTGGACAAAGGCAGAAGTTATTTCAGTTCGCAAGAGCCGAATCTGTCTGAAGTGGGAATTTGATCGTCGTTTGTGGGGTCTGAATTGATAGTTTTTGTTGTTATTTTCTTTTTTAAAATGTCAAAAAAGGCTCATTTCTAATTATTTCGGTTTTGTATGTCAGTTGTCGATACTGGCGAGCTGACTGAACGCACAGCGCAATCAACGTGCGATATGTCCGATCAGAAATGAATCTTCAATACCAATTTTAAACTTTACCATACCATTTTTAGACAGTATGGCGCTGAATATAAAATGCGGACTTACCTGAAGATAGCCCAACTATTTTTGGAGGATGACAATCCTGTGGAGGCCGAAGTTTACGTCAATCGTGCTTCGTTATTACAGTCGGATTGTAAAGCCGAAGACTTGCAGATCCTGTATAAGGTGAAAGAAATTTTCTATTGAAAAGCAAGAGTCTGAGTTTTCTTTCGAAGCTATGACATAATTCTTGCATTTCTCTGAAGAAACTAATGTATCGACCGCATTTTTATTATTTAGCCTAATGAACTCTTTGTTTTTTCTCAGGCGCAATATGCCCGAGTTCTAGATTATCGGAGGAAATTCATCGACGCCGCTCAACGTTATTACGAATTATCTCTGAAACCGCAGATCAGCGATGCAGAGAAAATGGCCGCTTTAACCAACGCCCTACATTGCACGGTTTTGGCTTCAGCCGGCCAACAAAGATCTCGATCGTTGGCCATGCTTTTTAAAGACGAGCGGTGTCAATCGTTACCGGCATACAGTATTTTAGAAAAAATGTAAGTGTTAGATAGAGTACTATTTTACATCGTGAATATAATATTCATCTTTCAGATTAATGAAATAACATCTTCTTTAGGTATCTAGATCGTATAATTAGGCGTGAACAACTCGAACAATTCGAATCTAATTTGATGGAACATCAAAAAGCTATTACATCCGATGGTAAGATTTCACCCAACGCACATACAAAAAATAAAAGTGAATTAATAGTTCACCTTCCTCTAGGATCAACTATTTTGGAAAGAGCAGTTATTGAACACAATCTTCTATCGGCTAGCAAGCTTTATAATAATATTACGTTTACGGAATTGGGAAACCTATTGGGAATAACGCCAGAGCGGGTAATCAAAACTATTACTCTCAGAAACTACCACGTCTCTCACCTCGTGCGTTTTACTTAAATTTGATTTTAATCGATTAATTATTATTATTTCATCAAATCAAAATTAAATATTTGAAAACCTAAATTTAAATTTTACTTAAATTCCACACCCGCATTCGTAGGCGGAAAAGATTGCCTCTCAAATGATCACGGAAAAGCGTATGGTTGGCTATATTGATCAGCTGGAATCGTTCGTTTATTTTGCAAGTAAAATTAGAATCACTAATCTTTTACGTAAACTATAAGAAAAGACGTCAATTGCACAACACTTAAATTAAGATTGCATGTTTTCCATTTGTAGATCAGTCTAACCTGTAAATGTTTGTCTTCTAGCTGATGAAGTACTATCCTGCTGGGACCGTCAAGTTGAAGGATTTTGTCGAAAAGTGAACGAAATCGTTGCCAAGTTGGGCGAAACTCATCCTGATTTTATCGAAAAATGTATGGAAGCGGAAATGATGTGAAAATAAAGCTGTTTATTGTGCCTTGGTCTACTTCAACTATAGTATGTTTTGAAATATTATTGCTGCAAGAAACCGGTGACATCAACTACAAAAATGGAAAAATCAGTCATTTATTCTGAAATGACGCAACGAGTCGATGAGTGTAAATGCACTATGCAAAAATTAGTAGGCATATTACTATAGCCAATGAGGAAACAAAGTTACTGTAACTGGCCGTTACTGTAGTTTCCCAAGTTCTCCTCACCTCATTCAAAGTCTCATTCTCCGATCTTTTTACACCTGTTTTCATTATTCTCACTTCATTTCTATTGTTTTTATCATACTCCTACTTTTTCGTTCTATCATTTCGTACCATCTTGCCTAAAACTTCCCAAAAGCAATCTTGATTCTGTTGAAGGGCTTCCTGGGTTGCACCGGAGCTGTACCACCACTGGTCAATGTCGGGGTAGGTGTAACCATCCCGACCAGGGCTCAACAAAAATGGCCGGGTTTGGGACCCGTAGATTGGCTACATCAATCCTACGGGTGGAATGTTGTATGTTACCATACAACAATTCTACTTTTTCATCATTATATTTTCTTAATCACAATAGCCCAACTTTTTACTTTCACTATTCTATCTATCCCCCCCCCCAACTTACTAGCTTTCATTGCATCACGTGACTAGTTTTTATGATTGTTTTTATGCATCTTTTAGCATAAATAAACCGCGTTTCTTAATCATTTTTTCCAGTCTGGTTTCTCTCCTTTAAGGTTTCCCCGACCGACCACTGTCCTTCACTTTCCCTATCCCATCTGTCCGCCTGTAATTTCTGCCCGTTTGAATATTTTTTGCTCGTTTCACGTCATTATTTTTTGCATATTCTATCGTCTTCTTATATTTCCTCTATAAACCTATTCTGTATGTTTTACATATTCACGTCCTCAATAGATTAGAAACCCCAAATCGGTCCTATCGTCTTTTGGGTTCATGGAAAATATGAAACGTCCATTCCAACTGACATACAACTCAGAATCGAATACCGTCTCCAGTCGACTACAGTAAAACAACCGAGTTCCAAATTCCCATTACAATTTCACATCGTTTTCAGTTCCAAAAGACTCGGGTATAGACTTCGTTCAATTCTAAAACCCTATGCATTCCCAAATCGCTCGGTCATTTTCCCCATGAATGAAAACCACATGTTAGTTTTTCAGCCCTGCAGTGAATAAACATTCGATCGCACCAGTCCTGCTACAGTAACTTGTAACCTATGTACTACAAACCCCACGCCAAAAACCTTACAATTCAACAGTATAAAATCAAGTCCGCGAAAGTTGCGCGCTGGATTGAAGTGTTATGGGGCGTTTTGGCGTGTTTGTAAAGTTCGTGTCCTTTTTGGAAAAGATCGGCAAGTTGGGTAAAGAGAGATCGTGACGAGACCTGCGAAGAGGCGTGGCTACGATGTGAAGAAATTGTGAAAATGTTTTTTATTGTGACTGTTTGTACTGTAGCCAAACGGTTGTGTCCTAGCGTGTGTAGAGATTTTGGAAGTTTGAGGTGGCGATTTTTTGTGTTATAAGTCAAACTATTTGGGAAATAGTTTGAGTAATTGGGTGTAACTCCTAATCGGGTAAGATAGCACAATCCGAGTTTCGGCATCCAAAAACCTTGAACAACCTGAGCGAATAACCTAGGAAATTTGACATAGCACTCTCTACGAGCCTGTCAATCTCCTGCGTACAATTTCGTTGCGTTAAATTCGTCTAACACTCCGAGTGTTTCGTTATTAGCATTCCATATGCTCTTCTACATTCCGTACATCTCTTATTAAAATATGCATCAAAATCGTCTTATATTTTCTCCTCTACAACAAAATTGGTGACTGTACCAGCTCATTTCAAGGTTAAAGAAACACTGAAATTTGGGAAAAATCAGAAATCCAAAAAATTATCGAAATCAACCCAAAAAATGGAGGAAAACGGCATGCGTCACTCTACTGCCTTAGGCTACGAAAAAGGTTTCTACAAGAAACTAGCGAATCCAGACGACAGAGAAATCGAAAATTTTGACTGCGAGAATGTGAATCTACCGCTTCTATACAAAGCTGATAAGCATAATTTTGATTTACCAGAAACATCAGTTCCGCAAAAAACGTGAAAAACTTCACAATCTCTATCTCCGAAAATCATCGAAAATGCTCGGAAAAACTTTGATAATGACACGTACATCGACATAGCGCAAAAATGTGATGCCGAAAAGATAAATTTTCGTGGCCATGCTACTAACCCGTTAAGTGAAATGGTTACAATAGCGACTCAACATCGAAAATTTTTTGAAGATTATATAGCTGAAATTGAAGCGATGAGAGCTCAAAAAGAAGAGTTATCAAAACTGAACATTCCCGAAATCGAAAATATCGTGAGACTGACGAGTTCTTACACTCAGTCTCCTAAAATCTAACAAACCCAAAAATACCACTAGCAATTGGAAAAGTCAACTTAGTTTTTGAGGCATAATTGATGATGATGATGATCTAATCATCCCGACAGAAACGTTTGACTGCTCTAAGGGGCTACACGGGCTAAACTCTCAGATAAATTTTCCATCTATCCCACCTTCACAAGTGCAAAGATCTTTCGCCGATGACGAAACGAGAATTAAGACTATCTGTAAAAAGATAGCGCTTCAAAAATTAGATAATTGGACCCAAAATCAACAAGTGTTGAAATTCTTCATCCCCCTGCCTCGAAAATGAGTTTGGCCTTGATGGGTCTGAATATGTGGAACTTCACACCTTGCGTCGCTTGACTTGGGATGGTGCTCTGAACACCATACGAGATGTCTAATCATATGATGGAGTAAAACAGATTTTGATGTGTATGAATGCACCAAATTGCGACCAAGATACGCTCCAATGCGAGTTGCAGTCCATCGCTCAGCTCAAAACTGAAGATCCATCAGTTTTCTTAAATTGAATCAGTACCTATGTACATTTATTGTACTATGACAGAAGCGCTCAGTATCGCCATAGAAAAGTTATTACAACTTTTCTTTGGAAAATGCCGGAAATTTACAGAGTCTCGATTGACGTGAGTACTCTAGAAATGATCACTGATTTAGCGATAGCCGTCCCAAAAGTTCAGAAAATTCAGTGAGCAAATAAACAAATGACTGTGAGAGTAGAACAACCTATACTGGTTAACAAACTCGAAAATCCGCCGGAACAGCCACCATCTCAGTCGTGTTTCAAAGATGATTGGAAACCTCAATTCAGAGATAACTCTCACTCCCAAAACAGAGATGACTCTAGACAGAGAAATAGCGTGAGATTTCAAGAAAATTCGACTCTAATGAGGACTAAACAATTAGAGGAAAGTATAAAACGAGTCCTGGAAAGATTCGGAATCCGAGGAACCAATTTCCTAGTGCATCCGAGCGTTCGAGCTGTAATAAACTTTGGTGAAAATTTCATCAGAATTGGAGACATTCAACAAGAACTAAACCTAGTTTTGAAACCGATTGAAAAAGCGCCCTATGATGAAGTATTTTCGAATACTTCTACGGGACAAAGTCAAACGCAAATCATGAAAATCAACAGATCGATGCTACGTAGAACCAAATTGTCAAACGTGGGTTAACCCAAAAATCTTCCCTTTCACAAAAAAAAGCTTCAGAAGTGTCATAGTTCAGCCGGTGAACATCAGAAAAGAAAACTGCGAATATCCGATCGAATTGGCGATAATCAACATAATCGAAGGCAAATGTCCACTATTATTCGTCAATAATAGTGCCAACAGTATCCATCTGCAACCTAACCAGCTCATCGCTTAGGTGAAATTCAGACTTGAAGAGTCGAAAATGACTGTCCCATTGCTAAGTGATCATAAAGATGATTATGAACCAGCCACATTGGTTAAAAATCAGTCGACTATATCGGAAGAAGAATAACTTCGACTCGCTCTTGAAAAAATGACCAAAAAGTCAAATATCAATAATGAAGATAAAAAGATCGCTATCGAAGTCTTCAAGCAATATGGCGATGTTTTTAGTCTCCCTGGAGATCAGCCTACTCTCACTCATGAGTTAACAGTCTCTATAGACACCGGTGATGCGAAACCAGTCGCGAAACACTACTACCATGCGCCAATTGAACAAAGACCAATGGTTCGCCAGAAAATTCAAGAAATGCTAGAAAAAAGCCTCATAGAACCTTCACGACCACCATGGGCTGCGCCTATGTTTCTGGTAACCAAAAAAGATGGAAGTTGGCAACCCGTAGTTGATTATAGAGGTATAAATGAAGCCACTCAAAGCGATAAGTTTCCGATTTCGAGAATCAATGACTATCTAGATGCTTTAGGTAATGCGCGATTTTTCTCAACTCTAGACTTGAAAGCAGGGTACTGGCAGATCCCTCTAGACATTGCTTAGCACGATAAAACTACTTTCATTAGTCAAGAAGGCTTATTTCGATTCAAAGTTCTACCATTTGGTTTGAAAAATGCTCCCGCTGAATTCCAAAGACTAATGGAACGGATCCTGCATCCATACATCTGGAAAATCTGTCTAGTCTATATCGACAATATCATAGTTTTTTTGCAAACGTATAATGATCATCTAACACATATCCAACTGATCTTTGAAGCTCTTCACGATGCGAATCTAACGTTGAGACCTGATAAATGTGATTTCATACCAAAACAGGTAAAATTTCTTGGTCACTTGCTGAGCAAAAATGGAATTTCACCTGATCCCGAAAAAGTCTCTGCGATTGTAAACTATGAAATGCCAAAAACAGTAAAAGATCCTCAAGGCTTTTTGAGCCTTGTCCAATGGTGTAGATGATTCATACCAAATCTTGCCACTCTTTCGCTACCACTCTATCAACTACTACAAAAAATGTGAAATATGAGATAATCGAAGAACATCATACAGCATTTAATGATATTAAAACATCTCTAACCTCGACTTCTTTTTTGTGATATCCTGTCTATAATGACGAAAAATCGAAATTCATCATTCAAACTGACACTAGCACAACTGCAATGCAATTTTGTATCAAGAAAATGAAAATGATTAATGGGTCATCGCTTACAACAGTAGAGTTCTTTCTGATGTAGAAACTCGCTACAGTATGACTGAGCCTGAATGTCTCGCAATTGTAGAAGCTTTCCCATGCTACAGACATTATGTATATGGTCAAAAAGTAACAGTCAGAACCGATCATAAACCCTTGCAATGGATCAAAGAAGAGAAACATCGAAATTCACGACTTCAGAACTTCACAATAAAGCTTCAAGACTATGACTATCATGTTGAATACGTAAAAGGCAAAGAAAATGCTTGTGCTGATTTTTTGTCACGAAACAAGCCTCGTGCTAAATTGAAGTCAATGACCAATAAAGAAGTAACGGACGAAATATTCAGACCAACATTTCGCAAACAAAGAAAGACTGTCGCCGCAGCCATAACAGGTATGAACCCAGAATGGCTATTGATTTTGACTGCGCCAAAAGTCTAACATTACCGCTAAACTAGGATGCATTTCAGTATATCTTCACGCGAGGGCAACTAACGTTATATAACGAAGTTTCGGAAAACTTGAAAAACGCATCAGAATTGCATAAACAATACTTCGATAGGAAAGCGAAAGAACAGATATATGATCTAAACGATCTAATACTGTTAATTAACAACAAAAGCGACCAAAATCGACTAAGACTACATTGGACCTTTCGTAGTGGTCGAAAATTCTGAAATTTCGAAAAACGTCATAATGATCGATAGTTCAGATTGTCCCTGACAATCTCAGAAAGTCTCACTTTCTCGGGTAACGCCATACATGCCTCGTACGGCATCGGCAATCCTAGAATCGGAAGATAGTGGTCCTCCAAGACTTGGAAAAGAGTTGAAAAATTTGTAAAATTTTGTCATATTTTGACTAACATTAATTTCTAATTTTGCTAATAAATTATTGTAGTTATTTAAATTAGAAACTCTGGGTTTCTCTTCCCCTGGGAAGAATATCGATCCATCGATATGTTATATTTGGGTCGCGGTAACTTTGCCAGAAGATTTGCACATCGCGATTCAACAGATTGACGTTTCCATGCGAAACTAAATCTATCAGAATTTAATCCAAATTTTATGATATTTTTTAGAGTATAACATAAAGCGAATGATAAGAATCGCGGAATTCGAACATTGGTTTGAGACGGTGTACGCAAGGCCAATGAATGTCCTTCGCGAGCCGACATACATTGAAAGTGGGGACTTGAAAAACACATTGGCGATGCATATGAAACTGAACTTCCGAAGCCACATTTTGGTTGGCTTCGATGTAGAAAAGATTTCCACAAATCAACTGTATATCCACAAAAAGACCAAACTGGATATACAGAATCAAAATGTGACTCACGTCACTAGATTCATCTAGCTTGGGTTCCCAACTGGACACAGGATCATGTTTGATGCCCTTGCGGCCACTTCCGACGACTGGACCACATCTTACGAATTCCTGTCGGCTCTGAAAACCATTGTCATCAGTTTCGATCAGGCCGACGATTGGAAGTGCCTTAAAGATATGCACGGGTGAGATTTTTATTCACCCGATGCCGGTAAAATGCACTCTACAGTGCTCGCGCCCAGTATTTTGGTTGATATCCAAATTATACTGGAAAATATCGAATGATCGCCGGAAAAATGGGAGAGAGCACACCTCATAGGCCTCTGCCGGGAAAATAAAAAAATGTAGGGGATAGTCGCCAATATGTTTGCGTTAGACGTGGAACGATTCACGTTATATTTCCCGCAAGCGAACGATAGAATCGCCCTAGCAGGCAAGCCCAATGAGCAAGTTATAAACTACTCGATCCTAGACGCGTACTATCCAATCATAATGTTTTTGGCATAGGGATGCTACGGTTTTGTGGACAGCGTCTACAATAATATTCAAATTTTTCTGCATGATTTTTTGCCGGCCGAGTACATACACACGGCGACACAAAATTTGTATGATAATGCGAGCATCAATAATGATGGCAGCCAAAAAGGCGCCTTTGGCGTCATAGATCCGATGCTATCGAAAAGTCTTATCCACGCGATAATGGGCGATGAAATTTTGGCACTGAATGAATCATTTTCTATGATTACAAGGTTCCCAACTTGCACTATTGTCTGTATAATCACCCTAATGTGGAACACACCACTAAACCGCTAGGACAAAAGATGCACCCTCCAAAACTACCATCGATAAAGGGTAGCAAACAGAATATGTCGACCTTGACGTACGAGGAAATAATCGAACCATATGATAACGCCACTATATGCGCGGAAGTAATCGACAGAGCTCTACGCTCTAACAATATGACTAGTATCCACCATGCAATTGGTGCATGGATGTCGCTTTTGTTCATATCAGAAGTAGACCAGAATATGGTCATGAGCGACGATATGAAACAAACGAATTTCAATTTAGTCGTAAACGACCCGTTCTTGACATATTGTCCGCCCGAAACCTGGCCGATATACAACATGAAATCCAATCGCCAAATTTCAGAGACGCCGGCCTTAGCGCCACTATATTCAGTTCCCAATCACAACAAATGGATGAACGTAATCAGAAGAACCATGCCACTAGCCGTTCACATTTGCTCACTGCACTCTGAAACATCATTGCGAGCTATAATTAAAAATGAAATCCCGAAATTATTGTCCAATAGGGATAACATTGAAATCGAACTTATTTGCGAACAAAATTGGATTAAACAGGATGGTATGTTTGAACTAGAATTGACTGAATGGGTTAGTTGAATACCCATAGTCGAAAAAATTCGCAATGACAACAAACGACCAGTATATGTGAATGGATACTTTATGAGACCAATAGCATTTTGAAACGACAGTTTTCCTGTCTCTAGGGAAACCGATCTAGTAACAAAAAAGAAGTATAAGGAGAATCCTTATTACTATTTTTTGTACAACTCCCCAATTTTGACATCTCGAAAATGTGAACATCTGATTTGCTTTTCGCCTAACAGCATTTTAACGATGAGTTCAAATTTGCCAGTATTCCCGGAAGCAATGTTGATGGGCGAAAGTCCGACAAAAACGCCTACTCAGGCTCCTACACAAGCTTTTACAGATACTGAGCTTGATAAAGAAACGGCAATGGCCGTCGAATCGCTAATAAAAGATATCGCTGAGGAATTGTTCACGATAAAGACTGAAGTTCCTACCGAAACTGATATAATTCAGATCGAAAGTGACGAAGATGATGTATGGCAAACCGATACTACTGCACGGACTACAACAGCTAAGACAACGTCTTCATTAACTCCATTATCCAAAAATCTATCGTATAGTCAATATGAGTTAGATTGGGGTAAAGGAGAGCAGCTTTGCGCTAAAGCCGTGTTGACGAAAACCATTTCGATGAAAAATATTTTGCGAATAGATGATGACGATGATGATTCGAAAATGTTTCCACCGCGAATAATTCTGAGGGGACATAAAATACCGACATTGCATGAAACAGAGACCTCTACACCTATCAGCACAGACAGTAGAACTCCTGTTTTAGAGATAAAAGAAGATCGACTATGCGACGAACATGGACAGCCGATTTGCGACATTCGAGCTTATCACTTTTTGTTATTCGGAAGACGAAACGCGATTGATTAGCAATTGCGAACAATTCAGGACTATCTGGAATCTCATCCAGAAGACCCGAAATATGTTCTACTGCTGAAGAAACGTCGCGATTCATGGGAAGAAACGTGAAGCAAAGAACAAAAAGAAACTGAATCAAAAAGGCGAGAATGACCTTCACAGTCTACTACATGAAAAGAAGACAATGACTATGATAGCCGCAAAAATCGACAGGGCGAATATGCATCGAACAAAGGCCCGAGGAAATATCACCATGATCGATACTATTCCAACTATCAATGTGAGCACCCAAGCGATTCGAAAGATCGGCAAAAGAAATTAAAATGGGCAAGTGCCCTTAAACGAGATCAATTGCAAAAGGAAGAGATAGAGAGTCAACAGCCTCTGACGACTGACTCAGAAAGAATGATTGATGAACCGACTACATCACAACAAGCCAAAATGGCTAGTAATCAACAACAACAGCGATGAATCATTCGAGAATATAAAATACCCCATCAACAATTTGGCAAACAACGAACGCCAACCGAAAAATGGTTCCCCAACATACCTACTGCGCCTATTACAGCCCAAATAAAACCACGAACAGCTGATGAAATGATTATCATTAATTATTTCAATCACGCTCATTTAAATTTCGATCCGAAGATTCTACAACAAGCCACCGCGGCTTCGCAACAAATAGCTCAGGATTTCCTTGACTATTTTCATTTAGGATATTTGCGTCACGACCCGCACTGCACAAAAGAACTCACCCCAGTTCTTCTAAGTCGGATGTGCGACTACTGTTATAACAATTGTTATAACACAGCTTATGCTGTTTTTCTTCCATGCTCGACAAGCATACGACTACAAGACCACGGATCACTCATATTCGATGGCATTGTGTTACATTTTGCAATGCTTGACCAATATGAGAGCCCCAAATTACCCAGCTACCGAAGAAAGAAAGGCGATAATCGGAGATATTCATCGCGAATATCAGATGGAGATGGATAGAAAAGTCGAACAAAAGAAACAAAAAGATACAATGACGCCAACAAAACCGGCTGTACCTCCTAAGTATCAGATGAAACTGGAACCGATCATTGCCACGGCCACAACCATGACGATGCAACCACAGGTTGTTGGAATACAAATGTCATTGGGAGTGGTGCAATGAGCTCTTGCCCCACGAGGGCGGACTACGAGTCGGGGACCGCAGATGCCTCCACCCGGCATTCTGAAAGTGAACAAAACTCTGACGAAAGTCTTTGCCGAAAGGTCGAGGGTTTCTGCCGAAATGATTTGAAATGAAGGATTGAGTATCACAATGCTATACACATTCGTTTTCTTTCACTAGTTTATTCTTTTCCACTAGAATCTTTTTGTTTCAATCTCTAAAATTTTAAATTTCTCGGTACAAAAGTACTAGTTTTGATTTGCTCATTGTTTTGTGCCTTATCATTTGTGATATCATGGTTAACATTTTCTTTGTTCGTTTGTTTGTTGGCTGCAGCATCAAAGAATGAGGGACACAAGCCGTCAGAGATAGAGATTGCCGAATACGAGCTAAATGCTCTCATACGATCAAAACGTCAACCCCCAACGACAATTTCAAATCGCTTAAGGCGATTTACATCGAAACGGGGAGGAGTGTTATGGGGTGTTTCGGCGTGTTTGTAAAGTTCGTGTCGTTTTTGGTAAAGATCGGCAAGTTGGGTAAAGAGAGATCATGATGAGACCAACAAAGAGCATGGCTACGATGTGAAGAAATTGTGAAAATGTTTTTGATTGTGACTGTTTATACTGTAGCCAAACGGTTATGTCCTAGCGAGTGTAGAGAGAGATTTTGGAATTTTGAGGCGGCGATTTTTTTGTGTTAGTAAATCGTGTTCTAAAGGCCCATCTTTACTTTTTTCACTAAAAAACATAGGCAAGCGATTTACTCTTTAAGTATTGGAGCAATTTCAGCATATAATACATCGCAAGGTAGATATTGAAATTTCCAATCAAAAGATATCAAACACCCTCAACAAATGTCTACTGTGTGCTTTAAATCTAGCTTTGACGCAAAAAACGTAAGAAACGCAAGATGCTTACAAAATAGCCGATTTCTGCAACACTATGCAATTTTTTTTTGCAAAATATAGTTCAATGGATAGAACTCGTCAAGATCTTTCTTGCGCACAGAAAAAATCAGGGATTCGTTCGATTTTAATCATTGCAATCACTTGCGACAGATTTTCGAGAAAAAAGTATAGATGGGCCTTAAGTGTGTGATTTAGGATAAGTCCAACTATTTGGGAAATAGTTTGAGTAATTGGGTGTAACTCCTAATCCGGTAAGATAGCACAGTCCGAGTTTCAGCATCCGAAAATTTTGAACGACCTGCATCCGAAAACCTTGAACGAACCTTGGAAATTTGACATAGCGCTCTCTATGAGCCCCTCAATCTCCTGCATACGATTTCGTTGCGTTAAATTCGTCTAACACTCCAAGTGTTTCCTTATTAGCATTCTGCGTGCTCTTCTACGTTCCATTCTGTACATCTCTTATTAAAATATGCGTCTTAATCGTCTTATTTTTCTCACCTACAACAGAACCCACCTTTTTTGCATTTCGCTGCGACTATCATTCCGAAGCTAATGTTAAAATTATTACTGTAAAATTAATAATGAGAAACGGCGCGAATGAATAAAGTGATGATTTTATTCAGTAATCTATTTTCTATTTCTCCGATTTTTCTATTGATGTGTCAGTCTCACCGTCTTCATGAAGAAGCTCAATAATTTTTTTTGATACATAGTCCGACACACAATAAAAATTTCGCGAGAAATTTGACCGTTTTGGTTTTCGTAGGTCAGGGCGTGAAAAATGTTGAAACAGCAAGTTTGTCAATGTAAATTTTTTTTTGCGCAGCAGCTGATATACTGTAACCGCTCATGTAAAATTTTTTTTTTTTGCCCTCCAGTCCGGTGTGTCAGTCACACCGTTTTTTTTCCTCAAATGGGGTCTTTTGAGGAAAAAAATTTCGAAATGAGGAAAAAAATTTTGGGTATGGTTCTCATTGAGGAAAAAATTTTGGGGAATTCCAAACCGAAAAGATGCGTTTTGGTGGACTTAAAAGGGTCAAAATCTCAAAATTTTCCGGCGCTTCGCGCCACTGTTTTTTTTCCCCCGAAGGGGTCAAAATTTTTTTCCCCGTTTTCCCGAAGTCGTTTTTTCGCTTAAAAATGCTCACAGACGCTTTATTTAGGTGTTTTTGAGCCTTTGAAAGCCTTCTGGTGTTTTCAAACCCGTTAATTCATTAAAATTGAGGAAAAAATTGAAATTTTCGAGTTCAAAGTTTGATCTACAAGCATTGCAACAAACTTTTAAGCAAACTATCCAAAAGCATAATGACTTTGAATTACATGAGAAATCGATGGTTAAGTCCTCTATGATGACAAGTGAGAACCCAAAAGGGATGTTGATCTTTCCGGCGCGAAGCGCCGGAAAAATTTTTTGGGTATTGATATTCTGCGACGCTGGAAAATCAATTTTCCGAACGTTTATTTCAAGAATTAGATTTGAATTTTGTGTTCAAAAGTCGTAATTTCTAGAATTTTACTTGAAAAATTTTAAAACCAGTATAATTTATTTGTAAACTCTCTACTTGGTCGAAAATATATGAGTAAGCAGAGTATAATTTCCGAAAGATATTTCCATGAAGCATTTGAATTGATTTTACGTTAGAAAAGAAATAATTGCATCAAAAAGCTTAGAGACCTGACGTATTGATCTTTCTCAAACGGAAAAAATGCGAATCTTCATTAAATATCATGATAAAATATTGAGGATTACCAATGAAAACATGAAATAATACGTTCAAGATGATGAAAACTATTATAGATTATATGATAAATGAAGGTAGACATGCTAAAAGCCGCGCCTTGACTAAGTAATGCATAATAATGGTTATTAAAGTTATAATCGGCGCGGAGCGCCGGAAAATTTTGAGATTATGACCTTCTAAAATGCACCAAAATGCATCTTTTCTGTATCCGATCCCCAAAATTTTTTTTCCCAAATGGGGAAAGAGCCCAAAATTTTTTTCTCTTTTCCGAATTTTTTTTCCCCAAAAAAGCACGATTTGGGAAAAAAAACAGTGCTTCGCGCCGGTCACGGGTACAGTCTTGACTATTTTCTATCAGGCGCGGCCATTAGCATATCTACTTCGACTTACTAATTAATGCTCAACAGTTTCTATCAATCAAGTTAGCTCGTTTCCTTTTCTAATCGTTAACAGTCAATTATGTCGCCCAATAATGAGATTTTTCATCAATTTTCTCAATTTTTTCTCTCGATGTTTGGAATTTTTTAAACGTCTGCAACCTGAACTTTTGCGTTTATTGAAGATAGAAATTGAAGGCATCATTCTAGACTGCGATTTTAGAACTTCTGTTTATGAATATCTGTTGGAGAGATTTATTTTCCAGCGTTTTAGAATATTAAAACCTGAAAAATTTTCCCGGCGCTTCGCGCCAGAATGGGAAACAAATTATACTTCATAAGTCGGATTTTAATTTATTTCCCAACGTTGTGGAGGTTCAATTTACAGCGTTGTAGAAAGTGAAAATCCAAAAAATTTTCCTGCGCTCCGCGCCGGACCAAGAACTAAATAAAATTAGATGATTCTGATGAGAGCCATTGAAATGTTAATAGCGGATAAATTCCTGTGAGAACTCTATCGTTATTCGTTAACATGCTTCACCCGCTCCTGTAGAACACCAATATATTCTTTTGCTCATTTTGGCTAATTTTTTTTCTTTTTGACTAATTTGTTTGATTTTTTGTTTGGCTAATTTGGCTAAGCTCATTTGGGCTAATATAACTAGAATTTTCTCAATTTTTTTCTAATTTTTGCAGGTTTCTGACTTCAAATACAACAAAATGCATGGGTATGCTCCTAAAATGCATAAAAAAGCATCCGTAGCCACATTATAAGCGTTTTTAAAAATGTGGAAAATTTTTGGAAAATGAGGAAAAAAATTTTGGGTCCGGTTCTCATGTGGAAAAAATCTTCGAGGAAAAAAAACGGTGGTCAGTCACCGTTTTTTTTTCCTCAAATGCATACCTGTACTTGAGGGGGGTTGGGGGGGGGCCAACCCTGTACCCAAAATCATTCCCCCCCAACCCGCCCAGTTTGGAAAAGAAAAATTTTTCAAAAAAGTGTATGTTTTTGGCCTTTTTTGGGAAAAATTTCGACTTTTTCCTACCCCCCCCCCAAAATTTCGGATTTACCCCCCCCCCCCCAACTGGTCGGAGGTCTTACAGGTATGCTCAAATGGGGTCTTTTGAGGAGAAAAATTTCGAAATGAGGAAAAAAATTTTGGGTATGGTTCTCATTGTGAAAAAAATTTTAGGGAACTTTAAACCGAAAAGATGCGTTTTGATGGACTTTAAAAGGTCGAAATCTCAAAATTTTCCACCGCTTCGCGCCGGTCATGGGTATAATGCATACCATTACTTGGGGGGGGGGGCGGGGGGGGTTGGGGGGGACCCCCCCCCCCCAACTTGGCCAACCCTGTACCCAAAATCATTTCCCCCCCCCCCAGTTTGGAAAAAATTTAAAAAATTTTCAAAAAAGTGTATGTTTTTTGGCCTTTTTTGGGAAAAATTTCGACTTTTTTTCTACCCCACCCCCCAACTGGCCGGAGGTCTTACAGTATGGTATAATGATAACTATATTTTATCAGGCGCGACCGTTAGCATATCTACTTCGACTTACTAATTAATGCTCAACAGTTTCTATCAATCAAGCTAGCTCGTTTCATTTTCTAATCGTTTACAGTCAATTATGTCGCCGAAAATAAGGTAAAGTGGGGTAACTTTGGTCAAAATCGAGTCAATTCGACTTCTCCATTATATAACTTGTTATACATGGGGAATTCGTAAAAATGTTTCATTGAACTAACTCAATTCATACCTGTACTTGGGGGGGGGGTTGGGGGGTACCCCCCCCCAACTCGGCTAACCCTGTACCCAAAATGATTTCTCCCCCCCCCCAACCCCCCCCCCCCCAGTTGGGGAAAAATTAAAAAAATTTGCCAAAAAGTGTATGTTTTTTGGCCTTTTTTGGGAAAAATTTCGACTTTTTCCTACCCCCCCCCCCCCCCAACTGGTCGGAGGTCTTACAGGTATGTAACTCATATGTCAAAAATGTCAGACAAATCGATTAAACACATCATTTCATAAGTAGCATGCAGATTTAACCTACCATTGATCGTTGAAAAGGGCTCACTTTTTGACCAATGTTACCCACCGTGGTGGTCAACTTTGGTCGCCATTATAATTTCTGTTCAAGAGTTTTTTTCGACAAGTAAAATCGTTATATCTCACCACAGATAAAACGTAACAAAACAAATTTTGGATATGAGGTAGCACAACCATCGACCTTTATTGTCACAAAATTTCAGCTGAAAATTATGAATATCATCAACAGCAAAAATTTTTTCGTAAATCTACTCCCGGCTGTCCCTATGGTGGGTAACTTTGGTCAATTGACCTAAAAAAGTGCCTGACGTGAGAAATATTGTGTTATTCAGATACAGCAAGTTAAGAGGTACATGAAAATATCAATATGAATGAAAATAAAAATATCAATCATTCAAAATTTATTAACGGAAAAAAATTAACGTGTTGACCCAATATTACCCACCCATTGGTGGGTAACATTGGTCGACACACAAAAATATCAGGTAAACTAAAACAATGATAAATGTGCATTTTCAAGATCAAAATACATGAGATTAATCAAATTTAAAGGAAGATTAATTGTTATGAGTAACACAAACTTGAAAAATAAAATCACCAGTGGGATCAAAATCATCAGCCAAACAGTTACCACATATCCACCTATCACAGCATGCCCAGTCTTTTTTTACTTTTTCTTGTAAATTGTCCCATCGAATACGGCAAATGTGACACACATTAGTGCTTTTAGCTTTTTTTGCTTCTTTCGCTTCAGAATTTTTTTACAAGTCGATTCCCTTCCCAAATGTGGTTCAAACTAGCATTTTAAGACTCCTCATGATGCCAGCTATCCAGATCAGGTGGAGAATCCAGCCGCTCGTCGCATCCAGGAACTCATTTGCATAAAATCTGCACACATGTCACATTCTCCTTCTGATTACAGAAAAATCCTACCTACTCCAATAATCGAACCTGGTCCACCAGCCTATCCACTTAATGCACTTACCACTACACAATTTCACCACAAAGTATCGACACTATATTCCTTTAAGACATTCAACATTATTTTGATGAACAACCTTATTTGGAAAAGCCTCTACAGCGCTGCGCCGGCGCAGCTGCTGTACCCTAATCCTAAGCCTAAGGAAAATATTAAAGACAGTCTACTCACTAATCCAATTTTTTGGCCATTCTTTGAGCAACATCCATGGTTTAAAGCGTCGTCCAAACAATTGAATAACTACATTGACAATAACTTCGTTAATAACCAGCAGCTGACCACAATTGACAGCTGGTCATCAATCAGTCAACAGTACACATGTCAAATAAATACTGCTCCCTACAGCTGCATCATATAAACCTGCTCTCCAATTTCACACTTCATCACACGACTCTCTTACTCTGAATTTACAGGCCTACAAATCGACATTGTTCGCATTTTTGTTTTTTTTATTATCTGCCCGCATGTTTATACTAAATTACTATTTATAATAAAACGAATATGATTACTGTATCTTATCATAATGGCACATTTTATATCGATTTTTTGCGCAAAATGTCCACCCGAATCACCTCGATTTCTGCCCCCTAGCTACCAGCATTCACGGCGGGACCTAATAACTATTCAAACATCATTTTCAAACCCTTGGGGCTAAATTTTACAAGTGGGTCCCCCCCCCCCAACTGGTCGGAGGTCTTACAGGTATGCCTCTTCATAAAAACTTTGACTTTCATGTGATTAAAACATTTTGAGTGTAAGACAATGCTACAAATTTTCGATCCAAATTCTTAGTCTCTTGCCTAGTTTTTTGAATTTTAGTTTGTCCAACTGAAAATTCATCCAATTCACTGAGAGCTCAAACCATCTGTCTGAGAAACAAAAGGTGAAAAGATTCATTTTCCAGCATTCTAGAATATTGAAATCCTGAAAAAATTTTTGGAGTCTAGTTATCATACCTGTAAGAGGTCCAGGCGCTATGCAGCACCCGGCGCTCTATAACAGTATTTCATTATTTTTTTTATTCAATGCCCGGCGCTGCATAACCAAGCGTTATGATTTTTTTTTATTCAGCGCCAAGCGCTGAATAACCAGTGGCATGACACACAGTTATTCAGCGCCCGGTGACAATAACTACAGTATTCGAGACTTGAATTATTATATGCTGAAAATACTAACCTAATCAGCAATATTAGT
The DNA here is from genome assembly GCA_963922205.1 of Romanomermis culicivorax. Lineage (NCBI taxonomy): Eukaryota > Metazoa > Nematoda > Enoplea > Mermithida > Mermithidae > Romanomermis > Romanomermis culicivorax. The sequence goes on along the minus strand of CAWUHX010000007.1, from coordinate 1,103,736 downwards.
GAAAGAAAGTCACAAGTAATAGAGACCGCTTGCACCAGTGATCATACCTGTAAGAGGTCCGACCCGTTCGGGGGATCCCAAAATTTGGGTGTGGGGGTCGAAAAAACGCAAAAAATTTCGAAAATTTTCCACTTTTTTTCCCAATTTTTTCCAAGTGTGGGGGGGGGATTGGGTATAGGGTTGACCAAGTTGAGGGTGGGGGTTCCGATGGGTATAGGGTTCGACCAAGTTGGGGGTGGAGCCCTCCCACAATTACTGGTATGCCAGTGATTCCTGAACTATTCTAGGAGTTGCCTATGGATTTCGCTCAAGGCTGAAGTTCAAGGAAGAGGCTTAATTTGATAATTTAATTTTGTGGATTTTCATGTGTGAGCTTTAAATTGTGTATGTCAAAATGAACTGAAATGACCATGTAGCAAATGACTAGGCATGGGCGATGTACTGATTTTTTCTATCAGCCAGACACTGCGGTCAACCAACTGGATAACAAAAAAAAAATCAGCTAGAAATGGGCAAAATGGTAAAAATCACATTAATTTTGGATTGATAGACAACAGAAGATCAGAGATCTGGCCCCCAACCGAAAATCTGGATTCTTCAACCAGCATGAACTTCTCTCATTGTCTAACACTGTGCATGACTCTAACATGAAAGAGCATGCTATCATAACAATTGCATATACTTGCAAAAACAATATGGGTTTATCTGTAGTCAGTTCATACAGAAATTCGGTTGGTTTTTGGGGAAAAGGCCCGGGGGAAAACAGTGGTAACAGGAGAAAACCACAGTGCAGAAATTTTTTTTTTGACTTTCCTGCACTGAGCAGATAGCCTGGTGCAGAAAAAAACACTGACAACTGATAACTCGTTTAAAGTTCTGTTTAAAAAAAGTAGATAACAATATTTTACAGAAGTTGGCTGTGGGTAATGTTTTTTTTTGTACTCGGTCCATTTGTACTGGTACAAACAACCTCTCAAAAACCGTTTGTACTGCAAAATTTGCGAAAAATTGCTGAAAAAAGGATTCATTGTTATAAAATGCAACAAACATGCTGTGAAATATGAATACGTTGGCTATTTCCACGAGACACATAAAAAGGCTACAAATTCAGACACATAAAACACTTGATGATGAGGCACATAACATGCACTAGTGAAATACTCCACAAAAAGCTTTTATTTTTATGTCACAGCTGTTAGTTTGTCGTTTTCGATGTGGATGCATAATAAACAAGTCCTACAAAGTCCATTGCTACTGAATGCTGACAGTTGTTGAGTAACAAAGAATTTTTTTATCCAGAAATTTTCGTTTGTACTGGTACAAATGAAGCCCAAATTTTCGTTTGTACTCTGGACTGTTTCATTTGTGAAGTACAAAAAAACACTGGCTTTGAGTATTTGCAAAAGGATTGATACTGTATCATGAAATGCAGTCGTTAAAGCTTGTAATTAGCCCTATCTTGTAGAGTTTTTCTTGCTCTTTAACTTGATGTATTGATTGTCCCATAATAAAAGTTGGCATTGTAAAAACGACCTTTTATGGTAGTCCAGATTTTTACCGGACACAAAATTTTCCACATTTTTTTGGCATTGTAAAAACGAATTTTTATGGTAGTCCAGATTTTTACCGGACACAAAATTTTCCACATTTTTTTTACCGGACACAAAATTTTCCACATTTTTAAAAACCCTTATAATGTGGCTATGGATGCTTTTTTATGCATTTTAGGAGCATACCAAAGCATTTTTTTGAATTTGTAGTCAGTAACCTGAAAAAATGAGGAAAAAATTGAGAAAATTCTGGTTATGTTAGTCAAAATGAGCTCATGAAGAATATATTGATGTTCTATAGAATGGTCCGGCACGGAGCGCCGAAAAAATTTTTTGATTTTAACTTTCTAAAACGTTTCTAAAACACTTTCTTGGTCCAGCACGGAGCGTCGAAAAATTTTTTTGATTTTCATGTTCTAAAACGCTGGAAAATGAGCCTTCATAACATTGGGAAATAAATTAAAATCAGACTGATGGAGCGTAATTTGCCTCCCATTCCGGCGCGTAGCGCCGGAAAATTTTCGGGTTTTTATATTCTAAAACGCTGAAAAATAAATCTCTCCAACAGATAATTCGTGAACAAATGTTTTGAAATCGCGTTCTAGAGTAATGTCTTCAATTTCCACCTTCAATAAACGCAAAAGTTCAGATTGCAAACGTTTAAAAAATTCCAATCATCGAGAGAAAAAATTGAGAGATGTGATGAAAAATCTCTATTTTCGGCGACATAATTGACTGTAAATGATTAGAAAATGAAATGAGCTAACTTGATTGATAGAAACTGTTAAGCATTAATTAGTAAGTCGAAGTAGATATGCTAACGGCCACGCCTGATAGAATATAGTTATAATTATATCCATGACCGGCGCGAAGCACCGGAAAATTTTGAGATTTTGACCTTTTAAAGTCCACCAAAACACATCTTTTGGGTTTAGAGTTACTGCCTCAATGGGGGGGGGGTGGCCGCCCCCCCACCCCCCTTGTGCATGGCCCCGTATATATACATATATAGGGGCGTAGCGAGAGGGTGAGCAGGGGGTGGCCGCCCCCTCCTTGGACCTTGTGTACAATGATGCTGAATTATGTGTTGAAAAAGTTATTGACGATTTCGCGATTAAAAATCGACGTAGGTTGGATTTTGTGATTTAAAAATTGTGTGCTGATTTGTTCGAACCAGTTAACATCTGTTGATGCTGAATTGTTAGTTGTTACGTAAATACATATTTGCAACCAGTGAGTTTTTTGTGTACTTAATAAAGTTAACTTCTGAGTGTACATCAGAGTGCCCCATGGGGAGGGGCATGAGGGGGGGTATTACCCCTACCTAAAGTCCTCAAAAACGAGCACTGGCTGACTAATTTAGAGACAAAATGACGTGTTTAGTGGACATTTAGCTAACACTACCCCCGCAAATTTCCAATTTTACCCCCACCTGAAAAATCTGACCTTGGCGACCTCTGGTGTACATACACTTTTTTTGGAAAAACTGGAATGTGTTAAAGTGCAGAAATAATCTCTCATGGTAGCATTATACTTTTTATCATTTTTGATTTTAAAAAAATTTCGCCCCCTCCTTTGAAAAATCCTGGCTACGCCTCTGGCCGTGCGCAGGATTTTTCATGGGGGGTGGACTAGATTTTTTCACTGAATAGCCCCAGAAAATGTTGATCTTACGCGGATATACTGTGTGCATCACCGTTTTTTTTCCTCTAAGATTTTTTCCACATGTGAACCGGACCCAAAATTTTTTTCCTCATTTTCCAAAAATTTTCCACATTTTTAAAAACGCTTATAATGTGGCTACGGATCCTTTTTTATGCATTTTAGGAGCATACCCAAGCATTTTGTTGTACTTGTAGTCAGAAACCTGCAAAAATGAGGAAAAAAATTGAGAAAATTCTGGTTATGTTAGTCAAAATGAGCTCATGAAGAATATATTGGTGTTCTATAGAATGGTCCGGCACCAAGCGCCAGAAAATTTTTTTGATTTTCACTTTCTAAAACGCTGGAAAATGAACTTTCATAACGTTGGGAAATAAATTAAAATCAGACTGATGAAGCGTAATTTGCCATTTTCGGGTTTTTGTATTCTAAAACGCTGAAAAATAAATCTCTCCATCAGATAATTCGTGAACAAATGTTTTGAAATCGCGTTCTGGAGTAATGTCTTCAATCTCCGCCTTCAATAAACGCAAAAGTTCAGATTGCAAACGTTAAAAAAATTCCAATCATCGAGAGAAAAATTGAGAGACTTGATGAAAAATCTCTATTTTCGGCGACATAATTGACTGTAAACGATTAGAAAATGAAACGAGCTAACTTGATTGATAGAAACTGTTGATCATTAATTAGTAAGTCGAAGTAGATATGCTAACGGCCGCGCCTGATAGAACATAGTTATAATTATACCCATGACCGGCGCGAAGCGCCGGAAAATTTTGAGATTTTGACCTTTTAAAGTTCACCAAAACGCATGTTTTCGGTTCAGAGTTACTGCCTCAATGGGGGGGGCGGCCGCGTCCCCCGCCCCCCCCCCCTTGCGCATGGCCAGGTATATATATATATATATATATATATACAGGCCTGTAACTAGGGGGGAATAGGGGGAATCCCCCCTGAAATGAAATCCGAAAAAAATTTTTAGCGTATCTGATCAAGCGTATGTATGTGAACAAGTGACTACTCCTGGCACCTGTGGATTTTTTTTCTATTTCTTTATTGAATCATAAAAATGAAGGGTTAAAGGTACAAATATTATATTTTATAATAAAATTTGCATGTCTAACAGTGTAATGCATTTGTTGAATATTGATTGAGTTTCATTTTGCTGTTTCCTACAATTACGCTTTTTCTTGCTGTACATATTTTATAATTTGCCCTGGATGTATAGTAGGAGTTGAAGTTTATGAAAAATTTTTTGTGATTGTTTCAACTTTTGAATACAATATGAAGCGTATCACTAGCTATTTTACATCTTCAAATTTAAACAACAAATGTCAATGTGTAGCGTCAAATTCAGCTTCTTCACGTGAATCTAGTGCTGCGAATGATTCTCAAAAACCTTCAGAATCAACAGGTTAGTTAGAATAAAATTGTATCATCGTTCTAATGAGTTAAAATTTATTTAAATATTAATCCAGTTGTAACACTAGTGTAAACCGCTTAAGCGCGCCACCCTGGACCCCTTAGCCTACTGGTCGGTCACTGCGCGACCTCCATTCGCCGAGTTTTGAGTAAGTCAAAACATTTTGGTGATTCCCCCCTGAAAAAAATTCCTAGTTACGGGCCTGTATCAAGAGATCAAGGGGGGTCAGGGCATGTCCCCCGAAATGTTTGTTAAAAAAGCAAAGGTAGACAGACCTTTGGTTAATCTTAATTCGGGTTTTGTCGTGAAATTATTTAAACTCATTGTCATTGTATAGAGCTCACTGAGAAACGTTCAATACTGCCCTGCGATTTTTTGTGTCTTAATTCCTTGATGCGGTATTGGCTTCCAAAAAAATGTGGGCCCCCCAAAAAAAATTCCTGGCTGTCAGGGCTTTTTGCACGAGTCTCATTTGCACAGCCGCTAACTTTTCTTAATTTGTATTAATTTTTCTTAGCATGACTAAAATTTTCATTAGCACCGTGCTAAAAAAAGAACCATGATTATGTTCAATTTTGAGAATCAAGTTGTATGAATTCATATTTCTCTATAGTCCATTGGTTATTATGATTATCATTGAACTGGAAAGCTGAAAAAGTTTTTTTTCTGTTTTGCGCAGCTGTTCTGCACTGAACAAGTTTTTTTCTGTTCCAATAAATAAATAGAGAATTTTAATACTTTCCCTCCGGATTTTCAGTCGGAAAATCATAGTGTTAAATATCCGAAGGAATCCTGTGAGAAAAATGCACGATTTTCTATTCTTCGCAATAGGAAAATTCTATTTTCATTATATTCTTATAGAAAGTGTCGTTTTACTTACTTTAACATGAGGTGAGACATAGTAGATTCATGGAAATAATCAGAGATAGCTGTTGGCCATGTTTCTGTGTAAGGTAATGAAGATTTCCGGCGCGAAGCGCCGCAAAATTTAAGATTTTGACTGTCTAAATCGCTCTAAATGCATCTTTTCATGAAGAATTTTTCCACACGGCCAAAATGTGAACTGGGCAGGAAGAAGTCTGCTTTAGAGACTATTTCATTCAGGTAAGAGAATGGCATCTGTTAAGTCGGTAACAGATCAAGACTTATGATTTAAAGTTTTTTTACAGACAAAACTAATCAAAGTTCACATTTACGGTCCTACTAGAAATCGTCCAAATTGAGATACAGTTGAAAAATTACTGTTCATGAGGTACAATCTGGCTATTGTTAGTTTTGAAATGTAAAAAAATCAATGCAAACCGAAGTGACTATAGTTCTCATTATGACCGAGCGGATCTGGATCCAGAAATTTGGGCGTATTTGAATTCGGGTACCCGTCTCATTCCTATTTAGAAAATAAAAACTTAAACACACCTCAAGTGCCTGTGGTACAATTTTAATACACGGTTAACAGTCCGCCAAATCCCTTTAATCGAAGACAAGATAAATCAAGAAATAACCCGTGAATTTTCAGTTGTTTGTTCACCCGCCAACAATGACAGATAACATTGATGGTATAGTGAGATTCTACCAAAAACGAGTATTTTTATCAATTTTCATCGGCTATTCGTTATATATCTTGTGTCGGAAAAGTTTCTCATTCGTTATTCCTTACATTCAACACGAGGAACATTTGTCGAAAGAAGATCTTGGTAAGCCATTTTTTCATTTTCTCGAAATAGTAATAATGACTGTAATTTTTGCTTCAGGTAAAATTGTCAGCGCATTAAATTTAGCCTACGCGATAAGCAAATTTGCGTTTGGAATCCTATCAGATAATGTCGGTGCAACTTTGCTCTTTTGTTCGGGTTTGATCACGACTTCGGCATCAGTTTTGGGGTTCGCGTTTGTTAAAGATGTGAAAATGTTTACGCTTTTGTGGTTTTTGAATGGCATGGGACAAGGTTGCGGATGGCCTGCATGCTCCAAACTATTGAGAAAGGTTCGATTGTTTTTCCGGCATTGCAGCATAGATAAGTCGGATAACCACGAAAAAAGTCGTAAAGGAAGATTTTTTGATTGAGAAAAATGTTTTAGTTTTGTTGAGTTTTTTAGGCTGAAATATGGTTTTTGAACGGTGGATTTTTGTGATGTATTCAAAATTTCGAATTATACAAATATGTGTCAGATATCTTACTTTTATGTGTCAGATATCGTAGTTTTTCGAATATATTTCCTACTTTTCAGTGGTTCCAAAAAGAGCAGTTCGGTACATGGTGGTCAATATTGTCAGCTAGTATGAACATCACAGGCGTCATCACACCGATTTTCCTTCAGTTCTTCACGTTATCAAACGGCGGTTGGCGGTCTTTCATATTTTTCTGCGGTACGTTGATATACTGGAAAAGTCCCAAATTTTTCAGTAAGGTGGTCCGCTTTTCCAGTTCAATGTGTCTAGAGCCAGAGAAACCTACTGATACAAATAGGGTAAATTTTGTTGCCGAATGTCTGGTTTAGTCGGAAAACGCATTTGTGAGCCTTTTATTATTTCGAATAGTTAGAGAGGAATATTTGGACAGTATCAAGTAAAGTATTCTGTGTTTCAACTCATATACGTGTAATTGGAAGAGTGCTATACGACCCTCCTGAAATCTTCGGTTATATCGCCAGCCGTGTGGTGATCTCTCAAGATTTTTCAATCGTATGGCTAACTCAGGACTAGCCGTAGGTTAGATATTTCTCAGCTCTGCAGTAAAAACTGTGCAATGTCGCTCAGTCGATTAAACTTTGGATATTAATTTTAAACTCTTGGAACATCGAAGCATAGACTATGCTGCTCCAATATAAAGGTGTCTAACTTGTCATGCAAAAGTGAATGCCAGAAAAAAAGAAGCTGTGAAGAATTATAAAGATATAGACAGTAGGGATGGGCCGGGTACCCGGATCCGCGGATATCCGCCTAAATTTTAGGATTCGGATCCGCTGAACCAAATTTTTTAAGATCCGGATCCGCTGTTGTCAATGATAAAGATCCGGTCATAATCGGATCTTTATTCATTATTATTCACATAAAATTTTGCAGTATTAGAAAACACTAAAAATTTTCCGGCGCTTCGCGCCGCATTTTATAATTCTTTGCAATACTATTTTTCTACAAATCGTGCTTTCTGGAGAAAAAATTTCCAGTAAAGGAAAAAATGTTGGCGGTCCTCCTGTATGGAAAAAGCGAATTTCGGTCCACTTCAGAACGTCAAAATCTATTTTTCCAACTTTTTCGCAACTGTAATTTTAAACATGAAGCCGAGTTTGAATTGAGGAGCATCATAGAACTAATTTTTAGAAATTTCAGGTTTAACTTGAAGTTTTTCAGATTAATGAAAGTTATGAGTATATTTTCTTAATTTGTAAGATGATTGTGAAGGACGGGAACTCGAGTGCTATTAGGAAGAAACTTTGTGCGAAAATACATAAAAGATCATGGTTTTTTCAGTGTACAAAAAAAATTTTTTCGTACAAAGACTTTTTGGCCGATCTGTGTACAGGTACAAAGAGGCTTGTACAAAAAAAACACTGCAATGGTAGCAAAATTATACTTGAGAAACAGTAATTTTTCAACAGTATCACCCTTCAAACGATTTTTGGTAGGATCATAAATTTGACCAGTACCACTGAATACAGAAAAGTGTTCATAGGGGACACTTTTCGCTGGTGCTAATTTAAGTTTACTTTCTGCATGAAGCAATTGTCCAGAGACGTTTGAGACTTAAGTTCGTGCTCTAATTTCGTTTTTGAGTTGCTAGGCTCATTTTTTTAGCTATCTTTAAAGGAAACACAAAAATTAATTCTTTAACATGACTATACTAGTAGCAATTTGTTCCACAATTACTTCTATTTTCATTATCTTCTTTTTATTCAGCCGCAAACTGCTTATACTCATATATTGCCATATGTTTTCTCTGACATCCAGTAGGACAACCTTTTCTGGATAACTGTATTCTGCATTTATTGCACTTTGCCTTTTCTTCATCATCTGGGGCACTGTGAAGTAGTCCTACACTCTGTTAGTGAAAGAAGAACTTGAATCCATAATTTCTGAAAAAAGTTTCCATTTCTATTCATTTCTTTTCTGATGAAACCAATATTAATCTAAGCATGAATACAATTTAATGAATGGAAATTACTAATTAGTACATGTTAACTATTTCAATAAACGAACACCTCAATTATTAATAATCTATTAATCTATTGACACCAATGAATATAAATTCATACAACTCAATTTTAGACAAATTAGACATAGTACATATACTTATTGAAAGATCCGGATCCGCTGAACCAAATTTTTCAAGATCCGCCGGATCCGCTGTCGCCAAAAAAGTCGATCCGGCCCATCCCTATTAGACAGTGAACCTACTCATTCCACAACCAATACCATTTCTACATTTTTGACTATGACTACTTGCATTTTCAGATTGTCATGAAACTAGCATAATTTACATTATGCTTGATAGTGAATAATTATTCTCGTAAATATACTCTAATTGAATTTCGTCTTAGTCTTTCAATCTTTCTTTCTTTCTTTCAAAGCTGGAAGAAATGGATCTCCTCCTCATCTCCATTGTTATCACGAATTTTAAAATTTTTCCTACTCGAAGACTTGACATCCAGCTGTTGATATTTGCTTTTGGGCAGATGCCAACGAAATCGGCTGTGAATTTGACCCACTTGTCATCTCGATGGATGAGTAATAGTTCCGTAATAGTACAAATCTACGTTTATAGACTGCCTGAGGAGGATTACAGTTTTGTGATCTAAGCAAGAACGAGTTGAGTTGCTCGGCAATGCTTCTAATTATGTACTACAAGAAATTATGCCTACATAGTCCATGTAATATTAAAATCATCTAAGCCACTTGCCCGTTCCTTCTTTCAGAAAATGTGCACTTGAGTTTGCTACCGACTTACGAGTCAAAATCGTTTATACAAAGCTTTTTAATAGGATTTTTTATTCAAAAAGTTGTTAAACTTGGAGTATGCTCACATAACAAATTTCTAGTTCTACGTGACATATGGTTCAGCAGAAAATCGAAAAATTAGGAAATAGTGCTGACTTTCGACAAGTATTTCAAGTAAAACAGGCTAGTGTACTTTCGAGAAAACAACCTCCTTACATTTACTTTTTCGAGTAAAATCCGATACCTACTATTTATCATCACCATCTCATTCCTCTTAACAGTCTGCATAGAAATAAATCTATTAACATTTGTCTAATACTTTTCACAAAATTGGCCACTTATTGGGTGATGTTCGTCGATTTTGCAGCCTTGTAAATTGTTTTTCAGGACCCAAATTAGTGGTAATACCGCCCTCATACCCAACGTTATTGTAAGGTTTACCCAAGCCTACCCTCTCCTGTATAGAGTATACATTGACACCGAATATCATTCTGCAAGAAACAACTAGAAATTTAAATAAGTAGATTCGATGTTATTGAACCACATTCAGTTGGAAAGTGTTTGATATTGAAGTTTTTTATTTTTTGCCTATGATAAAGGTTGAAATTTAATGTGCAATTGTTTTCAAGGCATTTTGTCGATTGCTTGGGCCAGCTTGTGTGTTTTTACGGTTATTGAAAGCCCAGAAATTGTCGGTTTACCATCCTTCAGTGATAACAATCCAAACTCCGCCGCCGCTAAAAAAAAGAAAGACGACAATTTAGTTGGTATGTTAAAATAATAATAAATTTTGATTACCATGACGTCATGCACTCGTTTTCGAAACACGTTTTCTCTTTTTAAATTTATGACGCAAGAAGTTGTATATAAAATACGAATACGTTTAAGTATTTGAAGTTTGGAGCATAAAATTTTTTGGCTAAAACAAATAAATCCAAAAGTTTTTTTGTTTTCAATAAATTTTTTTTAATAAAAAAATTTCTAAAAAATTAAAATTACGCGGGTTATTAAAATATAGGCTACAATGCGTTGAAAACAATAGGCTTGACTTTTAATTATTGATGCTTATCGTAAGTTTTTAGTTTTGATTGTTTAGCCATAAATTAACATTGAGATGAGAAAGTAACTAGGATCATTTTTGTTATTGAAAATACTTCGTTGGGGATCGTCAATTTCAGCGAAATCGGGCATTTTGTTTATTTCCATGCGTGGTTTTAGTCTCTATCGATGTCTAAACCTCTAAACGAGATTTTAACATTTATGGATGCCTGACCTTGTTAATGTATAATTTTGATATTTGACAATCTACGAGTTGATGAGAAATAAATTTTGTAGGTATTCCGAAAGTTGAACATAATTCATGTACGTTAATTGTACTTTGAACTTTATTTTTATTATACATACATGATTTCTTCAGCGATGTAAAATCTTTTGAATCAAAAACGTACATGCACATGGGTAGTCGGGAGTCCTGAACATTTTTTCTGTTGCCACATGACGGTTTGAAAACCAAGAGCCAAATGGCTCCTAGGCCTAAATTTTTAGGGGCCAAATTGAAATTTTCGAAGCCAAAAATTTTTAATTGAAGAATATCGAAAAACGGGCTAGTAAAATACTGTAGAACGTACTATATAATTAAATTATACAGATATTCAATCAGTTGACACGATTTTAAAAAATTACTGTTCAAAATTTGATTTCCAACAAGCGTTTTCAGTTACAGGCTTCTTTCTACATGTACAAAGATCGGCCGAGAAATCTAGTGCGAGGAAAATTTTTTATGCAAAAAACACGATATTTCGTTTACTTTTGCACAAACCTTCTTCCAAGATAGCATTTGAGTTCGTTTCCTTCTGACTCAAAGGTATAGGGTTTTGAAAATGCAGTTTCTGTCCTCGTTGTTCTGTTGTTTCCTATATCTTTCCGGCGCTACGCAACGAAACTTTCTTTTTGGACTTTGGCACTCTAAAATGCTGGAAAATCAATTAAGGATAACTTATTCGATAAACATACATGGTTCGAATATCATTTTGCAAACTAAAAAATATGTTCATACTTTCATAAGTTTGACAAATTCAAATTAAACTTGAAATTTATGAAAATCACCTCCATTATGATCATGAATTGAAACTCGGCTCCATATTTAAAATAATAGTGACAAAAAAGGAAAATTTGAGGATTTGATCTGTTAAATGCTCCAAAATTCATCTTTTCTATGTCGAACTCTCATATTTTTTTCTCTTTGCCGAGAATTTTTTTCCCCAGAAAGTTTGATTTGTAGGAAAACAGTGCATAATTTGAAAAATTATATAGTGAGATCCGGCACGAAACGCCGGAAAATTTTCGATGTTCTATAATTATAGAGCCTTTAAAACGCTTACTTTAAATCAAAAATTGAATGAAAATAACTACAATTCTCTAAAATATAAATGAATAAGTCAAAATTTTAGGGGCCAAAACGGCTCCTAGACCTAAAATTTTTGGAGCCATTTCCAAACTTTTAGGGGCCCAGAACCCTAAAATGAATAAAAAAAGCCTGCAGTCAATTGGAAAAAAATTAAATATTTTCTTTGCTTCCGCCTAAAAGAATTCGTTGGTTTACCCTTTCTAATGTGCATGTATATTTGGGAAACCGGAACGGAGCGCGGAGCTGTGTGTGGGTGTCAGCCAGATTTTCCATTGGTGGGTTAACGGCTGGGGGGAAAATTTTTCGCTCTAAAGTATGAAAAATTGTTCAAAAATTAGTAGGCAATTATTGTCTAAAAATCATAAATATTTGAAATCGCCGAAAACATTATTATTTCTCTTTCAAAAATGGCCAATTCTACTAAAAATAGGTATTTTTCACTTTTTTCGTCTAAAAGGATAGTGTCTAGGCTAGCTCTAAGTTAGAAACACAATTGGAAATAAACGTATTTTAAATTTATTTATACACCGGATCTGCCTGATTTCCAGCACAATTTCTGTCCTGTGCATGTGTGAACGAAAGCGGTTTTTACGTCATTATTTTAGGCGCAAAGAAAAGCACGTTATCGGACTTGATATACAGTCCCTTCTTGTGGCTGTTATCTTTCTACAATTTGATCTTTTTTGCCGCTAAAACTAGCTTCGAAAATTGGATTCAACTTTTGATCGTCGATGAAAAAGCTCTGACGGCAGGTCACGCCGTCGCTTTTATCAGCGCTTTTGAAACTGGTGGTATGATAGGAAACTTTGCTACGGGTTACCTTACGGATATATGCGTATCGAAAATGGTGAAAGAAAATACAGGAAATAATTTTTTTTCTATAATAATTTCGCGTTTTTTTAGCCAAATTCGAAAAGCAGTCCTCGAATGATCGTCGTACTAGTTTACATGGTGGCCAGTGTTCTAGCCTTGCAAACGCTCACTACTTCAAATGTAAGTTATTCGGAGCGTTCCTTTTCTAAATTGATGCCTTAAATCAACTGGATTGGTATCAAAATTCTGCTGAAATCTGGAAATATGTTTTTCAATTTGGGCTAAACCATATGATTACAAAAATATTTATGTCAAGTCACTCTAACTTCACTAGCCGTATATTCGCATTTAATTCATTATTCATTATTTCTTCGTTTTTGATTTCAAAATCCTCTGACGCTGACTGTTTTTTTGCGTAGCGCTAATTTTGACAGTCGTTCAAAAGTATTGATCTTGATTCTGTGTGGCACAAATGTGTGGATATTTATTCCAGCGCCGCGTCTGTTTATTTTATCAAGTTAATTGATAAAGGTGAATCAACAATTTAATTGACTTGTTGAACTAAACTTAACTAATTTGGTTTCTTTATTTACATGAAATTTATTTTCAAGGCAGCTCTTCCGCTTGTAGCCTTCGTTCTGGGTTGTTCATTGTACGGCAATATAAATCTTTTCGGCCTTTTGGCAACGGAATCAGCGCCGGTGTATCTAAGTGGAACGTCTCATTCTATCGTCAGTCTTACAGCAAATAGTAAGTGATGGATCTTTAATATTAGTCTTCATATTTCAGAAAATTAACTTTTTCATGGTTTCTAATTCCGAAATTTATTTATTACTGCACTAATTTAAGTGTGTCATATTTTTTCAGTTGGTGCCGTAATAGCCGGTTATCCGTTCAGTGTTTTGGCACACAGTTACGGATGGCTTGGTGTTTTCACATTGTTGGAAATCGGATGCGCTGCCTGTTTAATTTTGGCACTCGTAACCAAGAATTTTTGCACGAAAATTGGCGTTTCGTCAGTGAAAGAAGATTAAAACATTATTTATACATTTTTTGTTCCAGGTACTCATTACGCATTACAGCGCATCGAAATTTTGTCCGATAAGATTTTAAAATTATTAAAGTTTATTTCCTGGTTCAAGAATAATGCAACCAGAAAGTCCGTAGTGCGGTCCGTCCCACTTTCTAAAACTCATAGCGCTGTAGCAAGTATTTGTAGGTTAGATCACTCAACCAGATTTGTGGAACTTCTATTGTAGGTTACGTTTATTGTTTTACTTTTCGCTAATATTGAGTACTCAAAATTTTGTGTAACTTTTGAAAATTTGTTTCTTGCTCAATTTTCTGGTCGTGCGGCTTGCACGCTACTAGATAATTTCGTTCTTTGCGTGTTCTTAGTTGGCGTTGATCGCGATATGTGTGCTATTTTTCGAAGAATGAAAGGTTTTTGCACTTTGCAGATTTTTCTGTTGTAATTGCTTCATTTTGAATAATTTTACTCGGCATCTTCATTCTTTCGTTGCTATTGTTGCGAAAATTTATATATACGAATATTTTTCAATTTCAAAAGTCCATTAATTTGTTTTCTAGAGGAATCATAGCGCAGCTACTCACATTTTTTGTTGAAAGTTGTGATTCCTGCTGCCGTCTGTTCAGCTTTAAAGCTTTTTCACAATGCCCGAAATTAATCCCGTCGCTCTGATAAGCCTTCCGGTCGTTCTTGGCGCCATTTTGTTGAATTTTTCCCTGCATTGTGTCGACGAAGGTCACGTCGCCGTTTATTTTAGGGTAAAATACCGGTTTTCTTCTTTATTTTTATTGTTACAAAATTTATTTTTTAAGTACTGTACATTCAGGGTGGCGCCCTTTTATCAACGGTCAGTGAACCCGGTTACCATTTAATGATACCGTTTATTACCAGTGTTAAATCTGTGCAGGTTTGTGAATTGAATATAATTTTGTATATGATTTCTTCGTTTGGTTAATTTTAAAGAAACTTTACCTTATGAGCCCAAAGTGGAAGAATTATTTTAATCATGCTTTTTTGGATATCTATAGAATTTATCAACAATAATGACGCATCAAGTTATTTTGAAATTCGAAATGGCTTGGTAGACCTGTAATTTCTTTATTTTAGTCAAAAAGAAATTAAAAATTGGTCATTACTAATGTGCAAATTTTTCCACTTGCTACTACCGATTGACTATTTTCAGGCTGAAAATATTCATTCTGAAAATTTCAGCCATCGAGTGTAAAGATCATCGTTAAAATAATGGAATGTAGTTAATCGAACTGTTGAAAATAAATATTTCGCAAACGTAGACAAGTAAAGTTGAGAAACCGACAAAATGAAAAATCAGGAAGAAAATTGATATAAAAGTAAATGGATAACTTGATTGTTTTGCATATCAGTCAGTGCCTTCATAATTTTTTGATACTTTTTCATTTATATCCCACACTTAACTAATGCTTTTTTCAGGTTACCTTGCAGACTGACGAAGTCAAAAATGTCCCCTGTGGGACTAGGTAATATGTAGTTGACCAATGTTGAAATTTTCTTTAATAACTTTTATTTTTTGATTATTTAAGCGGTGGTGTGATGATTTACTTCGATCGAATCGAAGTTGTTAATATTTTGAGCGCGTCTAGCGGTAAGCTGTGTTAATTTTAGAGAGACGAATAATGAAGACTCATACGTATATTTTAATACTTTTTAAAACGTCATTACGGTTTAATGCTCCGAATTTATTTGAATCTTTCTTTTTATTATATTTCCCCTGTAGACCTTACATTACTCGGAAAACAAATTTCAACATTCGGAACCACCAAATTTATTTCAGAGTGAAAATTATCAGTACATTTCCGTCTAGAACTTTCCTTTTCACCTTTTTTAGTTTATGATATTGTTCGCAATTATACCGTCGATTACGACAAGACACTAATTTTCAACAAAGTTCATCACGAAGTCAATCAATTTTGTAGCGTCCACACGCTCCAAGAAGTTTATATTGATCTTTTTGGTAAAATTTTCGCAATCTATTCATATAGTCTTTCGCCTTGTGACGTAAGAATTTAAAGATCAAATCGACGAAAATTTGAAGAAAGCGTTACAAAGCGATTTGACCGTGATGGCGCCCGGTTTGTACGTTCAAGGTGTTCGAGTAACGAAACCGAAAATTCCAGAATCCATCCGACAAAATTATGAATTGATGTGAGTAACATCTTTCTATTTATTCGTATATTTGAACTTTTGAAGATCGACTCTGCAAAGTCTAGATTCCTCAAAATTTCTCTCTAAATATTCTTGTTCAACCGGTTAAATTCTCAAATTTTGGCCTACTTTTCAGGGAGGCAGAAAAAACTAAGCTTTTGATTGCCACACAACATCAACGGGTAGTCGAAAAAGAAGCTGAAACTGAAAGAAAGAAGGCCGTTATTGGTGAGCAATAATTCTTATCTACATACTGTCTATTACTTTAATTTCAGCCGCAC
The DNA here is from genome assembly GCA_963922205.1 of Romanomermis culicivorax. Taxonomy (NCBI): domain Eukaryota; kingdom Metazoa; phylum Nematoda; class Enoplea; order Mermithida; family Mermithidae; genus Romanomermis; species Romanomermis culicivorax. The sequence continues at coordinate 1,087,453 of CAWUHX010000007.1, read as the reverse complement.
GATTTTTCAGAAGCGCAAAAGATCGCCGAAGTAGCTAAAATTACTTACGAGCAACAAATTCTTGAAAAGGAGTCGCAAAAACGAATGTCCGAATTGGAAGATCAAAGCCACGTAGCCCGAATGAAAGCCCGAGCCGATGCCGACCATTATTCTGCCTTGAAGCAATTCGAGGCCAATAGTGTAAGTTTCAAGATTTTCATTTTGCCCCGGAAGTCTACTTTTATTCATGCAATTTCTCCAAAATTGGAAAAACATTAACGTTATTTTTTATTTATTTATTGTGTAAGTTCACCTGCGAATGGAATAATCATCAGAAACGAATGAATCCTTACGCATCTTCTGTGGAAATTTCTTCAATTAGTGAACGACCGATGTATCAGCATTGGCCGCTAATTGACTTATCGGCCGATGGTGTCGCCAACAATCGGGGAATGATCGATAGTTTTTGGGGGGGCTGATCGATAATATTCTATTTTCCATTGCAATTCTCGCATTAAACAGCCTTGCATGTTACTATTTGCTGGGCAAATGTTCATTTAAGTAGAATATTGACTATAATGATTATATGTTTTTTTCAATGCATAATGACACAAAAATTCTTAAAGTTAGTATTAAAAAAGTTTCATATCTTGAGCAGTGAATCTTTTTACAAGATATGATGTGAAAAACATTTTTTAATACGTAAAATAGTGTTTTACATCGAAAGTGTCCCAAAAATAATTGAAATTTGATTTATTGAAAGTATAAGCATATAAATAAAAAATGAAACCTGTTGGAATGATTCCAAATGATAAAACTGGAAACCAAGTAATATACATTTTTACGATTTTCTGTCGGCCCATGTGAGACTTGAATTTATGAGCCTAACGGACTAAGCTTTAATAACATTTGAACTAAAAAGTTCTATGGTGAAAACTTTGTGTGAATGATACGGTACTAATTTTGATCATTTTCAATTTACTAGCATTTAATAAAAAAACAGACAAATATCAGTAGTGTGTTCACACTGTAGAATCTTTAATTTATAAATTATGGTTTCTAATCCTATGTGACATATGGTTAACAGAAAGCATTAATTCTAAAGAATACTATTTGCTTTCCAATTTTATTATTTACTAGGATTTCGAAAAAAAACAGACTTATTTCGTGATTGAATTATGGTGCATACCATATTCTACCTGTGACGCTGAGATATCTCTAGTCGACTGATATTCAGAGAAGAAAGATTATTCAGGTGTCTAAGAGGATGGACATTAATGCTACTTTGTTGTGATTCAAAATTTTCTAAGCCATACAAATCTTGAGAATATTTGAGCACGAAGCACCAGAAAAATACATTGATTGAAGTGAAACCTTTGATATTGGTTGCCGAAAAGATGATATTTCTTTAATAGATAAGAGCACTGCTGTTTTGGAATTGAATTGCGATGACAAAGATTTTCAGCTTGGGTACCAAAAGTGTTGTTTTACGTTATGATTTACACTAATTTTAACCGACGTGAGATCATTTAATACGTGAGATCATTGCTGCCATACCTGTTCATGGTCAGTCATCCTGAGATGGAGTAAATTGAGATTTTGTCTTACGTAGTAAATATATATCAACTGGTTTTGTCTAAGTAAACCCAAGAGGAAAACGCTTAAATTGTCAAATCCTTTTATGGTAATTGGGTTCCTGTCAAAAAAGGCAAGTAGAGCAGCGTCTAGGTTGGAAAGACTACTAGCAACTCACATAGTTCAAAAAACTCAGGAGTAAATGCTTATCCACCAAAATCCATGTGTACTAAATGAGCATTCGCCAGACCTGGTAAGGGTAATATTCCTATCCAGAGGTCTTCAAGGTCAGACTTTTAAGGTAAAATTTGCCTAAGTAGTGTAGCTGAATGTCCACTAAACACGTCATTTTTTCTCAAAATTAAGCAACCAGTGATCAACTTTTATGACCTTAGGTAGGGTTAGTACCCTCTCATATCCCTCCCTCCCTATGAGATAGTATGCCCGTATTATACTCCCAACGTACAGGTGTGACTGCTGTATCTTCAATACTTGATCCGATAATTTTCGTCATTTCTCGAAATGTGTGATAAATTAGAAGACCGCATTGGTGCATTTTGATCGAGAGGAAGACCGGTAAAAAATGTTTTCATCTCAAACATGTTCAATGCTTATGGACACATCGATCAAGCTTCAATATTGATGTGATACCGCTGATTTATTAGTTGTTCGCGTGTTTTTGACAAGTGACAGGAAATTAATTAATTTCGAAGACAAATTTATTCAAAAAATCAGAGGTTCAAAAAGTATCGAAAGATATCGGCGTTTTCATTTCTTGTGATTTCGAAAAGAATTGTATAGAATTTTGTGTTTTTTATTAGCGTAAATAACCGTAAATTTTGCTATGAATAATCATAATTAGCTTTTGACAAAAGATGTTACGAAGTCTGCTGAGCGAAAGAGTGATCCTACGAAGTCTGCTGAGCGAAAGAGTGATCCTACGAAGTCTGCCGAGGGAAAGTATATGCATAACATCAAGCAGCTTATAACTCGATTTTAAAATAATAAAGCATAAATTGATAGCAAAAAGTAGGCATTTTCTGATTTGACTTTTTTGGGTTTTCCAGTTTCGGTTCTTTTAGTTTCAACACCGCATGTTTTGAAGACAAGCAACTCATATTGTAGCTATCCATCTAACTGAAAGTCGTCTGGAAGCTTCAACATATTTTCAGAGACATTCTTATGTGTTAATCTTCGCTTGGTGAAAAGCAATTACCCTGAATGATTACTAGGCCAAATTATTTATGTCTGAATAGTTTTAGTAGTTTTGCTGTAGTTTAGTCGGTTTTTCTGAAAAAATCATACATGACTTCAGAGGAGTATCATTAAAACCTTTAAAAAGCAGGTCAGACGAATATTTTTACATATTTGACTATTTTAGATTCAAGAATATGATGATTGGATGTTAGAAAACCTTTTTTTGATAATCAAGAAGGAAAAAAATGCTATCTTACTCTCTGTCCTGCCTGGCTCCAGCGGAACTTTTACAACAGACGTCAAGATGGGACTGAAAACACTTATTCAGCCACAAAAGAATATTTCCGAGTAGTAATTCGAAAAATGGTTAGAGAGGAATCAACATGGAATTTTCAAACACTAATTGTTTATAATTTTTTACTAATATTCAACAATTCTTTGTATAAAGTTGTATTTCTTGAAACATGCTCACATAATACAATGTCGAAAGCAGAAGAAAGAATTGACGCTCAAAAAATCCTGGTTTCGGTTTTCTGATTTCCAATTTCGGCTTAGGAGAACCCCTTTTTTACCTTAACGTCCCTAGAATAAAGATTTGTTCATTGTAAATAACTATAGTTCATCATAGTTCGTGTTTTGAATGAGTTTCTTATGTAAGGAACAACAATAGTTAAGCTGCAGCAAGCTTAAGTTCATGTAATCGAGTTTTTTATTTCGAATGATTTTTGATTTTAATATGCTCCTCTATTTTCGTTGAAATGCTTACCAATTCCGGTCTGATTATTGAAGATAACTGGAAATTGTCGAAAGAAAGTGCGGTTGGCTTGACATCTGGTATGTTTTTCTTGGAATGCTTCTAATATGTACTAAACCTGGAAAACAAGTACCATTGCATGTGTTCACGATTTTCTGCCTTACTATATTCCACATAGGACTGGAAATATGTGACCCATAGTTTTTTTTAGCATTTTACAAGCCATGGCTTGTTGGACTGACAAAATGGCTTGTAGAATTTTAGTCCAACAAGCGAAAATGGCTTGTCAGAATTTTTTGAGTCACGTGACGTAAAATCAATCCAAAAGCTTCATGGAAGTAGTTTTCGGAAATTTCTACTCTTCTTACTCATGTCTTTTCGGCCAAGTTCATGAGGGTGTGTGAATAAATTGATGGTTTTAAAATTTTTCAAACATGAAATTCTAGAAATTACGATTTTTCAACAGAAAATTCAAATCTAATTCTTCAAATAAGTGTTTGGAAAATTTATTTTCCAGCATCGCAGAATGTCAATAACCAAAAAAATTTTTCGGCGTTCCAGGCAGGAAAGATTAATAGCTTTTTTGGGCTCTAACTTATCATCATAGAGGACTTGACCGTCGATTTTTCATGTAATTCAAAGTCATTATGTTCTTGGTTAGTTTGCTAGAAAATTTGTTCCACAATGCTTGTAGATTAGACTTCGATCAAACTCAAAAATTTCAAATGTTTCCTGAATTTTAATGAATTAACGGCTCTAAAATGTTATTGAATAATGTTGAACGACATCTCTTTTTTGATCGATTGCCGTTATACTCAATATATACATTTCTTTAAAAAATAACCTAGCATTGGAATTTATTCACGCATACTGATATTATAAAATTGGCTTGTAAAAATTTGGAATGGCTTGTAAAATTTTAGGTCAACAAGCCACTTACTTGGATTGTGACTCGTAGGTCAAAAAAACCCTGATGTGACCTTACTCAATTAGCCTTTAACAATTTTTTAATAAGAAATTATATAGTAAGGCCTTGTTTAAACAGTTTTTATGATAAACTATAGCCTATTTATTCTGGAATGACAGACGCAGCGATCTCATGCAAGTAGGTTCACGGCGGAAAAACTGGTAAGCTTACTACAATAATCCATGGAAGAAGGTTCTCTCGTCCGTAAGCGGCCAACAACAAGTAAAAATTTCTTCCAATAACCCGGTTAAATGTTCGTCCACCCAGGTGTCAACATGGTTCTATGGAAACCAAAAGTAAATAATTATTGTGTTATCTCCGTGGTTTTGGGCTCCTCGTATCCATGAATAGATTCAGCGATTTTTCTACGGTATAAAAATTTTTATCATAGGGAAATTTCATGTGAAATTGTTTGATGTTGTTGCTTCTATAATTTCAAAATACTTAGGCTATCGAAAAAATTTGATTCCTTTAGCTTTTTCGAACTTTCATTCGCAAGCATCAGTATTTGAGATTAAAGTCTAAAAGCAAAAACTAGGATTCAATAGAATATTGTTTTATTATTTACGCTTCGAAAAATTGACAGATTGAGACATGTATTTCTCCAACATGACTTTCATTTCAAAAGTTCTTTATTTTTAGCTGCTTTTGACGCCGGCTTATTTAGAATCGAAACGAATCGAAGCCGTCTCTCAAAACAACAAAATTTATTATGGAAATAACATTCCCAACTTCTTTCTGCCCGCGACCTTGAGCGTCCAGGACGACGTCCCCGCCTCCATCCATACTGGCAGCGCATCTGGTTGTCCGCATCTGGCCCAAAAATCCGCGATCAGACAAGATCCTAAAAAGCCGGTTCAAAAAAGTTGATTTTACTAGATGATGAGTCAGACTAGTACGGCGCCATTGTTTCTAGCCTGTTTGTTGTTATTTTTCCTGATGTTATGTTCGGATGTTAAATTAAAGTTATCGCCGCTTGGGTAGGCTTTCCAATGTTTTTGTGCTTCTCCACTGAAGCATTACTAGAGTTAATGTGCTGTTGTCGAAATCCTTACAAAAGCTTTTCAACGGAAATTTTGACTCGAGCTCTACTATGGTCCGTTTAGTCCAAATGATAGACGCTGCGATAATCAAAAAAAGTAAGTTCGATTTGACATGCAATTTTCGCTTTGAAACGCTGTTACATTTTTTCATGAATATGAGAAAACCTATGGATGAAACTGAACTGACTTTGACAATTTAGGTTAGAAAAAGGCTAGCTGTTTTGTTTGCCCCTAACTGGCCAAAAATTCTTTCATTGATGACGGTAATAAGCTTAGCATTTTTCCAAATTTAACTAACGCTCATTGGGTGCATTCAATCATGCAAAGTAAATGGAGTATAGATATTCTTTTGGATGTTGAGTACATGATCTTTTAAGAGTTATTGGAAGCTTCCATGAGTGCGTAGGAAGAAAATCTTGAAGGTACACGTTACTGAGCATTACTTTCGTAGTCAAGGACATCCTCGTAATTCTTTCCCGAAAACAAATCAACAGTTGGCTCTATTCATTTTGAAATGATTGATGCAGCGGTCGGATTTACGGCGAACCATTTTCGATAATCTTAGAACATTAAAAAGAGTGACCATCAAAGAGTCCGTAGCACGGAGTCTCCCATAATTCTGATCGAAAGTTTGACTGACGATTTCGCTGCATCGATCATTTCAAAATGAATGGAGTTTTTTTACAGCACGAAAGTTAAAACTTTTGCGAGTTTATGGGGAGAAGAGGTCTTTTCATCTTCGAATGAGCCTCGGAAAGCAAAATCGGCGAGCAGAAAATAAACCTGCATCGTAGACCGAAATCTTTTTTAGCAATTTGTTCGTCAAACTGCTACAATCAACTATCGAGAAAAAAGTCTCTTCCTCATTTGTATGGACATCCTTCTATGCGCCGAATCTCTTTTGAAAAAATAGACTATAGTCAAGAAATTATACGTTGTAAAGATTATACTGATTGCTCATCAGATGTTGATCATTTGTTAATTTGATATTTGATTTGATATGTTGATAAATTCTGATAATTTTGATAATATGATAGTGAGAAGATTTGTTTCAGGGAGAAATAACATTTTTCTAAAAAGCGAATATTTGAGCATATATGCATAAATGTTGAAAAATATACATATAAAATTAGTTTCCGAGAAGTATTCTTATTCAGTAGTTTTGTTGGTGGATGAATTCTCAAATACTGGCCTGCTGATAACTTATTCTAAAACGGATTTTTTTCACCACGCACAAAGTAGAAGACGCCGAGAAAAATTTGGCCTATAGACCTACATTTCCATTTTTGGGATAACATACGATTCAATTTTTTGAAAACCAACTTTAATTAAAAATGTTCTCTTACAAATTTCTATTCTTGACGACGTTAACCTTCAGTTTTATTGCGATTCTCATTTGCATAATTATTCTGCCACTATTATACAATGAAATCGTAGACTTTAGCAATGAAGTCAAAATAAAAATTCGGCTGCAACAAGTACGTAATAACTATTTCTAAACCCCGTAATAAGGTTGATTTGTTCTGAAAGAAACTCCTACCGAGATGAAATTTATTGATGAAGCTTCAAATGGATCAGAAAATACAATCACCCATTCGCATAGAAATTATTTTCAGAATTTCTTCCACGATACCGATCATTTGATCGACAGTAGCAATTTTGAAGCCCTTGACGCAGTGATAATTAAAAGACAAGGTATAGTAAATTCTGTTATAAGCTATATTACTATAGCGTTACTGTACAATGTGGAATTTCTTACAGCCGGTGGTTATGGAATCCCGGTCTTGGCTACTACATCCACAGCAACAACTGCCACATCAGCAGCTGTATTTTCGACTTCTGCAACACAATGTGGTAAGAATTTAATTTAATCAGAGTTCGCTAGGATTATTTCCCTCACGACCGGCAAAGAGGCAAACTGATACCTGGTCAAATCGTCAAAATTACTTGATTATATGCGCTAGGGGGATGATACTGTTCTATCCAATTTAAGAGTTTGTAAAAATGTTGTTTATTTGATTTTGGCCTTTCCTGTCAAGAAGAAATTCAGCGCTTTTGCTATATAGTACAACGTCCGTGAATGTTTTGCATCAAATTGAACATTACTTTTTGTTTGCCTCGTCTGCAGTTATGAAGTAAATGAAAGACGAGGCTTCTTTGAACGCATCTACGATTCTACAATGCAGTCGCGTAATGTCGAAAATTACCATTTACTGTAGAGAACTAAATTTTTATTTGTCCAATTATCTCTTTCTATCATAAAGCCGTGCATTTTGAAGGGTGCGATCAAATACCATGCCCACCAGGACCGCCTGGTATACCAGGACAAGCTGGACCTGATGGGATGCCCGGTGATTCTGGTCAACCAGGCTTGGATGGCAAAGATGCTCAATCTGGTGGCGCACCGAGCCAGCAACCTTGCGAGCCTTGTCCAGGAGGCGCCGACGGACCACCAGGTAAATTATAGTTTGTTTTATTTGAAATGCTTCTAAATAATAAAAGTGGAAAGCAAATAGTATTTCAGATTTCCACGATTTTCTGATAAACAATATATGACATAGGATTGGAAATTTGTAAGCATACTGACCTAACTTTTAACAATTTTTCGAGTGAGAAGTTTTACAGTAAGAGCTCTATGTAAACAATTTTGATGGCAGTACTGATTTGTGTCACTTTTCTAATTGGAAGCATTTTATAAAAAACAGACTATGTAAGTTGAATATCCCGATAATCTTGCAGATGTTTGATATAGGGCCCACTGGACCACCCGGCTTGGCAGGAAATCCCGGCGTACCTGGGCCGGTTGGACTGCCCTCCGCAGCGACCGGACCAGCAGGACCGGTTGGGCCGCCTGGTCCGGGTGGTGGCAAAGGCAACCCTGGTGCTAAAGGTCAAATGGGTCCATCGGCAGCAGGCGGCAAAGGACCCAAAGGCCAAAAGGGGCAAGTCGGTCTTCCAGGCATACCTGGTCCAAAAGGTGCTCCAGGAAAAGACGGGTCGACGGTAGCGGGAGCCGCAGCTGGACCTCCTGTAAGCAAAAATCAAAAGTTCGTCTGAGTGCTTCGAAATCGAACTTTCATTCGTTCAGGGACCGCCCGGAAATCTCGGGCCTGCAGGACCTCCTGGAGATACTGGACCATCGGGACAACCGGGTGCTCCAGGCAACGATGCGAAGTATTGTCCATGCCCATTGCGAAACAGCACGTATACGGGCATTGCACCTGCTTGATCATGAAATTGTTACACAGGAATGTACGAACTCATTTTTTTGGATACACTGTCAATTAAAATCATTTTTTTCATCATGTCATTTCGTAAAGTTGACATGATAACTTCAATAAACAACTTATCCCGAAGTATGGCCCATGACCGATTGGTACATCAGTAAACTAGGTTTGGAAAGCGCTTCACACTTGATAATTTTTATGCCACGTTTTGAACATTTTCGAAAAAGATTTCCTGTGCTTTGAAATGTTTGATAATCCAGTTTCGTTCTGATTTGGTCAGAATCTGAGTAGTTTTTATACTCATTTTCAAAAGAACGATAGATTACTCTGCACAGATCGAAAATACAATGTTGAGAATACTGGCGCGAGTTTGGTTCTCTAAAGCAGGTCAGGATCAAAATGATAAACTTATAGAAAATTTTCTGACAGTTTCGACATTTAAATTTTGCCTCAGTACCATGTTCATTGTGGACATACTCTAAGCTCACTACAGTTCGAAAAGTAAGAAATGAAATAAACATGAAAGCAAGCTTCAGAATTAACTAGAGCCCACTTTGAAATAACAGACGCAGCGACAACCAGAAAAGTAGGTTCAATATGTTACACAATTTTCTCTGAGTGCAAAAATTGTATTGTAGAAATGTTCTAAAGTTCTCTATGAAAATGGCAACGCCAAAATTACAGACATACAGGTTTAATAATAAATATAGGAGTTGGTCCACTTGACATCTGAATGCTATCTATGAAATTTTGACCATTGAACAAGGTAATGGGAGAAAATTCTCAGCTGTTTTAATTACCGCTCGTGGAAGAGAAGTTTTATCCGTTCATTACAGTAATAAACTGTACTTTTTTCGTGTTGAACTTGTTTCCGTGGCATCGATACATCGATCAATTTAGAATAAATGAAGGATATGCTCTCTGAACGGCGATCCTCAGAAGAGCTATCCCCAGAACCGCCGTTTAAACAACGAATTCTAAAACGGAGATTCTCAAAATAACGAACCTCCAAACCACCGAAAACAAACAAAATTCCGACGTCAACAAAATAAAAAATAAACAATAAGCTGGAAAAACGACAAAATTAAACATAAGGATTATATATTTGTGCAATCAATCGTAAAATCAATCCAAATAAGCTGACCACATCATATTAGACAAATTTTATTTTTAGTTTCGCTTATATAAGCTTCCAGATAGTTTGCAACGGATTATTACAAAAAAATATGCTGGAACCAGTAAAATCAATCATACTGCTAAAGATATGGAACCAATCGCGAATAATAAGACCACCCTACAACCAATCACGTAATCCCGCCCATTCTGGCGTGAATGATCTGGCTGCAATAAAAAAAAATTATGAAAAACGTTGTGAAAAAATTGCTCGCGAGTTTTGAAAACTAAGCTCACGAAGATCAAAAATTTACGGAACGCCGATTTGATATTCGTTTTCAAGTTTTCTTTCCGTTTTTTCGAAAAGTACGATTTAATTTTTCAAACGTGCTGTTATTTTTTCTGTTATATTTGAAAAGGACCCTTGTTGGTGATCCACCAAAAAATATAAAAGAATAATTCCGGCAAAAATCGAAAAACTGCCGTGTCAAATCGGGAAGATCGAAAATCGGGCGAAAAACACAAAAAATCGTAAACCGAAAAATGCGGAATAAAAAGGAATCGCAAAGGAAGCTAACCCAGTTTGCCAAATCTTAGATTGGCCAAACTGAATCACAGAGAGCAAAAAGGGAGGCAGAGCTCTCGTGTCCAGTCGTTAATCGGCTGTGCCGGCGATTGTTGGCTCCTGGGGCCAAGCCGCAAGAGGAGAATAAATCTCATCTAGAAAGAAGAACCTTTTTGAGCTGAGCTATAAGGCACACTCTAATGGTTTCCCAAGTGAGCGATTCCAAAGCAAACAATTCTCAACTGCGCGATTCTCAATTTAGCGATTCCCAAGTGAGTGATTCCCATGTGAGCGATTCCCAATTGAGCGAATTCCCAAATGAGCAAATTCCGAATAGGGCGATTGCAAACGAGCGATCAAGAATTTAATTACACTTTCTTCATATTTTCCTTCTTTACCTCGTATTTTTTTTCTTCCGTTTTCTGTGTGAATTGCTTATGTTTTCGTTTATGTATGTTTCATCTTTTGTCTGTGCTTTCTTTCATTTTCTTCTTGTCATCTTTTTTTGCTCATGATACAGTATTACAAGTTGTCTTTACAATTATTTACTGGGCAAATGTAAATCTTAGGTCACTTTTAGTTATTTGTGATAAGAAAAACGTTGAATGACAATGTGATTTTTTCCTACAATGCATTATGACACAATGGTTGATGAATAATTTTTAGCCTTCATCTGCTAAAAAGTATGCTTAAAAATCGTTTAATTTCTTCTATAGTTTTAGTGTTCAAAAAGTTCTATAGTGAAACCTTCGTGTGAAAAATGTGTACCGATGTTGGTCATTATTCAATTTACAGGCATTTAATGAACAAGAGGCAAAAATAAATCTGGCACCTGAGAGAAAGTTTTCAAGGAGCAGTTTTGAGATTAAGCAAAAAATGAAATTCTAAGCAAACATTTTTTCCGCAGACAAGAAAAGCAATCTTTGGCTATCATTTCAGATTTTTTGACCCATTTTCAATAATCGTTGACATTTTGATTTTCGTTTTCTGCCTCGAATAAGAGAAAGATTTTGTTTATTTCTCATTTCCCTGTCTCCTTTCTGATGTATTTGCACGTGCACATCATGCTGGTGCACCTGCATATAGTTTCTGGGCATGCAAATTGCACCCACTATTGTGTATTATTTTTTGCCCACCGGGGGCTATATAAATTTTATGTGAGCATCGTTTTGTGTGTATATACAGTTGGGCCTTTGGCCAACTATTCATTCATCGCATTTGGTCTTCCTTTTCGCCCTTATTTATCATCATGTATATTTGCTTACAAATTATGTTAATCAGCCAGTGTAACTAATACCTTCATGACTACATTGTATGTCCGGCATCTGAAAAAAGTCTATTTTTAGATTTTTCATCTGGCAAATCGTCCGGCAATCCGGTACCGGATGACGTCATTTATTTCCTTTTCCCACCCTGCTGTCTCATTTTTTTGCCGGAAGACTGGAATTTTGCCGGATGGGAAGAGTAGAAACAGTTTGTACTTTTACGGATGCCGGAAAGCATATTTTGTATGTAATTTCAATTGAAGCGCGTGTTTGATTAATTTTTGCATATACAATGTATGCGAGAGATATCGATTTTTTTAGTTGACAAAATTTTTTGTTTTTATGCTGAGTATTTTGTATGTTTTTTTCGTTCTTGAAAGCATATATATTTGCAGGATAGTCATATAAAGAATTTTTTCTAGGCGTAATTATAGTTTAGTCACGCCTATGGAAGACTGACAAATTTGACAAATTTCTCTTCAATAAGTAGTACAAAATTGCTAGATCAAGCAAGTTTTCTTCGTCTGACATCGTAATAATTATGAATAGACCTGGAAAATAATATTATATATATTTTCCATATGCAATTTCTCCTGAAACAAAATACTGCACAGATTTCTAAGTATTTTAACATAGTAAAAGCAAGAATAAATTGTCATCCAGCATTTCCGGCGCCAGAAGAAGTATGAATTGCCATCCCATCCGGCAAGTTGCCGGAAACCAAATTGCCGGATGCCGGACACTGAATGCCGAAAGCTAAAAATAGCTTGCCGGGCGCCGGATGCCGGATGAAGTATGAATCCTCCTTAAGCCACGAGTAGAGGATAAACTTACTGACCTTACTCAAACAATTGGTGCAGAAAGTACCTCGACTGAATGCTACAGTATGCCAATGGTTACAGCATACCTCCTAGGGTACAATTGTCCAGCAACAGTATGTTACATTACATGCTAACTGTCCTAGTGTAAAATTCGATGGGGAATCTGAATTTTGACATCCTACATTTGCAAAAGGTCGAATTTACAAATTTTCATTATTTTATAGAAAATTTTGAATTTTTGAAATTTTGATGCAAAATGGCTGCCATTCACATCCCTCCAGGTTACGCCACTGTGGGAGTACCCATCCATCAAAATTCGACAACTATTGACATGGAAGCAGCAACTCAACATCATGTACCACTTGATTGATGCCCAACGCGCAGTCGACAAGCAACTCAAGGATGCCAAAAAGAATCAGTCTGGGAGCCGAGGCTATACAATGGTTTGAACATGTCAGACAATGAGTTTTACAAAGCCATCATCATGATCTTTGAGCAGCTGATGCCGCAACCCAGCGCCTTTTACCAGTTCCAAACATGCAAGCAACAAAGGGATGAATGAATTCCTTAGCCAGCTAAAACCTTTACAAGCCAATTGTAAATATGATAGTTTCAATGCTGACACCAACCTCGCCTACATACTCACCCAAAATTGATATTTAGAGGACACTCAGAAACAGTTATTTTCATCACACACTGCCATGCTGCATGTTTACATCAACATTATGCAAGCCACCAAAAATCCCAAAAGTTCATCCACTACTGTCCCAGGGGATTTGAAAGATGTCCACACTATCAGCAATAATGGTGGTCACAACAGTTACCTCAATCATGGTCGATATCAATCACTAAATCGATCAAAGTGCCTGCAATCACCAACAAGGTCGAAGTGTTGCTGGGGCTGCAGTTCAATACATCATATGTGCTTATCACCCCATTGCAAAGCAAAGGACAGCAAATGTTACAACTGTGATCATAAAGGACATTTTGCAATGTTTTGTGAGCAATGTCAAGACAATCAACCAAGTGAGGAGGGGATAACTGTCAGGACAACCCACTGACAAAGTATTGTGTCTTGAATAATGACTGAATTAAGTTGCAAATAGATTAGCGTAGGGACAATGGGTAAATATCCAACTGGAATAATAGCTGGTAAATAGCTAAGTTTAATAAGGCTAATTAACACAACATAAATATATCTAAGCACTAAATAATATCCAAGTACTAAATAGTACAATAAACAAGATGAGTGAATGTGCAAAATAACACACCTTATATAGTATCACAGAAGATCATGGAATGTTCTAGAACCTTGTAAAATATAAAAGAATATTATAGAATATTATGGAAGGTTCTAGAAATTTCTGGTGCAATGCATTACATGAACTGTACCTGCACATCATTTCATGTGATCATACTGTAAGGTATGCATCACATCATACTTGCACATCATATTAAGTGATCATACTGTAAGATATGTATCATGAAGTGTTATGCATAGTGCCCCTACCTCCTATGAATGTACATTTCATGTGTTCCATCTAAATGGCAAAGGCTGTTATGCCAGCAGTATTGCTGATTCTGGAGCTGAAGCCTCATTATTGCCACTCTCACTTTACATGAAATGGTTTGGTGCACTGCTCAGGGAATCAAACGTTCGATGGTACAGCTTCAATAATATGGAAATTGCCAGTCTCAGAGGACAGTTTACTGTGACAATCAAATACAATGGTCACCAAGCAAAGGCAATTTTACTCATTCTAGATATGGTCAAAGTTGCAACCTGTGGTACTGATACGATTGAGGCATTACAATTGGTCATCAACAGAGCCACGTGACAAATCAACTTTGTCCAACCTATTGATTGGATGCCATCAGCTGCTCCAGTCCAGCAGGCGCAAAGTATGCTTGCGCAAGTCATGGATACCTCATCAATATTGCTGGTGACTTCTCGAAACTCCCAGAGGATGGCATGGTGAAAGTCTCCAGACTTTAAGCATCACATTACACTTACGGATGACACCATTCCCCTAGCCTGGTCAGTCAGATAACTGCCGATTGCTCACTGTGCCACAGTTGAGAAAGAGATCGAACAAATGGTCATGACATTTGGGAATGAGTTACAACATACAGCACATGGGCCCTCAACCTCATTACCATTCTGAAGCTCAGCTGCAGAATTCAAATTACAATGGATTTCTTGCCTCTTAATAACTTTGATGTTCCAGAATGCCATCCACTGCCATGAATCAACGATTTGTACATGCACTAGCAAGGTGCAAGCCACGATGTTCACCAAGCTCGACTTACAGAAGGGGCATTTCCACATCGCATTGGCACCTGAGTCTTGTCAGCTTATGACCACAATTACATCATACAGTTTGTTCCAATAGGAATGATTTCCAATAGGATCAATGGATGCTGCCTACATGTTCAAACGCCTTGTGTTGCAAACACTTGTCGGATGCGAAGGGTGTATCAGCTACCTCGACGACATATTGATGTCTGGTTCCACAGCCATGCAACAGGATAAATGACTATGAGCCATGCTGCAACACCTCAGTGACAAGAATTTTTATTTCAACATCATGAAGTGTCAATTTAGCATCACTGACATTCCATTCTTACGACATTTGATATCAAGTGGTAGCATCAAGCCCAACCCAAACAGCCTTGATGCAACCTGAAATGTGCCGATCCTTCAGTCAATCATGGACATGTGCAGTTTTCTTGGATCAATCAGCTACCATTGAGAGTTTTTGTGGCTTCTTGCGGACCATGCCAGGCAGCTCCAGCATTTGACTTGTACATCCGAGCAAGCTAAATTTGAATGGAGTGATGAATGTATGATGGCATTCAACAAATTGAAATCCCTAGTAACAAAACAATTAGTGATATTTGATCCTGATTGTCTGACTATTTTAGCCACCAATGCATTCAACATTGATTGCAGTGCCTGTCTGTCACAGATAGCTTGAGGATGATTAGTGCCCATTGCACTCACCAGCAAAACACTTCCCAACCAGGAAAAAGTTTATGCAATGAATGAAGGCCAAGCTCTATGTTGTGTTTTAGCCTATGAACATTTTTCTAACTTTTTGCTAGGCAGAAAGTTTATGCTGATCACAGATCATCAAGCACTTATTTCAATATTGGAGCAATCTGGCAGTGGATGCAAAGCCTAAAAATTTGATCGATGGCAAGCTCAACTAGATGATTTTGACTATGATATTCAGCACAAACCAGGGTTGGACAATGTCATCCCTGACATGCTATCCCAGTTGCCGGAACTGCTGCCAACCAAGGTCAATTCAATCCCTGCCAGAAACGTTTTGCTCAAGATGTTTCAAATAGCTACATCCAGGGAGGATGTCTTGTGCCTAGTGATAAAATTGGTCAATGAATGTGGTTGGAAGGCCAACCATCGCCAGGATGAATACCTCACCTCATATTACATTGTTCAAAATGATTCAGCAGTTAATCATGGAGTGCTGCTCAAAGCCAATCAAATTGTCATGCCCTCAAGATTAAGTAGACAACTGATGAATAAAGTGCATGAAGGACATCCTGGCATTGTCAGAGCAAAAACTAAATTACACAAAACATATTGGTGGCCTGGTATTCTTGCCTCAGCAAAGTCAAACCCATGATTGACAATTCCAAGTGATCCATTGCCCCTACCAAAAGCTGCCTGGCAGAACATTCATTGTTTATTTACATTAATTAATAGACAAGCATGCAATTGTGTCACACTTTATGAATCGAACATATTTTTTTACCCTTGTCCTGGTTTGCTATGAATCGGGTCAGAGATCTCCAATCCGACTTGTGACCTGACTGTGTGTTTTTACTACCTAACCCGAGCTGATATTCTCTGGACTGATACATTGCTACTACCCATTGATCAGAGTGCACAAAATTTTCCATTCATTGTGCATGCATTGTTCAATTTTGGAATAAATTAGTGCAGTCTGGGATGTGCCTATATTTTTAACATGTGTTGCTCACTGAGCATGCTCGGAGGAGTAGAAAAATTTTCTACTACCCCAAGCATGCTCAGTGAGCAAATTTTTTGTACTCTGGGTTCTGCTCACTGAGCAAATATTTCCTCACTGAGCAATGAGCAGAAGTATGAGTCTGGCTTAAGAAGAAAAGTACAACAAATGTTTCAAAATTATGGCCACACTTATAGCACATTTTATTTTGCCCTGTCCAACCATTTGTTTTTCCATACAGACTATGCATTTGTTTTATATTTTTTCCATGCTCATTTCTAAACAAACATCCTCTTTAGTTTTTCCTAAATGCTGCAAGCTTTTGAAGCAATTGGTTTAAAATAAACCACTGTCCATATGCAAGTTTGGATCATATATAAGTAATGGTTTTTCATCATTGTTTCTGCTTCATTTTCCTCCCATAAATTGTCAGTTTCAGCCAAATATCATACTCAGTATGTTGATCTTCATGACGTTGACTTGTTTCCCATGATCAGAGACTTGCAACTTTTGTTGCACTGTTAGAAATTTGGAAACATTTCCATCTTTGTGCATAAATCTGGATATCATTTCAGCATCAAACTTTCTTGAGACAAATTTCTTCATGCAATTAGTTCAGTAGAAACTGCTTCTGATTTGCTGTTAGCATTTCACATGTTCTTTGACTTTCGAGTTCCCATCCCTTGAAAGCCACCATTCAAAAGTGAAAAATACTACAATTTTTGTTGCTGACAGTCAGCGATTTTAAGGCGCATGGCTAACTGTGGTTTTGATGCAGTTTTACTATAGAATGGCTGTTTGACACATGCATATCCTTATGTGTACATTTGGAACACATGTCGATGTTGGTTGAAACATGCACTACACTGCAGTATATTCCTTTTCAAAGATGAATTAAAAAGCAGAATGTCCATTCATGGCTTTTTTATGTGAAGAATTTTAATAAATTTTTTTTGGTGGAAAATGTATTGTTTTGTAATTTTTTGCATGGAAACTTCCTGTTTAACCCTTTTTCTGCATTGAAGACTTTCATCAAGTATATTCTCCTGTTTCCCTGCCCTATTGGACATTTTCCAATATACTAGTTATATACTTATTACCAAGGCCCTCACACTCTGTGCACACCATCAAAAGTACTACAGTAATTTTAGTCAATGCAATGTATCATGCAATACCATGTATTCGTGGTTGTAAAGTGCAAGAAAGTGTGAAGTGGTAATTAAAACTAAAGTTAATTTTTAAAGTACAGTACAACAAATGGAAAGAAAAAACCCACACTTATCCACTATCGATTTGGACAGAGCTACGCTGAAAACTGAGTGCTACTCGAGAAATTTTGACCTTTGGCCAGGTTATTGAAACAAATTTCAGCTGTTCTATTTGTCACTCACTGATGAAAAATTTTTCTCACTGATTACAGCAATAAGCTTATTAGTCTTTCATATTGAACTTACTTTCATGGGATCGCTACATCAAATATTTCATATTGAATGGAGTATAGAGCATCCGGATGTTTTTCTCCCAAAATATTACACCCTACATTGCCAGTAGTTCTGAAATTCATGCTAGTTTGACTATCATTCGAGGAAAAGCTGAAGGACTCTAGTAGGCACTCAGTTTTTGCCACATTTGATCCATAGAATAAACAAAAGTAAAACAGTAAATTTTGATAATGTCGAGAACTGCAGTAATGAGCCAGACTTATTCAGCAGAGACTAGTTTCTGAACTGTCTTGAGATATAACTTTTCGATGGTATCACAATGCTTCAGGCCACAGAAATGGCCTGTCCTAAATACAGCAAAATACACAAAGAACTCAAGATGGTGAGACTCAAAACAATATTTCTCAAAACAGGGAAGTCTCACAATGGTGATTCTAAAAAGAGCGAATCTCAATACAGCAAATAGTAAAAAGTTTTATGCGTTAGAGTAAACGCACACATTATTTTATAATTAATATGCAAATTAGGTATATTAAAACCGTTTTTGCTAGTTGTGATAGTCTATTTTTAGTTGCATTTGGCCATCTAAGTTTTACATGCTTTTGCACTGCAGTTGTGATAGGTAAATGTTATATTTGAAATGAATGAGGGGTTAAGAATCCCTCAGGCCGTTGCCTGTCCTGGTCCATAAGTTGGAAGAGAAATATATAGTCAGCAGGAGAGATAGCCAGGGATCGTCCTTAATGCACATGTTTCCTACACCCATGATTACCCTAGAATAAACTAAACTTAAAGTACCTAAACCCCACAATCAAATAATCCAAATTAGAAAACCTTTGGTTTCCTAATTTGAATTCCCGATGCTCAGGTGACAGAGAGGAGACGGTCCTCCTATATAAATTTTAGCTAATAAGACTATACACTTATGTGATAAAAAGGGGCGATTATGAAATGACGACTAGGACAAAACGCACAGAGGTGGAGTTACGCAATAAATCCCTCGTGCTGAGAAAACTAAAGGCACGGGGAACACTAGTGGCCAATGGAAAATATACAACAATAATAATAAAAAGAGAGCTCACTGCACACGTGCCGAATCCATGCTACAGTAAGACGCCTGAGATGGTCCGTTTCGCCCGATCCGAATTGTACCTGCAGCGTCTTCTGGGAAAACGACAATCTATCGTGAAATCATAAAAATCGGCGTAAACACACTACAACATGAACGGATCATTCCAAAATCACAAAAAATACCTGTCAGAAAAACTTTTTTGCAAAACTTGAAAGAAAACGAAAACAAAAACATAAGGATTTCCGATTAAAATTATTTTGTATGGAGCTTAATTGCAAAAAAACTAAATCAATGAAATAAATAAAATAATATGAAATGAATAAAATAATTAAGCAGTAAAGGCAGAACAAAAATAAATAATAAAGAAACGAAAAATAAAATAATGTAATAAAAAGTGGGTAAAAAATAGAACAAAAGTACGCAACCTGAAAAAAATTAAACAAAAAGTGGCTCAAAATAAGAATATAAGAGAGAATAAGTCAATAAGGGAAAAAAGAAACAAAAAACATGCATGTAGATATGTTAATAATAAACAAACCAGAATAAAAAGCTGTAATGTCGTGAAAACACATGCTATAGAGCCATCATGTTAAATCTGGTGATTCGTGTCAAAATGTGTGACAACCAGCATCCACTGTTCGAAATGGAGGACCAAATAGGTCTATTAGGCCAAAATGTCTACCTCTCAATCTCCACTTTCCCATTCTAGAGATAACTTTTTTGAAAATTCGCTATTTTGAGAATCCGTTCTGAGACTTCCCTGTATAGAGAATCGCAGTATTTCTCGCTATTTTGAGTTTCGCTGAATAGGGGTGAAACCACAGAAACGAACTGCGGTATAATGCACTGTAACAATGATGTCATTTATTATGGAATTGTACACGTAGATCAGTTAGTTAAAATTATCAGCAAATTTCACGAACAGTGGGGCAATAAATACGAATGTTTCCACCCTTTTGCAAGAAGCGCGATCTCCTAATAACGGACATCCATTGACGATTGAATAATTGTGAAGAATTAGCAGATATCTGATAAAGCTGCTCGTTCCTTTTCCCGCTATCATCTCCAGTGATTGGGCAAAGTAACCAAAATTTCCCAGATGAAAACGTCTTTTGATGATGGTCTTGACCACTGTTCATCAAAAATTCGACACACTCTACTCTAGTATTGGAGAACAAGTGTCCCCGCGAATCGATCGAAAAAATCGCGCAAACTGAGGGCCTCGGGCGATCGGAAACAGGTCGTCGAACTTCGTCTACGATTCGAACTTTCCGCTAGAAAAAATGAAACTCTTGCAATGCAGGCATAATGTTTAAAATTTGTAGCTTTCTCACACCGGACCTTACTGGAGTTTCACAAAAATGCTTCTTCTTCGGAAATCCAATAGCGATGCGTCTGATATAGCGAAAAGCAGTTTTATAATCTGTTTTTCTTAAAATGCTTTCAAATAATAAAACTGGAAAGCACGTAGTATTTCAGATTTTTGCGATTTTCTGATAAACAATATAACATGTAGGACTGGAAATTTATGAGTATACTGACCTAACCTTCACCAATTTTTCGAGTTTCGATTTTTCGAAAAATTTTACAGTAAGAACTTTATGTAAACGATTTAGACGACAATACTGATTTGTGTCACTTTTCTATTTGGAAACATTTTATAGAAAACAGGCTATAGGATTTCAGCTGGGTTTGCAGTGGAAAATATATGTGGGTCTTACACATACATGCACGTGGGGGGTTTGGGGGGGTTTGGGGGGGTTTGACCCCCAGCAGATTTTTATTGACCCCCAGCAGATTCTTGCTGACCTCCAGCAGATTTGAGTTCCCCAACAATGGTTGGGAAGATGACGAAGGAAAATGAGCAAGAGAGTAGAGAAAGTCGTCATGTAAATGGAAATGATGCTGTAGTTTGACAATTTTCTAAACAAATCATACTTGATTCCAAAAAAGTAGCATGAAAACTTTAAAAAGTGCTGTCTAAGCAAATAATTTCACTCATCTGACAAATATAGGTTGAATATAGGCTGCTTGGATGTTAGAAGACTTTCTGAGACCTTTTTTTGAAGAACGAGAAAAATTTTTCGTATTCCACCCCCTGTCCTGGCTGACCCCCAGCAGAATCTCTATGCTGTGCATGTATGGTCTTACAAATGACTTTATCATGATCCCATCATTTCTTACCGAAATTTTTCGATTTTGGACCAAATGATCTAAGCATTTGTAAACGAATTTTTTCTCTCGATTAGATAAACGGATTCTGATCGAATTTTGATTTACTGTTTGATTAATCGAATCGATTAACTTTGATATCAACGATTTCGATTCACAACATTCACACAGTGCCAAATCGATCAGGCGCAAAGTGTATATTTGTGCATTCAATAGACCACTAGTTGTGATATTGATTACATGTCTTCTATGGCGATTCCTTAACACAAAAAGAAATTAGTCTTCATAAGCTCTATATTTTGTGAAATAATCCTTCGAAAATTATAAAAACAAACGGTGTCTTCAGGATCGTTTGAATGAAGTTTCACAGCAGAATTTTTCGCCCAAAAAATTTCGACAGGGTTATGCTAAGTTTTCATTCTATCAAACTGTGGTTTAGCAAAAAAACAAGAAAACGTGTAGAGCAGTGGATTTCCAAACTCATTATTTACAATTTTCAGGATTTCAGGATAACAATATCACAATTTCGAGGATAGGATACAAATCTCGTTAACAAAACTATGAAATCTAATGATATCAGCAAAATTTGTTATTTA
This sequence comes from Romanomermis culicivorax, assembly GCA_963922205.1. NCBI lineage: Eukaryota > Metazoa > Nematoda > Enoplea > Mermithida > Mermithidae > Romanomermis > Romanomermis culicivorax. The sequence goes on along the minus strand of CAWUHX010000007.1, from coordinate 1,065,670 downwards.
AAACGGCGATAAACAAATTTCCATTGTAAGACCATGGCACATTGGTAGCAAGCGGTGTTCCACATCCTGATTCATGTTGCGACAGCGAAAGAAATCATCGAAAGTTGCCCGTCTTTTCCCAATGTAAATGTTTTCGGTATCCTTAAGACACGGTTTCTGAGAGGATTTAGCTTCGTTGTGATGAGTAAAAAATTAACCCTACCTGAAAATCACATATTTGGTGTAACTTGATGCGCTAGGAACGAAAATGATATTCATTTCGTCTGAAAATTAAAACTCGCATAGGTACAGTAAGAAGAAAGTTGAAAATTTTCGATTTTTGACATACACTTCTTTAAACTTTTTCAAGTTTAGGTACGTCAGACATCGTGTTCTGCAAATTTACCCAATATTAGACCAATAGATGGGCCACAATTTACTGTAGAATTCATTAGTGTAAAATGCTTATTACGAATACAGTGGTGCTTGAAACATTTAGTTTTGAGAGCGAAAATTGTCATTTTTCACAAAAATCACCATATATACTGCTAAAGCTCAGAAGGACCAAAAAATTCCTTGTACAATAGATAGCTTACGATGTCTTCTGCCTGCTGACAAAAAATTACAGAAATTCATGTGCTGCTAGAGTGTCGCACAAGCTAAGGTTTGAACACTATCCTATAATTGTATTTTCTGGAAGTTCCGACCTCTACTGTGAAACGACTAGAGCTTGATAAATTTTAAAAATGAAACAGTAATACAAGTTTCGTATGGTGAATATTAATATAATTCCCAAACTCATTAAAAAATAAAATTCGCCAGGCTACAGTATCCCAAAAATTGGAATTTTCACAATTTTTAGCATTTTTACATCTATTTATGTGACTTGAGATGTATCGGCCTAGGCATGAAATAACTTTGTTATTGATCGTGCATTTGATACAGAATACCATTCTCTATAGTGTGGTATGAAAATGTTTTTTGTATTTTGCATTTTACACTTTTTACGAAGTTTTTAAATGTCAAAAGTGAGACCACAAAAATGATGAAAAAGCAGGTTTCTCTTCACAAAAATGACTATATGTACTGCTAAAGCCAAAAGCACCCTAAATTTATCTACATGGTGGATATATTACGATGTCTGCAAGTTGCATGCAAAAAATTTCTCTAAGCAGTGCACCAAGATATGGTACCGCCTGATTTGACTACTAGAATAGGGGGTGATGAAATATTCATGCAGCTAGACTGGGCCATGAAAATTATACCAGTCAGTAGCTGTGAAGAACAATCAAACTGGTATGGCAAGAGAGAGATACCTTGGCATATTTCATACATCCTAGCAAATATCAGCGGTTAGCTCCACTCGAGGACTTACACACATGTATTTGATCCACTATCACAAGATCATTGCAATCATCAGTGCAGTCATTGCATTCATCGGCGATACAATACTGTGATACAATACTACGAGTCAAACAAGAACTTCCAAACATAGGTCTGGCTTATATCCCCTTAGACGATGCTGGTTGCTATCACAGATCCAACACTTTAGGCTCCATGCATGTGATCTCCAAAAAAATGGGCTTGGCAGCTAGACGATGGGATTTTTCTGAACCTCAGTTTGGCAAAGGACCCTGTGATCGTATTGCAGCACTGGTGAAGCGGCAAGTTCGGCTGTTCCTAAGTCAAAATAATAAATTTGGTGAATAAAAAAATGCATCATTCGTAAAATATCCACTATATAGGGAAATTTTGGGTGCTTTTGGCTTTAGTAGTACATATAGTCATTTTTGTAGAGAGAAACCTGCTTTTTCATTATTTTTACAGCCTCATTTTTGACATTTTAAAACTTCGTAAAAAGTATAAGTGCAAAATTCAAAAAACATTTTCATATCACACTATAGAGCATTGTATCCTGTATCAAATTCACGGTCAATAACAAAGTTGCTTCATGCCTAGGCTGATACATCTCAATTCACCTAAATAGACAGAAAAATGCAAAAAAATGCGAAAATTTCAAACTTTGGGATGCTGTAGCCTGGTGAATTTTATTTTTTAATAAGTTTGTGAATTATATTAATATTCACTATACGAAACTTGTATTACTGTCTCATTTTTAAAATTTATCAAGCTCTGTTAGTTCCACAATGGAGGTAAGGACTTCCAGAAAATACAATTATAGGATAGTGTTCAAACTTCAGGTTGTGCGACCCTCTAGCAGTACATGAATTTCCGTAATTTTTTGTCAGCAGGTAGAAGACATCGTAAGCTATCAATTGTATAATGAATTTTTTGGTCCTTCTGAGCTTTAGCAGTATATATGGTGATTTTTGTGAAAAATGACAATTTTTGCTCTCAAAACTAAATGTTTCAAGCACCACTATATTCGTAATAAGCACTTTACACTAATGAATCCTACAGTAAATTGTAGCCCATCTATTGGCCTAATATTGGGTAAATTTTCAGAGCACGATATCTGACATGCGTAAAGTTGCAAAAGTTGAAAAAAGTGTATGTCAAAAATCGAAAAAATCGAAAATTTTTATTTTTCGTCTTACTGTAGCTATGCGAGTTTTGATTTTCAGACGAAACGAATATCATCTTAGTTCCTAGCACATCAAGTTACACCAAATATGTGATTTTCAGGTAGGGTTAATTTTTTACTTATCACAACTCTCTGTATAAGAAGCTGAATTCTCTCAGACATTGTCTCTTAATAAGGACAAAATTTTCGAAGTTGACTGTTTCAGGCCTGTCAGATACAGTACATGTTTGGATATAACCCCACAAACTTGATATTGATTCTGCCGCATGGGAAGAAGTAATTTAACGCCTGAAAACTTATGAAAAATGCAGCTTTTGTGCACGAAACAGTGCCCCTGAAAAAAAAATAATTGACGTATTACTTTTAGAATTAATTTAATGTAATTTGCTGCATTCAACTTGACAAGATTTCATTTTGTTGAATATTCTTAGAGAATGGTCGGACGCGTTTTTTCGAAAAGCTTATTATCGGTAAAAATTTTTGGGAAAAAAAGAATCTAACAAAACTAAACAGAAATTGAAGAACAAATCAAGAATGATTTATTTTTTCAAAATTAGTAGCTCTTCACAGCAAAACTGAGGCCTATATTACACTTTTGACCCCGAAATAGAGAAGCCTGAATATTTTTTGACATTGCAAATTGGAACAAGAAGATATACTTGTGGAAAACCAATCACCTCTTCAAAGTAGTCGTCGTCGGTGCCACAGCAACCGATGAATTGGCGACGCTTATCGTTCGAATCGTGATAACTCGCACTGGCGCTATTGTTTTCGTATCGTTCTTGGCGCGAAATAAGCCGGAAGCGAGATCTTTTTTGTAGAGGAGCAAAAATCCGGTGACAGCGACGGCGAATAAAAGTATCAAGAAGCAGAAACAAACGATGCAGCAACATCTGAGGCAAGTGTCTTTACCGCCTTTTTCATGTTGTTCAATGACAATTATGGGCTGCGCGGCGTCGCCGTAACCGCCGCTTTCCGTTCCGTCGATACCAGCTAAGTTTTGCGTCATTTCGCCCATAGCGTTCTGAAATTATCGAGGGCCTTATAAAGGGTGTTCTCTGACATTCAAGCTGTTTACTTTGTCAACAGAAAATCGTTCACGGCTCAGTGAGGAGCACCGTTTGGTGTTGTTGCAAGTTTACAACATCAAAAGTACGAACGTAAGCATTCGAAGCTACATCTCATATAGTCATTCTAAGAAAATTGCATGTCTATCTTTGGATCGAAAGAAGCTGTGTCAAGTGAATAACTTTGAAACTCACAATTAATGGGAGAGGAAGAAATTCCTTGAAAGCCGATTGCGGAATAGGCGATAGATTTTAGTAAAATTTCGTAGATCCAGAGCTGTGGGTTCGAAGAATCACAACTAGTGTCGTCAAAAGATCCAGGATGTCTTTAAATTCTCACACAATATTGATCGGCTTGTTTGAATTAGTCAATTTCAGCGGAAAAATTTGGCCCTGTCGTGACAGTTCAGGAAATTAAAATTACTATTACTCCTTGACTTATATTTCTTTACGAGAGTATCAGTAGAAAATAAGATGTTTTGACCTGATCAGGCCAGTATCTACCGCCCGAGCATTCTTTACGGCTCAAAACATGACTTTGTCAACAGAAAATTGAGAAAAAAAACTTTTTAAAATACAACCGACTAAAGATTTTCGTGAATTTTAGTCCTAAATTTCTGGTGAAGGTTTTGGATCAATTAAACACTGCATGATGTAATGAGGCCTGAGAAATGACATTCTGCACCAAGTCTATAACCGCAAATTTTAATGAACAAATCGAATTTTTTGCTTTGAGGATGGTTCTTTCTGCCATTCTTCAATTAGCAAGCGTTTCATGAAAAAACAAACTGATTTTTATAATTCTTGGAGGAAAGCCGTCGATAGCCGCAGAAACTTGCATGAGTTTGAAATTATAGAAATGAAACTATTTCCTGATAATGCGATAAGTTATGTTGTAATCCACACTATTGGATACTCCGCTCATACATGTAGTTGGGGGAAGTGCTATGAGCGTTGTGTCCCTTTACTCCAAGTGTTCCGTTACACCAAGTGTCCCGTTACTCAAAGTATCCCGTTACCCCAAAGATGCTATAAATTCTCATTCTCTTTTGAAATTCTCATTACTCCATGTGTCGCGTTACCTCAAGTGTTCCGTTACTCCAAGAATGCTATAAATTTTTAAAATTGCTATAAGATTGGCATGATCATTTTGCAGCTAATCATTTAAAAGTATTTCAATAAGCAAATTCAACTGTATGGTACAATAGCTCGTCCGAAAATTTATATATTGCCATTCCGAAACTTCCTCTGACACGGACTTTTATTCAGACGACAGAGAAGGCAGGTGTTCGAAAATTTTTGCGGTTTTTTACCGAAAAAAATTTGTCATAAAATGATGAAAATTGTTCAAGTTTTTATTTTGTGATTTAAATGATCTGTAATAAACACTACTCGGTAACTACATATGTAGAATTATTATCATTAGATCTGCAGCTAATTTTGAAAAAAACTTTTTGACAATTAAAAATTTATTACAAAATTATGACAAAATGCATATGATTTGACTTTTTTAAATAATTTTGTGAAAGTTTTTATTGCATAAAACTTCCACCACTGTTGCATCCCTTGGTTTCCCATCAACTTTTACACACCATCTAATAGTCCATCCACGTCTCTTTGCTTTGCACTGAACTGCAAGCCGTTCAAAAGATTACGACAATATTCGGAACCCTACTCAAAAAATGATTTTTCAGATTACACTGTGATGCAAATTTAGTGTGCAAGTGGTGTAGACACAATACGCATTGTTCGACAGCATAACCAAATGGCTATCATGTACTTAAAAAACATGTTATAAAGTGCGCTACAGGGAAAAATATGAGTAGTCTCCTGCCCTTATTTTGCATCAAAAAACCAGGGCGCTTCATTTTGTTGAAAAGTGATACTATCAAATCACTGATCCGAGCATATATTCTTGATTCTCAATTTTCATCATCGCACAACGATTTCTCTAAAGACAGACTAATGTAAAGGCCATGCAAAGTATGGAAAGGTACGTTTCGGTGCCGTCATTTCGACGCCACCGTTTGGTCGCCAGCCGATGCGGCACTGGGTCATTTTGGCGTGGGCGTTGGCGCTGGCACCGGCTGATTCGGCGCCAACTTCTTCAGATTTCTTTATTTCCTTTGTTTCTTATCTTCTTTTTTAACGATTACTTTTCTTTGCTTTTTGTGTCTTTGCTTATGTTTTGGTTTATGTTCATGCTGTTCTTTGTCTTATACCTTTCTTTGTATTTTCCCTTTCGTTTTCTACGTTTTGCTAAAGCACTTGTTCAAGCTGTTATGTTAAAGTGTTAAAGTATCTAAGGGAAATTTTAGAAGATTCATATAGCATTGTTGGAGTAACGGGACACTCTTTTTTGCAAAAAAATGACACTACTAGGAGTGAAGTGATTTATAGTATTATTTTGAGTAGCGGGACCCTTGGAGTAACGGACACATCGCTATAAGAACTCCTTGCAATCTTCATTCAGCCAATGGTGACCCCCTAAATATTTTCCCATCATATGACTAGTAATATGGTGGTCATAGGAACCCGCATACTTTTGGTGGGAAAAAACTGCAAAATGTCAATTTTTAGATTTAAAGAGCGATAATTTTTGAAGAAAAACGGTCAAAAATGTCGATTTACTTGGATGCGTGACGGATCTCCGGAACCAATCAAAATAGTCACGTGATTCCGTCAAGGTAAAAACGCAAAAAATTTTTCCGGATCCGTCATGGTTCCGTGACGGAAAGTATATCCCGGATATTTAGAAAATTTTCTAAACATCCGCCATTTTTCGTCCGTGACGGACAGTTGCCTAGTCAGTTTTCTTCCGTTTTTGAACTGATATCAGCCCCAAATTTGATTGAAACTCGTTTTAAATACCACGATATATTTAAATGTGGTCTGTTTAGTGAAATTCAATAGGAAAATTCAGTTTAGGAGTGATTGTCGGGAGTTATTGTGTGAAAGGCAGTCTTGAGATATTCGTTGTTGTTTTTTTTAAATTCTGATTTTATTAAATTAGTTTGTCTAAACTAATGTTATTCATAGTCACATAAAATTATTTCTGGCGATTTAAATTTCCATTAAATTATTTGTTTCTTTCTTGTAAATTTAAATTTTTTATTTTTTTAATTTTAAATTTTTATTTTTAAAATTTTTAAAATTTTTTAAATTTTAAATGTTTAAATTTTTAATTTTTAAATTCTTTTTAATTTAATTTTTTTAAATTAAATTTTTTTAAATTTGAATTTTAAATAAATTTTTTTAAGTCAAATTTTAAATAAAATTTTTTAGAATTAAAATTCTAAATAAAATTTTTTAAATTTAAATTTTGAATAAAATTTTAAATTTAACAGATTAAATTTAAATGTAAAAGATTAAATTTAAATTTTTGAAATTTTTTTAAAATTTCGATTAAATTAAATTGATTAATCAAAAATGGATGTTAGAAATAATTTAAAACGTGAAAAACGTACTGATTATGTTAAATGTGATTAACGAATTAAATCGATTAAAACAAGAACGAACAATTTATTGCGCCCCACCTTATTTAATTAGAAAAGAAGAAGGCCATAATAGATTAGTTTTGATTAAAATTAAATTAGTTTTAGTAAACAGGAGTGGAACGGCGGCTAAAAAACAAAGTTTAAAAAAACTTAAAAATCAATAACAATATCCATTTCAAATGATTATAGGGAGACGTCACGGGGATCCCTCAAGTAAACGGAAGGTCTAAACATCCGTTAAAAAAAGGCGCGGTTAGATGATGAATGATGATTGGCTAGTTTGATATCCGTCACGGATTCGTGACGGAGATCCGTTGAAGTATAAACGCACCTTTACGTACTACTGCAGCATGAGCATCTGTTTTCTTTTCGAGACTCATTTGCAAAAAATAGCATACGAGTGATCGAGTAAAGAGCCCTGGGCTAGGTTTCATCAAAAACACCTAAGCTCCCGCTGACTTGCAGCTTGAGGGAAATGATATAACATGTAGAGTTATGCTACAGCTTGAGCTGCAACTCAGCTTGAAATTCTCCTGACAAACGACCAAGAGCTTATAGAAATATTCATTCTGAGGAATTAATAAGGAAACGGGCAATAAAAACTAAACGTAACCATTTTACGGCACTCCTACCTCCGGATAAGGCGGCGCGTATCCTTCGAAAGGCGGCCGTTTTCCCGTAGAGGACTTTCTCCTGAGATTCGATTTCTGATGGAAGCTTTTGCCTGGCGGAGGTCCATAGCCGGGTCCACCTGGGCCAAAAAGTTTTCCCCTTGCGTTGAAACCTTTGTTCATAGGATTGAAGTGACCGGTACGCTGTGTGCCACCACTTAAGTGTTTGTGGAACGATTTGATTGGGACTCTGTTGTCCTATATAAACAGTATCAGTGACATGATGGATGTAAAATACCGATCAAATTTTTCGAATTGTGCAGGTTATTGGAACCAATAGGCACTTGTGTACTGTACTTCATGATCTATCGAATTTTTTCTAAAGTCGTAGGCATACTTGGCCGCAACGGGCAAAAAACAGTGCGGCCCGCACATTTTTTTGCGGTTTTCAAAAACTGCGAAAAAAACAAGTCACCCGCAACCGGAAAAAAATTGTGGCGACCCGCAGCCGCAATACTGTTTACGGACCCGCAATGAGTTCTCGATTGGAGTACTTTTTGCGGTTCTGGTAGCCTCAATCGATACAGTATATGCAATTCTGCGCTGAATAACAGTATATACCATACATGCACAGCATGCAAACATGCAAATTCTGCTGGGGTCAGCCAGGACAGGGGGTGGAATACAAATTTTTTTTTATATTCTTGATAATGAAAAGAAAGGTCTTAGAAAGGTTTTCTAACATCCAAACAGCATATTCTTACAAGTATAGAAAGAAAGAAAGAAAGAAAGAAAGAAATTTATTAAATGCGAATAAATACACGAGTAAATGCAACTAATACAGAAAAGCTCATGGACGTGACAAAAGCACGTGCGAATTGAGCTTTAAAAAACGACTCAATTTAGACCTAAAACAGGGCATGTTGTTTGAATGAATGATATCATTGGGTAGGGAATTCCCAACATCAATATTTCGCGAGCAAAAATCATGCTTTAAAGCGTTAGAGTTATATTTCGATTTATACAATTTGAATAAGTTAGACGCGCGATAATTGAATGGACTCAAAGTGAAAAATAAGTCTGGTGGAATAACTTTAAATTTCAAAATTAAGAACATGTAAGATAGGTCGATATATATTATATATTAGTCAGATATGTTGAATAATTTGCTTAGACAGCATTTTTTAAACTTTTAATGTTTCTCTTTTGGAATCAAGTATGCTTTCTTTAAAAAATTGCTAAACCACAGCATCATGTCCATTTTCATGACGACTTTCTCTTCTCTCTTGATCATTTTCCTTCGTCAACTTCTCAATCATTGCTAGGGGAGTCAAATCTGCTGGGGGTCAGCAAGAATCTGCTGGGGGTCAAACCCCCCCCCCACGTGCATGTATGGTAGATACCTGAATGTTATCAACTAGACAGCCAATTTTTTCAAAACTAGCTCTGTCCACGGTTTTTTCCTTGAAGGGGGTCTTTTGAGGGAAAAAATTCAGAAATTACGAAAAAAACTTTGGGCAAGGTTCTCATTGTGGAAAAAATTTTCGGGAATTCAAAACCGAAAAGATGTATTTTGGTGAACTTTGGAAGGTCGAAATCTAGAAACTTTCCAGCGCTTCACGCCACGGTTTCCCTCTCCAAATCGTGCTTTTTGGGGAAAAAAGTCGGAAAAGGGAAACAATGTTGTACTGTTTCCACATGTGGAGATCGGATACAGGAAAGATGCATTTGGAAGGTCATTTAATTGAATTGAAAATTTAAAAAATCAAATGATTAATTTTTAACATGTACAGTAAATGCGTCATTTTCCGTATGTATTATGCTAACTTACATGAACAACCTTGCAACTCTCAAATAATTTCCGGTTTGGAATCGCGGTGAACTGTGTTTACCATTACGGTTTTCCGGTTTCGCATTTTTGCGGAACGGCACATAAGTATGTCATTGTGAGCTAGCCGCAACCGAACCACAATTGCGGGCCGTAAAATTTACGGCCGCAAAAAAACCGGCCAAGTATGCCTACGGCTTCAGTTTTTTTAGGCATAGGTTGTATGGCCACATTACACTAGGCTTAGGCTTGGGTTTGGGCTTAGACTTAGCCTTGGGCTTAGGTGAAGGCATAAGTTTAGGCTTAGCGTTGGGCTTATGTCTAGGCTTAGGCTTATATACCGATGTGTAAAAAACCTTGGAAAAAATTCGATAGGCCATAAAGTGCATAAGTTCCAACCAACCTTGCACTTGATTGGGAAATTTGAAAAATTTTTCAATGTAAAAAATGCGATCATAAAGGTAGGAAAATTTTTTCATGAAAGACAACAAACGGCTCTTTCATCCGACCGGAATATGTACATTTAAACACCAGATTTGTATTTAGAAAGCCTTATTATTACTCATCTTGGCTACTAACATGCGACTTTTGCTTCCTGAAATGGCTCCTGCCTCTGAAATGAGGGGCGCCAGTCGGCTGCGTCGGCCGAGGCGGTCTGGGCGATGGCGCCTCTAATGCTCCGTAATGGGCTTCCGACGTCGGTGCTTTTTCGGTAAAACTAATTTTAACGTATCGCTCCATTTTTCCAGTCATATTGGCTGGCCTCTCAATCGCGAGAAAACAAAGCGAATTTTTCTGGTCACCTAGTGATTGTATAAAAGTGTAAATAATAGTCTACTGTAATTCATTCTGGTTCAATGGTCTTTTCTGTAATTGTTGCAGATTGAAAGTGATCGTCAATGTGAGGTTTTCAGCGTGTAAAACATTCTTTCGAGTATCGCTGATTTATTTTTGGAAATTCTTGTCATCGAGTGGACACGATTGGTGGATTTGGGCGACGTCGCAATCTCGTTGTTAGTATATGACTGTAAATGGTGAGATTGGAAGTACATTGCAAGTCTGCGACGTGCCTAACTTATAACACGTGTTGCTCGCCGAACATGCTCGGAGGAGTAGAAAAATGTTCTACTACCCTGAGCATGCTCGGCGAACAAATTTTTTGTGCTCGGGGTTCGGCTCGCCGAACATGCTCCGCGCGCAGCTGGCTCGGAGCTGTGTTCGCCGAGCAGAAGTATGAACCGGGCTTTAGTGAGTAAAAAATTTGTCGTCAATTGCAATAAAAGGCCTACTACAGTTTGCTCTTCATAGCACTGGAAAGTAGAAAAAATATGTTTTTTACGATTTTCTGCGTAATTTTATGCCACATGTTTGAGAAAAAAATATCGCAAAAGCTTGGTGCTAACGATTTGACAATGATAATTTTAGTCATTTCCTATGATAAACAAGCATTTTATAAACACGGACTATAGTTTTGCATTGAACGTACTTTCGTGGGATCACTGCATCGATCTTTTCAAGAGTGCAATTGCATTTGACGTCAGTGATACATATTTTTGAAACTACTTTTCGGCCATACTCCATTCATTTTAAAACGATGTATGCAGCCTTATCATGAGAGTAACCTTACTACGGAAGCGTATTACTGAAATCAATGGAAAAATTTTTCCGGAACAGCAAACAGAGCAGCTGAAAACTTCTATCAATAAAGGGTTGAGTGGTCAAAATTTCGTGAGTGACACTTATATAGTCTGTTATTCATGAAATGCTTCTAAATAATGAAAGTGGAAAGGAAGTAGTGTTTCAGATTTTCACGCTTTACTGATAAACAATGTACGATATTGGCCTAGAAATTTGTGAGCAAAATGACCTAACCCTTAGGGCTTTTTCGAGCGAAAAATTTTACGGTAAGAGTTCTATGTAAACGATTTTGACGACAGACTGATTTGTGTCACTTTTCTATTTGGAAGCATTTTATAAAAAATAGACTATAGTCTGTTTTTTAAGTGCTTGTAACCGATAAAAGATGAAATGAGGTATGCATTGCTTGTTCAATTACCGCGCGTGCGGACAGTATACTGTATTACAATAAAAAACATGGTAACCGAAGTTAGTAACGGAATTGGAGGCTATTTGTAAGGAAAAAAGTTGGAAATAACCCCTGAGAAGACTTACTAAATCCTCTTCTCAAAGTACTCGGCACTGGGCGACAGGTACAAGGGTCAAACGCGGGTCCTAGGGACGACGGGGAAGCGGGTACAGTGATCTGAAAGTGATTCGGCATGGAGGGTCGGCAAGTGCGGGTTGGCGAGCGACAATAAGAAGCGTTCCTCAGGGAGGGGACAGGGGTTCTTGATCAACAGGCGACGGGGTAAGCTCCTAAGGTTGGATCACAGTGTCGGGCAATGCAATTTATTAGGAAGGCAGCGGACGCAGGCACAATATGCAAATTTATAATAAATGACGTTGGCGAACAGGGAGTTGTAAGCTAAAACACAGAAGGCGGTTTAGGCCCAGAAATGAGTGCAAAATTAAAGAAACAAGCCCTTTTAAAGGGCCCCATAATCTACAGTATGCCTTGGGCGGAGCTAAGACACACCCAAGCTAACTTCTACAGTGGAAATCGCTGCAGAAGATGCCTATGGTCACATAGACATTTTCCAGTTCACTACGTTTAGCATTGGGGCAAGTTTCACTCTCCATGCTAAACATATGAACGTCATCTAGAGAGAATTTCCAACTAGGCCTTTCATGTTGCGAAACGTCCCTAGTTTTTACTGATAAGAGGTGTACATTGTGCTCCAATTACAGCGATGAGCTCGGAGAGCTTATCTTCAATGGAAATTCTGACTAGCGGGTTACATACCCTAGTCTATATGCACAATGGAAAAATAACAAATGGTAATGGAAATAAAAGTGTGAAAGTAACACAGAAACGAAACACAAAAAGTACACACAGAAATTTCATGTAAAACATAAAAACAAAACGCAAAATTAATGTAAGTTACTGTAAAACAAAAAGTGATGAAAAACATAAAAAAATGCATGATGTGAATCACTTGACATTGGGCGGAATTTGTCAGCACGTGACACCATTGAGAAAATTTTATTTTTGGAATGTAGGTAATAATGACTAAATTAAGCTTATGTAAAGTAAAATTTTATCTGTTTTTTCTTCTAACAATAAAAATGATCAAGTGAATTTTTGGACCCGTGACTTTCAAGGCACAGAAGTATCCTGGATAATGGCTCAGGTCAAGTCTTTTTTCATCCTTTGGGTCAAAAAACATGGGGTAGGTCAAAAGGTCCGATACATCATAATTGATAGATTCATTTGTGCGATTTCATTTTTTTGTTGTAAAGTTTTTGCCATGTCTATTCAAAAAAAATTATCAGATGATGAAAAACGTGAACTTGTTGAACGTAATCGTGAAAAAGAGTTCCTGTTTAACGTTCAATCCCTGATTACAAGGACATTATGAAAAACGCAATGTCTTCAAGGTACTGATTTTATGGTTCATACATGGAAAGAAATAAGAATGCATTTTAGGAGAAAAATTTGCTAGCGAGGTATGTACCAACTCTGAGCGTGCTCTCTGGAGCAAGCTGCTCGAAGTGCATCGATGAGCATGCTTGGCAAACATGCTCGGAGCTGTGCTCGGAGATGCTTGCCGAGCATGCTTGGAGTAAATTTGCTCGCCGAGCAGAAGTATGAACCTAGTTTTATTCATTCTTTTATCATTCGTATGTTGGAATCAAGTGTAATGCCCAGATTTAACTATTGTACTTTTTACTTGAGTCAATATGCTCAGCCTCCAATGGTCCACGGGGACGGCACATGATAAACGAACAATAAATGAATAATAAAATGACAATAATACAAAATGAACGATTCACTGACGATTCTTTGCGTCCATGCACAATAAAGTAAACGGCTTCTGCTCCACAACAACACTTCGCATAAAAATACAACACCGACTCAAAATCTGCATAAAAATCTCTCCTTTATTCTACACTTTCTTTGCCTTTTATACTGCTTCTTTAGGCCACGCCATGGGAGGTCTGCTTCCACCTTGCTTTCCTGACCAATTGTTGCTTCGCTTACCTGCTTCTGTTTACTGTATGCTTCTATCACTACGCCTTTATGCTTTACTTCATGCTTAACTTCCACACTTACATGCTTTAATTTACCGTATGCTTAGCCATGCCTACATGTTTTTAGTTTTCCGTGTGTTTTTCTGTTTTCCATGCATTCTACCTAAATCTTGTGTCTGGGTCGGGATTTCTGTATTTTCTACATGGACAGTGTGTTTACGCCTCCAGGGGGAGACTGTATTTCTTGGGAATGTGTATCTATATGTGACTCGAGTGGGTTATAGGACCAGGTGGGGATGTATGGAATTATTATGCATTGATTCTTAATTGGGTTACTAATGGATTTTGGATACAGGAATGATCAAAACAAAGTACTTATGAAAAATCTACAGGCCATCGATGAGACCAAAAAACCAGACATACTCAAGAATATATATATATGACTAAAATTATATACAGTAATAGAATACACATATCATACATTGTGAATTTACAATGATGCATTAGCATCTATGTTACACAAGTTGAAAAAAGTAACGATCTTATAGTTCTGCATCGTTCATAAAATCTAACTGATTTGCCTATCCTGAAAATTTTGCGCATGTTTAATTTGTTGATTTAACAATCATTAACGCAAAAAAACATTTTTAACACAAAAAAAATTGCCGACTTATAGTTTGTTTTTTATAAAATGCTTCTAAATTGAAAAAAGACAAAAATCAACTTCGCAGTCAAAATCGCGTATACAAGGCTTTCACAGTAAGATTTTTCACTCTAAAAATTGTTAAAAGTTGATCATATAAGCTCACAAATTTTTAATCTCACATGATGAATGGTTCAGCTGAAAATTGTAAAAATCTAAAATAGTACTTGCTTTCCACTTTATAATTTAGAGGCATTTCAAGAAAAACAGACTATAAATCTACTCGATAGAAAGATTAACTTTTATGTGTGGCGGAAACCGGCGTCAGCATCAAATTTAAATGAAAAATGTTAGTTAGACCTAACACTTGAACTGGTACTTGAACACGAGCTCGAGATGATCCCAACGTCTAGATAATCTCGAGCTTGGGATGATCTCGATGCTAGTGACACAGCTGAAACTGAGATTTTATTTTTTGTGGCTGAGATAATCTCGAGGTTGAGCTTAAACCACTTTAGTGAAACAATCACTTTCTTGAATCATTTCAAAATTATCGAAATTCATTCTGATCTTGTCGAAACTCCGACCACTGCATCGACCATTGCAAAATAAATTGAACATACTGTAAATACCTGGTATGACCACGTTTTTCGCCAAAAATCGTCGAAGAATAGGGGGTGGTGCCTATACATTGGAACAGAATTGGTGTATAAGCACCACCCTCTGAAGAATAATGTTCACCTCTGCTTATGAAAACATGCACTTATTATCAAATGTTTTACTCGCATAAGAAACACTAGGCACGCGAGGCAAAGCTAGCATTTTCTTAAATTTTGACAATTGTGATTTGATCATCACCCAGTTTAAATTGAAGTTTAAAGCTACAGTCTGAATTCATAAGTATATGAGTTTCTTGCAATAGAGCTACTTAAATAATGAACAGCAAAAATGTGAGAGAAAAGATTTAACTGACTGAATACAATAAACGAATCGACAAATTTGTTTTAAATATGCCAATTTCTTAAAAATGGTGCTTATACATGGAAATCAGACCCATATTCATTTCTTAGCGGTGCTTACACGCAAACAAGAGAAATTCTCAAAAATTGACCCGAAAAAGTAGGGTGGTGCTTATACATGAGTGAAGCTTATACAGGGGTATTTAAGCTAGTCTCTCTCACTGACGCTGAAAAACAATGAATTATTTTGCACACATAGAATACTGCATGCGTTTATTTCTCTAAAGCACTATTCAGAAGTGAAAAATGTCACATGCTGCTCAATTCCCCAATGTCACGTGATTCTTATCATGTTGATACTTTATTTTTCCCGTCATTTTTTGTTTTACAATCATTTACTTTAATTTTGTTCCATTTATTGTTTTGCACATGCATTTTTATGTTTCGTTTTATTGTATTTTCATTTATTTTGTTTCTTTTTATGCATGCGGGCTACAGTACACCCTTTAGCTAAAACTTCCGCCAAAACATGCTTCAATGGGCACTTGGCTATTTTAGGTGCATTCCATGCACCTCTTTTCACCTAAATTAGTGTCGTTTTTGTTAGGCAAAAACAACTAGCTAAAAAGTTTAGCTGAAGATGTTTGTATGCTTAGCATAGGCACTGCAAGTCAATCCAGTGCTAAATGCATGTGAACGAAAAAATGTCTATGTGCTCATAGGCATCTTCTGCATCGCCTCTAGCTGCAGAAGTTAGCTTGGGCATCGGAAACTCGGCCCAGGCCGGTACTGTAGCCAACAAAGTCCTTAAAAGGACATGTTTCTTTAGTTTTTCACTCATTTTCGGGTTTACCCACTTGTGTCTGTTTTTCTTTAGCCTTCACGTCCGCAGCCCATATTTTCCAAATTTTTTCATATAAACTTTGCATCCGCTGCCCTTCATTTACATATTTCTACCCATCCTTTGTGCCAGGTCACCACTCGTCCATTCATTCAATAAAGAGAGTTGCCACTGGGGCCTCCATCATTTGCCTTCAGTTAAGAAAAATGGAGTCGGTAAATCCCCCACTCATTCGCCAACCGAATCACCAACCAGGGACCCTGTCCCCCTTTGTTGAATTCTTGAGAAGCAGGGCTAAGTGAGTCCTCTCATGGTGTTATTATTGTTGTGGGATATATTTTGGGGAACCCTTCTTAAGTCGGTTTTCCCCTGAGTTTCCCAAATAAGTAGGTGTTGAAATGAGACTTGTGTTGAGGTTGAGAAATATAATAAAAGATTTGATATCAAAAGTAGACCTAATCAGTCACTTCCCAATTCACCTAATCAGGCCGAAACCTTAGGTAGAATAAGTTTGCAACAGTTCGGTCAGTCTCGAAATCAACAAAGATCTCCTGCTTTCGTCCCCAAGAACTGCAGAAGATAAAGTAACACCCTGAGCTCAAGTAACTTCAAACCAGGGGCAAATCTAGAAGTCAGGCCGAGAACTGAGTTGTAGATGTAGACTTGCACACTGGGTGGCTCTCCAGAAGTCTGGGGTCTAACCTGCGTTCCCTCCGCTGCGAGTGATCCAACTAATGTCCGGCCGCGGGTCGTCATATTTAGGGCGGAAATGCTCCACCAAAAAATATAAACAATTAATATAAAATTGCCCTACTGGGCGGCTGATTTATCTTTTATTAAAAATAAACAAACAATCATCGAAATGACCAAAAACATAGACGACCAACGCTTTTATGCGCGGTGTCTATGCAAATCAACGTCCACGCCTTTTGCGTCGACTTTGGCTATTTCTTCACAACCTGGAGATAGACTATGTCCATCCCCGACATAGGGGCCTTTTCCTTTCAGGTTTGGGCTAAAAAGGAGGCTTTTGGTTCATAATCGGGTCCCAGAGTTTGGGTCATTTCACAGATGACCTCATCCTCATTCACACTGAGCAGGACCCCGGGATTGTCACCCCTAACCTGGCGGCATTGTCCATTATTCTACAGCAGTACCCTCAGAGCACCTATGGGAATCCCCTATAGCCAGTACTAGCCGGGTTAAGTTCCCAACAAGCAAGGAAAGCCTCATGTTGGGGGTCACAGCCTGTCGCTCACTGTGATAGGGTCAATCTGGCATGGTATCCTCCATCAATGTGACCGGGAAATAACGTTTCCACCTAACAATGATATGGCTTTTCCACTTGACGTGACACTAGGATTTTTGTGTCAACAGTTGGCGACTGTACTTCTGAATTGGGTGCAAAGCATTTCAGAATAAATGTGATACTTTGAAACTTGGCTAATTTTCTCTGTAAACAATCATGCGTCATTGCATAAATTTGTTCCAGTCTGCACTGATCTTGCATTCATGTCAGAAAACTGAACCGGGGCTGAAGCCGTATTAGTATATTAATTTTTCAAATTGGAAAAAGTTGAACAGCTAGTCCATTTGCGACGCGAAACACAAAGAACTACTCCTGCGAGATGTGCTTTAGCAGACCAAAACGTGTTGAGTACACATCGGGTATATTCATCGGGACAAGGATCCGACATCGATGCTCTGCAGTGTGTTTTTCTTGGAATGATCGTAAATGATAAGCATATTTTTTTAGGATTTTCTGCTGAACTATGCCACATAATAGGGCTGCAAATTTATACGCATTCTCAGCCAACTATAAACATTTTTTTGGGAAAACAATTTCCATCGTAAAGGCTTGTGCGAGCGATTCCGATACTGTGCTGATTTTTGTCATTTTATGTTGAAAGCACAAAACTATGAATTTGTCAATTTGTATATTATGGCGCATAGTTGTTACTGGTTGGAAAATTATACGATCTTATAGGCGGGCAAATGTACTGTAGCGAGAACTCGCGGGGGGGGGGGGCACAAAAAGTATTGGCGGGGCAGCAGTGTTTTTTTTGTGCCAAAACATGGTTTTTGGCACAAAAAAATTTGGAATGGCACCAAAAATTTTGAGCGTTTGTGCCAATTGGCACAAAATTTTTGGCCGATCAAACATTAAATTCCCTTGATTTTTAGACGTTTTAAGGATTAAAAATGCAAAAAATTTTCAGCGCTGCGCGCTGAATCAATGAATATAATAATATTCCTACTCGTATATTTGACCTGAACGCGGGAACGATTTCTCCTCAAACAGTGTATCAGTATTGTTGCAGCAAACGTCATACGCTGTCAATGAATGATGAACAGGGTTAGCAAAAACCAAACTTTTGAGATTTCGACTTTTTGGTTTTTTATGGTTTTTTTGGTTTTTCTATGGTATTTTATCGGTTTTTTTCTGGTTTAATTCTTTAGAATGTTTGGTACATCAAAATAACTATGTAAAAACTGCTGGAAGCTCCCTGTATCATCTAAGACTAGTTAGGGAGCCGTAAAATGGCAGCTAGAAGTATTAATCTTATCAGAAGTGTCATCATACCTGTACTTGGGGGGGGAGGGGGGGGACCCCCCCAACTTGGCCAGCCCAGTACCCAAAATCATTTACCCCCCCCCCAACCCCTCCCCCCAGTTGGGAAAAAATTAAGAAAATTTGCCAAAAAGCGTATGTTTTTTGGCCTTTTTGGGAAAAATTTCGACTTTTTCCTACAGGTCATACCTGTAAGACCTCCGACCAGTTGGGGGGGGGGGGGGGGTGGGTAAATCCGAAATTTTTTGGGGGGGGGGGGGGTAGGAAAAAGTCGAAATTTTTCCCAAAAAAGGCCAAAAAACATAAACTTTTTGGCAAATTTTTTTCCCAAACTGGGGGAGAGGTTGGGGGGGGGAAATGATTTTGGGTACAGGGTTGGCCAAGTTGGGGGGGGGGGGTCCCCTCCCAACCCCTCAAGTACAGGTATGTTACAGGTATGAGTGTCATTATTTTATGCTATAGGAAATCCCTATTTAGCAATAGAAATACAGTAATAGTGGGCACATAAAAAAGGAACCATGTGTGAAGAACACAAGAAAAGTAAAAATGGAACAGAGCATGCGATAGGGGCAAATTCAAGGAAAAGAAGAAAAATTACAAATAAAGAGAAATATACAATACACAATGTACGTAATCAAAACTCAAAAGAAATCAACTACAGAATTGCATCAATGCATCACATTTATACATATGTACAGAGAAGTTGAAATGACACAATTTTTAAGTATATCGTTTTCGATAAGATGTTATTAATATTACAAACTGCAGTTGAAGGTCATACATAGACATTTCAGATGTTTCCAAATTTTTGCTTTTCAAACCTGTCTACGAGCTATAACTACAGCAAGTGGGTCTTTTTATATATAATATTCTCACTTGCATGATAGATACTCATTTTTGTACGATTTTTTTCTACTTAGTAGCGACGTCAAGTCCCATAAAAATGAACCACTAAAAAGCTCCTCTCTTTGTTAACCTACAGTACGCTTAACTGATCTGTATAAAATTTTATTATTGCTGTCTCATTTATATTTTGAAATTTCGTGCTAAGAAAATTATAAAGCTTACCGTAACAATAAATTCAGTATATTAAACTCAATCATGTTTTATAACATTTTGATGATGATATGGATCAATGTATGTCACTCCGTATGGTCGGAGTACACTCCACGAAAGATTTAGTGTCTACTTTTTTGTGAGCGAATTATAGCAAAGTTGACTCATGTACTAAATGTGTGATTGCAAGATGGATACAAAGGATATCGATTGATTTATATTACATCTTTTGAGTACGAAATGTATCATAAAAATACGACTTTTTTCTACTTTAAAGTGAAGTCAATTCAACTAAATTGATCGTTTTGTTGATTTAGATAGACATCAATACATGCCTAGAAGATCGACTAATGTGAAAAAACAGTTTTCCAATGATTTTGGAAAAAAACCAAAAAACCATAGATTTTCCAATTTTTTGGTTTTTTCAAAAAACCAAAAAACCAAAGCCTTGCCAACCCTGCTGATGAATGAAAAGGAATTCTGAATATTCTCTGTTGATTCAGTGAGATTCTGATTTAAAACTGAAATTCTGACTTTCTGTGTTTATAATTTAGAATAATTTATTCGTCATTAGAAAAAATAAATTCAGAAAAGAATAAAGAAAAAATATTATCTCGAGCTTAAAGGCGATTAGTATCGCGCGGATATAAGCTCAAAAACGCAATGCATCGTTTTTTAAATATACATGAACATTAACGGCAGATGTAATATGACCAGGTAACATATCCCACGTATCAATATATCTATTACCAAAATCTTTTTCGAGTTATCGTGTACGAAATTTTGTCTTATATAATTTATATGGGTTGTTAACACGATAATTAAAATTACGGAGTTTTTACAGATGACGGTGGCCACGCCCAAATTGGCGGTGGCCACGCCGAACCATTTGGCCATGGCCACACCGAAACATTTGGAAGAGCCTCAACAGCGCTGCACCAGGGCGCAGCTGCTGTACCCTAAGCCTAAGGAAAATTTTAAAGGTAGGGTAAATTCGGTGGCCACCGCCATCTGTAATTTACCCAAAATTACTGCATACAAAAAAATTATTTAAATCCAAAATGGTGTTACAGATTATAGAATAAACATAGCATAAATCAGTTATAGTTCTCCTAAATTCAAGAGAATGCAGACTGGCGGACTCCAATCTTTCTTGATAATTCCTAGAGTTAAAACCATATAATCGTTTTGTGAACCACCTCTGAACTTTCTCTACCCTTTCTTTTCACCAATTAGAGAAGGATTCCAAATAGGACTACCATACTCAAGTATTGGGCGAACATAAGTTTTAAATGCCCTGATTTTTAATTCATTTATATTTGAATTTAAACATTTAAAAATTAGATTTGATACCTTAGAAGCCTTCTTGATCATGTAATCACAGTGCGGAAGAAAACTGAGTTTTTCATCAACATAAACACCAAGATCTTTCATTTCAGTGACAGCATCAAGATCACATTCACCAATTTTGTACTGATTTGATGGATTATTTTTCCCCAAATGTAAGACTACACATTTAGGCAATGACATACTAAGTTGCCATTCCTCAGACCGATTATAGAAACTATTTAAATCTTCCTGGATTAATACTGTATTACATGCATAATTAAAAAATTTAGCATCATCTGCAAATAGATAGAGATCACTTTTAATTATATCACTCAGATCGTTTATAAATATCAGGAACAATGTTGGACCTAACCCCTGCTGTGAGGTTGTCAACAGAGCAAAAATGACCTGCTAATCTCAAATAGTTATCAAATGCCATGCTCTGGTCAAAGTCGCCCCTGATCAAAAAGTCACCCCACTTTACCTTAGATATTCATAGTCGAAAATTGAATCAATTTGATCATCAATTCTAGAACCCCAATTTTCTCGGCATTTCATTTCTTTTTGAGTCGCCGTGAACTATTTTCTTGCGCAGTTTTTTCTTATCTCATTGACATGATTAGCTGAAAAATAGGTTAGGCTGGGCAAGATTTTTACAAAAATATAATGCAGTTAAACTTAGCTTTAATTTATATTTTTATCAAACATTTGGCCTAAAATCTTTCCACAGTTTTCAGTATATGTTTCTAGTAAAAAAATTTTTTTGTGCCATTGGCACAAATTTTTTTGGCCTCTTGTGCCAATTGGCACAAATTTCCGTGCACAAAAAAAACGCTGGGTGGCAGTGTTTTTGTTGTGTGCCAAAACATGGCTTTTGGCACAAAAAAATTTGGAATGGCACAAAAAATTTCGAGCGTTTGTGCCAATTGGCACAAAATTGTTGGCTGTTAAAACATGAAATACCTTGATTTTTAAACGATTTAGGGGCCGAAAATGCAAAAAAAATTTTGGCGCTTCGCGCCGAGTCAATGAATATAATTTTATCTACTCGTAATTGACCCAAACGCAAACGAGTTCTCTTTGAACAGTGTATCAGCATTGTTGCAGCAGTTTACAGGCTGTCAATGAATGATGAGTGGAAATAAATGGAAATAAAATAAAAATTATTTACTCTAGCGCATACTCTCGACCTTATAGGTATTAGTGTGCCTGGTGGCCACCCATCTTGTAACGTATGTAATGCAAAAGATGCAAGAGGTACCTACAATAACTGGTTATGACGCGTTACTTAAGGCAACAGTACGAAGCCTGGCTCAGGCTTAGGCTTAGACTGACTCAAGCAATCGACTCAGGCACAGACAATCGAGAAAACGTTACCGAATTAAAGGGAAATTTTTGTTCGGTTAGGTTCAGTTGGAGGTTACTGTCGTTATTTTCTACAAAAGTGCAGTTATTCTTTCCGATCGAAAGTGGATTTTCAAGCTGAACGTTTCAAGCTGTTGGTGATCAGTTCCATCAAAAAATCAAATATAAATGACCCTTTAGACTTGGGTCCTATTCAGAAGTGAAAAAATCCCATGATTTTTGTCCTCGACAGTCGACGATTGCACTGCTAAATTGGACTTTAGGCCAGAGCACCCCATGGGGGGTATTATCCCCATCTTAGATTTGGAAATTCATTTACTACCCCCATAAAAACAGCTCACTATAGCAAAAAATTTTGGTAGACTCCATCCTCTCCTCAGTAGGTTATACTAATTCGAGAAAAAGTGCCGAAGGTGTGATTTGGAGGAATTACTCACTGCTCTTTTCGACACATCTACTGAGCAAATGATAATGGGAAAGTATGCAACTTCTGTGCCATATAGCGATTTTTAGGAAAGGATATCAGCACAATAATATATACTACTTGTAGGAAATCAATATAAATATAATTGGGAGATGAAATAATTACTTATGTATATGTGATTAATCAAAAAATCGCCCCTTGGGAAGAAAAACATTATGTTCTTAAAATTCTGCCTCTTCATGCTCTCCTTTCCTTTTCCCCGCTTCTGCGTTGGGTCTTTTGTGCACATATGGTTACCCAAGCTGTGGCATACTTTCCTGCTATGAGATGTGAGGTCAGTCGACGTGGATCAGGAGTGGTACTTGGTTTCAAATTCGTAGTTCATAGTCTAATGGGATTAATAATACTAAAGCCACATTCAGCATCAGGACTTTCAATTGGAAGCACTGTTCCAAGCCTAATCAGTGATGGGATAAGCCCGTACTGCGCAAGATGCTGGTTGAAACAATGTTTCCAAACGTATGTTGTGCCCGTGCAGGAATCAGTTGGCACAACAGTACTACAACTACCCCCTCCTTAGCAAAAAGTTGAGAGCAAAAAAAAGGTCACGGCATATTTCAAGTACTAGCCTTAAAATTTACGATTTTACCCCTACCTAAATTTTCGACCTTGGGGACCTCTGCTTTAGGCCATACCTGTAAGACCTCCGACCAGTTGGGGGGGGGGGGTAGAGAAAAGTCGAAATTTTTGCCAAAAAATACACCTTTTAGCAAATTTTTTTAATTTTTTCCAAACTTGGGGGGGGGGGGTGAGTGAATTTGGGTACATGGTTAGCCAAGTTGGGGGGGGGGGTGTCCCCCCAAGTACAGGTATGCTTTAGGCTTAATCTACCATTTAGCAGGCACATTATACCGTTTATGCCTTTTCTACTCACACATTTTACCCAATTACTGCAGGTACCGTTTTGCATTACACATGTTATAAGATAGGTGGCCACCAGATTCACTAATACCAACCTTATATCCCTACTTTTGATCTTTAATTCAGTCGTTCGAATCTTCTAAAATTTATCTCTCACGTTTATTCATTATTTCCTCGTTCTCGACTAATTATATTTTGTATTGTAATTTTGCATTCCCTTCGACAGGTAATAAAATCTTTCATTCAGTCTTTCATTCATTCATATATACTAGATTCGTAGTCGAAAATTTAATCAATTTGAACATCCTGAACAATCCTAGATTTATTTAAATTTTCTCAGCATTCCATTTCTTTTCGAGTCGTCGCGAAGTACTTGCACAGTTTTTCCTTATCTCACCGACATGTTTAGCTG
Source organism: Romanomermis culicivorax (assembly GCA_963922205.1). NCBI lineage: Eukaryota > Metazoa > Nematoda > Enoplea > Mermithida > Mermithidae > Romanomermis > Romanomermis culicivorax. The sequence goes on along the minus strand of CAWUHX010000007.1, from coordinate 1,041,529 downwards.
AGAAATAGGTTGGGCACAATTTATACAAAAAAATTAATGCGTTAAACGTTAACTTTTTTCAATATTTTGGCCTGAAAATTTTCCGCAGTTTTCAGTATGTTTCTAGTAGAAAAAAATTTTTTGTGCCATTGGCACAAATTTTTTTGGCCTCTTGTGCCAATTGGCACAAGTGTCCGTGCACAAAAAAAATGCTGATTGGCGGGGCGACATCTGTCATCAATTTGATTAGTCAAAAAATTTCATACCTTCAATTTGATTGGTCGAAAAATTGTAGTTTACTCCTTCGTAACTGTGAGTCCAAGCCTAAGTCTAAGCGTAAACCTAAAGCCCCACTTATACTCACTGTGCTGGGCTGGGCTGCGCAGGCTCAGCGTTTTTTTGCGCACAGACATTTGTGCCAATTGGCACAAGAGGCCAAAAAAAATTTTTGCCAATGGCACAAAAAATTTTTTTCTTTTAGAAACACACTAAAAATTGCGGAAAAGTTTGAGGCCAAAAGTTTCATAAAAATATAAGGTAAAGTAGGGTGACTTTGATTAGAGTATGGCATTTGATAACTATTTGAGATCAGCAGGTAATTTTTGCTGTGTAGACAACCTCACAAGCTACGTTTAAACATAATGCATTAGTTTTTTGTAGAAATTGTGCCCAACCTATTTTTCAGCTAACCATTTCAATGAGATAAGGAAAAACCGTGCAAGAAAGTGGTTCATGACGCCTCAAAAAGAAATGGAACGCTGAGGAAATTTAAATATAACTCTAGGATTGTTCAGGAAGTTCATACTGATTCAATTTTTGACTACGAATATCTATAATGTGACTAGCGAAAATGAAGTCGAAAATTGTGTAAATTTTCGATCGAAACATTGTATACCAACGATATCGATTTTTCAATCCGAATTAATCAAACATAAAAAATAAGAATTCCAATTTTAAATCCGAATCTAACTAAAAAAACAGAAAACCCTCTAGTACATCAAGATTCTAATATCATAGATAATAATGTGTAATGTGAACTTTTTAATGATTATTTTGCATCTGTTTTTACACTGGATAATGACACTTTGCCTGAATTCAAAAACGGATCAAACGTTGTTCTGTCATCAGTATCTTTCACTATTCCAATCGTTTTAGCAGCCATAAAAAGCATCAAGCCATCTACAGCTTTGGGACCCGACAATCTGTGCTTTTTTGATCAAAAAACCTGCTACACATTTGGCCCAACCACTTTCATCAATTCTTGAAGTTTCTTTCCAGACAAGCCACCTTCCTAAGTTATGGAATTTTACAACTGTTGTTCCTATTTTCAAAAAAGGTGACCCATCCCTGGTTGAAAATTATCGTCCTGTTTCCCTATGTTCAGTCCCATGCAAAATTATGGAAAAAATTATTAATAATAAAATTTTAAGTTTCCTTCATCAGCATAACTTTTTAGCGGATCAACAGTTTGGTTTCCTAAAACATAGATCCTGCGAACTACAGATACTCAAGTGTAAAATCTCATGGTTATATCAGTTGGACAAAGGACACTCCTTAGACATAGTGTACATTGACTTTGCCAAGGCCTTTGACTCAGTTTCCCATTCTAAGCTCCTTCTCAAACTTTCTAAATATGGTCTCTCTGGTCCCCTTTTAAGCTGGATATCAAATTTTCTTAAGAATAGATTTCAAAGGGTCAAAATTCGAAACTCCCCATCATCTCAGCTCAAAGTGTCTAGTGGTGTGCCCCAAGGTAGTGTATTAGGTCCAACTTTGTTTCTTTTGTACATAAATGACATTATTGACAATATCAAAAGTGAAATTTTTCTTTTTGCAGATGATCTAAAAATTTTGAATGTATCAACAAATTTTATGATTCTTCAACAATACCTTGATACTCTTTCAAATTGGTCTACCGCTTGGCAGTTACCTATATCTACTACAAAAAGTTATGTCTTGTATTTGGGTGCAAAAACCCATCGTGTCAATTTACACTTTCTTACCAACATCTCCCATCAAATGCAAGTTATGTTAAAGAATTGGGAATTCTAATATCTCTTAATATGAAGTTTAAAGAACACTAGATACATCGTAAAAAATGCCTATAATAGGACTACTTTAATTTTCAAGTCTTTCGTCTCCCGTGAGAAAAATACTCTAGCAAAGGCTTTCGTTACTTATGTACGTCCAATATTAGAATACTGTAGTTCAGTATGGAATCCGCATTTTTTGCGGACGTACGTTACATCGAAAATGTTCAACGTAGATTTACCAGAAAGATTTTTGGTCATAAATCTGGTTTGTCCTATGAAGATAGACTTCAAAAGCTAGGTCTACACAAGCTTGATATTCGTAGATTAGAATCTGCCCCCTGTACCATGTACAACATAATCCACAAAAAAACAATTCTAAATCCTGATGACTTTTTCTGTATAAACAACAACAATACGCGTCGTAATCATGATCTAAGATTGACAACAAAGTCAGTTCATACTACTGCTTGCCAGTTTGATTTTTTTAACCGTTATATTAATGTCTGGAACTCTTTATCTTTTGATATCGTTAATTCTCCCAGTTTGCACACTTTCAAAGAAAGAATTAAACGTCTAAATTTTGATAATCGAATTGGGGGAGGCATGTAAGTTGTTACTTTTTAAGTAACCTTTGCACCCTATTGCTGCATGATTTATCTATTTCTTGAAATATTTACATTTCTTGCGAGTCGATTTACTAATCTTATTCTTTGTATGAATTTATATTATGTATTTCACTTTGCATTTTTCTTTCGTTTTGTTTTGTGTAACAGCAATAAATATTTTTCATTTCATTCCAAAATATTCCGAATTTCTTCTGATTCATCAGTCATTGACAGCCTATAAAGCCTGCTGCAACGATACTGATACACTGTTCGCAGAGAACTCGTTCGCGCCCGGGTCTACGAGTAATTAATATAAGGTAAAGTGGGGTGACTTTGATCAGGGGCGACTTTGATCAGAGTATGGCATTTGATAACTATGCCATACTCTGATCAAAGTCGCCCCTGATCAGAGTCACCTCACTTTAGCTTATAAATTGACTCGGCGCGGAGCGCCGAAAATTTTTTGAATTTTCAGCCCTGAAAACGTCTAAAATTTAAGGAAATTTTATGTTTGGCCAGCCAAAAATTTTGTGCCAATTGGCACAAACGCTCAAATTTTTTTGTGCCAAAAACCATGTTTTGGCACAAAAAAACACTGGCCAGGCTGGCTTACGCCACTGAGTATAAGTGAAAATTGTTGCGCTGGCTTACGCCACAGTATAAACGAAATTGCGCCTCGCAGCGCCAGGTTACGCTATGCCTGGCGTAAGTCAGCGCAAGCAGGCAGTGCAAAAATCTTGTCGGCCGATTTTACGCCAGCTTACGCCAACTTTGGGAATATTTTTACAGGTCGGTTCCCTTCCAAATTATGGTCCAAACTGGCATTTTTGAACTCATCCAGATGCCAGCTATCCAGATCAGTTCAAAAATCCAGGCGCTCATGACATTCAGGAACTCATTTGCATAAAATCTGCACACATCTCACCTAGTCCTTGTCACTACAGAAAAATCCTACCTTCTTCAAGAATCGAACCTGGTCCACCAGCCTATGAACTTAATGCGTTTACCACTACACACTTTCACCAAAAAGTATAAACACTATTCTTTTACATACCTGTAAGACCTCCGACCAGTTGGGGGGGGGGGTAAATCCGGAATTTTGGGGGGGGGTAGGAAAAAGTCGCTCAATGGCTAGCCATATGGCCGACGATTTCTGAGGGGGTTCCCATCGCACTTCCTCCCAATTACATAACTTTTATTTGGGTTAGAAACATGATTTATCCATCCAGAAAGAGCATCCTTTTTCTGTGTGTTGTTTTATAAAATTTGACACGGAGTGAATCACGGCGTTTTAATCAAAATGCGGCAGTTTTTTCCAAAATTTGGTAAAATGTTGGAAAGCTTTTGAAAATTGTCGTGATTTGGATTCAAATGATGAAAAACATCAAGGAGCATACAACTAACACTTTTAAAAACCATTTCCAGCATGATTTAGCAAAAAAACTCACGATTTTTGATTTGTCTGCTCATATAGCGTAGGATTGGTTATACTCCTCACGCTGCGCTGTGCTAGGCATTCTATGCCAGAAACAACTATAAAAATCAATAAATTTTTTTGACCAATCAAAATGATGACAGATCTCGCTCCGCAATGCTTTCTCTCGCGGGCGGCCTCCATCAACGCTCATCTCCATTCTCCGTGCACCGTTCTTTTTTCCCGAAGATTTTTTCCACGTGAGAACCATACTTAAATTTTTTCCCTCACTATCTGAAAATTTTCCTTATTTTTAAAAACGTTTATAATGTGAGAACGGATCACCGTTTTTTCCTCGAAGATATTTTCCACGTGAGAACCAGTGTTTTTTGTGCCAAAGCATGGTTTTTGGCACAAAAAAATTTAGAATGGCACAAAAAATTTTGAGCGTTTGTGCCAATTGGCACAAAATTTTTGGCTGGTCTAACATTGAATTTCCTTGATTTTTAGACGTTTTAAGGGCTGAAAATGAAAAAAATTTCCGGCGCTTTGCGTCGAGTCAATGAATGTAATATTTCCTACTCGTTTGACCCGAACACGAACGATTTCTTCTCGAACTGCGTTATCACTATCGTTGCAGCAAATTTTATAGGCTCTCAATGACTGATGAATGAAAAGAAATTCTGAATATTCTCCGTTCATTCAGTCAGATTCGGATGTAAAACTGAAATTCTTACTTTTTGTGTTTGGCTGATTCACATAGAAAAATTGATATCGTTGGTACAAAGTTTCGACCGGAAATTTACTCAATTTCCGACTTTATTTTCTGTAGTCTTCACATTATATAGATATTTCACGAAGCATTAGGGACGAAGCGCGTAGCCCTCTTCTGATTGCTTGAAAATCAAGTCCCACCCCTCACGCAAACACGTTATTTACTCTACAGTATGTGCGTATTATTGGTTATATTGGTTTTAACTAACAACTTCATTTGGAAGAGCCACAACAGCACTGCGCCCTTCGGGCGCAGCTACTGTACCCTAAGCCTAAGGAAAATTTTAAAGGAAAAATGAATGGAAAATTTTCAGTATTTCCTTTTTAAAATGCATAATGCATTTTCGACATCTCAAAAATTTTGACCAATTAACAAGGGGGCGGCAATTTCGGCCAATCAAAAGAGGGCTACGCGCTTCGTCCCCAATGCTCAGTAGATATTCCTAGTCGAAAATTGATTCAATTTGAACTTCCCGAACAATTATACAGTTATTTAAATTTTCTAAACATTTAATTTCTTTTTAAGTCGCCGTGAACTATTTTCTTACACTGTTTTTTGTTATCTCCTTGACATGATTAGGTGAAAAATGAGTTAGGCACGATTTTTACGAAAAATTAATGCGTGAAACGCAGCTTTATTGTGGTATATTTTTATCAAACTTTTGGTCTAAAATCTTTCCGCAGTTTTCAGTAATATGTTTCCAGTAGAAAGAATTTTTTGTGCCAATGGCACAAATTTTTTTGGCAACTTGTGCCAAATGGCACAAATGCCCGTGCTAAAAAACGCTAGACTGAGAACCGAATCCAAGATCTTTTTCCTCACTTTCCAAAAATTTTCCACGTTTTTAAAAACGTTTATAATGTGGCTACGGATGCTTTTTCAAGCATTTTAGGAGCATGCTCAAGCATTTAGATGTTTTTGGAGTCACTAACCTACAAAAATTAGGAAAAAAATCGAGTAAATTCTGGTTAGGTTGGTCAAGATGTGCTGATGAAGAATATATTGGTGTTCTACAGGTGTAGAGAAAGCATATTAACAGTAGAGTTCTCGTGAATTTATCCGCTATTAACTTTTCTGTCGTTTTTTCAAAGTAGAATTACCCAACTTTATTTAAAATTTTTGGATTTTCACTTTCTAAAACGCTGGAGAATGAACCTTCACAACGTTGAGAATTGAATTAAAATCAAAATGGGGAAGTGTAATTTGTTTCCTATTCCGGCGCCTGGCGCGGGAAAAATTTTCGAGTTTTCATATTCTAAAACGCTGGAAAATAAATTTCTGCAACAAATATTCGTGAACAGAAGTTCTAAAATAACGGTCTGGAATGATGTCTTGCATTTCCATCGTCAATAAACGCAAAAGTTTATGCTGCAAACGTTCGAAAAATTCCAAGCGCCGAGAGAAAAAATTGAGAGATGAAAAATCCCTATTTTCGGCAAAATACTGACTGTTAACGATTAGAAAATGAGACGAGCTACCTTGATTGATAGAAACTGTTGAGCATAAGTAGAAGTAGATATAAGATTCTCATCGGCTGATAATTGACTTTTTTAAATATCGGCTTATGGTTTTTTAGGCGAGCAATGATCGATAATATAATATATTGTTTTCTATGGCAATTCTTGCATTGATCAGTTTTATATGTTATTCTTTATTGGAAAAGTGTAAATCTTAGGTCATTTTAGTTTATTTGTGATGAGAAAAACGTTGAATCTAATGACAATGTGATATTTTCTCTCAATGCATTGTGGCACAACGGTTGATGAATAATTTTTAGCCTTCACCCGAGAGAAAAAATTGAGAGATGAAAAATAACGAATTTCGTCAAAATAATGACTGTTAACGATTAGAAAATGAGACGAGCTACCTTGATTGATAGAAACTGTTGAGCATAAGTGGAAGTAGTGGCCGCGGTTGATAGAAGATAACGATTATTATGGCCATGACCGACGCGAAGCGCCGGAAAATTTTGACATGTTGACTTTTTAAAGTTTACCAGAATGCTTTAGAATTCCCCAAAATTTTTTCCACAATGAGAACCATACATGTAATTGGGGGGGGGGGAAGTGCTATGGGAACACCCCTCCAGAAATCGTCGACCATATGGCTAGCCATTAGGCGATCGCCCCCCAGGATTTTCCAATCCTATGGCTAGCCACATGGTAGCCCTGGGGACCCCCATACTTTTGGTGGGAAAAATACTAAAAACATGTCAATTTTTTTAATGAAACATCAATTTTTTCGGCGCTTCGCGCCATAAATACATTTTTTCATCATTTTTTAGACAAAAATTACTATTTTTTGAACCATTTTTCGGACTTTTTTCGTCAAAAAATCGAATTTTCTTTACCTTCAGAGACCCCTCCCCCTAAAATTTTGGGAATTACTGACCCCCGGCCCCAAAAAAGTGGCCCAGCCCACCCCCAGACCTCAGGGCTCCATTACATGTATGATGAGAACCATACCCAATATTTTTTCCTCATTTCCAAATTTTTTCCTTAAAAGACCCCATTTGAGGAAATAACAATGGTACGGATCAGTGTTTTTTTTTGTACTTTACAAACGAAACGGTCCAGAGTACAAACGAAAATTTGGGCTTCGTTTGTACCGGTACAAACGAAAATTTTTGGACAAAAAATTTTTTTGTTACTCAACAGCTGTCAGTATTCAGTATCAGTGGACTTTGTAGGACTTGTTTGTTATGCGTCCACATCGAAAACGACAAACTAGCAGCTGTGGCATAATAATAAAAGCTTTTTGTGGAGTATTTCACTAGTGCATGTTATGTGCCTCATGATCAAGGGTTTTATGTGTCTGAATTTGTAGCCTTTCTATGTGTCTCGTGGAAATAGCCAACGTATTCATATTTCACAGCATTTTTGTTGCATTTTATAACAATGAATCCTTTTTTCAGCAATTTTTCGCAAATTTTGGAGTACAGACGGTATTTGAGAGGTCGTTTGTACCAGTACAAATGGACCGAGTACAAAAAAAAAACACTGGTACGGATGCTTTGTTCTGCATTTTAGGAGCATTATCCAAACATTTAGATGTTTTCGTCGTCGGTAATCTGCAAAATTGAGGAAAAATTGAGAAAATTCTAGTCAGGCCTTGACCTGATGAACGACACATTGATATTTTACAACAGTTGAAAGCACATTAACGGTATATTTCTCATGAATACATCTTCTCATAACATTTCTGTAATTCTGTTTTATTTCCTTGCGCCGGAGAAATTTTCGGATTTTTATATTCTAAAACGCTGGAAAATTAATTTCTCCAAGAAACAATGCTGAATAGAAGCTCCAAATTAACAGCGACATGATGTTTTCAATCTTCATCGTTAATAAATGCAAAAGTTCATGTTGAGACGTTCGGAAAATTCCAAGGTAGCGAGAAAAAATTGAGCGGATTGATGAAAAAATCTCAATTTCCGGCAAAATACTGACTCTTGACGAATAAAAAAATTAGTTCAATTGATAGAAATTGTTGAAGGTTTATTAATAAGTGGAAATAGATATGCTAACGACTGCATCTGACAGGAAATAATGACTATTATACTCATGACCGGCGCAAAACGCTTCAAAAATTTGAGATTTTGACCTGATAAAAATCACTAAAACGCATCTTTTCGGCTTTGAATTCCCCAAAATTTTCTTCCACAATTAGAACCATGCCCAAATTTTTTTCCTCAAAAGACCCCATTTGAGGGGAAAAACGGTGTCTCCATACAGTGTTTTTTGTGTGCCAAAACATGATTTTTAGCACAAGAAAATTTGGAATGCAGATGCAGACTTTTCAGGCTTTGTGCAGAATTTTATTTGGAGATTTCTGCACTGGTGCAGGATTTTTTGGGTCATGTGTTGTTGGATCACATATGTATATTCTTCTATTATGTGTCAATCATTGACTCTGAACGTTTAAAATCAATTATTTTTTCATTTTAAGACTTTGAAATCTCTATTCAAAAAAACTATAAATTCGTTCAAATTTAACATTGAATTACACATTTAATTTGCTTTTTTCCTATATTCACTATTGTTGTATTGTAACAGGCACTGTTTTTCCCCAAATCGTGCTTTTTTGGGGGAAACAATCGAAAAAGGGAAAAAACTTTTGGGCTCTTCTCCTATTTGGGGAAGAAAATTTTGGGGATCGGATGTAGAAAAGATGTATTTTGGTGCATTTTAGAAGGATGTTTTATTTTTACATTTTAGAAGGGTGCTTTTCATTTTAGAAGGGTGCTTTTGGTGCTTTAATAATCATTATTATGTATCGCCTAAATTTAGCTACACTACCTTTTGGCAAATTTTTGACTTTACTGCTACCTGAAAAAATCTGACTTTGGCGACCTTTGGTGTAGGCACAATTTTTATGTAAATTGATTATGTAAAATTATTTATGTCAAAATGGGGTGAAAGTATCTTTAATTACGTTTCTATCAAACCTTGTTTTGTGCACGGACATTTGTGCCAATAAGCACAAATGTCCGTGCACAAAACAGCATTTCCATCAAGAGTTTTTTTGTGTGCATGGACATATTTGTCAATTGGCATAAGAGGCCCAAAAAAATTTGTGCCAATTGCACAAAAAAATTTATCCCTAGAAATGTACCGAAAATTATAGAAAAGTTTTGGATAAAAGTTTGGTATAACGTAAAAATCGTGTTCACCCTATTTTTCAGAAATCACGTGAAAATCAGTGGAATAAATAATCTGTGGAAAAAAGGTTCATTATCCGAAAAGAAAATGTCAAAAAATTGGATGAGCAATATTAATTTTTCTATTTGAATAAAACACCAGAAATAAGATTTTCAGCCTCCAATCATACATGCACATAGGGGTAGGGAGGGGGGTAAACCCCCATACCTGAGACCCTGGCCGCTCCCCCTGGCCAAAAAAATCTTCAAAACACCCCCCTGAACTTTTTTGAAGACAGCTTTTTTCATGATTTTTGTGCATATTTTGTATGAAAAACAGGCTTGTAGAACTTTTTGTTTTTATGCTCACCGACCTCCCTAACTCCCTGGGAAAAAAGTCCATGGACTCTCCCCCCTGGAAAATTCTTGCCGTGCATGTCTGCTCCGATCCGAATCTCACTGAATGAACACAGCAAGTTCACATTTTCTATTCATTTATCAATCATTGACAACCTAATAAATTTGCTGCGATGATACAAATAAACATTTTGAAGAAAAGTTCGGATCAAATAAAAGTTGTCAATCATAGTTTTTTTTTAGCATTTTACAAGCCATGGCTTGTTGGACTGACAAAATGGCTTGTAGAATTTTAGTTCAACAAGCCAAAATGGCTTGTCAGAATTTTTTGAGTCATGTGTTTGATCATATCGGACACAGAAAAGATGCATTTTGGTGCATTTTAGAAGGTCATAATCTCAAAATTTTCCGGCGCTTCGCGCCGGTTATAACTTTGATAAGCATTATTTATTTCCTAGCTCTGGCGCTGCTTCTAACATGTCTAACTTCATTTATCATTTGATCTTTAATAGTTTTAATCATCTTAAACGTATTATCTCATGTTTTAATTGGTTATCTTCAACATTTCATCTTGATATTCAATGAAGATTCACATTTTCCCCTTGACACATTTTTTGAGAAAGATCAATACGTCAAGTCTGTAAACTTTTTGAAGTGATTATTCCTTTCTTAACGTAAAATCAATTCAGAAGCTTCATGGAAGTAGTTTTCGGAAATTTGTACTCTTCTTACTCATATCTTTTCGGCCAAGTTCATGAGAGTATGTGAATAAATTAATGGTTTTAAAATTTTTCAAACATAAAATTCCAGAAACTACGACTTTTGAACAGAAAATTCGAAACTAATTCTTCAAATAAGTGGTTAGAAAATTGATTTTCCAGCATTGCAGAATGTCAATACCCAAATAATTTTTCTGGTGTTTCAGGCAGGAAAGATTAATAGCTTTTTTAGGCTCTCACTTGTCATCATAGAAGACTTGACCGTCAATTTATCATGTAATTCAAAGTCATTATGTTCTTGGATAGTTTGCTGGGAAATGTTTTTCCACAATGCTTGTAGATTAGACTTGGATCAAACTCAAAAATTTCAAATGTTTCCTGAATTTTAATGAATTAACGGCTCTAAAATGTTATTGAATAAATGTTGAATGACATCTCTTTTTTTATCGATTGTCATGATGCTCAATATATACATTTCTTTAAAAAATAACCTAGCATTGGAATTTATTCACGTATACTGATATTATAAAATTGGCTTGTAAAAATTTGGAATGGCTTGTAAAATTTGAGGTCAACAAGCCACTTGGCTTGTGACTCGTAGGTCAAAAAAAAAACCCTGTTGTCAATATTATGTTTAGTGACTCGACGCGAAGCGCCAGAATTTTTGCGTTTTTAAGCTCTAAAATGCCTAAGAATGAAGGAAATTCAATCTTTCAGTAGTCAAAATGTTTGTACCAATTGGCAGAAATAATTAAAATTTTTATCCATTCTATATTTTTTTGTGCCAAAAACAGTTTTTTGCACAAAAAACACTGTCTCCATCTGTTTTCTCCCAGACCTATTCTCTAAATGGGAGGGGGAGACCAGAAACTTGTCTCCATTTTTCCCTAGTCGTTTTTCCGCTTAAAAATGCTCATAGATGCTTTATTTAAATGTTTTTGTACTTATTCGATGTCGTCATACCTGAAGATCTCCCGTCGGTTTGAAGGGGGCACTGTTTTTTTCCCGCCGACCTATTTTCCCCAAATAAGGATGAAGTCGAAAAAAAATTTTCCTACATTCGCCAAGTTTTTTTCACTTAGAAATACTCATAGATGCTTTATTCAAGTGTTTTCGAGCTTATTCAAATATTCCGATATCTTTAGAAGAGCGGTTAATTCATCGAAATCGGGTAAAAAATTAAAATTTTGGTTACCTATGCACTTTGGCGACGCGACCCCCAAGGTTTTAAACGTAATGGGTATAGACAACTCAAGCTAATCAGTTTTTTAGCGTGTGAGGTATAGACAGCGAATATGGTTTAAAGATCAAAGTGTGAAGTGAAAGCTGTACTCTCCACATGCATATAACATGTAACGCAAAATCGGTCAGACATCGCCTTTTTGGTCACTAGGGTAGGGGGTGACTTCACTTTTTTGGGGCTTTGGGTGTACAGTGAAAAATTTCAGGTCCGAAAAAGTCAATTTTTTACTTTTTTCGGCTCAATAAGAAATATTTATTTCACATTACAATTATCAGGACCTGCCTTCCTAGTAGCAGCCCAAGTTCAATTTCATTTTATTCTATATTATACGCCTTTCTCTATATTACTGTGCCTTTGTGAAAATTAGTCAACACATGTGCAGCAGGTTTTTTTGCTTAGGCCAGGTTGCAATATGCAACTTAAAAAAAAATTTGGTTCTACACTGTACAGGGAAATTTTTGGTTGCTCACTATAAAATTGATAATCTAATCGGTTTAATTATTAATTTTTTAATTTCATCTAAAAAACGATTGAAAGCTAGTTTTCTTGTATTTTATTTGATTTTGATCTTCTCGCCATTCGACCAAAGAATTCAATGGTTTTTTCTCCGTTTTGGCGTAGTCATTTTTTTGCTCATTAATATCGACAGATGCTTCATTTATGGTTTTACGCTTGTTTTAACATTCTAATATACTCGGAGTTAGTAATTTACTAATTATAAATATGTATATAGAAATCATAAGAGATAGTTTCATGATCTAAAGCATAGCAAAAGTCAACTGGTATTTTATTTTGGATTCGAACATCAGTAATTTTGGGGCCCAGCGCCTGAAAAATTTGTGTTTTGACATTTTGGAAAGTTGAAAATCAATATTTTCAGAATTTATCTTCTGTATAAACTGTCTAATTTTAAAGTCAATGCAGTGAATTTTCAGTCGGTCAAACTGAAAATTCAACAGTTAGGCAAGCAATCAATAACTTCCACTTTTCAATCAGCAAGAACTTCCACCATTGCTATACACAGTAATTTTTTTCCAACTGCAAATATTCTATGTTCACGAAAGTCAAAAATTCCTAAGGTCCACAAAAAGATTTTGTTAAAATAATCAAGAAAAATCTTGATCTTCGTCAGCTTTGTGAAAAAGCAAGATCAGACATCCATCCATAATATATAGATGTTTAGAAGATGTAACATAAACTAGAACAACATTTTCCAACCGCGCACTCAAATTGATACCAAGAATTATAAATTCTACCATTTTTATGTAATTAACATGATGCGGATTCCAAGCCATAAAGTACAAGACGTACGTAAACCTTAAAAGCCTGTATCTTAAAATCCGTATCTTTTGACATGAAACAATGCAAAATTAAGTTTGCCTTTTGAATACCTTTTTTGGCGATGTGATTGAAGTGTGTATGTAATGAAAGATTATTAGATACAACAATTCCCAAATCTCTTATTACTTTTTCCTTGTCTGGAAACCCGTCTTCCTTTATTACATATATGTGCATTCTGGTTAGCCAATATATATGCATAGTAACCTTCTGTGGTTGGCATATGCATTTACCAAGCTTCTTTCGACCGTTGTACATACTACACTGATTGTGCCGTTTATCAGCACAATCTGACTGACCAGATTAAAATTTTCCTGGTTCAAAACCGTATACTTCGGAGTCAGAAACTAATGAACTCAAGTGTTATCTTGGACGAAGGTTTGTACAAAAATAAACGAAATATGGTGTTTTTTGCATAAAAAATTTGCACAATGATTTCTCGGACGATGTTTGTACATGTAGAAAGAAGCATGTAACTGAAAACCCTGGGTGGAAATCGAATTCTGAACAGCAATTTTTGTAAACTCGTATCAACTGATTGAATATCTGTATAAGTTAATTATATAGTACGTTCTACAGTGTGCTACAAGCCCATTTTTCGATATTCTTCAATTAAAAATTTTTGGCTCCCAAAATTTCAATTTGGCCCCTAAAAATTTAGGCCTAGGAGCAATTTGGCTCCTGGTTTTCAAACCAAAAAAAGCCTGGCTACAACTATTAACGTATAGCAAATATCATGCTTTTTATCGAACTTGACTATCATGTGGTTCCACCACGAAAATCTTACATTTTACTTTTTTCATTTACAAAATAACATTTCTGTCATGAGTTCATGTGTTCCTCATCAATTTTCATGAAAAACACCCATTGATCTATTACTTTGTCTACTTCCCCATCAAGTTGATCCGACTCAGATGACAAATTTTCGAACATCAGATCATGCTTAAAACAGCATCATGCAACTAATTCTCATCAATTTTCATGAAAAACACCCGTTGATCTACTACCTTTTCTACTTCCAGATCAAGTTGATCCAATTCGGCTCTCAAACTTTGTGGCATCAGGTCATGCTTAAAACATTATCAGGCAACTAATTCTCATCGATTTTCATCAAAAACAGCCGTTGATCTGCTAATTTTTATACTTCCTGATCAACTTGATCTGATCCAGATAAAAAATTTTCGGACATCAGATCACAGTAAAACAATACCCTGCAACTGCTCTGCATTGAATTTCATCGAAAACAACTGTTGATCAACTAATTTTTTACTTCCGGATCAACTTGATCTGATCTATATCAAAAATTTGCTGATAGTAGATCACACTGAAAACGTCACCCAGCAACTGCTGTGCATCGAATTTCATCAAAAACAACCATTGATCTGCTAATTTTTTAACTTTCGGATCAACTTGATCTGCTCTGCATCAGATCAACAAACTTCAAATATAATGCACAAAAAATTCTGAAATATCAACTAACGTATAAATCAATCTTCATTTTATTACAGGAACCATAACCAAGTCGTCCGATAAATGGAAACACAATATGCAAAATTGTATTTACGATCATCAAGTTGCATCTTCCAACACAACTAGTCACATGACTTTACATTGGTCGCCATCTTGGAAATTTTATTTTGTGAACCGCTCGATAAAATAGCGGCAAAACATGACATTAATCGTATTCCAACTCGCTGAATTCAATAAACACAAGATCAAAGCTCTATCTCAAATATATAATACGCCACGGCCAATTCTTTTTTTATGCGAATTAAGTTTATGCAAATTTTTCACTTCCAGTGACTTTTTTCGAGGAATGAAAAAATTTTCACCAAGAGATTTCCAGTACGCCGGATCAATCGGAATCACTTTCGGAAGCTGAACCTAAAAAAATTTCTTGTCAATTTTTTGACTGGTGTAAAGTCACTTTACACCATCATAATTCCGTTACAGGATGTGTATTTGAGTTTTTTTATTCTTCATCCAACAAAAAAATAATCATGTTCCCGGCCCTATTCTAGCCTGAGATATTCATATGATCATCAAAAAATCATCTTTACACCATATTACAACGAGGAATGATTTTTTCCAAAAATCTCAAGAGGCGTTTTGCATTTAGGTCCTTACCATCACTGTAACGGAGCCCCGAGGTCTGGTGGGTCGGACGACTTTTTTTGGGCCGGGGGTCAGTAATTCCCAAAATTTTGGGAGGAGGGGTCTCTCAAGTATGAAAAATCGATTTTTTTCACGAAAAAAGTCCGAAAAGTAGTTCAAAAAATAGTAATTTTTTTCAAAAAAGACCGAAAAAATGTATTCATGGCGCGAAGCGCCCAGAAAATTCACATTTTTGACCATTTTTTGTTCAAAAATTGACATTTTTCATCAAAAAATTAACATTTTTCAGTATTTTTCCGACAAAAAGTATGGGGGTTCCTACGGCTACCATATGGCTAGCCATAGGATTGGGAAATCCTGGGGGTGCGGTCGCCCAATGGCTAGCCATATGGTCGACGATTTCTGGGGAGGTTCCCACAGCACTCCCCCCCAATTACAAATATGTATGCATTGAACACCGAAAACCACTAATCCTTTCTAATAGCCGCTAATTAGGATGGCGCGGGTAAAATCCGACCATTTTTCGGCCATATTTTACACTACAATATACGCTACAGTATCCCGATCGTGCTATATTTTACACTGTTAAGATAGAGGAGATCGACTTACATATGTTCCGAAATGTCTCTTGGTTCGCAAGAAAAACAATCTCAAAGTCAAGAGGGGGATGCACCTAGGACAAACATCGCAAAAGCACTGTCGTGCTTATGATTGGTAAATTACTGGCTCTAGATCTTTTACATCGAAAATGTTTTTGAACGCTTCCGCCAACCAAATGGTGAAAACACTCAGGAAATTCAGTTCTAGAAGTCTGGAACTGACACGAAGTGGATGATATACAAGAGAAGTAACTTTTAATCATTTTTCTGATGAAATTAAGCGGATTTATCAATTTTAATGTGAGCAACTAAAAATGTATTTGTCCAGCCAAATTTTTTCCCCAAGTTGCACATCGCAACCTGACTTTTGCAAAAATAGCGGCCCAACCGGGTTATCCTACTACCAGAAATTTTTAACCTTGGCCTTGCAGATCACAGGCCTTCCCTAAGCCTAAACCTAAGGAGACTACTAAGCCCGAGCTTCAAAATTAGCCATACCACAACATCAGATCACTCTTGGATACTGAGATCCAAAAATCAAAAAAGGTTTCTAGTAGGATATCAAGGTTGGCCAAAAATAATCCTGATGATTGATTTGAATAATGACTAATCTAATATGTGAGCCTTATTATTCTGCGTTTGATTGGGAATTTATTCAAAATGATTGATCTGTTATGTGGGCTTCTACTGTGATTTTGAAGGGTTTTTTTGAATAAATTTGTTGAAAAAAACATCGTTTTTATTCCACATTCGTTTACAAACTTTTTAGTTTTGGCTTGTTGAAATTCGGATTGGCCTGTAAAATTTTGACCCCAGAAGCCAATTGGCTTGTCGAGAAAAAATGAAAAAACCCTGCTATGAAAGGTAAACTTATTATGTTTATACGGATTTCAAAGACCTCGAACTGTTAAAATATGCACAAAAACGCATAAATAATTCGTCTGCAGAATTTTTGAGCGAAAAAATTAGTAAGAAGAAAATGGGATTAAATTTTGACTTTGATCTTCATTTAGGTAAAAACGCCTTGAGAAAAAATAATGAATGGACCGTTAGGAGGGGTTCGACGAGTTAAAATTTTTTGAAAATCCATATATACTCTGACCAGGGCCGTGAGCAGGATTTTTTAATGGGGGGCGGACTCAATTTTTTCACTGAATAGCCCCCAGAAAATGTTGATCTTACGCGGATATACTGTGTGCATACTGCCTCAATGGGGGGCGGGCGGCCGCCCCCCCGCCCCCTTGTGCACGGCCCTGACTCTGACCTACCTTACCTTTGGATATTTTTTCAGTATGAAGACGTGTTCGGGTTCAGGGTGAGGGAGACCGAAATTTGGGTTTGTGACATACATGTAATTGAGGAAAAGTGCTAATGGAACTCTCCCTAGAAATCGTCGGCTATATGGCTAGCGATTGGGTGACCCTCTTGATTTTCCAATCCAGTGGCTAGCCATATCGTCTCTGCGCCGACAAGAAATTCTATATCGACTTTTGATATTTTCAAGGTAAACGCCTCTAAACTTTTGATACTTCATGATAAATTGGCTTTTAATTCTCTAATTCTAAATTACTATGAGTAAAGTGATGGATGTAGAACCCTTTTCAGATTTAAATTGGGTTACACCAAGACCGTAAAATTGATGTAACTCTATTCTCATGAAAAGTGGATATAGAACCTTTTATCGGAGCAGCGACGGTATGGAAGTCATCGGGACCCCTACACTTTTGATCGGAAAAATACTGAAAAATGTAAAATTTTTGATGAAAAGATCTATTTTTTGATCTAGTTTTTTACAATGGTCAAAAATGTCAATTTCCTCGGCGCTTCGCGTCATGAACCATTTTTTGAACTTTTTTGGCGAGAATTTTTGGTGAATCTGTGACCTCAGGCCCCAAAAAGTAGCCTGACCCCCCGAGACCTCGAGGTCCCCTTATATGTATGGTTCGGGAGGATTCCACTATCTCAACTACTTGTATGCTGAATAACCGATTTTCGAGAAAATGACACCGGGTTGTCGTTTTTTGAGAGAAAATAGTCAGCTGGTTTAAAATTGAGGTACATGTGTCTACTTCCCGTTCTCCCAGTTGAAAATCCGATGATGCATCCTGTTTGGGATGAAATTATTTTCCTATGATATGATAATCCCTCCAGTGTAAATAGGAAGCATTGAATGGTATGCGTCGTATGTTTTATCCTTCATTTTTCAATTCAGAATGACATTTCGCCGGGCAAATGAAGTTGCGTGTTGGGCTAGAGCAGTAATATTGTCGTTTTGCTGGATCGCTGTTTCGGTAAGATTAAAGTCAAAAAATACTGTTGTATATTTGTAGGTTTGCACGTATTGAAGAAAAATATGAACATTTGAAAGGGAAAATGTCCTTCAGATTGAAACCTGATAAAGAGAATGCATTTATTTATCACTGCAACAAAGCTCATATATTGATTGCGAAAGAATGATCTGAACGCAAATAAACTTATTTCAGAATGAGTTTTTCGACTATACTGTGTGATCGACCCTTGTTGAAGAGCTAGTTTGAATGTCTGATTTTTCTTTTGCAGCAGCCATCAAAAATCGACAACGAAACTGATTTCACTTTCTTGAACGTTAGTGGGAACTGCATGCTGTACGCTAAACGTATTGCTCTCACTGTATACAATAATAGCAACACTAAAGTCGCTGAAATTTATTCAATTCCATTAAAAAATGTCGTTAGTCAGAATGCACCCGGACAATGTAAAGATTATCACGGGGAGTAAGTGTTCACAAATATAAATTTATGTATTTGAGTGAAAGCACGTCAAATTTTATTTTTTCTTTACAGTATCACCCTGAAATTCGGAAGATCGTCGGGCGGTCCTCACAATTTAGGTGTTGATGATTTCACCGTAAAGTAAGAGCGATATCTGTGCTGAGCTCTGAGCTTAAAGAACTGATTAAAAAACTTCTAAAAGTACCCAGATCCATTTTTATTGGTATTGATTTTTGCATGAATTTGTCGAAATAGAACATTCCGATTTTGTCGCTAATTCATTTTATCTAGTTGTTTGAAAAAATAAATACATCACCTAAATTTGAGCAATTTTATCACTGGAGGACAAACTAACTTTTTTAGTGACGACTTATGATCGTAGAATTTCGACTTTCTCTTTAGTAATTTAAAAATTCGTAAATTTCAGGCTCGTTTTCAACGAAAGCAGAACGTTAAATTGGTGGTATGTCGTTGGTGTCAATATTTCCGGTAGCGGATCACTTTTTTATGAAACGTCGAATAAAGTCGACCTTTCTTTTAATCGATCGGAAAGTCAAGGCTACATCGACGGCCCGAAACGCTTTTGTTTCGCCTGCGGTCAGCAGCGACCATTCATGTTTTATAAGCGGTCCAATGACGAAGCCAAAAGTCCTACCAAAGTCAAATTCGGCTTAAATTTTACAAATTTGCAGGTTAGTCAGGTGTTGAAAAGTTTTTTGCGACATTTTAGAAATTTCGAGCAGCTTTTGCACATAACATCCGAATAAGCAGCGATATGAAAGATTTTTGTTCGCGCAGTCTCATTATAAGTTGAGTATCGTGGAAAGGCCTTATTAATTCAGATGACCCAAAACCGAAAGTTTATTCAGTGAACAATTTGAAACCTTGAGAAAAGTTAATGCATTCGGATTTCAGTTCACAGTGCTTAAGCATGAAACAATAATGTTTGTGTTTCGAACAAGTTTCTGGCCCCAATATGCAGTTTGTCATTGAAAACCCAAGTTAGTGTCACTGAAAAATCGTGGATTCTCGGTGACCGTGGCTATCTGCTTACGCTTCGCGTATAATTTGCATGGAGAATTTCGTCCATTTTTCAGCTTCAACCTTTCAAAGTTAACAGCACACGTGGAAAAAATTGGTACGGTTTCACGGACAATGTTTACGATTGCGTACCGTTTATGTCGGCCGGCGTTTGGATGTTCTTAGTCAGCACGTCCATTCTCTTATGCATAATTTTGTCGGGAATTTTTATGCTGGCTAGTTTGAAAACTAACGATCGTTTCGACGATATCAAAGGCAAATCCTTGGTCGTTAACGTGAAGGAATAAGTAGCGCGGCGTCAATTATTCCCCCAGATACTACGTACATTTGATAGGGATGCAACGGGTACCCAAACCCAAATATCAGGTACCCGAGCAATTTTCAGCTACCCGAACCCAACCCGAATAAAACGCTTCTCAGATACCCGAACCGAACCTGAATAGATTTGACAATTTTTTCGGGTTTTATTCGGGTTTATAGGAGACTTTGAAGCACCTATATTCTGGAAAATCAATTAATTCAACAACAATATTTACTTATCAATATTTGTAATTGCATTTTACCAAATTAATTTTAACAAACAATAATTTTTCAGCAGTTTCACCCTTCATCCTGTTTTGACTTGGTTCATAAATTAGACATGCATGGCTAAACAATCTTTCTGAGGGTAATGATACAGGTGGTGATTGCAAATATCTTTTCTCACAACACGCACCAAAATTGGAAATTTTTTTTTATTTAATGGCCACCAATCCAAAGGGTCTTCACAAATACCAAGTCGTTTCTTCTTTTTGTAATTTTCAATTTCCTGAAAGAGCTTTATTCAAATATATATGATTGAGGAAGCATGTTCAAGATTACCATATTAAGCATAAGTGTATTGGCTTGTTGAGTATTTTCTTCTGAACTGCTATCTGATTCATGAGCAATGTCTTCCATACTCAAGCCTGCATAAGTTGTAGACGGTTTTGTTTTGCTTCATTTCTTCATTGGCTGAGGTTCTATATCTATTGCACTTTGTTCAACGTATTTTTCTATGAAACTGGTTGCCAGTCTTACCATTGAATTTTTGCAAAAAATCTATTCTTGTAACATGGATAAAGGTATGCTGCGATGTGACAATGTGCATTCTAAAATGCATTGTTCCTTTAAACTTGTGCTCAGCTTTCTACTGTAATTTTTTCCAACTCATTCTTTTCTATGTCCCCAAATCATTTCTGTATACATTCACAAATCATGTCAACAAAAGTACCCATACTTTATTATATGAGAAGCATTGACAGAATGAACATAACCCATGTACAAGTATGCATACTGCAATGCAGTAATACAAAAAAAGTTAACCTATGTTTATTGAATTACCCGAACCTGAGTAATTTTAGGTTCAATACCCGAACCCGAATAAATCAAATAGGACTATCCGAACCCGAACCCGAATAAATAAAAATTCACTACCCGTTGCATCCCTAACATTTGACACATTATTTAATCTGTATGTCACCGGTCTTCGAGTGAGTTTTTCAAAAGTGTTTAAAATTAAAGGAAAATAATACCAAAAATCAAGCCGCTATTTGTCCAGATAAATTTTTAACAAAATACAGTAATTGTATACATTTTTTGACCAAGTCAATATGCAAATTTTTTAGCTTTTCAGCTGGCGATATATCTTTTTTTCTACAAAGCACAATTTTTTAGTCCGTCCTTGTCAATCGAGTATAGAATTTTTTCACTTCGGGAAGATTTGTGGCGTTTTTGTTAGCCGTTTTTGTCGTCCTACTGTCCCCGGTATTAGAACCTTTTCATTGTGTATACGTGCGTTGTACATGCAAATAGTGAAATCTATATTAAAATTGCACAATGACTTTAAATTTCGAATCGTGCGAGAAAGTCGAGACGAACTGAAATACCGTAAATACCTGTATTCAAGTAGTAAGTACGCATAGATTTTCGAAGCGTTGTGATCTTCACAAACGCAGATACACACACTTACCAAGACCTCGAACGTCAAAGAGGTGGAAATTTTATGAAAGCTGCCCTCTATTTGAACCCCAAATTTCACCATGAAAATAACTCCCGTTCCTGTAATTACTCAATAAGCCGCACATATAACTAACTGATCGTGAGGACTCTATAGTCATGATTTTATGTTGGTCTAATTTTTCCCTATAAATGAGACTTGGAATGCAAGTGGTCTGTTTTTTATAAGAGGCTTCTAAAATGAATTAGGTGACTTATCCTGTAACATGAGTCTATCCCCAAGTGAGCAAATTCCCAATTGAGCGAATTCCCAATTATTTCCAATTGGGCGTTTCCAAACGAGCGTGCGAGAATGTAATAACACTTTCTTCATATTTTCTTTCGTTACCAACATTTTTCCGTGTATGTATTTCTTTTTTCTTTCGTTTTCTGGGTGTATTGTTAATGTTTTTATTTATATATGCTTTAACGTTTTCATCTTTTGTCTCTGCTTTCTTTCCTTTTCGTTTTTCTTGTCATCTACTTTTTTCTTTTGCTCATGAAACAACACATTACAAGTTGTCATTTTAAATAACCGTAGTCTCCTGTATAATTCTAGAACAGTTCGACATGCTCGAATCTTTCATCGTTGTAAGTGTGAAAATCTTCATAAAAAAACATAAACAAAAGAATACTGAAACAAACAAAACATCAAGAGAAACGAAACGTCAACAAAAACGAAGACATGAAGAATAAGTGAAAATAGGTGGAAAAGCATTTAAAAAAAGAAAGAAAACATGAAGACAGTGACAAGAAAGAAGAAGCAACATAGAGAAAGCAGTAAGAAAGAAAGAAAATAATGTGAAAAAAGAACAACAAAGAAAAAATCAGGAGAGATTGAAAGCAAAAGATGAAAAATAATTTAGAACAATCACAAAAGGATAAAATTATGTAGAAAATAGAGCGTGTCGAATTGTATAAGAACTATACGGGAGACTAGGCTTATTAAAAATAAAAACTTGTAATTTGTTGTTTCATGAACAAAAAATAAAACAGTGGATGAAAAGAAAAACGAAAATAAAAGAAAGCAGAGACGAAAGATGAAAACGTAAAAACATGCATAAATGATAGCATTAACAATACACACAAAAAACAAAGAAAAAAATACATACAAATAAACAATATATGGTAAAGAAGGAAAATATGAAGAAACTGTTACCACATTCTCGATCGCTCGTTTGGAATTGCCCAATTGGGAATTAGCTCACTTGGAAATTCGCTCAATTGGGAATCGCCCACATGGGAATCGCTCAATTGAGAATTCGCTCACTTGGGAATTCGTTCACTTGGGAATCGCTCACTTGGGAATCACTCACTTGAGAATCGCTCATATGGGAAACCCCGTTACATGAAGTTTTTACTGTATAATTTTTCACTTAGAAAATTTTTGAGAATTAGTCGAGTTTTGTCAAAAATTTTCAGTTTTATATGACATGCGGCCAGGCAGAAAATTCTGAAAATATGAAATAGAACTTGCTCTCCAGATTCATTATTTGGAAGCATTTTACAAAAAACAGACTATAGGTAGAGCAAACGAAAGTAATTTTTTCTCTATCACATTTTGTATGTATACGCAGCATCATTTGATAGAGCTGCGACCATACATACATGGACTTATTAAGTGGAAAATGCCCTGATGGGGGAGGGAAAAAGGAGGATATACTCGATGAAAGTGTTCAATGCTGAAAAAAGGGTGGACATGGTTGTAAAAGGGGTGAACAAGAAGTTCCACCCAAAAAATTACGAAAAAATACATTCTCCACCAAAACAATTCATTAAAATTCTTCACCCAAAAACGGTTAATGGACATTTGCCAAATATTTTATCTTTGAAAAAGTATTCTGCAGCTGAGTGCAGCATTTATATAACTTGAAAAGTATTTCTGAGTCAAATTTCAGCATATCCTGTTCAGAATTTGTACAGGGTACCCTGACGCAGGTGTCACGAGGAATGAAATGCCCCATTTTTCCGAATAATGTAAAATGTGTTTTTGCTTTCATTATGTACAAGATTTTAGTTTATATTTTCCTTGTCTGTTTTTGACCAGGAGCATTTTTCTTATTCGTCAAATATGTAAGTAATGCTTTATTTGTTCATGTCTTGCGTTCACTTTTTCCTATTGTTAGTCGTCATTTCCAAAGGTATAAAAAGTCTATACAATACATAACCATTACAAAAATATCTGCTATGGGCCCTGTGCAAAGAAATCCCTTGTTATCTTATCAAAACTCATGCAAACGCACATTACAAAAAATGAGCTGTGCCTGCTCACACTTAACAAGTTACAATAAATCGCACAATATGGCACTGCACTGAAGGAGCGGTCCAACAGACTGACTCAATCTGGTTGGTTCTATGACTACATACACACGGATAGTCAACACAAGGATCGAGGAGATTCTCTTTCTGACTACGGTTTTACGTTTGCATTTGCTGTTTCATATGAGCAGTGTTTTCGGAACCAATTATAAAACGTAGGGACAATCCCTACGACATCCGTAATTTTGTCTTTTTGAAGCACCGGGGAACCTGCCCTACAGCCAACGACGATCGGATCGTCTCCTACCTTCCCTAGGGCTTTGCATAGTCTTAAAATATTCCCATTTACTGGCATTACATTTCTCTCAACAAAATCAGAACGACGATTTTTAACAAAATAATTTTGTTGTAAACTATTGTTATTCATCATTTTTTAAATTATCAAAATATACAAGACGGGCCACTTTCACCCATAATGTCACACAGGTTTTTAAGTCATAAATTTATGAAAAAATGAGACAACAAATAAAGTTTCGCAATATCTGAAAGAGTAATTTATTCCTGTCCAGGGGTACATACCATAGTGTAATTTACCCCAACAGGGGTAACTTATGCGCATTATTTAGTGAACCCAGGTAACTTACCCCCAGGATGCAAGGGCAAAGTAAAAACTCTGAGTTGTTATGTGTTGGTGCTAACTATTCAATAGAATGTTCAGGGCCATTAAATGACAAACTTTAGATCAAAAATTACAATTGGTTATTAATCAGCTAGTAGCTTAACCCCATATCTACAAAATATATGATAATTACGTAACTTACCCCCATAAACTTTATCCCGTGAAACTTACATTTAAAGAAATGGGTGCCAAGGTGTACAATTGTAATGGCTTAGGTATGTGGGTGGTATTGTGCCTGGGTTCTAGCTACAAGTAGCGTTATGAGTTTGGTCTATAGATGTTCCTGACCTCCCTCCTAGCACACACACACTGGTCTCATGTGCAGCAAATTTACTAAAGAAAACGACTAACTCGTACATACACAAAATTGACCTACTGAAGGAAAACGAAAAGAAGTATGCATCCAAAAATAGTTAGCATAATATAAACAAAGTGGGGATATGAAACAATAACAAAGATGGAGAAAAGTAAGCTTATATTACAAACGAAATATAAGTACAAACGAAATTATAAACATTGGAAAAAGACGAAAAAATGCAAATAAGGAGAACATGGGTGGTCCAAAAAATATACAGGGTGTCTCAAATATCTTACATGCTACCTACTCCAAGGTGAGCTCCTGCGAACAAAACAAAAAGCACAAAAAACATAGAATTAAAAAGAAAAAGCAAAAACACGACACAACACAAAAGTAAACAAATTAATGACTGTACGACAATAAGAAAAAAAGTCCTTCGAAAATTAATTTAAAAAAAATGACAATGTCATTTACATGTTTCAATGACGTCGACTGTGACTTTGATCCCGATCACAATCCCAAGCATTTGGCCAGTGCCGATAATTGTATCCCCCTTTGTATTCTTTGTTTGGGTAACCCTTCTCTCTGTGACTATGTGGATATTTTTGAAATTGACTTTTGGCGACAAAAAATTCGAATTATAATAAGAATGATGTACATCATCAATTTTCACATTGTAACGCTTCTTTTTAAAGTCGTGGTAAGATTGAGATGATTTATAGTGATCCGATTGAGATCTGGATACATAATTGTCTCGTTTTCTGTGATCAGACAGCCCTGAATTTTGTTCAGAACCTTTCTGATCAACAGACGATGATGGTCCAAATTTCGAGAGAATTAGTTCAATTTTGTTGAAGAATTTATCAGCATGGCAAGAGTTTTTAAATCCAAAGCCGTATAATTTTTTCGATTCAATGTGGATCCAATTGATGAAGATGGAATTGCTCCTATCAAGTTGCGAGGGCATAGTAATACGGCTGCACAATGGTGGCTTGCAATACAAGCTCGCAACAAAATATTGTTCCTGATATGTAGTGATTAAAATAGGTAGAGGATCAGGTGTTACCTCTATCCAGTTCATATCATGTTCTTGATTCAAAATTACAGCTGGGCGCAAGTATTATAAATGTGGTGATGTTGATGAAAATTCGGAAATCTATATTCATCGTCCTGCGTTTCCACTTTGATGAGAAGATCCGTAAATTTTTTGATCCAATTCAGTTGATCATTAGGCGATGAAATATCATTGAATTTGAGACGTAATTGTTGCAAGATATTCAAATTTTTTGTCGCAATAGGATCCTGTGTCCATTTATTAAAGTCGAATGTCATTTTTGGTAATACGGTCGAACATTCATTGTAAGGCACCGAGAGTAAAGGTCATTTTTGTCGACATAGGTTGATGCGCTCATGAATCGTGAGGGGCTGATGTTGCCGTGGATTTTGATCAACGGATTTCGATTTTTTCTTGTTCTTTTGTTGTTTCTTCTGTTTTCCATCTTGGGTCAGCTTATAATTTGGTCTAATTCCATTTAAGTTTACACGTGAGAACATGAGATTACGTAAAATTGACAACACAGAACGAATATAAGAAACTTCATTGAGTTGATGACACAACTTGATTAAGTTACGAGAATAAAAACGGAACTTTGCATAAGTATAATTTGTTCGCAACAAAGGAGCATTAACTTACGATAGATTTTAAGTTCACTGACATAAGATTTCACGAGTTTGAACAATAAATCCTGGAGCTCACGCGATGTACGCAACCCTTTTGGCATCCCCAGGACCCCAAGAACAGGATAATTAGAGTCGACAACTTCCGAATCCATATTTGAAGGACTTGTAGCTTCTACATTTGTTGCTTGCATAATCTCCTCATGATTTTCTCTGCAATCATCATTATCATGGACCTGAATGGGAAAATTGTCTTGTTCTTCTGCATCTTGAATCACACCAACAAATACTTGAGGTGAAGACTGTTCCAATGTCTGAGTGGAACAGGCTTGCATCTCTTCCTCATAATCTGAAATTAAATCATAAGAACTTGGGCTTGAGTTCAATGTCTGAGTGAAATCAGCCTTCTGTTCAATATTCATAACTCCACTAATTGTCTCATTGACTTGTTCTAGCTCCACTTTTTGAATGGATCCAGCTCTTACCTCACCAGGAGTTTGATCATCAATAACTTGCATACTGTCGAACAATTAGCTCATTTCTGTCTCCAGTTCCTGAGCTACTCCATCGTTGATTATATCCATATCATCTAACAACATATCTTTGTCATTGTTAGAGTCTAAAGTTTGTTCAGACTCCACTTTGACAGACTGATCAATGTGGAGACTTGAAATTTGTTGATTTTCCTCAATAGTTTCGTCTACATTTTGCTTTGTAAAAGACTTAAAAACCCTGGCTCCTCTAGTCATGGCCAAGGTAACCATTCATCGATAACCTTTTTGCAAAGCTCAGAGGCAAAACTTTGTGATGCCTCTGGCCAGCAACAATTCTCACCTGTAAGCAAAAAGTATACACCAAGATCAAGAACCTGTGTAGCAATGATTGCCATTTCAACTTGATTCCTGAAACTAAAGATGTTTTACTCCGGAGACCAATAATAGTCCCACATTTTTATTTCCTGCTCTTGGGCTGTTTCAAAAAATAAAGAAAATAAATTATTCAATGACTGACATGGCAAATGCTTTGAGACATCAGGATGTCCATACATGGAAGGAAACCCACCATTTTCTTCAGGTTGCCCTTCGTAAAAGTATCCAACATCGAATATTGACTTGGACTTTTTCACAACCTTACCTGGCAACCAAACATCATGGTAACTGTTGCATGCTCCTAGTCCATACACAAATTTAGCTATGGCCGAGTCAGTCAAAATTTTGTAGAGACATTCTCTGCCATAACCTTCCTTGAAAAATATGTGATATGGCACAATAACTGAAAACGACTCAGAGAGAGTGGTAAATACAATTGAACGAGGCATGTAGACTGGAAAATATTCATCAGCCAAATCAGAGTAACTTACCTCTCTGTACCCAATTGGAATTATAGACACGACAGGAATACCACTGATGAGTATTTGGCGTGATTGCAACATCTTCTCACCAAATTCGAAGGTATTTTCAACCATGATCAAGTTGTCAGTGTCTAAATTTGGGATGCCAGGGGTGCGATTGGTTCGAGGTTCCCAAATTGATCGCCAGTCATTTTCGTCAGCAAATGGGGCTTTTTCACTGGGCAATTGTAAATCTAACAATGAACAACCTTGTGGGGAAAAATACACAGAAAAAGCAGGTTGAGAATTGTGTACAACATCCTAGATTTGTTAGGATCTTGCAGGGCATAACAAGAATTCAAAATTTGCATGAATTCGAGTCTTCACAGATTACCAGTGTGGAGTAATAAAACATCATTTTCTTTTAATTTTGTGCAACAAGCATCTGCTTTGTTGGTAGTTCTTAAATTATTTCTTGTTCTTGTGCTCAACTTATGTTTGGCAGTTGAGTATGGTAAAAAATGTTGAATGTTGACCAGGACGATTCGGTCATTATCAAAGAGTTTCACAGCAGCAAAATTCTCTTGAAGATTTGGAAATTGACGATGTGCTCTCTCTGGGCACAGCACAATTCCAAAGTTAAAATACTGTCCATTGTGTGGAATAATGACTACTGGATCTCCCACACACCCACCATTTGGTGTAATTATCCGTCTTTGATAATTGTAATCCTAAAGAAGAAGTTCATCAGATTGTTGATCATTTTCATTTTCGACTTTGGAGGGAGTACACTCTTTTGGAGGCTCTCCTGAGCAATCCTTTATTTCCTTCTCTTCATTATCTTTTTTCTGTTGAAATATAATCGCAACTGATTCACATGAACTGTTCTATCTGGTGCTGCTGAATTAAATGATCGAATAACATAGTTTGTTGGAGATTTTCGGACCACTATTTTGTAGGGTCCAACCCAATATGGCAATAGTTTACCATCAACTCCTTTTGCTCTTCTGTGGTTGATCAACCACACCATTTGACCTACACTGTACTTAATTTCTTTTGCTTTTTTATCATAGTAATGTTTCTGATTAGCTTGTGATTTGGTTAATGTTTGATTAGCCAAATCCTGAGCTGAAACTAATCGGTTTTTTACAATATTTACATCCCATGGACCATTAACAATTGGATCAATTGTAGTTCTGAGTTCCTGATTGATGGGAAAGACTGGTTTTCATCCATAGATGAGTTCAAATGGGGTAATGTTTGTTGATGCATGTACTGAAGTATTGTAGGCAAACACTACATATGGTAGCATTCGATCCCACTCTTCTCCATAAGCCTCTACACATGCTGCTAGCATAGAAATCAAGGTAGGATTGAATCTTTCCACAAGTCCATCAGTTTCTGGGTGATAAGGGACAGTGGGGAGTTTGGCTACATTTAGTAATTTGCACAACTCGACCACTACAGTACCTGTAAATTGTTTGCCTTGATCTGTAAGAATCGCTTTAGGGGCACCATGCAACAAAATGATGTTCTCTATTAGAAATTTAGCAATGGTTTCTGCTTTCATGTTTTCCAAAGCTTGAGCTATAACCCATCTTGATGAATATTCACTACATACCACAACATATTTATAGTTGTTTACAGTTTTTGGAAGTTGTAGTATGTCCATGGCGATTAGATCGAACATCTTACCTGCTGGGATATTGCAAAGTGGTGATTTATTCTGTCTACCTTCTTTGACAGCTTGGAAAATTTTGCACAAATTAACCCAGCTCTGGACATCTGACCACATACTCTGCCACCAGTAGTTACTTTGAATTTTGAGTAAGGTTTTCACCATACCCATGTGACAACCAAAAATTGAGTCATGAAAATATTCCAAGATCTTGCTCCTATTTTCCAAAGGAACAACTAACTGCCACTCCTCTTCATTGCCCAGAAGGCGTCAATAAAGTTGCTTATCTTCTGCCACTACAAAACTACCGGAATCGTCAGCTATCTTTGCAGCTGACTGTTCATCAACAGGCAGTTCACAATATACAAGAAAGCGCATCAAATCTCCACAGAATGGATCATTCCATTGATCAAGACCCCAGGTTTTAGGAAAATCAGACTCGAACTTTGTGAGGTCCGATTTATTTACAACATACTCAGCTACATGTACAGCATTGCTGACAGTAATCTGCAAAAAATTTGATTCAGATTGTACGTTAGAAGTTTCCTCCGAACTCAAATTTTGTTTGGGTTCCAAGTACTCAACAAAATTTAAACATTGATCTACATATACGGCAGTTTCACTTGCTGGATGAGCTGGACGATGTGACAGTCCATCAGCATTCAAATTATTTGTACCCTTCCGATGGTAAAGAGTGAAGTTATACATTCGGAGATCATGTTGCCATCTTAAAATCTTACCATTGTTACCATTATACTTCCGCAAAGCAAAAACTGAAGAACTATCAGATACTAAATCGAATTCACAACCGAAGATATAAGGTCGAAAAAACATTTGTTATAGCCCAGTGGACAGCTAGCATCTCTTTCTCATTGATATGCCATTTTCTTCCTTGATCAGAGAGTATTCTACTAGCATAAGCTACCACCCATTCTTCGGTTTCATCTTGCTGTGCCAATACAGCACCAATTCCTCTGTCACTGGCATCAGTGTAGATAGTGAAACGTTTCTTAAAATCAGGATAATGAAGAGTAGGGTAAGATAGAGCTTCAGACTTAAGACTATTGAATGTTTCAGTACATTTGTCCGTCCAAAGAAACTTGTTGCCACTTTTCCTCAGGTCCATGAGGAGAGCCGCCTTTTGTGAAAAATTGAAAATAAAGCATCGATAGTATTGAATAAATCTGAGAAAAGACGACAGTTCTTCTTTGTTTTGGGGCACAGGCCATTTCTGTATACAATCGATTTTACTGGGATCAGGCTTAATACCTTACGGTGAGATGATGTGGCCTAGGGAAGGTACTGTCCGTCGACCAAAATGACATTTTGCAAATTTTAAAATTAAGCCAGCTTGCTTTAATCTATCAAAAACTTCTTGTAAATGCATCAAATGTTCTCGAAATGAATTGGAATACATGATGATGTCATTAAGATACACCATGCAAAAATTCCAACAGTGCCGGCCGAGGACAATGTCCATTAATCACTGAAACGTTGAGAGTGCATTACAAAGACCAAAGGGCATAACTGTAAATTCAAAAAGCCCTTTTCTAGTAATGAATGCCGTCTTTTCTTTACTGTCTTCCTCCAACTCCACCTGCCAATATCCATGGGAAAGATCTAGTGTTGAGAAAAGTTTTGCATTTCCCAAAGCATCTAGTCTCATCAATTCGAGGAAGTGGATATACGTCTTTCCTTGTGACAGCATTCAAAAGATGAAAATCGATGTAGGGCCGCCAGCTACCATCCTTTTTCTGAACTAAGACGAAGTTGGCTCGATAAGGGCTGCAGGAATGCTGGATCACTCCAAACTGCAACATTTTCCCAACTTCGTCATCAATAATCTGCTTCTGTGCCTCCAGTATCCGATGTACTGGCTGCACTACTGGCGGCTCCTTTCCTGTGTTGATCTGGTGCTTCACTATGCCAGACCGACCAATTTTTGCAGTCAATTCCGTGACCAAACCGGAATTTTTCTCCAACATCGCCACGAGTTCCTCAATTTTCTTTTTGCTCAATATACTCTCGGTTTCAGCAGAGGACTCGAGTCTCTCATGGAAATACGTTCCATGGCGACATCCCTCTGTCAAAAAATTTTCAGCATCATCCACAGACGACCGGCTGCTCCGCTCGTACACAGGCGCCTGTGCAGAACTCATATTAACTCCCTCTGGAATCGGGCGCCACCTGTAAACTGCGGCAACTATAGTGCCACATCTCTGAACTCCGGCAGAAACATTTCTTTCTTCTAATGGAAACAATGTTCCAATTTCAAGCCCCTTTGTGCACTCAAAGGGCTTCTCTCCAAAATTTATCAACATGACAGGGATGCGTCCACCCCTGACCTCTACAAGTGAGTTTGTGCTATGACAATTCAATTGTTCCGATGGTAAAGTTCTACTCTCCATTACACCGATGTTTCCTTCTATACGCTTGTCTACTGATCCATACGTATACAAGATGCTGCTCGGAGGTATTTGAACATCAGCTTCACATGTAACTGAGCACAGGAATGATTTAGAGAAATCTTTCGAAACAAAAGGAACCTGAATTTCAGTGTTATTTGATGCGAAAAGGCGAACGATTCTTTGAGGTACATCAACGAGAATTTTTCCATCTTCCATAGCTTCTGCTCCCAGTAGAATTTCGTACGGTAAAGAGTCAACTAAGAGAAATGACGTTTGAAATGTTTGAGAATTATTTCCACTAATGAGAGTAACACTTGTAAAAATTTCGCCCATTACTGGTATAGGATGAACAGATAAGCTTCTTATCATTGTGATATTTGTTGATCTGAGGACCAGATCTTCACCCAAACTTTGCAAGTGTGAAAATAAATCCTTACCCATGATATTGCATAGACTTCCATTGTCAACGAGTGTATAGCATTTTATCTTATTCGTACCAACGTGTACATAAATGTTTGCATGTAGCTTAAAATTGGCATTCTTCACACCTGAATTTTGTTTAGTTGAGAAAGACCCAAAAGCCGCACTATTACTTGGTCCAGGTCCTGTCAGTCTCCCACCTGCATTTACAGTGTCTCTTTGTGGAATTTGGTTTTGACGTCTCAAGGTGTTCGGGCATTGAAAAGCTCTGTGCCCAAATCCAATGCATAGGTAGCATCTGACTTTCGCATTGACACTTTGATCAGATAGATTCGGACAATCCTTTTGAAAATGCCCCATTCTATTACAGGTAAAACACTGAACGCGCCCGGCGTTATTGAGAATAGGTCCATCCCGTGATTGCTGACCCTGAGGAGGAGGATTCCCATATTTGAAGGGTTTCCTTGCACCAAAAGGAATCGCTTGAGATGAATTACGTGAATCAGTTTGAGCTATAGGTGCAGCTTGAAAACCTTTCGTACTGGAAATGCGCGAATTACGTGGGTTAGCCAATTGTCTCAAAGACATTTCATTTTCAGCATAGTTTATGGCCTCATCAAGTGAAGAACATTTTTGTTTTAAAAGTTCTAGATGAAGATTTTCATCAGTCAAGGCTTCGATAAAGATGTTGATCAATTCTGATTCGTCAAATCCTGGACGCTTGTTGATGTAAGCTTTTCTGGCTTTATCACGAAAATCTTTCGTGAAGTAAAACACAGATTCATCTGACTTTTGAAAACAATGATGCAGTTCATTTTTCAAACGATCAAAATGTTGTGAAGGAACGAGTTTAGAAATTAGTTCTTGTTTGAGTTTCAACCAGTCTTTTTGACGATCGAGTTCCAATGAGTCCAAAACAAATGCAGCTCGACCCTCAGTTAAAGTGACGACTAGCCAACACTTATATTCATCCGACCAATCAGAGATATGAGCAGTTCTTTCCAATTTGGCAAGCCACTCTAAGAACTCTTCTGGAGATGAGCCATCACAACATTTAAATTGTCTAGGAACTTTGAAATTACCTTTCTCTGCAGGATTAGATACTATACTCTTTGAAAAGATGAGATATAGTTTTCTTTTTCCACATCCTTTTCCAAAGCTACAGGAGATGAAGCTGAGCAAAGATTTGCTTTGAACAAACCCAAGTCCTCAGGTTTTTCTCCAACTACTTCTTTTCCAAATTTTTGATTTGCAAATGAAGCTTGGATATTCCTGATTGACTCACTTTGTACGTCTAGATGTTTGTAAATAGTCGAGATATATAGTCGAGATAGATATCTGTCTTAGAAAACAAATCATTGCAGAGAGCATCAAGTTTACCCAAGGAACCGCGCATTTCTTTCATCTGTGACTCGAAATTTTGTTTCAACTCAGCAAAACTGGCGATGACTTCTGATTTACCTGACTTTTCCACCACATTTGTCAGATCTTCTATCTGAATCTGCATAGTTATTTTATGATCAAAGAATGACTGTCTAAGTTAGCTCAACATTGTTTGGTTCAATTCTGTGGACTCGTTTAGAGCAGATATATCACACATTACACTCGTGAATTTCAACTCCAGATTTCTAATTGAATTACAAAGATCGACTCTATTGTTCTCGGACAACACTGCACGATTCTCAGATGCAACCTCTTCAACACCATAAGTTAAAACGGCATGATTATTTCCCAACTCTTCACTGGAATCTGATTCAGACTCTGACAGATTAGGGTCAACTTGAGAAGATGCAGGAATCAAATTCTGTTTGTTTCCATCCTCTATCTCATTATCATTCACTGGTAGTTTAAAATAGAAGGCCTTGACATGCTTCGCCTTTGTACTTTTTCTGGCCTTTCTGAGACTTTCTATGACAAAATTTTGTAATGTCATGAACCCCGGATCTTTCACATCCAGAACCAAACCATACTCATCAGAGATTTCAGAGAACCAGGGTGAGTCTAATGGACGTTTTCTTAACTCGGACAAAGAAATTTTCATAAGTTGCTTACCGATAGATGTCATTTTCTTTTGTTTCCACGTAAAATCCTCTCTGTAAATCCTTTAGATCCAAAGGCGTCATAAATTTACGATAAACCTACAAATTCAAAAAGCAGATAATACACTGATAAAATTGGTTTATGTGGAAAAAATAGGGGAATTAGGGAACAATAGGAAAATGTGGTGTAGACAATATGGAAATACAAAGTTGAGAAGAAAAAAAAGAGCTAGAGCAGATGACCTATGACATTTGTTGTCTCGCCATATTATGCACCGCCTCTGTTACATTATAGGTTATACCATTGCTCGCCTTCCCAGATTGCCTCCATGTAATGGTTTAGGTATGTGGGTGGTATTGTGCCTGGGTTCTAGCTACAAGTAGCGTTATGAGTTTGGTCTATAGATGTTCCTGACCTCCCTCCTAGCACACACACACTGGTCTCATGTGCAGCAAATTTACTAAAGAAAATGACTAACTCCTACATACACAAAATTGACCTACTGAATGAAAACAAAAAGAAATATGCATCCCAAAATACTTAGCATAATATAAACAAAGTGGCAATATGAAACAATAACAAAGATGGAGAAAAGTAAGCTTATATTACAAACGAAATATAAGTACAAACGAAATTATAAACATTGGAAAAAGACGAAAAAATGCAAATAAGGAGAACATGGGTGGTCCAAAAAATATACAGGGTGTCTCAAATATCTTACACAATATATGCCAATGTGCATTAGTGATGGTTCTCGCTTCAGGTCGCAGCTGCTCTACCACCAACTGCACAGCCCTGCATCCCCTGTTGCAACTGCAGCAGTGCCCATCCCAAAAATCCAGGTCTGGGCCTGTGACTTGGATGAACAACATTAAGTCTACGGGTTCAGAGGAAAATGTACAATGGCACTTTTTGCATGGTGTAGTCCCAACATTTCCACCAGGGCCCGTCTCACTATAGCCTCAATCGCACTGTGGCCACTCTATCACTATAGCCTCCATATCACTACAGCCACCATCCCACTACAGCCAATGTATCAGAATAGCCACCAAAATCTCACTAGAGCCACCACGGCACATAATAATGATCTTGCTACAGCCACCAGTGTCACATACCAAAAGTGTCACTACAGCCAATGTCTCGGAAGAGCCACTCAATAGATAATGCAGAAAATTACTTGTTTTTCTACACAATAAATATTTTGTGCATCATATATTTTAATTATTTGTCTGTTTTTGCAAAAATAACTGTCAACCCATCAAATGGGCTATATGATGCAAAAAGTGCCCGATTTCAAGAACCATTTGATCATTATTTTGGTCATTCATTATAGCATAGCGAACATTTTCAAAACAATATTTTTTATAAAAAAATTTATTAACATTATTATGTTTTTTCCTTTAATTATTTTTTATGCATTTTGAAATTAAATGAATTTAACTTCAAATTTATTTATATTTTCAATAGGGGATTTTTTTGGATAATTATTGCTTTTTTATCTCGAAAAATAGCAATTGTTTACATGTTAATAAATGTATTAATATTTATTATTTTTTTACTTTATAAGAATCAAAATAAAGAAATTTTTTGGTCTTTGTAATGCTTGTACAAAATTTTTGGGTCTTTTAAGTTTTAATTGGACACTTAACAGTTAACATGGCCTCTTTAATTTTAGCACAAAGCTTATGCAAATGAGGTGACGAGGCTCCCACACATGCAACAATAATATCATTTTAAATAGCATGAAGTGTGCTGCATCTGTACTCATTGCTTGCCATATACTCGTACCTAAATGCCCATTATGTAATGCCAATACACATATCACATACAAGTTGTTTATAACATTGCATTTTACAGGTTGTCCCTAG
The DNA here is from genome assembly GCA_963922205.1 of Romanomermis culicivorax. NCBI lineage: Eukaryota > Metazoa > Nematoda > Enoplea > Mermithida > Mermithidae > Romanomermis > Romanomermis culicivorax. The sequence goes on along the minus strand of CAWUHX010000007.1, from coordinate 1,005,249 downwards.
TGGCTGTATTGAGACATTGGCTGTAATGGTACCTTTAAATATGCGACACTGGTGGCAGTAGCAAGATCATTATTATGCGTCGTGGTGGCTCTAGTGAGATTTTGGTGGCTATTCTGATACATTAGCTATAGTGAGGTGGTGGCTGTAGTGATATGGTCGCTATAGTGAGACGGCAGCCCTGGTGTGATGGTGGCTAAGTGATGCACAACCTTTCCACCATCCCAAGATTGCCACCAAAAAATCCCAACATTGCCAGCATCCCAACATTGCCACTGTTCCAACATTGCCACCATTTTTAAAAAGTTTTCTATTAACTATGGATGATATGATGAAAGAGATGAAGAATGATCAATGTTTAACTCAACTTTTTACTAAAGGATCGCATCACTGGAATCTATCAATTATACATATAGTTCAGAATGCCTTTTTGATGGAATGTGTATGAGTAGGATAAATGCTCAATATTTAATTCTTTTAAAAAACCCTAGCGATAGATTACAAGTCTGCACACTGGCTGGACAGAATTTTCCAACTACTTCAAATTATTTCATAGAGATGTATGAGGATGCTACTAGTAAACCATACGGTTATTTATTAATAGATCTTACACAGACATGCCCTGAAAAATATCGACTTAGATCTAATATATTTCCCGACAATGATCATATGATTTTATATACACCTAAATGATTCCTCATTTTTACAAAAAAAACTTTATACAAGTTAGTTGGATCCTATTATTTCAGTGATATGATATACAGTAAATACATTTTTTTTAATAGTCTCACAGTGATTCTTTTTATAGCTGTTTTTATTGTATGCGTACAATACCCTTTTCAATTTTATGAAAATGGAGAAACTGTAAATTTTACAGATTTTATTATACCAAATACAAAAAATGTTACAAATAGGAAATTATTATTACGGGAAAATTATAAATTACATATAACACCCTTAATACGTTATGTAGAAAAAGTTTTACATTGTCCTCAGAATGACGGGCAATTTATGCAATTACGAGCATGTTTCAAAATATATATTTTCAATCCTCTCATATTTTTTTGTTGTAGTGGTACCAGTAAATTTCAAAACTTGTACATCAATGGAACTAGATTACGATATATTGATACGATAGCTTTATTACATAATCAGAAAAAAATATTATACCCTTCATCAGTCTAGTCGAGAATTTTGAAGAGGTTGGTCATTTTTCTATAATTCGTTTGTTTTGTGACAATTACGATGTCAGCTGCATTTGAAGTTTTTGTCAGAATGGTGCAAAATAAAGTAAAAGGTCAAAATTTTATATCTCTTCTTTAACTATTTATTAAACTATAGTATTTTTATTTAAGGTAAAATACTAAATAACAAACAGAAATGCAAAATAGCTGATTTGTTTTCGACTCGTTTCTCACCCAAAGCCAAGATTTTTTACAAAGACATAGCTAAGGGGTGCAACCATTTACGTCATGAAGTTGGTTTACCCATGGGACGTAAAAAAGTTACACAATTTTAATGTTTTGCTAGATTATTACTGAGTGAATTGGATATGATCAAAACTCATGCTATTTTTGTAGAGGATCTTTTTTTAAAGCTAGATACAGTTCATAAACTATTTTTTATGAATATGAATAATTTGTCCACTTTTTCTAGACGTGAAGAGTTGAATATCGTCATACAAAATGAAGCTTCATTACTATCTTAATGTAATACATTAAATATTTCAATGTTTATTCATCATTTGGTCATTATTGTAAAATTTTTCTGTACTGTACGGTCTGTTTTGTATGGCTTCTAGATTAAAGAAATATATTCACGAGCTCAATGTGTTGAAAAATTCAAATCGTGTTCAAAGATGTGCTTTTCTTCAACATTCTTCCCCCGATTTGATCTGTTGTATATGTGAAATTTGTTTGAACATTTTGAACAGTAATATTCCCATTAATTCAAACTTAAAAAAGAAATTGGCGAAACATAAATTATTGCTCAGAGGTTTAGCTACAAGACATGAAAAAAAACAAGAAAAAAGATTTACATAATAAATGTGTAAGAATTGTTCAAAGTGGTGGAGCATTTTTACCTCTAGTACTAGCTGCTTTATTATCTACATTAGCAAGTTTTGTTACAGAGAAATTATTATAGAATGAAATTTGCTAGTAAATTTGCTCTTATACCTCATGAGGTTCTGAATAAGTTGAATAACTCTCAGGCTTCTTTGGCTTCTTCGACAAATGCAAATGAAAAGACAGGTATAGCTAAGCAAGTTGACATGTATCCTAATGAATTAGAGCGCATTTTGAAAGATAATATGTTAACACCCGAAGAGCACTACAAAATGTACTCGCAACTATTTTCACAATATTTAACTTTTGAACATGAAAAGGCTCAACCTTCTACAGTGATTTTAAAACAAAAAGTTATTGATGATAATGAAGATGAAAATGATAGTGATGATTTGAAACAAAAGGAAAAAAAATTGGTTGAATGATGAAAAGTTACTTAGTGGTATTCCTAAACAGTTTAAACGCTCAGCATCATTATTATTGGAACATGTGCGACATAACCCTAGTATAAATGTTAATAAGCAAGGTGAAGTATTAATTGATGGAAAATTAATTGAAGGACCACACATTATTGATTTATTACATGATTTGTCACGTAAACGTTCAAAAATTACACAACCGGCTGGAGTAGACGAATTTGCTAACGCTTTGAAAAAACATAATGTACCCTTAGAGGCTTTAGGAAACCCTTTACGTAGAATTTTATTCACTGTTTATTCACCGTAAAACAATTACACATAAAAATGTTAAGATTGGCTTTCAAAACAAGATAGTTATACCTTACATAAACAAGTCAACAAAAAATTTTCACGTAATTGTATTTATGTTACAGCTATGGATCAACAATGGGAAATTGATTTGGCAGATATGTCTTCTTTAGCAGATTTTAATGATGGATACAAATTTATGTTTACATGTATAGATGTATTAAGTAAATACGCATGGGTTGAGCCATTGAAATCAAAACATGCAAAGAATGTATGTGATGCTTTTCAAAATATTTTAAAAAGAGGTCGAATCCCTTGGAGAGTGCGCAGCGATAAAGGAAAAGAATTTGTCAACAAAGATTTCCAAAAATTATTGAAAACTAATGATATACATTTTTTTACTTTTCAAAATGAAGACATTAAATGTTCAATAGTGGAACAGTTTAATAGAACTTTAAAAACTAAATTATTTAAATATTTTACAGAGTTTACCACTTATAAATAGATCGATATTTTACCCTCAGTTACCCCCATCACTTTCCATTATGATTGCGCGCACAGCCTCACTTTGTGGCTCAATTATGATGTCTATCGACATATCCTAACGCAAGCACAACTAAAGATGTATGAATCAATCAAGTCTAACCTGGACAAAGCCATCAATGGTAGCAAAAAATATTTCGATCAAAAGGCTCGCAAATGCAAAATCAACATCAATGACCTTGTCTTATTGACTAAAATGTGATAAGCCATCAAAATTCAACCCCACTTTTTGGACCATTCATTGTTACTGACACCAACCATCTCGATGGGAATGGTGTAACAATTGATGCTCTTGATGCACCCGGCATCCCTCAAACCATTTCTACACTCCCATTGAAACCCTTCATTCTTTGCCCGGCCAAAGATGCTTTCACTTCCGAAGCTAGTGGACCCCATAAGGCGATTCACACTTCACTGTCACAATAAGTTTGATTCAAAATATTTTCGTGATAGGTGCTCATGATGCCGAGCATGTACATAATCTTCTGCCCTTTTTGCTTACTTAAGATCATGGTGACAGCCCAAACGTAATTTAGGTGTAAACTTGGACCCATTACAAAAATTTGTTTGTTTTTTCACCCAATGCAGAACTACACTTACCCTACAACATCGCGGACTACATTTGCCTTGTGACCCAATACCAAACCTAGGAGGGAGCTCTTCTATAAACTTAGGTTCTCTTTGGCGCATTGTCATTCGGTTTACTTTGGCCTGACCCTGGCCATATTCACTCTCATAAGACTAACTGGGAAAGGTTGATTTTAGTTACCCATAACTTAGTGTTGTTTGTAGTGCTTTATATTAATTTTAGTTTTGCATTTTTTCCAACTTTACACTCTTTTCACCTTTCAGTGGCTTTACTTTACTTTTACTCATTTCTCATTCTCACTTTCACTCCAAATAGTCAATTCTCACTGCCTCTCCGAAAACTTTTCTTCGTTACAATAACAACGTCATCTACATCAACCAGCATGGACGAACCTCTGCCATATTGCGACTCTCTCAATGTCAATGAACTATACATCCAATGGGGCAAACAACAGCCACATCAGAATGACATCAGTTTCTGCTGCGATGGTATTTTCTTATCTTTGCATGCATTTGTTTTAGCTTCTCTGACCTGTACTTGGGATCCCATGGGATACTTCACCTATGCTGCATCATCTACCTACCCGTGGTCAGCCGCCACAATTTTGCAATCATCAAGCTATAGCTCAAATTGTCGCCGTAGCTGGCCGCTGCTTTTACTGGCCCGTACAATCATTTTTGTTGCCTCACTCAAGTGATCCGACCGAAATTGTCAGGACCCGGCTGTCTTGGTGACATCGCATTCCAAGTTGCAGCCATCTGGGGACCATTTAATTCCTATTTTTTGGTGCCAAACAACATACTCTTTTGGTTGAAACCTAAGGTCAACCTGTGGACTGACACAACTGCCGCCATCGCTCAATACCCACTTTTGACTTATGTGGAGTAACGGGCCTGCTCTTGTTTAGAAAATAATGTTAAATGCTTGATATGTGCCACCAATCTTGAATAGTGGTATATCTCACTGTTCACTTGGCGGCCCAACATGCTCCCCCTGCCGATCTTCCTCGCACCCAGATGTTTGGGGGGGGACTCTCACCAACCAGTCTGCACCAAATTTCCGGGGCTACACCTTGGTTGGCTTCGATACCGAATCCATTATGGCCAGCGACCTGAAGAACTTTAAATTTGCTATCACCATGCCAGCTGATACCACGGCATCCAGCTACAGGCGCTATGTTCAACTTGGATTCCCAAATGGAGCCATCTTCATGTTTGAAACTTTTACCGCTACGTCCAAGGATTGGACCGCCCTATTTTCCCTGGTCAATGGCGAACACACCATCATTATCTCTTTGGATGGAGCCGACAACTGGGTGGGAATTTACACCTTATTAATTTACACCAACAAAGATCCTGTGGTAAAGGCCATCCATTTTGACGCCTTCTGAGTAATACACAACATCACCATCTCCTCGCTGCTGTACGAGCTGGCTCGGAGTATAGGCTTCATTCAGGAAAAGTGCATGCTCAAAGCAACCATTTTGGCCATGTGGGCCCTTAACATATCAAAACTCACTCTCAAGTTTCCTGCTGCACTCAGCTTTTTCCACAATCCCAAAAATTTGTTTCTGCAACCAGACGTATTCCTCTAGGCTGTGCTCGATGCTTTTATCCCATATAGTTATTCCTCGCCTTCGGCCGCTATGGCTTCATACTGGAAATCTATAATGCCACCTCGTTGTATCCTCAGGACTCGTTGGAAGCTGCCAAAATCAATCAGCTGGTCGAAATGCTTATCGCTGTTTTTCACAATGTCCCACTCGCCGAAGTGGTGCCTGCCGACTCAAATGCCTAAGTGTAACCTTACCAGTGATCATGCGAGATGAGGTATTTCTGCATATCAATTCTTCATGTATGATTGCACATCGTCCGACCATGGTCGGTCTTTTTGTCTAGGCACTCAACCCAACAGTTTCTGCGATGTAAAAACGCTCACCCACACAACTCTTATGAGAACCTGAAACACCTTTAAGCAGCTGTTGCCTCAGCCATGAAGAGCAGCCTCATGCATGGCCTTACTGACTTACTCGGCTTCCTCCTGTCACTGATTCACAAGCTCGAAGTCCACGCCCATATTGATGCTGTCAACAACCCACCACTACCTACTCATGTCGATGATGTTTGGATTGAGCGCCTGGCACTGGACCAACCTTTATGTGATCACACTTATCACAGTTCCCATTATCATTATCTTCCCAACACCATCCTTAGTGTTTTGCAGGTTGATGGACACTGGCTCCAACAGTTGACAGCCACTATGCCACTCACCACGGTCATAGCCTCGCCCTGTTCTGCTGCTGAATTCACCTATGTCAATGATCTTCTGACACAACACACCCACTCATTTGGGGACATTACCCATTCAGCCTTTTACAATTGTATGTGGTTTTGCACTGATGGTAACCCTTGAACCCGATTTACGGATTGGATAAATTGTATCCCCGACATGAACCCGCATCTGACCATGAGCCCGGCACATATATTTGCAATCATTTCGCATTACGTCCAATCATTTTTGACGAAGATTTGCAAATGGAGATGAAAGTGGAAGAAATACAAATCCATGAAACTGACTACACTTTGAATCCACACAGGGAGTTCCACTTGTACTCACATTTACTTGGCAACATCGAATTCCAAAACTGCTTTTCTTTCCCAGCACCCATCTACACATACCCATTGCCGACTACAGCCTCGGCGCATGCATTGACTGCCTATGAGTTGCTTGATCAGCCAACATTGCCGGCCGCACCCCAACTGTCCGATGATGAGTTACTCCAAATGCTGATTTTAGATTTGAATATCACAAAATTGCCTGCCACTGTCGCTACGTCATCACTGACCATCCCACCAGCCACAGCCGACCTCAAGGTTTTGGTGACATCGATCAACTATTTCTTTGAACTTATGCTCGGCCATATTTCATCCTTGGCACCAGTTTCAGTGGAAATGTCCATGCCAACTCACTTAAACCAAAATGGGTACCAAAGCTGAGGCTACCCAACCTCCGACTAAAGCTTGACTGATATTACAGAAGAATCCACAGTCAATAACAAAACCACCATGGATGTAGTTCAGTCCATGACTGCCGTTGATCCTTTGATCTACTTGGCTACACCCACGGCATTACCCAGCCCTCTGATGATTGCTACTGTTGCCGCAGCCAGGTATATCCCTCCTGTTAGATTTTTGCAACAGTATGTTTCAGATGCCCAATGGGCCGCTCTGGCTGCCACCCTCAAAGCGTACAATTTTGCGCCACGGCCACCCAGCATGTCGTTCCCAGAACATCATTGGCGAGATTATCCATTGCCGTTACATGATCAAATCACAGAAATATTGATACCAGCTACAACTGCTCCACGTGCCGTGCCACAACAAATGCCATTGGCACCAATGGCTCCGATTGTTGCACAATTGGCGCCTCAGCCGATTGCAGCACAACTGCCGCTGACAGTACTGATGCATGTGCAACAGCCGCAACAACCCAGTACCTCAACCACTAGCCTCGACAAACACAGCCAACTGATTCATAAACCTACTCATTACGAGCACTCGATCAAATGAAAACTCAACAACAAGAAGAAGTCGAATCCCACAAAGTACACAAATTCCACACGACAGACGAACTGCACAGTTGATGTACACTGCCACCCAGTATGTCCCGTAGGAAATGTGGCAAAATGCCGAGCCAGTGCACTACAAAACGCCGTGAGCAACGGACTAAGCAGAAAGAAAAACAAACGGCTGATCAAGCCAGCTCAACCACTGGTACGACTGCGCAGCTGAAGGTCACTCTGACTAAACATTCTGGTACTCAAACAAAGATCATTCAAAGTTCCATGCCGCCGCAACAAACGCTGCTGGCACAACGTTCAGATACCCATTGATCTTACCATGAATCATCGAGATGACCATCACCGCCATGATAGAGACCATTCCCATCACTGAGATGGTGATACACAAAATAGCCGCGATCAAGATCATCCTGGCAATGTCCCTCATCACCACATGCATAGTGAACAAACGCGTCAGATTCACTCCACCGGTTTCTATGAAGGGAACTATCAAAGTGCTTTTTGCCATTCACCTACAAAATTGGCCGATTATATTAGTCCATTGCACCATGATGCCAAAATTCAATGCCGCCTCGAAGCATTGAAGAATCCGCCGCCACAGCAAGAATTCAAAGCTCTGCTGCCCGGGCTCCGCCCATGAACATAGACTGCTGCAATGACTATGGCATTGTTGCCGACCACAGCCTCGGCCTCAGCACCCTCTACCACTGTCACACCAACACTGGCCACAAGTACTCCAGTAGCTGCTACTACGATCACCTCTAATTCGCAGCCGACCTTGGTCATTACAACCTGTCCCATACTAGGAGCTGTCCCCCCAGCCAGTACGGTTCTACGTGCCGATCCGCAACTGCCGAGCCAGGCATTTAGGTTGTCCAACTATGTTCGCTTTCTTACCACTGATCCCCCATACTCAATCACGCTGGCCACGCAGCATTACCCTCCTCGCATCGACCCAAATGTTGAGTTCTTTTCACTGCGCACTGTGCAGGAAATGGTGCTCATCAACTTTTTGAGTCAATTGGACATATGCGTTACGATCGCCATCCACGTCCGCGCCATGAACGCCTCGCTGGCCATCTGTATGCCCATTATATGCCTATTAGATTCAACACGGTCAATACCTGTTTTCTCAAAAATTTCAAAAATCATATATTTTACCCAAAAATTACTTTTTTTCCTGATAAATTCCCCAATAAAATTTGTTCACATTGTGAGAGTATGCCTATTAGATTTGACAGGGTCGAAAACAATCGTTGATTTTACACAAAAACTACTTTTTTGGTGAAAAATCCCCGAAAAAATTTTTTCACATTGTAGGAGATGCCCTTTAGATTTGACATGGTCGCCCTTTTCCCAGAAAATTTTAAAAATCGTTGATTTTACCCAAAAATTACTACTTTCATGAAAAATCCCCCAAAATAAATTTTCACATTGTAGGAGTATGCCCATTAGATTTGACACCGTCAATACCCGTTTTCCCAAAAAATTTCAAAAATCATTGATTTTACCCAAAAATTACTCTTCGTGGAAAATCCCCAAAAAATTTTCTCACATTGTAGGAGTATGCCCTTTAGGTTTGACATAGTCGAAAACCCCTTTTCCCAGAAAATTTCAAAAATCGTTGATTTTACACAAAAATTACTTTTTGGTGAAAAATCCCCAAAAAAATTAGAGACGGAGCCGGGGGCAGAACCAAGGCGGAGCCATGCCCGAGCAGGTACATCCTTAACGGTAATCCTCCTGTTATTACTCATATGGATCACTACATCTGTTTCACCAAAAAATGATTTTTTCTTAACCTAAAAGAAGGGGATTTCCTCAAACTTTGGTCGCTCATATATAATCTGACCAAATCAATATTTTCAAAACATAAAAAAGCGTTTCGAGTGGACACTTCATGGATGCACGGGTAGCATCAAGGTCCAGGGGTGCATACCCATTGAGAAACCTGCTGCAATTGGGGGCCCTAAAAAGGCCGTTTTTTCATGTTTTTGGCGCCCCACCGAGTGTCGAGGGCTTCCTGGGTGGCGCCGGAGCCGTCCCACCACTGGCCATTGTCAGGGTAGGTGTGCCCGTCCCGGCCATGGCTTAACAAAAGTTGCCGGGTTCGGGAGTCGTAGATTTCCTGAATCATCAATCCTACGGGTGGAATGTTGTATGTTACCACACAACATATCTCCCCCTTGGAGCAACACGGGGGGGCATGTACGGTCACCTGTGTTGAAGGGCTTCCTGGGTGGCGCCGGAGCTGTCCCACCACTGGCCAATGTCGGGGCAGGTGTGGCCATCCCAACCAGGGCTCAACAAAAATCGCAGGGTTCGGGACCCGTGGATTGGCTGAATCATCAATCCTACGGGTGGAATGTTGTATGTTACCATACAACATGAGCGCCATTTGAATATAGACCCCCAATGACCTTTGCCAACCCCATGTTTGCCCATACCGCAGATATTATGCAAAAAACCTCATGTCTCTATTCTATAACCGTTTTTGCCCTAGGGGGTTAGTCAGATTTTAGGAGGCCAAGTATATTATAGGTTGACGTTACCGCCTCCTATGATGTTCTTGGAGGTTTCCGCTACCTATCCATTATCTAATGCACGAGCGTCACCTAGTGCACATCCGCTACCAGGCATGAAACAATGCGAAAAAAGTGCCATCAATTGGGTGTTCTAAAAAAATTGGGTCTGAACCTAAAAATATCGGTCTCATCCCAAAAGAGTGGAATCTTCTCAAAAGAGCGAATACCCAAACGAGCGAATCTCAAAAGAACATATCTAAAGTGTGCGTTTTCCTCTGAACCCGTAGACTTGATGTTTCACGCACAAGTCAGGGTCCCAAACCTGCATGTTTGTGACATGTTTGTGACATGTCTGCACTCGCTCAGGCGATACAAGTCTGCGCAATTGGTAGTAGCGCACGCTACCACCCGGTGACTAACGTTACACATGCTATATGATAAGCAAGAAGTCCAGTAAAGCTTTTATAAATATGAGCATGGAAAATAAATGGATAATGATATAACTATAAAATAACAGCAAAGAAATATAAATTCAAACCGTGACGATTTGAGAAGCAAAACATAAATAAACAACAAAAGTTTCGAAAAATACAAAAACTCTTGTAAAAGTGAGATACAACTAGCACAGGCTAAAATTTTTGAGGCATGTTCAAAAAAGTAATAAAAGGATCTTGGTGACAATTAAGCTTTTCTATGAGAACATTATTTGCAAGTATGATGAATGGAAACATGAAAAATGAATATTACATCACAACGAATTCGAGAAAATCAGTATGATATCGATGCATAAACGTCTGATTTTTGATATTCGGGCAGTTTGATGTTGACACTTGATACCCTAACCACTCATGAAATTGATATTTTGATACCAAAACACATTGATGTGTCAAACGTGGATATCACATAACATTATCCCTACATAATTTGATCTGAATGTACGTTTCCTAATGTGTGCAGCAAACCGTCTCCAAAATACTTGAATCGTTAAGAATGCACAGCATAGAAATTCAGCCAGGACAGGGGGTGGAATAGAAAATTTTTTCGTTCTTCATAACGAATACAAAGGTCTTCTAACATCCAAGCAGCATATTTCTCAACCTATATAAGTAAGATATGTGAAATTATTTGCTTGGACAGCAATTCTTAAAGTTACTTTTTTAGAATTAAATATGCTCTGTTTATTTTTATGATGACTTCCTCTTCTCTTCTGCTCATTTTCCTTCGTCATCTTCTCAATCACTGCTGGGGGTGTCAAATCTGCTGGGGGTCAGCAAGAATCTGTTGAGGGTCAAACCCACCCCACGTGCATGTATCGTATGGTTAAGAGTTGTCTGAAAGTTTATTTTTTGAACACCCTTAACATCTTCCATTTGTTCATTGAAAACCGCCTGTTTGGGGATTCGCTCTCGTGAGAATCTCTTTTGGGTAATTCGCTTTTTTGAGACGCTCTTATTGGAACACCTCAATTTTTCTGTGCTGTTATGCTCCTCTGCGACGTTTAACAAGTTGACTCTTGCGGCAGAACTCGCAGAAGTTGCTAGAATAACTAGAATACCATTAAGCGTTTCGGAAAAAAGGCGTATCTCCAATACAGCGAAACGGAACAGAGAAACTCAAAGTAGCGGGACTCAAAACAGCGTTTCTCAAAATAGTGACATCTCAAAACAGCGTTTCTCATTACAGCGAAGTCTCAAAACAGCGATTCTCAAGACAGTGAGGTCTCAAAACATCGAAGTCTCATAATAGCGATTCTCAGAAGAGCGAATCTCAATACAGCGAATAGTAAAAGTTCTATGCATTAGAGTAAACACACCCATGATTTTTTTAATAAATATGCAAATTAGGTATGTTAAAATCGTTTTTGCTAGTTGTAGTCTATTTTAGTTGCATTTGGCTATATAAGTTTCACCTGCTTTTGAGCTGCAGTTGCGGTACGTATGTATATGCACGAACGGACTATTTCAAAATCACAAGCAATTAAGATGAAATGAATAATAAAATAATTGAGCAGTAAAGACAGAAGATGAATAATAAACAAAAAGAAAAGTAAAAACTTGTACTAAAAGTAAGTAAAAAATAGAACAAAAGTACACAACCTGAAAAAATTAAACAAAGAAAAAAGTGGCTCAAAATAATACGAGTATAAAAAGAAATATGTCAATAAAGGGAAAATGAAACAAAAAACACGAATGTAGATATGTTAATAATAAACAAGCCAGAATAAAAAGCTGTAATGTCGTGAAAACACATGCTTAAGAGTCATAATGTCAGAAAACGATTCGTGCCAAAATGTGTGACAACCAGCATCCACCAGATCGAAATGGAAGACCAAATATATCTAACGCCAAAAAATAGGCCAAAATGTCTACCGCGCCCAATCTCCACTTTCCCATTCTGAAGATAACCTTTTTGAAAATTCGTCATTTTGAGAATCTGTTCTGAGACTTCGCTGTTTTGGCAATCACTGTATTGAGTCTCGCCATTTCGAGTTTTGCTGAATAGGAGTGAAACCTTTTTCGGCAGCACAGAAAAAGTTCGATCATTCTTAATAATTGACATTAGAGCCTGAATTTGAGCCCGTAAGCCCCGCCCGGTCCGATATACGGGCTTCAGGGAAAAATTCTCGGGCCGGGCCGACTTATTTTTCGGAAGCCTGAAAAATATTGATGTGCAAGCCATAGTTATTGATTACGTTTGTTGTGACTACTGCATCAAATAAATTTTGTTCGTGACACCCAGTGTTTTTTGTACAAGCATATCTTTGTACCTGTACAAAAATCGACCAAAAACTCTTTGAAGGAAGAAAATTTTTCTGTGTACAATAAAAAAAACCACGATTTCTCGTATATTTCTTCCGTACAAACCTTCTTCCTGAGCACTCGAGTTCATGTCCTCCATAATCATTTTACAAATTCAGAAAATATTACTCATTCTCTCATAATCGTAACAACTTCAGGTTATTAAACCTGAAATTTCTGAAAATAACTTCCATGATGCTTCTGAATCCGAACTCGGCTTCATGTTTAAAATTAGTTACAAGAAAGATGACCTTTTTGATTTTGAATACATTTTGACTTTTTGAATGCATCAAAATTTGTCTATTTCATACAGAACCACACCAACATTTTTTCTCCAGAAAGCACGATTTGTAGAAAAATGTGGATAGACCATTGCAAAGAATTAGAATAATTTCACTGTGTTTTCTGATACCGAGCCAGGAGAAGCGTTTTCTGACCAGATAATGTCGATAAAGTCTCTTTGTACAAAGATTGCCAAAAAATGATTGTCCATTAAGAAAACAGTAGTGACACCTAATTTTTTTCATTCGATTTTTATTAAATCAAAGATATGGACAAAGTAGCCAAAGCTTGGCGCGACCAACTGTGCTCTTTACTCACACTATTTCTTTATAGTTTCCTTTTTTCTAAGTTTTTTGTTTTTTTTGATCGGGCCGGGCCTCAAGGTTAAAGCGCGATTGCGGGCTCCGATAGTCTGTTTTTTATAAAATACTTACAGATAGGAAAGAGACATAAATCAGTTACTATCGTCAAAATCGTTTGCATGAAGTTCTTAGTGTGTAAAATTTTTCACTCAAAAAATCGCTAAAGGTTACATAGGTCAGTATGCTCACGAATTTGAAGTCCTACATGATATTTTCTTCATCAGAAAAAACTACTTATTCCACTTTCATTATTTGGACGCATTTCAAGAAAAACAGAATATAAAATTTTCGGGCCGGAAATTTCAGGCCCAAATTGACATTCATGCAATAACTGCCGATTATGGATTTTTCAGAAAGTGTAGTGGACATGCACTCCGTTTTGACCCTTCGCTTGTATCGGGCATGTAACGTGCACTTCCCAAAGGGAGAGGTCGGCATCAGCAAAATTCTTTGGTTCTATGTGCATATGACTCATCAATTTTGTTGTCGGCAGTGTTCTGACGCGTTCTGGGCGTGCACATCATAGACGGCTAATTTTGCCTGACCAGCGTAAATCAAGAAATCAGTCAAAATCGTTTCGATACTCTCATACTGTTTATCTACTTTCCGTTGCAACATCCGACCCGATTACAACCAAAACGCGTGTTCATTTATTTATATCGCAATCTTCGAAAATTCAATTAATCCAACAATATGTAATAACATTCCTCAAACTCGTCGGCTCATTTGAACGGACAGCGGTCCAGTAACTTGAATATTGGAGACTGGTTCGCTCATTTCCTGTAAAAGAAATACAAAATATACGTAAATGCAAAAAGTAGCCCCTGAGCATGCTTCTTGTACTCCACGTATGAAACGGGCTTGAGCACGAACAGAAATTTCGCTCGCTTAAGTCGCATGAACGACATTATAGTGTGGAGTACACAAAAGGCGAGCACTTTCTGTCATGAAGCTTCCCCGATTCAACCCATAGAGCATACATGTAACGGAGCCCCGAGGTCTGGGGGGTGGGGGTTGAGCGACTTTTTTGGGGCCGGGCGTCAGTAATTCCCAAAATTTTGGGGGGAAGGGGTCTCTCAAGGGAAAAAATTAGATTTTTTCACGAAAAAAGTCCTAAAAATAGTTTTAAAAAACAGTAATTTTTCCCTAAAAAGACCGAAAAATGTATCCATGGCGTGAAGCGCCAAGATAATTCACATTTTTTAGCATTTTTCGTTCAAAAATTGACATTTTTAATCAAAAAATTGACATTTTTCAGTATTTTTGCGAACAAAAGTATGGGGTCCCTACGGCTACCATATAATTGGAAAATCCTGGAGGTGGGGGGGGGGGCGGTCGCCCAATGGCTAGCCATATGGTCGACGATTTCTGGGGGGGAAGTTCCCATAGCACTCCCATCAATTACATGTATGCCATAGAGATAAAACTTTTGAGGAAATTCGCAAGACTCATTGGGTGGAAGACTTGTAAGAGGTCCGACCAGTTGGGGGAGGGTGAACCCAAATTTTTGGGGTGGGGGTCCCAACATTTCCAAAATTTTGAGGAGGAGGGGTGGTCGAAAAACCATCAAAAAGTCGAAAAAACTCCGGAAATTTTTTAAAAAAGCCAATTTTTTCGAGTTTGTGGTGGTTGACCAAGTTGGATGTGCGGGTTCCGACATTTGGGTATAAGGCTCGAGCAAGTTGGGGGTCCCTCCAACCTCTTCCCAATTATAAGTATGGTGGAAGACTCTTTATTCTTATCAGAAAATATCACCTCTTCTCGACGAGTTTTTCTAATTTTTCATAGCTCTTTAGCTGAGAGCTGCAGAAGGAACTTGTTTTTCAAAAGTTGACTAGAATCAAATATTCATAGACAAGGATCACATTGAGCGTTGTCCATTCGGAACCGCACCTCTAAACAGTACTTTTCGTTGAAGTTATTGAGTTTCTGTTAAAATTGTCGTACGTTTAGATTTCTTCCATTTTCTACTATATAGTGAAACTTTTAGGAAGGCCATTTTTTGGATAACAATTCACACTGTATGATTTTCTGGCAAGGATAGGAAATTTTGAGATTTCGACTTCCTGAATAAGATCAAATGATAATTTTTCTTCGTCTTGTGCGTGATGGGACGTAATCACCTCCGTCTTCTGGCTAAGTACATTGACGGCTACCAAACATAGCACAGAGAAAATTTCATATTTCCAATCCAAGCAGTTGTTAACCCACTTTATGTACATTTGTTTGCATAAAGAAATCTCACCAGTGAATCCAGCATTTCCTTAGTTTCTTGATCAATTTCGATCGTATCGACGGCATCGATAGCGGAAATCTAAACCACAACGAGACTTAGACGTTAAAATTTCAATCAAAATTATGAAAATTGGGAAGAAACAGCTCGTAACTACTGGGAAAGACACTTTCAATGCAGAGGTACGGACAACTGATAAACTTAACATGCAACGGAAATTGATTAGCGACCTACTTCTGGAACGTAATTATCACGACGTTCGCGTTCTTCTTCTTGTAGTTTGATCGAAATACCGCGAACCGGACCCCGTTGGATACGTTTCATCAAATGGGTGACGAAACTACATTTTTAAAAACAATTAAGGTTAAGCATGACGCACGTAAAATATGTCGGTGAATAATTCGTAGATTTAATTAGAACTACCCGATGAAATCTTGTCCAAAAAAGATCCCTGAATATTATAACATCGCTAGACTCTGAGGGCCGTATGCACGAACGCTGCTCAAGCTGATCCAGTGTTAAAAACGGCACTTTAAGCGGTATGCACGAACGTGAGTTAGTGCTAACACCGTGTTATATTAACACGAGATTTTAATCTTGCGCAGTGAGTTAGTGCACTTTTTTCTGAAATCTGGGAATAGGCTGTTTTTTCTTTTGTGCGATGGATGTTTAGGGCATTCTTGATGATATGAATGAAGAGGATATTGGTGATAATGTTCGAAACAGGACTTTTTCGGATCGTAAAAATCCACAGCTTTACTAGAAGAAAATTTAAATCGCTAAACAAAACGTAGTTGCACTGTTTCGGCCGCTTTACAGGTACAATTACACAAAATTTATTATGCAGATGGACCACCATATATTGTTAAATCAGTGAACACAGGATACTCAGAAAACGACGAGCCAGCTTTCGATGCCATTTTCTCCCTATAATATTCAAGTTAGGTCGCTGTGGCTTCTTTTTCAATGTCAAGTTCCATTTTTGCTTGATCACTTTAATTTGCATAATTTTCAGCGTTGAATTGCGGCAGCACTTTCAATCCACAACATGGTTTTCACTTGAAAACTCTGTGATCATACCTGTAAGAAGTCCGACCAGCTAGGGGGAGGGTAAACTCAAAATTTTGGGGTGGGGAGTCCCAACATTTCCAAAATTTTGGGGAGGGATGTCGAAAAACCACCAAAAAAGTCGAAAACGAAAATTATCGAGTTGGGGATGGGGTCCCCCCAATTACAGGTATGTCTGTGATACAGTATGCATCAAATTCAAATGTAAAATCATTACAACTTTCATGTTCCTCCACTTGGAGTACAATTGCTCTTTGGAGCGCTTTCTAACATTTGGGTTAGATTTGAATGCTTCTTCAATGGCATCCCACGCTGAATTTTTCGCATGCACCGATTTCCAATCAGTTTTTTCATTTTCAATAGTGTCAGCACGTTCGGAAATGCATTCCAATAAAAATTAGGTTTCTTCTACGTCGAAATTATGAGTTCTTTCACAATTTTTGCCGGAATCCATTCACAAGAAAAACCACAGAATCAGAGAAGCAAATTTCACTAAAATAAATAAGAAAGAAAGACTATTTTTTGTTCATGTTGCTTTTTTGCCAAGTCTATTGTTGCCCAAAGGCTAAATTTGGAAGTTTCCCACAGCTTAAAATTATTAACACCGTGTTGAGAAATTTAACACCGATTTAAGTAAGCGGCCGTCTTCGTACACACTGATAAAATTTAAGCTGTGTTAGCAACGTGTTAACTAACACCGCTCAAGTCCTCAACATGTGTTCAAGTTAGCTGCGTTCGTGCATACGGCCCTGAGGCATACATGTAATTGGGGGGGGGGGGTGCTATAGGAACCCCCAGAAATCATCGGCTATATGGTTAGCCTGGGCGACCCCGCCAGATTTTCCAATCCTATGGCTGGCCATATGGTAATCATAGGGAAGCACATAAAATTTTTTGGATGAAAAACGTCAATTTTTGAACAAGAAACGGTCAAAAACGTCAATTTTTTCGGCGCTTTGCGCCACGAATACATTTTTTAGACAGAAATTGTCATTTTTGAACCGTTTTTTGGATTCTTCTAGTAAAGAAATAGATTTTTTTCCTTCAAAAAAATTTCCCCAAAACTTTGGGGAATCAGTGACCCCGGCCCAAAAAAATCTGCTCGACCATGATATAAGGAAAATTTTTTTTTGAAAAGTTCACTGTACCAAAGATGTAGAGCAACATAAGCATAAAAACGCAGGTTTTAAAATCGATAGGGTCTCTGCTTGGTCAATAAAAACACTGTTGGGCCTAAAATCTAGATAGTTTTTAGGTGTGCATGGGCCGAGTTGAAATTTGAATCAGGTTACTCTGTATGAGACGGTAGTAACCCAAACTTTGAGTTAAAATTTTCCGCTGTACCACACTCGTAGTTAGTTCAATTTTAAAATGAAGATATATAAAATATTGCTCATCAAGAGTACTACCCATATGCCAAAAAAGATAGTGCAGGATCCACCATCCAGAAGTACAGGACTCTCAAACAGGTGAAATTTCCATCTCCACTCGAGTCCTGTCACTAAGGTTTTCTGAACCATATATCGAACGGCTAATAACTTGAAGCTTTCAAATTTTTACAGTAACATCAACATTATATTTGGAATAGTGCATATTCTCATTTTGATGCAGACCGAGTGGCAACAGCATAATTTGCAAAATCCTGAGGCAAAGGTTGGATGCAATACTCTCTACAACGCATTAAGTGGTACCCCATATCACTGAAAATTTACCGATGGAATTCGGCCCGATGCACACCAACAAAATATCTAGATTTTGGGACCAACAGTTTTCGATATTTCAGACAGGTGTCATTGCCTATTTTACATGTTTTTCAAATTTGGAGAAACCCTGTTGATTTCAAGGCCCGGGTTTGTATGCCTATATTGCTCGTTTCAGGTTACCCTATATCTTTGGTACAGCGCACTTTGTTTCAGTATCATAATTAATCTTTCTTAAATGATGACATTCCTCTACGTGCTTGTACATATGCGCCCGACCCCACAGACCTCGGGACCCTGTTACATGCATGCTCTTAGGAGATATGGCAAATCATACTTGTAAGACCTCTGATTGGTTGAGAGAGGGTAAACCGCAAACTTGTGGGATGGGGATACCCATTTTCCCCAAAATTCTGGGGGTTCCCAAAAAAGGTCAAAAAAGCCGAGTCGAAACAACGAACAAAATGACATTCTGCAGCAAAAACCGAGTGATTTCAATGTCTTGGCTGAATGAACGCAACGAAAAAGTGAACATATTTAAAAATCTAGTTACACTTTTTTCTAAGTTTGGGGTCAGTGGGTGAATATAGGAACTCCAATTACTGGTATGCAACAAGGCCATATTCAGGAGGTGCAATATTTCCGTATTTCATACAAGATCGTGTATCAAAATTTCTACTGATGGCATATCTCTCTTTCCGGTGCGCAGCGCCGGAAAATTTCAGGACTCAAATCAGGGTTTTTTTGGTTTTCTCTCGGTAGGCCATTTGGCTACAAAGGTCAAAATATTACAGGCCAAAAGGAATTTCAACAAGCCAGAACTAAAAATTTGTAAAGAAATGTGGTAGTAAAAAACAATGTTTCTTCAACAAATTTAGTCAAAAACACTCCTCAAAATCACAGTAGAGGCCCACATATTATTTTTAATAAATTTTCAATCACTCACAGAATAATAAGGCTCACAAATGAGATCACTCATTATTCAAATCAATCATTAGGGGTTTTTGCACAAGCCAGATTGATATGTAAGTTGGGGGAAAATTTGGTTTAGTTGCTCACTCTAAAAGTGATAAATTCACTTAATAGTCCCTGACTATTAAAATTGAATTTCTTGTTTTGGGTGAGAAATCAAAAGTCTGGCTAAAGTAACTTGTTCGGTGCCCAGCGCCGAAAAATTGTGATTTTAAGGCCTCTAAAATGTCGGAAAATGCATTTTTTCAGCACATTCTACAGCAACTGACGATGACCGATCATGATCTTTTTACCATTCGATTGGCGGAAGAGGTCGAACATTTTACATCCATTTTGGATCTTATATATCTGGAGCCAGCAATTTACCAATCACAATTATTTATTAAAAGTGATTGTTTTCACATGATCTATAACATAAAAAAGCGCGACAGGTATTTTACTTCGGACTTGATCTCCGGCGCTTAGCACCGAAAGAAAATGTTAAATTATGATATTCTATAGCGTTGGAAAATGCACACTTTTAATATATTTTTCCTGCATGAAAGATCTTTTAATGCTTTCAATGTGTTCTCAGTCGGGCAAACTAAAATCCAAAAATTAGGCAAGCAACAGAGAATCTGCATGCCTTCTTCGGATTGCAAGAACATTTACCAATTTTCCATGTTGATGATGTTTCAATCATTTTCGAAATGCAAAAAGTTATGTTCACGAAAGCCGAAAATTCTACAGCACCGCAAAACGATTTTGTTAACATTATCAAGAAAAATCTTGATTTTTGTCAAATACGTGAAAAACAATACAAGATCAAACATAAATCCATAACATGCTGGTTTTCAAAAGCTAAAAGTATAAGCTAGGCCGATATTTTCTAACCGCTCAACAGAAATGGAACCGATTAGGGATGCGACGGGTCCAAGTTTTTAATGATAACAGGTCCGAGTCTGTAATTTTTCAAATACCGGGTCCGGGTAGTTTATTCAAAAAATATTGGGTTCGGGTTCGGGTCCAATCTCTAAAAATCGATGATATATACACATGTTAACATACACATCGGTGACATACACATGTTTACTTTTAAAAGAGTAATTTTTAAAGTATAATTTGATTTTGTCGAAGTTGTAAATGCAAGTTGAACGTTGAATAAATTTTTGATGAAGTTATTTTAATTATTTTTAGAAACAAGAAAGCTTGAATCATGAGTATATTATCATCCGTGACGCTTCACTAGGACGCAAGACATTAGGACTCAGACAATAGGACGCAGAAATTTAACCCCAGAATTTGTGAAAGTCAATCTGAAGGGGTTCAAAGAAACTGAAGAGTCTTGAATGCCTCCCACATTGCAACTTTTTCTGTTTTCGAGAGTTTAAAAGCAGTGTCAGTTCAGACATGGTACAACGATAGAATATCTATTTATTTTTTAAAGCCATAAGTACAATTCAGCTCAAAATCAAAATTGTATGAACATCCACGCATAAAATCAATTTAGCTGAAAAATAAATAGATATTCTATCGTTGTACCATGTCTGAACTGACACTGCTTTTCAAACTCATTCGGAAACAGAAAAAATTGCAATGTGGGAGGCATTCAAGACTCTTCACTTTTTTTGAACCCACTTCTAAGTGAGCCTCCAGAACAGTGAATTGACTTTCGCAAATTCTGGGGTTAAATTTCTGCGTCCTTATGTCTTTGCGTCCTACCGGCATAGCCCCATTATCATCAGTGGTTGATTGATAAAAATTGCATTATCCGATACCCGTTATAATTTCCTCAGAATTATAACGGGTTCGGGTCTGAAAATATCAGAATATCGGGTCCGGGTAGCGAAAAATACCGGGTAATAACGGATAACGGGTCCGGGTACCCGTTGCATTGCTAGTACCAATATTCATAAATAATTTGAAATACGGCGCGAAGCGCCCGAAAATTTTTGATATATTTTCCATTTCAAAACGCATAAAAACGCAGAGGAAGCAGCGTTTTTTTTGGTGCACGGACATTTGTGCCAATTGGCACAAAAGGCCAAAAAAATTTGTACCAATAACACAAAAGAACTTTTTCTACTAGAAACATACTGAAAACCGTGGAAAAGCTTTAGGCCAAAAGTTTGATAATAAGTTAACGTTTAACGCATTAGTTTTTTGTAAAAATCGTGCCCAACCCAAGCTATTTTTAGCAAACCATGTCAGCGAGATGAGAAAAAACTGCAAGAAAATAATTCACGACGATTCAAAAAGAAATGGAATGCTGAGAAAAATTAAAAAAACTCTAGAATTGTTCAGTAAGTTCCGATTGATTAAATTTTCAACTGCGAATATCCCTATATTTGACAACGATGTAAAGACTAGAGAAAATAGAGTCGAAAATTGTGTAAATTTCCGGTCGAAACATTGTACCATCACCAACGATAACGATTTTTCTATTCGAATCAATGAAACACAAAAAGTAAGAATTTCAGCTTTAAATCTGAGAGAATATTCAGAATTTCTTTTCATTCATCAGTCATTGACAGCCTATAAAATTCATACTAATACACTGTTCGAAGAGAAGTCGTTCGCGTTTGGGTCAAATATGTATACAAATAGGAAATTATATTGATTGACTCGGCGCAGAGCGCTGAAATTTTTCAGCATTTAAGCCCCTATAACGCCTACAAATTAATGGATTTTAATGTTTGACCAGCCAAAAATTTTGCGCCAATTGGCACAAACACTCAAAATTTTTTGTGCCATTCCAAATTTTTTTCTGTCAAAAACCATGCTTTGGCACAAAAAACACTGACAAAAACTCCATACACTATCTGTAAGTGGTCAGACCAGTTGGGGGGGGGGGGGGTAAATCCGACATTTTGGGGGAGGGGGTCGAAAAACGTCGAAATTTTTCTCAAAAAAGGCCAAAAAACATACACTTTTCTGCCAATTTTTCCAAACTAGGGTGGGGGGGGGGGGTTGGGTATATGGTTGGCCAAGTTGGGGGGTCCCCCCAACCCCCCAATTACAGGCATACCTGTAAGACCTCCGACCAGTTGGAGGGAGGGGGGTGTAAATCCAAAATTTGGGGGGAGAGGGTCAAAAAAAGTCGAAGTTTTTCCCAAAAAGGCCAAAAAGCATTCACTTTTTTGCAAATTTTTTTAATTTTGCCCAAACTGAGGGGGGTTTCTGTATATGGCATACATGTAACTAGGGATGCAACGAGTCTGGGATTTTCAGTTATACGAGTCCGAGTCTGTCAAAAAAATTTATCCAAGTCCGAGTCTGTCAAAAAAATTTATCCGAGTCCGAGTCTGCAAAAAAAATTTATCCGAGTCTGAGTCTGGACAAATGACGAGTAATAACGAATCCGAGTCCCGAGTCCGAGTATATATAGATACGCAGAAAAGTAAAATTGTTTGGAATTGTGTACTTGTTTATTTACTGTAATATATTAAAATTTACTTTTCATTTTCCTGAAATAAAATTTTTTCATCACGCTGGCTTATTATGATTAAGCTAATGGGTTTTCCATCAGCCTATTGAAATTGAGTTTACTAAACTAAAATTTTCAAAAAAATTTACATTTTTGAGTAAAAACTCCGAGTCTGATACAAATTTTATTCGAGTCCGAGTCTGGCAAAAAAACTTATTCGAGTCCGAGTCTGGAAAAATTTTTTATTCGAGTCCGAGTCCGAGTCTGGAAAAATACCGAGTAATACCGAGTCTCGAGTCCGAGTACTCGTTGCATCCCTACATGTAACGGAGCTCCGAGGTCTGGGGGGGTTGGAGCACTTTTTTGGGGCGGGGGGTCAGTAATTCCCAAAATTTTGGGGGGAGGGGTCCGTGAAGGCATACCTGTACTTGGGGGGACCCCCCCCCCCCCCAACTCGGCCAACACTATACCCAAAATCATTTTTCCCCCAACCCCAGTTTGGAAAAAAAAAATTTTCAAAAAAGTGTATGTTTTTTGGCCTTTTTTGGGAAAAATTTCGACTTTTTCCAACCCCCCCCCCCCCCTAACTGGTCGGAGGTCTTACAGGTATGCGTGAAGGGGAAAAAAATCGACTTTTCCCATGAAAAATGTCCGAAAAAACGGGTTAAAAAGTAGTAATTATTGTCTAAAAAATGATAAAATATGTACTTATGGCGCGAAGCGCCGAGAAAATTGATGTTTTTGACCATTTTTTGTTCAAAAATTGACATTTTTCATGGAAAAAATGACATTTTTCAGTATTTTTCCGACTAAAACTATGGGGGTCCCTAGGGCTACCATATGGCTAGCCATAGGATTGGAAAATCCTGGGGGGGGGGGGGTCGCCCAATGGCTAGCCATATGGTCGACGATTTCTGGGGGGGGGGGGGGTTCCATAGCACTCCCCCCAATTACATTTATGTTTGGGGGCAAATCCGAAATTTGGGGGGGGGGGGTAGAAAAAAGTCGAAATTTTTCCCAAAGAAGGCCAAAAAACATACACTTTTTTGCAAATTTTTTCAATCTTTCCAAACTGGGGTGGGGGGTTGGATGATTTTGGGTACAGGGTTGGCCAAGTTGGGGGGGGGGGGTGGGGCTCCCCCCCCCCCAAGTACAGGTGATGTGGAAAAAATTTTTGAGGTCTTTCCACAGATGTGGAAGAAAAATTTGGGGTTTTCATATTGAAAAGATGCATTTTGGTGCTAGGAGGTCCAAATCTCAAAATTTTTCCAGCGCCTCGCGCCGGTAATAACCCTAATAATCATTATTCATCATACCTGTAAGACCTCCGACCAGTTGGGGGAGGGGGGGGGGTAAATCCGAAATTTGGGGGGGGGGGGGGGTAGAAAAAAGTCGAAATTTTTTCCCAAAAAAGGCCAAAAAACATACACTTTTTGAAAATTTTTTTAATTTTTTCCCAACTGGGGGGGGGGTTGGGGGGGGAAATGATTTTGGGTATAGGGTTGGCCGAGTTGGGGGGGTCCCCCCCCAGCCCCCCCAAGTACAGGTATGTTATTCATTACCAAGCTCAGGCGCGGCTTTTAGCATGTCTACCTTCATTTACCATTTAATCTTCAATAGTTTTCATCATCTTAAACGTATTACTCAATGTTTAATGGGCAATCTTGCATATTATATCTCTATATTTAAAGATCTGCATTTTCTCCTTCATCGATTTTTTTGAGAAAAATCAACACGTCAACTTTCTCAACTTTTTGAAGCGTTTGTTTTTTTTCTTAACGTAAATTCAATTCAGAAGCTTCATGGAAGAATTTTTGGAAAATTTTTACACTTCTGACTCATTGCTTTTTGGCTAGATTCATGAAAGGTAACGAACAAATCGATGGTTTTAAAATTTTTCGAATGATAAATTTCTCGAAACTACGATCTATGAACACAAAATTTAAATCTAATTTTTGAGATATATGATCAAAATGGTTATCAGAATGCTTTGAAAAGCTCAAAAACACTCAAATAAAGCGTTTATGAGCATTTTCAAGCGAAAAACGAGAATTTTAAGACCAAAAGAAATTTTTTTCCACGTGGAAAAAAAATCGACCCCTTTCCACATTTGTGGAAAGAAGTTCGTGGAAAAAACAGTATACTAACTGACTTTATAAAATGCATCACCTTAGGTCGAGCTACCTCGAACCCAATTTTTTTCTGTAAAAGACTTTTTCTCGAACTCCAAATTTTGATTTTAAAAACAGCGCACCAAAACACTATCACTCATTGTTATCTTACCCTGCAATTTTATTCCTCATACGCTTGGTTGGAATAATGGCGATTTCTTCACATATTCGCTTATTCGTATGAAAATCTAGGGTCAATTTCGTATAATATTTTTCGATAATGACTCGCGAGGCTTTTTTCACTGTTTTGGTTCTAACGCGACCCTAAAACACAATAAGATTTGTTCGACTGTTCGAACACACGGCGGAAAATAAGCCTCACCATAATGCTGAAAGCGACAATAAAAAGCTAGACGCAAATTTCTGAGAAAAAGTAATTTCGGGAGTGAAATATTCCACAGTAAACCAAGTAGCGAAAAATTTGAAATAGTTCGATCTGCAAGTATGAAGTAAAAAATATTGTCATCAAATGCTAATGACCTTCACGGAAGCGCAATGAACATTGCCACGATTATATTAAACCGACGAATTAACTTGCAATTTAATTTTTAAAAATTCTTGATTTCTCTAAAGTCAGCGATTCCGGTATAGTTCGAAATAAAGTACGAGTACTTCAAAAACGTCTTTTTTGAATCGGAAGGCCACAACTTGACAGGAAAATATAGAAGATACATCTGAAGTTACATTAGTGAAGTTCTTCAAATTTTTTTCCATTCGTACGTGGAGCGAAAGTTTCGATGAATTTTGATTGCAAAAGAACAAAGTTGAGAAGTTCATATCCACGGATTTTGACCCTAAACAAATTTCTGTCGCTATAATCCACAACTCATTTTCGGCTGAGAATGTTGGTTCCTGATCTTTCTATAGCGCAAAAATTTCCAAGTTTTTGTAACAGACGTAAGAAGTCTACAGTCAAAAAAACACTATTCAAAGGTAGCTTATATATTATATAACAAACAACGAAGAAGCACAAATCACTCAATTTCGGACTCATCATCTTCCTTATCAAGTTCAAAATCTACGCCCAATTGTTTCGGCGTATACGCGCTCAACGTTTTCAAATGAACGTTTTTCAAGTGCCTTTGCAATGAACTGCGTCCACAGAACGAGCCCATACATCGTTCATTTTCCGGACACACGTAAGGCTTGTAATTCTTATGCCAATTGAGGTGGCTTTCTAATTTGTCCAAACTTACGAATCGCCGCTCGCAATCGTTCGAAAAATTGCACGTGAATTTTTTGGCCCGTTTTTCAGTTTCACCTTCGTGTTTTCTGGCCACGTGTCGCTTAAGTGATTGAAATTTCGCAAATTTTTCCTCGCAATGCGGGCAAAAGTAATGATCCAGTTCGCTATGTTCATTTTCTTCCCAAATTTTCTTTTTTCGTAGGTCACTTAGCAAAACGTCACTGTGAGATTCCTGTAAACATGCTTAACACAAAGTATATTAAAATTGTTAAAGGGCATATTACTAATTTGGATCTCTAACTGCGGCTTATACTAAATATTATTTAGCACTATAATCCAATGATTTTGATTTTCTTCCATTTTCTATGTACCTTAATCTTATATAGTTATTTTACATTCTAAATATTTATCCTTGCTTTTTTAGTCGCCAAAATTATTTTGACTCGTACCCATCACTTTCAGCAATTGCTCTGGGAACTGAATCCTTCGGCAGTGGATATCATTTCTAAGAAAAACTCAGAGACTTGATGTTACAGTCTGTCTTTCTTGAAATGCTTACGAATATTAAGTTGAAGGCATGTGCTATTTTATATTTTTACTTATGCCGCATACGACTGAAAATCTGTGAGCCTACTCAACTAACTCTTACTACATATGTTTTGAGCAAAAAATTTTACAGTATAAGCTTTGTGTAAACGATTGTGAGGGCGGTACTCATTGTCTGTCATTTTCCGATTTATAATCATTTTACAAAAAAAACAGACAATAGATACATTAAAAAACATTTCAGTGATTTTGAGAATATAGTAAAATCCTGAGTACTACACAGGAGTTTTCGTTGCTTGAAAGATAACTAGACAAAATGCAGCTCTAAGCACTATTTTCCTTACTGACAGGAACAGATCTGTGGGACCGAAACTTACTTTCATGTGTTTTGCTAAATGTCGGGGCAAGACCATCGATGAGCAATTTTCCTGAGTACATTTAATCATTTTCCGGTGAATTAATCTTTCGTGCTTTTTCAGGCATGCTCTGCTAGAAAAAGATTTATTACACGTTGTACACGTCGTTTTCGGATGACATTTGGCGTCGTGTTTCCGTTTCTCTTGAAAACTGGTCAATTGCGATTCGCAGCCGTCTATCGTACATTTGAACGTATTGTGAACGCGCCCGTGACGTGACAGTTTTGAAGGTGTGGGAAAAGACGAGGGACATTTTGAACAATGATAGAAATTTTTAGATTTGTGGACGTTGTACTGATGATCGCAGAGTTTCTTCTTCGTTTCAAATAATTTTTTACAATGGTCTATGTTACACGAA
Organism: Romanomermis culicivorax; assembly: GCA_963922205.1. Lineage (NCBI taxonomy): Eukaryota > Metazoa > Nematoda > Enoplea > Mermithida > Mermithidae > Romanomermis > Romanomermis culicivorax. Next base: position 977,744 of record CAWUHX010000007.1, on the reverse strand, counting down.
AGTATTGCGGATGCCAATACGATTGCTGGATTTTCCTGAACCATGCTGAAAAAATGAAAATAAAAATATATAAAACTGTTAATGCTGAAACAGATGGAAATAAACTTTGTAAAAATTTCAACGTGTTAAGGTTATCAGAATACAGAATGGAATTGAGTTTCTTTGCCAAAAAACTCTTTTCGTTAGCGATGCGAATTAAATTTGCTGCTCACATTCACATCAAAACTTAACAATGAGAGCACGAATATTTACAAGATAACTTCACTGTCTGTACATAGTACATAACACAAATGGAAAATCTCGAGTATTCGATGCGAAGCGCAGAAAGATTTTGACCTTTTTAGGTGCAAAAACTCGTATAATCAGAAGCAAATTGATCATTGAAGAGCCAAAAAGATCTGTTATAATTGGCAATTGGCATTAATGCCGGAACTTTTTGTGTCATTCTAATTAGTGATGTGCGTCGGATATCAAGAGGGATATTTTGAAAAACGGATATCCGGATGTGAAAAAATATCCGGATATCCGGGTATTTTCACTGTTCAAAAAAGAAGTAAAGGTTACTGAGAAGTTAGGTGCTACATTATTTTACAAAGTTTCTGCAACAAAATAACAAAATTTCAATTTATATAAGTGTATATACTGTTCTGACACGAGTCCCATTAGCATTCGAGCTAATGAAAAAATATTTCATTAGCACAGTAGACACTGTTGACAAATAATACTTCGTTGGTGTCAAACTAATGTGCGAGTTTGTCAATTCTGATTACATGCTTTCATTGTATCGACTTATGAGATTATGCTTGATATTGGTACTTCTAAAACAAATAAGACTCTCATCTGACTAATTACATAAATCAGTTCATTCTTACATTATGCACTTGATTAGTTCACCGAGAAGTAAATATTCAGTAGTTCGTTTGACGGTAATACTTTTAGGAATCGCTATATTCGCATTCTGTTTCGATAAACGTTTACATCTGGAAGTATTTGTGAAAATGACGATTTTTGATTTTTCATAAAAATTTTGTGATATTCTTAACTTTTTTCTCGAACTTTTTTCAATAATATCTCTCTTTCAGTCATTAGCACCGTGCTAAAAAAAGCCCTGATAGATACGTTACATCAAATTTGGCAAACTAAACCAATTTTAAACAGAGTGAGAATCCTACTGTAAAAGCGTTTTGTAAACGACTTTAACATTGATTAATGCAGTCCGTCTTCGATTAGGAAGCATAAAAAATTATATAAAGTTCTGTTTACTGTAAAATGCTAAGGACATTGGACAATTGAAGTCCAAAATGTGGTTTATTAGTCACTTTTCCTGAAAAGTCGTCAAGTTCTTAGAAGTCAGTTCTTACCGGAGCTGTCGGATCCAACGATTCCAGAGTAAAATCCAGACCGAAAAATACAAGATCCGGATTCAACTACAATATGTGGCTGGATCTTCGAAAATTCTAGAGACGCAGCAAAAGCAGGTCAATTTTTCAGAATCTATCCACCGAAAAGCTTTCTCACTTTTCACTAAAAACGAGAAGAAAAAAATATAAAAAAGCTATACTTTTCCTACAGTACTTCCTGAGATATTGCAGTTTAAAAAAGTAAGATATCTTTATAACAATCACGGTGAACGTAAATATTAAACGAAAAGTTATTGCACCTATTAAATATTATTATGTAGAATTGTAGTTGACCCGGTATTATTACTTATGCGACTTCTTTTCACCTCTGTGCATGCAACATTAAAAATATTCGGATATATCTAGATACCCGAAGGTGAAAAAAACGGATATCCGGATATGAAAATTTTTCCGCTGCACATCACTAATTCGGACAAAATGCAAAAATCATACTGAATGCATGCAACTGAAATTCAAAACCGGACGAACAACCAAAAATTTGGATTTCTCGACCGACCAACGTTTCTGTCACTGTCTAATGCTATAATGTTTTAATAATTCTCCAAATGCAAAAATTTTACGTTCAAAAAATTCAAAAAAATTTTTGGGTTGGCAAGACTTTGGTTTTTTTTGGTTTTTAGGCAAACTAAAAAATAGGAAAATGCCTGTTTCTTTCCAAAATCACTCGCAAACTGTTTTTTCATATTAGTCGATCTTCTGGACACTTATTGGTGTCAATCTAAGCCACGAAGACAATTAATTATTCGAATTTGCTGAAAAAAATGAAAAAAATCTTATTTGTATGATACGTTTAGTACACAAAAAATATATCAATTAATCAATGGCCTACGTATCCATCATGTAAGCATACATTAATACACGAGTCGTATCTAATTTGCTGTAGTTTGCTCACAGACAGATTTGGAAAGCAAAAAAACCTTTGGTCATACATCTCTGGAGTGGATGTCATCAGGGTCTTTTGTGTACCGGTTGATCTGCACCATACAGAATTCAAGGAATTCTGTCAACCAAAATTCCGTTTCACACAGGTTTTCATAATGAAATCACATAAAAAGATCCGTACCAGCCAAAAAATACATAGGTTTACAGAAAAAAACAGTGGATGTCACACGAAAAACCCATTTGGCCATATGCTAATATAGATAGGGTTAAGAGGGGTTATCAACTCCACCTGTAGGGTTGTGAAAAGAATTACAATGGACTCACTGATTCAAGTAAAATCGCCATTCTGCAGTTGTTTTTGGCTATAGTTAAGCTTGGACATGACAATATCATCACAAAAAATTGAAGAAAATTCTGCCATTATAATTTTTTTTCTGCCACCGTTCTTTATCAAGTTATATCATAAGAATATCAAAGTTCTCTCCCCTCTGGCTGACGGCGATTGTTAATGTATGCATTTGGCTATAGACTCTGGCGGCAACACCCTTTTGGCTGTCAGAACCTTAAGGAGCTATTGGGACTTGGGGAAGTGTATTAAGCTGCGTACCTAAGATTTTCATATCATTTTTTGTACAGAAACATGGTTAAACAGTGGTATAACTGACGGACTTTTGTGTAATCTTAATGCATACAATGTTTTCCGTCGTCACCGAGAAGGTAGAATCGGAGTTGGTGTAGCAATTTTTGATAGAAAACATTAAAATTTACATGTACTCCCACTACCTACAGACTTATTTTTACCAGAAATACTTTTAGTAAATCTTATTTCAGAGAAGTTAACCATAAAGTTACTGTTAGTTTATCGTCCACCAAATTCTAATCCTGACTATGATTTAAGCCTTTGTTACCTTATCACTTAGATTTCAAATCAACGTCACGAAAATATAATTCATGGTGATTTCAATCTTTCAAAATTTGATTGGAAAACCCTTTCATTTCCAGATTCAGAACTTCACACAGAATATTTTGATGCTTTCTCATCAACGGGCTTATCACAACTTGTCACAACTCCGACACATGAAAACAACATTACTGATGTTCTTTTTGGTAGTAAATATATCTCAAATGTTAGAGTCTGTCTACCATTTTCTAATAGTGATCACAACACCATCAATTTTAAAGTATGTTTTGATACAAATCATAAAATTCCTAAGTTTAGAGACTTTTACAAAGGAAGTTATAAAGCAATTGAAGCTGAGATTATCACTAGTTTTTTGGCCTGAGCTTTTTTCTCCATGTAATAATCCTGAAGAAATGTAACAAGTTCTTCCTGATGTTTTGACTCCTCTGATCGATAAATACATTCCATTAATCAAGCAAAAATCTGTCAGATCCAAACACAATAAAAATATTCAACACTTGCTATCAAAAAAAGCTTAGATTATGGAAAAAATATCGAAGATGCAAAAACCTTGCTAAAACAAATTCGATCATAGGTGTTTAAACAACAATTAGCTGAAGAAAATCAAATTATTGCAAAAAACGACTCAAAGGCCTTCTATGTATACGTTTGTAAATTCGCGCCTGCGCTCTAGACCTACCCCCTCTTGCACATGAAGATTCTAATATTATGGATGATAATGTGAACTTTTTAATGATATTTTTCATTAGTTTTTACACTGGATAGTGGCAGTTTGCCTGAGTTCAAAAACCGATCAAACGTTGATCTGTCATCAGTATCTTTCACCATTCCAATCGTTTTAGCAGCCATGAAAGGCAGCACGTCATCCACAGCACTGGGATCGGACAACCTTTGTGCTTTTTTCATCAAAAAACTTGCGGCACATTTGGCCCAACCATTCTCATCAATTTTCGAGGTTTCCTTCTGGACAAGCAACCTTCCTAAGTTATGGAATTCAGCGATTGTTGTTCCTATTTTCAAAAAGGTGACCTAGCCTTGGTTGAAAATTATCGTCCTGTCTCCGTATGTTCAGTCCCATACAAAATTATGGAAATAAATAATAAAATTTGTTTCCTTCATCAGCATAACCTTCTCGCAGATCCACAGTTTGGTTTCCTTGAACATAGATCCTGTGAATTACAGTTACTCAAATGTAAAAACTCATGGGTAAATCAGTTGGACAAAGGACACTCCTTAGACATGGTGTACATTGACTTTGCCAAGGCCTTTGACTCAGTTTCTCACTCTAAGTGCTTTTTCAAACTTTCTAAATATGATCTCACTGGTCCCCTTTTAATCAAATTCTTTAACAATAGATTTCAAAGGGTCAAAATTGTAAACTCCCTATCTTCTCAGCTCAAAGTGTCTAGTGGTGTGCCCCAAAGTAGTGTATTAGGTCCAACTTTGTTTCTTTTTTACATAAACGACATTATTGAAAATATCAAAAGTGAAAATTTTCTTTTTGTAGACAATCTAAAAATTTTATGATTCTTCAACAAGACCTTGATACGCTTTCAATTTAGTCTACTGCTTTCAATTAGCTTAATCTACTGCAAAAAGTTATGTCTTGTATTTGGATCCGAATCTCCCATTAAACTCAAGTTATGTTAAAGATTTGGGAATTCTTGTATCTCCTAATATGAAGTTTAAAGAACAATATAGGTATATCGTTAAAAGCACCTATATAGTATTTGGTGAAAGGTTGTTTGTGATTGTATAACATTATCCAAAAATCCAATTAGCCGAATAGAGAAAGAAGTTAGAAAGCAAGTATGAGATGCCAAGTTAGAAAAAACAGTAACAATAAAGAATGATGTAAGGCCCCTCACATATATGGCCTGCCAAAGACCCATAAGCCAGAAATCCCACTAAGATCAGTGGTGAGCTGCATTGGAAGAACAATCCATCCATTAGCTAAGCACTTAGTAAAGATCATTAGTCCATTGCAGAACAATATAGAATCTAACATAATCAACAGTGACTTTGTAAGCAAGATCAATGACATAAAGTTAGATCAGAGCACTAAGTTGGTAAGCCTGGATGTTGTAAGCTTGTTCACAAGTGTTCCAGTAGTAGAAGCAATAAGCCATCTTAGGGCCCAATCGGAAGCAGATCACAGCCTAGCAGAAAGAACTAGCCTAACAGCACAACAGGTTGCAGACCTAACCGAGTATTGTGTGCACAGCACTGTATTCCAGTTCGAAGACAAATTCTACCAACAATCAGATGGCATGGCAATGGGTTCACCACTATCCCCTGCACTTTGTAACCTGTTTATGGACAAACCTGAAACATCAGCATTGAAAACAGCACTAGACAAGCTAACAATCTGGCTGTGATATGTGGATGACACATTCATTCTGTGGGACCATGGTGAGGAAAAAACTAAGATCCTTCCTAGAACATATGAACCAACAGAATCCAGCCATACAGTTCACCATGGAAACAGAAATCAATGGGCAGTTACCCTCCCTGGATGTTCTTGTCAAACAGCGAGGACAGACAATGGCAACAAGTGTCTACTGTAAACCAACTCACGCAGACCAATATCTGATCTTCCAGTTAAACCATCCGGTAAACACCAAAGCAGGAATTGTAAAGGGAATGATATTGCCCTCAGGTACACTATGCTCAAGTGAAGAAACCAAGAAAGTGGAGGAAAATAACTCAAGCAAGCCTTCAAGAAAAATGGTTATCCCACAGCAATCATTAACAAGGCAATATAACAAGAAATGTAAATGACCAAGAAAAAGTTGAATACAAAGGCACTGTTGTAATACTTTACAGTGGCCAACTAACACAGAAACTGAAGCGAATATGCCACGGGCAAGACCGTATTTAAGGGGGTGGTAGGGAGGGTAATTACCCACCCCTTGGCGATTGAATAAATTTTTCAATTTTGTCAATTGTTTTGTGTGTTAACAATAGTGTATAGAATCACTATTTTATTTAATAATATTGTTCACCACTCATTTTCCTAACAGTTTTTAAAGTGTATTCAATTCAGAATGAAGCGCAATCATTCTAGTCTGAAGCGAAATCAAACTAGTCCAGATGTATTTTTAAAAGCGTTATTGAATTGAATGGAGGTGTTTAAATAAGACAAATGTATATTTGGATGTTGAATATCTTGGTTTAATTTTGCGTTAGATTTACTGAAATGTAAATATTCTTGTGGAAATGTTTCAATATGAGATAATTGTAGTTTTAAGCTGGATTATGCCACATTTTTCAGCAAATTATAACAAAAACGTGGTCCAAAAACATTAATTTTTAATGTTTCTTCAGCATATAAAACGCGTATTTTTCAAAGTTTCTGGGGCTCCGCCCCAGACCCCGTTGGGGGGCGCTTAGGCGTGCCACCCCAAACCCCCCAGCCCGAAGCTCGGGTGCTGCGCGCCCTCACTTTTTTAGTTTAGGCACATTTTATACGGTCTGGTCATTACCCACCCCTTGGGAAAATCCTGGTTACGGCCCTGGCCACGGGTACAAGGTTCGACTAGCTGCCACAAGTGAAGACACAATCAGGAAGAGAGTCAGCAAAGTAGCATCACCTAGAAACAAAGAAGATACACAGGGTGTAATATATCAAGTACTTATCACTGTTTTTTTTGCACAGTGCAAAAAAAAATTTGGCCGTGCAAAAACTTTTTTCTGACTTTTTTGCACCGTGCAAAAATGTGTTATCTTTCGACTGTGTGATCTTTTCAATTGATATCCTGACCTTCCTCTGTTTATAACTAAGCATAACGTGTCAATGTTGTCTTAATGATCATATTCATCATAATTTTTATCAAATCTTTTATATTTACAGATGTCAATTCTAAATTTCTTTAAAAAAGTTGATAAATTAACTCCGCAAGATGATGTTGCCGAGTCAAATTCGCCTGAACCTGAAATGGATGTTGAATATCTACTCAACTGTGATGAAAATAGTTCGATGAACGACGAAGATCAATTGTCTGCAGAAGAAGAAAAGATTCAAGAAGAACCATCTGACTCAGCTGAGCCAGTTCCATATAAAAAACGAAGCCCAAATTTCGAAGCGATTAAGTCATATTCATTCCAACGGTCATGGCTGAAACAGTTTCCTTGGCTCAGAATAATTGATTCTCGAAACAAGATTGTATCCTGCAAGTTGTGCAGCCAAGAAAAAATGAAAACAGCGTGGGCAAAAGAAAAGCCACTACCAACATGGCAGGTGGATTTCTTCAAATACCACGAAACAAAAGACAAAGGACACATAAAAGCAGTGGAAAACATCAAAGCAAGACCAAAGCAAATCATCCAAAACGCATCCAACGTGGCGAGGGAGAAAATGTGTGGCCAAATAATGCGTTGTTTGCAGAAAGTTCTGTTTGTTGTGCAGAAAAATCTGCCAATATCAATGTCAACCGACCTGCATGACTTGGTGCTCGAGTTTTCCAATCAAATAAATATCAAATCGATGCTGCCATCTCACCACCAGTCAAATTTCTCGACATATCAATTTATCGAAGCAATTAATCAAGATGTTTTTGAAAAAGAAATCAAGAAGTTGAAAGAGTCAGTTGGTTTCACCTTGCATATTGATGAATCAACTGACATCTCTGAAGAGAAGCAGATGATGGTCTACATTACGAATTGGGATCAAATTTCACTTGCCCCTAAGACCTCATTCCTCACACTGCTGCCAGTGGCAGAAGCAAAAGCAGTTCCACTAGCTAAACTACTAGTGGATTTTTTCAAGGCCAACAAAATTCCACTGACAAAAATCTTGCATTTCACGAGCGATGGAGCTGCAGTTATGTTGGGCAAACAAGGTGGAGTTGCAGCATTGCTGAGAAACAGTTATGGCCTTGATCATTTGACCGATTTTCATTGTTTCTGAGGCAAATTGCAGTGTTGAATAAAATTTAACTGAAAATGTAGCTTTATTGATGAATATAATGTATTAAACATGGTACAAAATATTTTCTGGCGTGCAAAAAAATTTTTAGGACATTTTTGCATGGTGCAAAGAGGCTGGTGCAAAAAAAAACACTGGTACCTATGGCTCCATGTGGGAAAGTATACATAGGAGAAACGGGCAGAACACTTAAGACCCCTATTCCAGAACACAAGAATGCCCTTAAGAACCTGAGCCTTGAGAAAAGTGGTGTGGCAGAACATTGCCTATCATGTGGATGTACACCCAATTTTGACAATACCACCATACTTGCCCAAGAGCCTAATGCCTACAAAAGGGAAATCAGAGAAACCATTGAGATGGAAAAAATGGGGTCAAAAAATGTAGGTAGTAAGAGCATTGAAATAGGCCACATATGGAAGCAAGCATTCATTAGAAGGGCAACAGACAGGAACCCAAGTCTGAACTAGTACCCCCTAGTCAGGATGTATAGCACTTCTAAACAAGTTACTACTGGCCACTATGCCCAGTGGTAGCACTCTAGACTCTCAATCAAATGACCTGGGTTATATTCCCTCCACCACCGAATTTTGTAAAAAAGAAGTTTATTGTCGCCTGAAGAAGGTAGTAGGTAGACTTCTATAATGTCACATTACCATAACCACTGTATTATTTGTTCATTGTGTGCCTATGGGCAGAATAAAAGTGTTATATAATTTTTATGTGATTGTAAGGCCAACAAATGGAGAATCATAACGCCTATAATAGGTCTACTTTAATTTTCTTTCATTCCCCGTGGAAAAAATACTTTAGCAAAGGCTTTTGTTACCTATATACGTCCAATATAAAAATACTGTTGTTCAGTATGGAATCCACATTTTTTGATGGATGTATGTTACATCAAAAATGCTCAATATAGATGTACCAGAAAGATTTTTTGGTTATAAATCTGTCTTGTCCTACCAGGATAGACTTCAAAGGCTAGATCTACATAAGCTTGATATTTGTAGATTAGAATCTGCTCTCTGTACCATGTACAAAATAATCCAAAAAAACACTTTTAAATTCTGATGACTTTTCCTGTATAAACAAAAACAATACATGTCATAATCATGATCTAAGATTGATGATAAAGTCAGTTCATACCACTGCGTGCCAGTTTGATTTTTTATCTCTTATTTATGTCTGAAACTCTTTATCATTTGATATCATTAATTCTCCCAGTTTGCACACTTTCAAAGAAAAAATTAAACTTCTAAACTTGATAATGAATTGGGGAGTGCATGTAAGCTGTTACTTTTCAAGTGACTTTTGCACCCTATTGCTGCGTGATTTACCCCTTTCTTAAAATATGTAGATGTTTTGCGAGTCGATTTACAAAACTTATTATTCATATGACATTGTACTATGCATTTCATTTTGCATTTCTCTTTTTTCATCTTGTTTTATGTAACAGCGATAAATATTTTTTATTTCATTTCAAATTTATGCTGATATTGTTGTACTGAAATATGTACAATGATGATCAATGCATTTCTGAAAAATCTGAATTTTCGGGCTTTTTGTCATTGCCATCACTAACATCAGATCCATTTTAGCCTGCAACACATTGATGGCATGCAAGAATCAATCAAATTCGAGCCTTATATGAAAAATATAAACTTCCTGTCAATATAACCCTGCAAAGCAGGGTAAAATCGCATGTTATTTTCATGTCTTTTTCCACCAACTTTTTACCCAAGTTTTAGCTAACCAACCTTCTGTAATATTCTTGATATGTGTAAAATTATGGGTTTTTTTACCTGCGATTCTGCCCAGCTTTTAATCATCCTTAACCTACAATTCTAGCCGAGATTTTACTTGAAATTTATTTACTTACGATTTTACCCACCATTTTACCCTTACTCTTACCCACATTCGACCCACTTTCTATAATTCAGGCCTTTTCAAAAAATTCAGCCCAAAATATTGAAGATTACCAATTAAAACATGAGATAATACATTCATGATGATGAAAACAATTAAATATTGAATAGAAAGTGAAGGTAGGCATGCTAAAAGCGCGCCTGAGCTTGGTAATAAATAATCAATTTTTGGGCAGCAACCACCAAAAAATTTTAGAATTTGGACCTTCTAAAATGCACCGAAATGCATCTTTTTTATATCAAATAAAACCCCAAATTTTATTCCACATTTGTTAAAAGATCTTGAAAATTTTTTCCACATTCCGAATTTTGTTCTACATTATAGTGCAAATGTGGAAAAGAATAACAGTTTTTCGATGCGGAATGTGGGATAAATCTTGATTTCGAGACTTCCAAGACTTTGGAAAATTCATGTTTCATCTCATTATTTGTTTGCCACTATTGAATATCGCTTGTGGTCTTTTCACCATTAGGCAAAGAGAGGTATATTCAAGCTACTGGTATTGCACCTTGGGCGTGATACTGGAAACCTGACTATGTTGAGGGAGGCCTGAAAAATCAGAAAACTAGTTTAGATGGCAGCAAAAATTGGGCATCAAATGGGGGATTAAATAAAAAAGGGGAAAATCGATATTTTTAGTGCTTTTTTGCTATGATATAGTGGAGTTTTTTGTCATTTTTTTCTCATTTTTCACCAAAAACTTGAATTGAGGTTTTTCAATGATGCTGGACATGATCCTGAACTTAAAATCAGTGGCGCTGATGAACTCGAGTAAGTTCAGGATTAGGCTTAAGTTCAGGCTTAGGCTTAGGTTAAGCCTTAGGCTTAGGTTCAGGCTTAGGCATAGGTTCAGGCTTAGGCTTAGATTCAGGCTTAGGTTTAGGCTTAGGTTGATGCTTGGGTTTAGGCTTAGACTTAGATTCAGGCTTAGGCTTTGGTTCAGACTTAGGCTTAGGTTTGGCTTCAGGCTTAGGTTTGGCTTCAGGCTTAGGTTTGGCTTCAGGCTTAGGTTTAGGCTTAGGTTTATGCTTTGGCTTAGGTTCAGGTTTAGGCTCAGTTTCTGTTTTGTGCTTAGGTTTAGGCATAGGTTCAGGCTTAGTAAATGGCTCATGCTCAGGCTTAGGTTCAGGCTTAAGGCCCTGTCGTACTTCACCAGGTGGTAATGTGTGGTGCCAGTTGTTCTATCCATACTAAAAAGTGGCCCCAGCTGGCACCATGGGGTACCACCTTTGAGGTATGAATAGGTATTTGTAATTTCTGCGGCACTGCCATCAAGTTTCAACTGAACTGAAATTATAGAACAAGTCGTGTTGCAGCATACTGTTGTTATAACATATTGTTGCATACTATGACATCTATACATGTTGTTGAACCATATTTTTCACTTGGATGTTGAATTCTGACACTTGTCAAATTATTTTACCAAATTGATTATTTAATTTTCAATGAAGATTTACTAAGTTGATCACTCAATTCGCAATGATGGCATGAATGCGTAAAAATTATGAATATCCAAAGTAGGTGTAAACATGTTCCTACAGCAAGCATACTTGCACATTTTGATTGTGTCTTTACTCCCCCAACGTCCCTTCTCCCCAAATATCCCCATTGTCTGAAAGTCCATATCCCCCTAGGTCTTGATTCCCTGAATAATAAATAAATTTCCTATTTCCCTGAAAAATTCATTAGCCGCTATTCCCTGAATGTCCCGATTTCCTGAATACTAGGGAAAGGATGGATCCACTTTGAATCTGGGTCCTGAACAGCAGGTCTCACTGGACCCAGATCAGACCTGGATCCTGTATATAGCACATATGTGAATGAATAATCGTGTATATATCAAATTATCAATTTATATAAAAATCAATTTACATAAATTGATACTTCTTAGAAGTTTAAGAGCTATTAATCGCTGGAATGAGAAGCAAATTGGAGCAAGAGCCCAAAATCTTTAGACTAGGCTTTTTTCGCAAGCTTCCATCTGCACTGTGCAGGAATGATTGATTATTTTCTTTTGCACTTTTTATTTTTCAACTTTTTTCGTTTTTTTTTAATTTTTTTCACATTTTTCCTATTTCGCATTTGTTGAGACAAGCAATACACACTTTTTGACAAGAGCAAAATCCAAAAGTAAAAAAGCGGCACTGTACAGCACCACGGGGCGAAGTATGACAAGCCACCGTGTGGTGCCCCACCACTTGTTAGTGTGAATAGGACAACTGGCTGTACCTCACGGGGAAGTATGACAGGGCCTTTAGAGTTAGGCATGTAGATATTAAATTATCAGTTAATGCAATTTTAGTGATGAAAACTGCCTACTTTTGCTCATTTGAACAATTTGTGTTTTTCGACTTTTTGACCACTTGAGTTCATGAGGGCCACTTATTTTGAGCTCAGAATTGTGTCCAGCATCATGAAAACCACAAATATGGGGTTTTCATAAAAAATAACAAAAATACCTCAAACTTGAATTATTCCAGCAAAGAGGGGTCAAAAATATTATAAATGAAAAGAAATTGTTCCTTGGATAAAACATTAAAGAAAAAATTAAAATTTTCAAGTTTTGAGTGCAATTACCCAATTTTCATAAGCCTTAAATCTAACTATGTTACTATGTTCCAATCAAACGCATCTTCGAAGGTGAGAAAGAACGAAGTCATACTTTTGATGTCAAAGAGCAAGAATTCTAAGACTATTAATTACCCATACACAAAATGTACCAATGAAGTCTCCGACAAGGATTCTGCCATACAATGTGATTATTGCCATAACTGGATCCACGTTCATTGTGCTGGCTTGCCTGATGCAGTATATAATTCGATGGATTTAATTACACAACTAAAATACTTCTGCAACAATTGTACCCTGAATATCAATCGACTGCTAATACTGGAACGATGTCTCGAGGACATGGAAACTCGCTTTAAAGCATAATCTAGCGAATTTATTAATTGGACTAGTCAAGGCCCCAACTGATTATCCACTACGAATGATGTATTTATGAAACTGATGGATACGCAGAATATAAATGAATTGGTTGACAAAGCAGTCAAAATGAAGCTGAAAAGTTGAAATGTGGTGTTATCTGGGGTCCCTGAAGGTAGTACGACACCCGATCTAGAAGTTGTTCGTGGTCTATTATCAGCACCTTTTGATGACAACAATTTTGAACCTGTTACACCAACAGACATTTTGTATACATTTCGAGCCACGTTTTCTGAAAATTGTCTGCGCCACACCTCAGGTAGAACAAAACTTTATCAAATTCGTAAATGGCATAGCAAGAAGAGCAACAAACTTGCCCCTATGTGCTAGGCAAGATCTAAATACAATCAGTGCATAATAGGTAATCAATTAACGTGAAAAGCTTTCACATATTGGACCTGACACTCACTACATTAATTAACCAAAAATCTACAATTTTTTGTAAAACAGTAAAAAATGTGTCTTTTCTTTGAATGCTTTGTCGATTATTGCCTATGAAGTAGCATCTCTTTGGAAAGAAATGGGTAAAAAAATTACAGCTAAAATACCTTTAAATTGCAAAAAATTCAATCTTCAACTTCCAAATTTTGGTGTCTCAATTGCAACTTTGAGCTGTTTGTACTTTAACTCAGGTAGCCTATGCATAAGATTCCAACTCTTAATTTACTTTTGAAAACAAATGAATATGACTTTATCTTTATAACTGAAACTTGGTTAAACAATAATGTTTTTGATGCAGAATTGATTCAAAATCTCCCATACAATACTCTCAGGCAAGACCGCAGTAGCAAAAGTGGTGGTGGAGTTGCAATAATCGACAAATCTGGACTATGAATCAAATTAATTACTTTACGTGAAGCCCTAAGGGAATCAGAACTGTTAGTTGTGGATTTCCAAACATCCAAAATATTATACAGGATCATCTTATGTTATCATCCTCCAAATGAATCACTTTATGGTACTGAAGCATTTTTTAGGACACTTGGATGGTCTTGTTCTAAAATCAAAAGCCAAATAACCCTGATAATTGGCAAAGTGGAATAAAAATGAATATTTTAATGAAAATACTATAAATTAAAATTTTATCCAATCTATGAATGAATTCGGACTTGCCCAACTTGTGAAGTTTCCAACCCTGGGACCAGTGGCGAATCCAGAAATTTTTTTCAGGGCGGATAGTGCTCAAAATTAAGTATTTTTCCAACAAATTTTCAAATTTGCCTATAGGTATACAGAAGAAAAACTGTATTTGAAAAGTTTCGGGGGCGGCTGCCACCCCCCTAAATCCCCACTTGCCTGGGACAAAACACACTTGACCTTGTTATAACTCTGCACCCTGATTTAGTCAAAGACCTTATCCTGTTGAAGCCATTCTCAACTAGTGATCATAACTCCTTAAAATTCAATCTTTCTTATAAACCTGTAGATAAGACTCCAACTGATGTTCAATATGACTTTCCAGAGGGGAATTACTTGATGCTAGAGGCTGCCTTGAGAACTTATGATTGGCACACAACTTTTTCTGGGCGTGTTAATATAGAAGATTTTTATACCACATTCTTGATAATTTTAAAAACAGGCATTAAAGCTTATATTCCACTGAAAAAACCTATATGGAAATATTCTTATCCTTTCTCTATCTAAAGACTACAATCAAAGAAAAGATCCCTATGGAGAAAGCTCAGGAAAGACCCAACCCTAAAACAAAAGTATAAACTACTCAACCTTCAAATATTTAGTGAAATTGATAAATTTTATGCTGAAAGAGAAGCTAGATTATTGAAAAAAAGCTCTGATGTTAAGAACTTCTTAAATATTTCAACTCCAAATTGAATCTCAAATCAGTTATCCTTGATATTACTTATGAAGATCATCTTCTCAGTGATGATTGCAGATTGCAGTAAAGCTAATGCTTTCAACAAATTTTTCAGTTCCATCTTTTCTAAGGATAACAAATGTATTCTAAACCTGGAAAAAACTGTACCTGACAAAAAAATCGAGGTCATATTCTCCCCCAAAAGCCATCCAAGAAGCATTGTGCAAATTAAAGCCATCATTATCTGTAGGTCCTGACGGTTTATGTGCATTTTTCCTAAAAAAAACTGAAGCACGTTTTACATATTCCACTATCCATCATTTTTGAAGTTTCCTATAGAACTGGTAAGCTATCTTCACTCTGGCTTGAGGCATTAGTCATCCCAATTTTTGAGAAAGGTTCATCTTCTGCTGTTCAAAACTATAGGCCCATTTTGCTGTGCTGTGTAACTTGTAAGCTAATGGAATCTCTCATAAACAAATCTCTTATGACACATGCACTTACTACCAAAATATTAAAAAAAGAACAATTCAGATTTCAGAAAGGCAAATCTTGCATGAGTCAACTTCTGTATCGTATGAACAAATGGACAAAATAGATTGATTCTAAAAAGCATATTGATATTGTGTTCCTTGACTTCCAAAAAGCATTTGATTTGGTTGTTCACTCCAAACCAGTCATTTTTTGCACTGTGCAAAACTTTTTTCGCTCTTGCAAAACTTTTTTTTCAGGTTTTTTGCACCCTGCAAAAAAATATTTATCAAGTGTGGAAAAAAATTTGGTGTTTTCATAGAGAAAAGGAGCATTTTAGTAGGTCCAAATGTCAAAATTTTTCGGTGCTTCATGCCGGTTATAGCTTTAATAATCATTATTATTATTTCTCTTGTATATCAATGATTTAGTTGATGTAATTAACCACAGCTGTCCCTTTCTCTTTGCTGATGATTTGAAGATCTTTAATCTTTCAGAAAACTACAGCTTAATGCAAAGTGACTTGAACAACATCTCTCACTGGTCCACTGTCTGGCAGCTACCCATTTTGTTGTCGAAAACAAATGTTCTATATTTAGGTAACTCGAATCCCCACAATCAATACACACTAGATAGTCATTGTCTAACTAAAGTTGATTATTCCTGCAAAGATCTTGGCGTATTTACCAGCAGCGATTTATCTCATAGAGTACACTGGGCTAACATCATTGCTAAAGTGTCAAAAATAGTAAATATGATTCACAGAGCTTTCATTTCAAAAGATCAAACATTGAAAACTAAGGCATTTACTAGCTATGTTAGACCAATCTTGGAATAGGCATCTGTTGTATGGGACTGATATCTAGTAGTTGATATTCAGAAAATCGAGAATATTCAATGTAAATTTACAAAGAAAATACTCTCCCATAAAACTTTGTCCTATCAGGAGCAGTTAAAACTGCTGAAATTAGACAGACTGAAAGTTTGTCGATTGAATAGTGATGCTATTTTCACATATAAGATAATCGAGGAATCATTTTTACCCTATGATTAGTGCTTCACACTTACAAAATTCTAGGACCCAGGTACCCGGTCTTTAAGGTACCCGAGTTACCTGGGTATTTCGGTTCCTATTTAAAAAGTCAGTGAATGAATGCACTCCATGAAAATTTTCAGAAAACTCATAAATTTTGAGGCATGAGCCTTGCAAAGTGCTAATAAACAAAAGTTAGGAAAGCCAATAATACATTTTTTCAAACAAATTTTCTTTCAAAAAAAAATCGTTTGAAGAAAATGAATATTGCAAAACTTCTTACTCTTTTAAGCAAATTGTGGTGACCTGGTCATGCATCACAACTATTTGACGAATGATATTCCACTAGGAATGGGTTTAACTGTCTCTACCAATTTATCATCATCGGTTTCTATGCCTCTTCAATCTCATACATAATGCATCTCTCCAACTTTTATTGTTTTCTCATACTGTATCGAGTACCAATATTTCACACAGGCATAATTTCTCGAAGATTTTTTTATATTTCCATTTTGTGCTTCATTGTTAAAACACATAGATTTTTTGTTGCTAAAAATACGCTACCTACAGTGACTCTTTGAGAGCCATAAGCGGCCTTGTTAACACATTGAGTAGATAAATGCACTGAATTAGTACAGGAAAATACGTTGATTCACTGTAACTGCACATAAATACAAGTAATAGTATATAAATATTCGGTTTATACAATATCTTGTTGAGACCCAGGTAACACCTGGGTTTCATTCAGAAAATTGACCTTAGGTACCTGGTATGAAGCACTACCTATGATGAATTTTTTTGCACTCCACTCCCATCTTGTACTCGTTCTAGCCAACAGAATCTATTATACATTCCCAAATCAATCTTGATTGTAGAAAAAATTCATTTGCAATTCAAAGTGCCAAATTATCATTGGTGGCGCGACAGCATCAACCTATAATATACTTGGCCCCCAAATTTCATGCCCCCCTAGAGCCAAAATGGTAAGAGCTAGAACCTTCGGGTTTTTTTGCATAATATCGGGCATAGAGGCAAACTATGGGGTGCCTTTTGTCATTTCGCCTCTATCTGCAAGTGGTGCTCGGTGGGGCCCCAAAAGCATGAAAAAAATGCACTTTTTAAGGCCCCCCAGTTCCACCATGCCCAGCAATGGGGGTGGCATGTCCAAGCTTCATATTTCGGCCTGAGCATCTTGGGGGCACAATCTCAAATGCAAATTTTCATTTTTTTAAATATGGCCCCAATTCAATTATATGGTGGTCCAAAGTCCCGGAAAACGCCAAATTCCCCAATTTTTTAATATAATACTCATGGATTCAAAAAAATAATTTTTTGCAGCATGATGCACTACTGGGGATTCAATAGATGTGGTCACTTTACACAAAAAATTATCCAATGTGTAAACAAGCGTATTTTTGTGATTTTTTGTTGGAAGGGGTTTTCGACCACGAGGAATTCAATAAATGTGATCACTTCACACAAAAAATTATACCGTGAGTAAACAAGCATATTTTCGTGATTTTTCAGTCGAAGGGGTTTTCGACCACAGGGAATTTGATGAATGTGATCATTTCACATAAAAGAACTATCCTGGGTGTAAACAAGGGTATTTTTGTGATTTTCTATGGAAGGAGTTTTCGACTGCGGGGAATTCAATGGATGCGTCACTTTACACAAAAAAAATTATTCTGGATTTAACCAAGCCTATTTTCGTGATTTTTTTGTGGAAGGGGTTTTCGACCATTGGGAATTTAATGAATGTGACCACTTTACACAAAAAAATTTTCTTTGAGAGGGGTTTTCGATCACTGAGAATTTAATGAATGTGATCACTTTACACACTAATTCATATCGAGTGTAAACAAAGGTATTTCTGTGATTCTTAAGTATTTTAGACCATGAGGAATTCAATAGGTATGGTCACCTTTCAGTCTGTTTACAATGTTTTTTAAGTGCTATGCAGTTTATACATCTTTTACTTTTGCCGGAAGTGAGAATTCGTAGCATGAAGGTGGTTTTTTATTGTTTTTTTGACGTGAAGATGACCAAATTTAAAACTTCAATGTGCTTCTATGAAGATTTTTGTGCATGATTGAGGCCCACTAAAAAGAGGTGAACTAGTTTATTAGAAAATGCCCGGATGGGGCAGAAAAAAGGAGAATATACTTGCTTCGACAGTTGCCATGCTAGAAAAAGAAGTGGACTAGATTTTTGAGAACTTGGGTCAAGGTTGGAAAAAATGCACTTCCTTTATATTGGATTTTCATTCTTTCTCAAAAAAATTTTCTATGTCTGTGAAAAAGTATATTCTGCAGCTGAGTGCATCAACACACTTTTCAACCAAGCATGTGCATCTCTGAAATTTTTAGAAGGGTACAGGCGTGGACCTTTATGTTTTGGCATTTTGTGAGACAAAAATGCAAAAAAAGTTGACCAAAAATTTTTTTGCATAACAAATTTTTCAGTTTCAAAACCCTTGTGGAAGTTTGGAAAAAAAAGAGCTACAGCACAAAGTCTTCTAAGAACTAAATTGATTGTGCAAGATACGTTTCATTCACTCATTTTATATAACATATCGTATAGAATTCACTCTGTAAGTTCTACTGATTCCAAGCTACAAACAAATTTATTCTCTTCTATTTAACTATTGAACAAATCATTCACAGTTTCTGGATTTATCATTCACAGTTTCTGGATTTAAACTGAAATTTGCAGAAAGAGCGCTTTTTTCTGCTGGATTGCAAATGGGAAGGAATTTCACCCATCTTTGTCGCTCCGATCTTGCTTTCAAAAAAGTTGTACTGTTGCTATGGGAGTGCAAGTAGAGTCGGGGAGGACTGGGTATGGGATTTCGCGCATACTCTTAATATAGGCAGGCCTAAATCAGGTGCATTTTTGTATGCTCTACCCTGTTCTCCCATTTGCAGATCGGTGCCCAATCACTGTAACCAAATCCGGGTTGCACTAAAGGGGTCTGAGCTCGAGCTCAAGGTAATTGCGAACAAAAAGGCCACTCCGTTTGATCTCAAGTTCGGTAAAATTTGAATGTCATCCAGATCATAACGAGCTCAATGTCGAGATTATCCCCAGCTCGAGCTGTTGGGTTGCACTAAAATTTTTGCATAATTTTCTTATCTCTATAGCAAATAAATATAAAAATTTCTGCAATTCCCAAACCTGAACTTAAACCTCAGTTTAAGTTAATCCTGAAGTGAGTATGGTTTGTGCATTGGAAGAAAATAATTTGGACATTGTGAATAGCTTAAACTCAGGATCATCAATTTAATCCTGATGTTGAGATTATCCTCATGTTGGGTTAGTGCAACGAACCTCAGGTTCCTTTATAGCTCTGAAAATGACTATAATATGCCTCCCTCACTATTTTTCAGCTAGTGTGAAAGGCAGGAGTTTTGAATTGGTCGGGAGTTAGAATGCTATTGGTTTACTATTTCTTTACACTTGAAGTCAAGTGCATATAATTTTCATATAGAAAAATTTTACTGTAGTTGATGCCAGTTGAAGAACAAAATGCACGATGCTGCAGAATATACTTTTTCACAGACATAGAAAATTTTTTTGAGAAAGAATGAAAATCCAATATAAAGAAAGTGAATTTTTTCCAACTTTGACCCAAGTTCTCAAAAATCTAGTCCACTTCTTTTTCTAGCATGGCAACTGTCGAAGCAAGTATATTCTCCTTTTTTCTGCCCCATCGGGGCATTTTCTAATAAACTAGTGGAATTATCTTCCAGAATAAGTGAAGGCTGCAACCTCGGTTGTAGCTTTTAAAAGGTATTTAACAGAAATTAATTTTGATGTTTTTTAAAGGGGCGTATGTGAGTGCATCACCGCCAGTTGTCCCTTGTTCTTACAATTTCTTTGCATTTGATGACTAATTTATGTTCGCGTTACTTATATTTCTCTATGACATTTGTTTTTAACATTTTGTAAGTTCTAAATAAACCAAACTGAACTAAAAATATAAAAAAACGTGGCGTTTTATCTGTTCCAATGACAGTAGGCCTAATTCCAGTACCAAGAATTTGGATTCTTCATTCTTCAACCAGCAAGAGCCTCAGCCTATGTCCTCTGCTGGGCTGATGATGTTTTAATCATTTTCCCAACTAAAAGAAGCTTATCTTTACAAAAGTCAAACCTTTTAAGGACTGCAAATAGCTTTTGCAAAAATAGTCAGAAAAAATTCCGATTTTTTCATCGAATGAGTCAAACAAAACAGCACATTATCACACAGTAATCCCGAAAACGTTGACGTGTAAATGCTACCAGCATAAACTAGGGCAACATTTTTTAACCACGCATTAGAAATTATAAAATTATACCCAGTGTTTTTTTTGTGCCCGGACCTTTGTGCCAATTGGCACAAAAGGTCAGAAAAAATTTGTGCCAATAGCACAAAAAAAAATTTTCACCCTAATGACATGCTGAAAATCTTTGAAAAGTTTTATGCCACAAGTTTGATAAAAACATAAGTAAAGATACTTCTAATGCTCTAATTTGCATAAAACTTGTGCCTACTCTATTTCATCTAACCACGTCAGTGAGATAAGAAAAACTGATTGAGAAAACGGTTTATATGATTCGTAATGAAATCAAATGCTGCAAGAAGTCAGATATTTTCATAGAATTTGACAGTAAGTTTATTTTTTTCTTCAATTTTCGGCTATGAATTTCTTCCAAACAGCAATATAAAGATTAAATCAAGGATGTCTATAAGCTGCGTGGCGTAAATTTTTGGTTAAAAACAGTGACAACATTGTCAATTTTTATGTTCCAATCAAACACCAAAAGTAAAATTTCGGTTCCCAATCACATTGAATGAACAAGTTAACAATTTCTATTCATTTACCAGTGATTATAATCTCAAAGTTTGGTACGAATACAATTCGCTCAGGTCTTATACAATACAAATAAAAGTAATTAAGGTAAAGTGGGGTGACTTTGATAATGGGTGACTATCAAAGTCACCCAACTTTTCCTTACCAAAAATGACTAAAAATCAAGGAAATCCAGCCTCCGACCAGTCAAAAAATTTTTGCCAATTGGCACAAACATCCTAAATTTTTTGTGCCACTCTAAATTTTTTTGTGCCAAAAACCATGTTTTAGCACAAAAAAACACTGATTATAACCTAATCATTTGGAATTTTGGTGTGGGCCTATTTTCCTTTTTGATACGCATAAAAATGCATCTTAGAACAGGACACCCTATAACATCAATGGCCATCAGGCTCCAGGTCGCACTGTGCAACTTGGGAGGAAAAATTTGGTTGCACAGTGTGAAATTTGGTTGCTGCATCAGTGTTTTTTTTGCTCAAAACTTTTTGTCTCATTTGGGGAAAAACCCCCAAAAATTTTTTCCTCAAGGGGGAAAAATCAATTTTTTTAGTTTCCTTGCTTAAAAATTGCTCAAAATCATTTCTTATATATGTTTTTTGAACGTTTCTCAATAACTTGCATCTTATTCAGCCAAAAAACCGACATTTTTTTGGCAAAAAGACTCGAGCTTATGACCTGCTTGTAAATAAAATATGTTCAAGTGAGTTTACATGAGCCAAGCTCTGAACAGCTGACAATCTGACATAAAGATATGAACTTGATCACAGGTCTTTTCTTCTGCAAAAGCCAGGTTGCAGTGTGCAACTTGGCGAAAAATTTTGGTTGCACAGATAAATTTTTGGTTGTTCACTCTAAAATCAATAAATTAGTTTAATTTTATTGGAAAAACTACCAAAAGCTAGTTTTTATTTATTTCATTTGATTCGCATCAGTTTTAGGCTTTTAAAACCAAATTTTCTGAGTTTCAAAGAGAAAATGAAAAGATTGATATGAGTAACTTGTCTGGCGCCTGGCATCAAAAATGTTTCTGGGATATTAATATTCTAGAATGCTGAAAAATTAGCCTTTTCAACCATACCTGTAAGAGGTCCGACTAGTTGGGGGGGGGGGGGGTAAATCCGAAATTTTGGGGGGGGGGGGTAGGAAAAAGTCGAAATTTTTCCCAAAAAAGGCCAAAAAACATACAATTTTTTGCACATTTTTTTAATTTTTTCCAAACTGGGGGAGGTTGGGTACATGATTGGCCGGGTCCCCCCAACCCCCCAATATGTTTTCAACTTTTATTTCCTAGACAGAAGGTTTAATTTTTCAATGAATTCAATGAATTTTCAGTCGGGCAGACTACAATTCAAAAACTAGAAAAGCAACCAAGAATTTTGATTCTCCAACCAGGAAGAATTCCCACTTGGACTCAAAATGTTTTAATCACACAAATGTCAAAATCTTGTTAAAGACTGCAAAAAGACTTTGGCAAAATAGTCGAGAAAAATCTTGCTTTTCGTCAAATTCTCAAAAAACGATACATGATCAAACATTTATCCATAATATATTGATAATTAAAAGCTATAAGCATAAGCCAGAATGGCATTTCCTAACCCCTCATTGGATATAGAAAAATTATTAAATAATTAAAATCTGGCGCGAACCCACTGTTTTTTTCACATTTGCACTATAATGTGGAAAAAAACTGGAATGTGGAAAAAATTTTTGAGGTCTTTCCACAAGTGTGGAAGAAAAATTTTGGGTTTTCATATTGAAAAGATGCATTTTGGTGCATTTTAGGAGGTCCAAATCTCAAAATTTTCCGGTGCTTCGCCCGCCAGTAATAACTTTAATAATCATTATTATTTATTATCAAGCTCAGGCGCGGCTTTTAGTCTTCACTTACCATTTATACTTCAATAGTTTTCATCATCTTAAATGTATTATTTAATGTTTAATGGGCAATCTTGCATATCATATCTCTATATCATACCTGGACAAATCCTATCATTTCATCTGCTACCAGCCAGCCCAAAAATTTGGTTCGTTGCCATTTGTCAAATCTTTTCGGTGGTTGTCAAGCCAAACAGGGGTAGGGAAGGGAACCAGATTTATAGTACATCCATCTTGTAAAAAATATACAGAATGCGCAGTCAGCATTGATTTCCAATCTTATTTCAGAGTCTACACACTTTTTAGGACGTTCCATTGTACCTAGCAAACCTGGAAAACCTGGAAGGTCGGACGAAAAAAATATGCTTGAAATCATAAAAAGTCAAGGAATTTGAAAAAGTAAATTCTGATGCGTTTTAGAAGGTCAAAATCTCAAAATTTTCTAGTGCATCGATTC
Organism: Romanomermis culicivorax; assembly: GCA_963922205.1. Lineage (NCBI taxonomy): Eukaryota > Metazoa > Nematoda > Enoplea > Mermithida > Mermithidae > Romanomermis > Romanomermis culicivorax. The sequence continues at coordinate 954,173 of CAWUHX010000007.1, read as the reverse complement.
CCTGATGAACTGGTTGATTCCCTGATCATTTGTTTGATTCCCTGATTATTAGGTTGATTCTATGATCAGTTGGTTGATTTCTCGATTAGTGGGCTGATTCCTTGATTAGATTGGGTGGATGGTTGATTTCATGGTTGGTTTGTTCATTGGTTTTCTGGTTGTATATCATATTCTCCATTTGGTTCATTGGCTGATTAATTTACTGGCTGGTTGGTTAATTGACGTTCTTGCTGGTTAGTTGGTTCCCTGATGTGCTGGTTGGTTGATTATGTGATTGCTTGGTTGATTGATGGATTGTTCTATAATAAGTTGTTTGGTTGGCTTATTTCCTAGTTGATTAATTATCTAGTATTTCAGAGGTCCCCAAGGTCATATTTCTCAGGTAGGGGTAAAGTTGAAAATTTGCAGGGGTAATGTAGCTAAATGTCTACTAAATACTTGATTTGGTCTTAAAATCAGGCAACCAGTGACCAATTTTTTGGACTAAAGGTAGGGGTAATACCCCCCTCATACCCCTCCCTATGGGGCGGTCTGTAGTATTTAGTGGTTTAATCTCGAAGTCCTCTATCCCGCTTTTGATGTTAAAATCGGTTCACACACAAAGTATGATCTGGTGCTGAGAATCAAGTCATCTGGTACCGAAGTCCCTTCATCTGGTACTGAGTTGCGTCCAGGGTTGGCAAAAACCTAACTTTTGAAATTTTGACATTTTGGTTTTTTATGGTTTTTTTGGTTTTTCTATGGTTTTTTAGTGATTTTTTTCTGGTTTAATTCTTTAAAATGTTTGGTACATCGAAATAACTATGTAAAAAACTGCTGGAAGCTCCCTGTATCATCTAAGACTAGTCAGGGAGCCTTAAAATGGCAGCTAGAAGTATTAATCTTACCCGAAATGTCATTATTCCATGCTATACGAAATCCCTATTATAGCAATCGAAATACAGTAATAGCGGGCACATAAGAATGGAACGATGAGTGAAGAACATAAGAAAAGTAAAAATGGAACAGAGCATGCGATATGTCAGGGGCAAATTCAAGGAAAAGAAGAAAATTTTATAAATAAAGGGAAATATACAATACGCAATGTAATGTAATCAAAACTCATAAAAAATCAACCACAGAATTGTATCAATGCATCACATATATATACATAATGCACAGGAAAGCTGAAATGACACAACTTTTAAGTATACCGTTTTCGATAAGAGGGTTTTAACCTGATAGATTATTACATGTGTTATTAATATCACAAACTGCAGTTGAAAGTTAAACATAGACATTTCAGATGTTTCCAAATTTTTGTTTTTCAAACCTGTCTGTAACTACAGCAAATCGGTCTCATTATATATACTATCCTCGCTTGCATGATAGATACAAATTTTTTTACGATTTTTTCTACCTAGTAGTGACGTCAAATCACATAAAAATGAGCCACTCAAAAGCTCTTCTCTTCGTTAACCTACAGTATGCTTAACTGATCTGTAAAAAATTTCATTATTGTTGTCTCATTTATATTTTGAAATTTCGAGCTAAGAAAATTAAAAAGCTTACCGTAACAATGAATGCAGGATTTTTATACTCAACCATATTTTGTAAAATTTTGATGATATGGATCAATGGATGTCACCCCGTATGGTCGGAGTACACTCTACGAAAGATTTAGCGTCAAATTTTCTTGTGAGCAAATTATAGCAAACTCAACTCATGTACTAAATGTGTGCTGGCAAGATGGATACAAAGGAAAGGATATCGATTGATTAATATCACATCTTTTGTGTGCGAAATGTATCATAAAAATACGACTTTTTTCTGCTTTGTAGTGAAGTCAATTCAACTAAATTGATTGTTTTGTTAATTTAGATAGACACCAATACATGCCTAGAAGATCGACTAATATGAAAAAACAGTTTCCCAATGATTTTGGAAAAAAAACAAAAAACCAGAGATTCTCCAATTTTTTGGTCTTTTTTAAAAAAAACCAAAAAAACCAAAAACCAAAAAAACCGAAGCCTTGCCAACCCTGGTTGCGTCCGGTTGAACCTATTGTCCAGGTATGCTCTATATCATACCTGTACTTGGGTGGGGTTGGGGGACCCCCCCCCCAACTTGGCCAACCATATACCCACCCCCCCCCCAGTTTGGAAAAAATTTGCAAAAAAGTGTATGTTTTTTGGCCTTTTTTGGGAAAAATTTCGACTTTTTTCGACCCCACCCCCCAAATTCCGGATTTACCCCCCTCCCCACTGGTCGGAGGTCTTACAGGTATGCTCTATATTTAATGAAGATCTGCATTTTTTCCTCCATAGATTTTTTAGAGAAAGATCAACACGTCAACTTTCTCAACTTTTTGAAGCGTTTGTTCTTTTCTTAACGTAAATTCAATTCAAAAGCTTCATGGAAGAATTTTCGGAAAATTTCAACACTTCTGACTCATTGCTTTTCGGCTAAATTTATGAAAGGTTACGAACAAATTCGTGGTTTTAAAATTTTTCGAATGATAAATTTCTAGAAATTACGATCTATGAACACAAAACTTAAATCTAATTTTTGAGATATATGATCTATCAGACAGAATGATTATCAGAATGCTTTAAAAAGCTCAAAAACACTCAAATAAAGAGTTTTTGAGCATTTTCAAGCGAAAAACGAGGATTTTAAGACCAAAAAAATGTGAAAATGTGAAAAAAAATTTGACCTCTCTTTCCACATTTGTGGAAAGAAGTTCGTGGAAAAAAAAACAGTGTGCGGAGCAGCGTTTTTTTTGTGCACGGACATTTGTGCCAATTGGTACAAGAGACCAAAAAAATTTGTGCCAATGGCACAAATTTTTTTTTGTTGTGCCAAATTTTTTTTTTTGTTGTGCCATTTTGTTGTGCCATTTTTGTGCTATTGGCACAAAAAACGCGCGCTCCTTATAGCTTAAAAAGATTTAAGCTATAAGGAGCGCCTCAACAAATCTGGCCTTGATGACCTTGAGTTTAGACGTACGTGTATCGACCTATCTTACATGTTCTTAATTTTGAAATTTAAAGTTATTCCACCAGACCATACCTGTAAGACCTCCGACCAGTTGGAGGGGGGGGGGGTAAATCCGAAATTTTGGGGGGGGGGGTAGGAAAAAGTCGAAATTTTTCCCAAAAAAGGCCAAAAAACATACACTTTTTGGCAAATTTTTTTAATTTTTTCCCAACTGGGAGGGGTTGAGGGGGGAAAATCATTTTGGGTACTGGGTTGGCCAAGTTGGGGGGTTCCCCCCAACCCCCCCCCAAGTTCAGGTATGCACCAGACTTATTTTTCACTTTGAGTCCATTCAATTATCGCGCGTCTAACTTATTTAAATTGTATAAATCGAAATATAACTCTAACGCTTTAAAACATGATTTTTGCTCGCGAAATATTGATGTTTGGAATTCCCTACCCAATGATATCATTCATTCAAACAACATGCCCTGTTTTCGGTCTAAATTGAGTCGTTTTTTAAAGCTCAATTCGCACGTGCTTTTGTCACGTCCATGAGCTTTTCTGTGTTGCATTTACTCGTGTATTTATTCGCATTTAATAAATTTCTTTCTTTCTTCTTTCTTTCTTCTAGAGACATACTGAAAACTGCAGAAAATTTTAGGCCAAAAGTTTGATAAAAAGTTATTGTTTAACGCATTAATTTTTTGTAAAAATCGTGCCCAACCTATTTTTCAGCTAACCATGTCAGTGAGAAGAGAAAAAACTGTGCAACAAAATAGTTCACGAAATCCCAAAGAGAAATGGAATGCTGAGACAATTTAAATAGCTCTAGAATTGTTCATGAGGTTCAAATTGATTCAATTTTCGACTACCAACGAATATCTATGTTATGTATATTTAACAACCATGTAAAGAATAGAGAAAATAAAGTCGAAAATAGTGTCAATTTTCGATCCAAACATTGTGATATCGATTTTTCTATTTGAATCAATCAAACAACGATATCGATTTTTCTATTTGAATCAATCAAACACAAAAAGTAACAATTTCAGTTTCAAATCTGAATCTGACTGAATGAAGAGAGAGTATTCAGAATTTCTTTTCACTCATCATCAGTCTTGACAGCCTATAAAGTTTGCTGCAACGATACTAATACACTGTTCAAAGAGAAATCGTTCGCGTTCGGGTCAAATATACGAATAGGAAATATTATATTCATTGATTCGGCGCGTAGCGCCCAAAAATTTTTGCATTTTCAGCCCCTAAAAGGTCTAAAAATCAAGGAAATTTAATGTTTGACCAGCCAAAAAATTTGTGCCAATTGGCACAAAAATTTTGGCTGGTCAAACATTAAATTTTCTTGATTTCTAGACGTTTTAGGGGCTGAAAATGCAAAAATTTTTCTGCGCTTCGCGCCGAATCAATGAATATATTATTTCCTATCCGTATATTTGACCCGAACGCGAACGATTCCTCTTTGAACAGTGTATTAGTATCGTTGCAGCAAACTTTATAGGCTGTCAAGACTGATCAGTGAAAAGAAATTCTGAATATTCTCTCTTCATTCAGTCAGATTCGGATTTAAAACTGAAATTGTTACTTTTTGTGTTTGATTGTTTCAAATAGAAAAATTGATATCGTTGATAATGGCACAATGTGTCGATCGAAAATCGACACGATTTTCGACTTTATTTTCTCTAGTCTTTACACGGTTGTTAAATATACATAACCATTTTTGCAGGTTTCTGACTCCAAATACAACAAAATGCATGGGTATGCTCCTAAAATGCATAAAAAAGCATCCGTAGCCACATTATAAGCGTTTTTAAAAATGTGGAAAATTTTTGCAAAATGAGGAAAAAAATATTGGGTCCGGTTCTCATGTGGAAAAAATCTTCGAGGAAAAAAAAAACGGTGTACATAACATAGATATTCGTTCGTAGTCGAAAATTGAATCAATTTGAACTTCCTGAACAATTCTAGAGCTATTTAAATTGTCTCAGCATTCCATTTCTTTTTGGGATTTCGTGAACTATTTTGTTGCACAGTTTTTTCTCTTCTCACTGACATGGTTAGCTGATAAATAGGTTGGGCACGATTTTTACAAAAAATTAATGCGTTAAACAATAACTTTTTATTAAACTTTTGGCCTAAAACTTTTCCGCAGTTTTCAGTATGTCTCTAGTAAAAAAAAATTTTTGTGCCATTGGCACAAATTTTTTTGGCCTCTTGTGCCAATTGGCACAAATGTCCGTGCACAAAAAAAAAACGCTGATGCAAAATCAGCTAATAGTTCTTATTTGCGTTTCTCTTACTGTAGCTTGCGTAGAAGCTAAAACTTGCTTTTTACTTACGTTTCAACTATGATCTAAAGGTGTAAGCCACGCCTTTCTCTCACTCTGGTTTTCTCAACTCGCATCGAACACGTGATTTTCTCTAATTTTCTCAATTTATTTCATATTCCTCTTTATTTCAATTACGATCCTTCTTAAATTTTATGGCCTCTACTGAACAGTCACGAACCAATACAAACTTCCTCAACAGAACTGGAATCAATCTACCTCGTCCAATCGCTCGAGTGTCAGCTGTTACTCAGCTACCACAGTCAAAAAACTTGTGGAAGACATGCTGCAAAAAAGATCGCAGAAGCACAGCAGGATCTCCCGTCGCCATTCATGTTCACATAGTCATTCGCGATCAATTTCCTGTTCTCGCTCGGCCACACGTCCCAAAAAGCGTTCAGCAACGCCAGAAAAAATTAAAAGTTTGCGGCCCTATTGCATGAGATCATCCGAACTCAAATGGAAAAACGACCTGGATTGCCATCAGTTTGAATTCAACGAGCAAATCTTGGACAGCCTAGGTTCGACTTTGAAGTCATTGAAGCAAGATGCTACATCACATATGGTGACGTTGGTTGAATCGTCAATCAAAGATCTCTTGCAACGTCAAAAATTAGTCAGATTTGCAGATCGAAGTATCGGAGGCTGGGCCACAGCTTACGAATATGATAAGGACGACTTAGCCGACAACTCGGCCGATGAACATCGCATTTGATCGGGGGAAAGTCGGGTTCAAAAGCAGAAGAAGAATACGGGATCAACAAAACCGAGCAGTTTTTTCGGATTTGTCGGCCAAAGTTCGAGGCCTCCACTTGGCAGCTGGCATGGATCAAGTTTTCCTGGGGGCAATATTGCAGAAATTACAGTGCAAATCGTCCCAGCACCTATACCAGCAACAATGGTGCCAGAGGTTGCAGAAAATGTGGAGCTCTCGACCACTGGGTGGCGCGATGCCCCCTGCAGTTCGGATCTTTTACCAGCTCCAAATATAGTACCATTCGAGGTGATGATAGTACCATTAGTGCATTTCATGTAGATATAAAACGTTCATTGATAGGTTTGCTTATAGAAGTCACAAGTGAGTCTCAACTCAACGAATTTTTCTTATCATTAGACAATTTTGGCTTTGACCCAGACACCTTATCAAAATGCATTAATTTTTGGGAGTCAATCGCTGCTTCTGACTCTATTCAGTCAATAGTAAAATTCGGTTATAAGTTACTTTTTGCCTCTGGTCCAAAATCAAATAAATTTTCGAACAATAGGAGTGCCATTAAGGAAAAAGAATTTCTTTCAAAAATCAATTTTTGAACTGATAAAAATGATTGCATTTCTCTTCTCTCCTCTCCTTCAGTAGTTTGTAGCCCGTTATCAGTTGCATTTCAAAATGATGGGAAGAAGCATCTTATATTAGATTTGCGCTTTGTTAATTCTTTTTTAATTCACATTAGCTTCAAATTTAAAGATTTTTGCACAGCTGAACAATTTCTCCAATTTTCACATTGTCTTCTGACTTTTGACTTAAAGAAAGGCCATCACCACATCAAAATCCATCCAGCCTTTTGCCAATATCTTGGCTTTTCCTGGGAATTCAATGGAAAAGTGTATTTTTTCTGCTACAATGTACTTCCGTTTGGTCTTTCCATGGCCCCTTATATTTCTACCAAGTTATTGAGACCATTAGTTCAAAAATGGCATTCTGAAGGCCTTTTCGTAGTCCTTTATTTAGACGACGGCCTTGTGTACTGCCCTGATTTTGAAACAGGCCTAAAGCATTCTTTACTGATAAGACAAGATTTAAAACTTGTCGGGTTTTCGTGGAATGAACACAAGAGTATCTGAAATCCATGCTCAGAAGTCAAATATGGCTAGGTTTTGAAATAGATTTGTCAAACTTTGTGATCAAAGTCCCTATTGATAAATTAGCATCGATCTTGTTTCTCTTGAAGTCCTTGAAAAGATCGCATCATTGCAGAATCAAAGATTTAGCGATTTGCGTTGGTAAGTGGTGCAAGTACAGCATATGAGGCAGGCATCCCTCATGATGTTGTTAAGGCTCATTGTTGTTGGGCTTCAGAAACTTCTAAATTTCGTTATATCAAAACTTCAACAGCACGCAGGCTTCTTGTAATGCAATCTATTAATTTATAACATTTAGGGCCGAATTCCTGTAGGCCGTTTAGTTATCCGACAGTAGTGCCTAAACGTAGTTTAGCTAAATGACCATTTAGACGGCATTTAGCTAAATGGGGTTTATCCACCGTTTAGTCTAACTGGCAGTTAAGACGGGGTCGGTATGACAGAAGGATGGTCAGCCATTTTAGCTAAACTGTGTTTATCTCGACTAAACGCCAGTTAAGGACATTTTCTTGTTGTTTAAAAAAATCGATAATGGTTCAATGTTTGTTTTTTCTCCTGCTCTGCATGAAAAATCGAAAATGTTCCATTGTTAGTTTTTTTCCTGTCACGTTGCATTAATATGTCTCAAGAAGTTACAAAACGTAGTCGCAATACGAATTTTTCGCCGATGGAGATGGAATATCTCGTCGAATGTGTCAGAGTACATAAAGAAATCATCGAAAACAAAAAGACTGATAACAGCTCAAATCAAGAAAAAAAGCGCGCCTGGCGGGAAATTGAGCTTTCATTCCACTCGAATCCAGACTGCCAATCACGAAGTGCCAAGCAGCTCAAGGAAAAATGGAGAACCGTGAAAAGAGTAAGAATTAATAAAAAATATTTGTAAACTTTCATTTTTATTTTCAATAAACCAAAGTTCAAGTAAAATACTGCGCAACAATCGCGCGACATTTAGCAATACCCTGTAAATCGTCATCAAAAAATACATTATCAAATTCTTCATCCATGACACTCGTACTCGTATCATCTTCATCTTTTTCTAAATCATTGTGCCTATGGGCGTAATTGTGCAAAACAGCACATGCTACGATGAGGATGCAACATTTTTTCGGAGAAAATCGCATCAAAGTACTTAAGCAAGGGAATCGTCTTTTCAAAATTCCATTCAATCTTTCAACAACCATTCCTGAGGAAGAATGTGCAAAATTATATTTTCGTTCTTGATTATTTTTCAGAAAAGCGATAGGTGTCAACAGGAAGTGACTACACGCGTAACCTCTATCGCCAATTAGATGAAACTGTGATGGAATTTCTACCAAAGTCGTTTTCAGCCGAGATTCGTTGAAGATTCGCGGATCATGGGTGCTTCCTGACCAACTAGCCACAATATTTCTAATGCGTAATTTATCGTCGCACATGATTTGCACATTCACTGAAAAAAAACCTTTTCTGTTATGATATAGTTCCGCATTTTCTCCACCTGGGCTAAGAATAGGTATATGAGTACAGTCTACAGCACCGAGGATGCCGGGGAATCCCGTTTTCTGGTAAAACGACTGTTGTATGTCTCCAAACTCGTCTTCCGTAGGAAAGTGAATCCACTTATCTTTTAACGAAGCAATCGATTCGAAAACATGATGTATGCACTTCGATACTGTAGATTGGCTGAGGCCATGGAGATCAGCATCTTCTCATTGAAAACAACCACTCGCCAAATATCGTAGTGCCAAGAAAATCTGAATAATAATTTACTCACTCAATGCATCTAATAACTAAAATTGAAGGAAATAATTCCAATTCTTTAGGCCGCAAAAAGTGCTGTTGGGAAATACAAAATATCCTTAAAGAAGACGGGTGGAGGACCACCAGAGAACCAACTGCCGGGGATTTTTCAAGCTATTTGGGACATGTTACCTGCTCAATTCGAAAGAATACCGAATCCATATGATGACGACGCCGACTACTCGAGTAATTCTGATCCACAGTGTATCAGTAATTTATGTTCATGATATTCTATTGTGTTCAAAATCACAATCGAGGACTTTCAGCCAAAAGTGAATGTCATCTAAATTATTTTTCTCAATTTTTGTTGCGGCTTTTGGTGCCGCCAAGCCATCGATACTAGTGATTGATAAGAATTCATGACATTTTGTTGTTGTATCGTGAAATATTAATATGAAGAAACTTCTATAGTCATGTGAAAATGAGGCATATTTATCAGTTAAAATATTTTACATTCCATTCATTAGCACAATCGCCACCCATCAAATCACCGAGCAGCAGCGATATTTTGCAGCCTTCAGTCCAAGATAAAAACTACAGCGAACCACGAAACGCAATCGATCCAAATAAAAAACAAATTTCCTCTGCTGATGTGAAAAATTCGATCAAGTTGAGTGCCGATATCGCTGTCACAGTGGCTGATGAAATCTTGCAAGGCAAAAAAGATCAGCTGCTTCAGTTCAAGATAAATCAACTGAAAGAGGAACAAGAGTTGCGTTTCAAGTAAATGACCAAAGAGCATAAGTTGAAAATCAGAGCGATTCGAGGAGAGATTGTTGCATCGAAAGCCAAAGCTGATTACTTTCGGAATCTGAATAAAATGCTGGTAAGATCTCAAATTGTGCTTGATGATGGAAAAAGCTAGAAAATCAATAAAACGTTGTGCGTTGAATTTTGTTTTATTTCCTCGAGCTTCATGAGTATTTTGATTTGTTTACTGTCAGATTCCTCCAGAAACAACCAGTGAACAAGATTTCATTGATCCGCCCAGCTGCTCGTTCATCCGTCAAGATCAGAACCAAGATCGATCACCTTACATTATGAATATATCGTAGTTTTTTTCGTGTTTTTCAACTTACTTGCGTCTCTGGACTTAAGCTTTGATGACGTCTCGTATTCCTGGATAGTTTGTAGCTTATCGAATCAATGAGTTGATGAACTGTTTCCTTTGTAAAAGGATATCTCAGACGAAATTTGACAGAATCATAAATTTCGAATGGGCTAGGCCTAACTATAGGATTTAGCAGTATATTAACATTATCTTCAGCGATATCAAATTCGAAAACATCATCCAAATCATCAATTAAATCAACAATATCCATTATCAATTACAGCCAAAGTCGCACAACACGACCGCATCTGCGACTGCTAAATGCAGAAAATGGACCTTTAGTAAACGGTGGTTAAGAGCCATTTAGTTAACCGATGTTTAGCTTAAACGTCTTTCAGGAATACCGAAAAATTTTACCCGTCAGGTTTAAACGACGGATAAATTGGTCATTTAGCAGATTTAAACGCCGTTTAGCCTAAATGGCCTTCAGGAATACCGACTGCCGCTAAACGGCCAATTTAAACGGTGGATAACTGCCGTTTAGTGCTAAACGGCGTACAGGAATTCGGCCCTTAAGTTTTTCAGGTTCCGCTGTTTCAGGGGATCACAACTACTTGTAGCACCAATGTTTCTTGTTGTACATTTCACGTTTCACCACTTTGTTTGTGACATGTTGTTTGTCAATTTCATTTATCAATTTTGATAATCGTTGGTCAATTTTGTTAATTAATACGAGTAAAGGAAACCTAAACAAAAAAAAGCTTCTATGCCAATGCAGTTTGAGATTAACAAATAAGTATGTTATTTTCGTTTTGAAGAATAGAAAATAATAATCATCACAGCATGAAGTATTCAAAACAGTACTCTGATTTCATCCACAAATTAATAATCATTCAAACTTTGCTGTCAGATTTCAAATCTGGACGTACATCAGAGCGTTGCAGCTGCATTTATACTTCACGATCCATGGTTCACCACGGCCACAGCTGCTGCAATCAATCCGATCGCATCGTGAACGTGGCTATTACAGCCCCAAAGTATGAATGCTATTTTGGAGAAAAAAGTGCTCCCGTGCCGTAGTTTACATTAAAATAATGTGACGATTAGTTTGTCTTGACCAGGCCAACCTGAGTATGTGTTAACCATGCTGAAACGAATTTAGAGAAAACACATCCCAAGCACATTTAACAAATTTTCAAGTTTCTTAGCAGAAAATGTCATTCTATAAGCTTTCTGAAAATGTTTTTAAATACAGAGCCAACTTCATTATTGTGGAGTATACAATATGTTCTGTTCCACAACCTTTTGGAAGTTGCCAAGTTTTGCGTAATTTAATTGACGCCAGTCATTATATCAGAAATTCAGCGCACACATTCCCAAGAAATAGATCCTTTTGAAGTGTAATTTTTGGTGATTGATGGACATTTAAATCAACAAAATCCAAGATCGAGAAATTTTCTACATGGTCATAAAGTTTCATTTTAACAAAGCGTTGTTTAATTTATAGAATTCTAAGGATTTGGCTTTTTTCAATGACCAAATATGTATCTGTTTTTCTTATAACTACAGAGAATTTCTAGCATCTTCCCATGACCAAAGTCAAATGCCCTTAGCTTGGTCATGGTGCTAATGAAGTAAGGAAAAGCAGTACTTGCTGCTCAATTCAGTATTAATTTTACTAAATGCAATTCTTATAACATTTTGTTGTGTATCCTGTGCAGAACTCCCGACAGATATGAACAGCATTTTTTAGAACTCAGACAAACAAAACCGGCGTTTTAATACACAGAAAAACCACTATGCCAACCACGGCTTACTTCAAACAGTGCACAAGTTTTGTTTGGAATTTTTTTGCTTGTATGAGCATAATCTTTCAAAGAGAGAAAAAGCTTGACACGTGCGTTAATGCTACACCTTCTTAGAACTTGATTAGATTCAAGGGAAAACTGAAACGATGTTGTTGTCGGAAAATCAAAATATTTTTTGTCGCTGTTCCCATATCATGACTATTATAGGTGGCGCAATAGCGTCAATTTATAATACTTGGCCCACAAATTTCATGTCCCCCCACCTAGAGCCAAAACGGTAAGAGCTAGAACATTCGGGTTTTTTCATAATTTCAGGCATATGGGAAAACTATGGGGTGCCTTTTGTCATTTCGCCTCTATCTGCAAGTGGTGCTCGGTGGGGCCCCAAAAACATGCAAAAACGCACTGGGCCTTCATTCCCACCATATCCCACATTGCGTGTGCCATATCCAAGTTCCGTACTTCGGCCTAAGCATCATGGGGGTGCAATCTCAAACGCGATTTTTCATTTTTTTAAAATATCGCTTCAATTCAATTATATGGTGGTCCAAAAACCGGGGAACTGCGAAATTCCTCAATTTTGTTATATAACACCTACGGCTTCAAAAAAATAATTTTTTGCAGCATAATGCATTACAGTGCCAGAGTTTTTTGCAGTTTCAATTGAACCAGTAGCCTAATTGAGATTTTTGGAGTGCTTAGGTTTTCGATCATGGGGAATTCAATGGACGTGGTCACTTTACACAAAAAATTATCCCGGGTGTAAACAAGTGTATTTTCGTGATTCTTGATGGAAGGGGTTTTCGACCGTGGGGAATTCAATGAATGCAATGACTTAACACAAATAAGTTATCCTTAGTGTAAACAAATGTATTTCTGCGATTTTTTGTGAGGAGGTGTTTTCGGCAATGGAGAATTCGATGGATGCAGTCACATCACACAAAAAAAATATCTTGAGCGCAAACAAGCCTATTTTATAGATTTTTTGTGGAAGGGTTTTCCAGCCGTGGGGAATTCAATGGACGCAGACACTTTACACGAAAAATTATCCTGCGTGTAAAACAAAGGTATTTCCGTATTCTTTTTCCAGAATAGGTTTTCGACTGTTGGGAATGTAATGGATGCCATCACTTTACACATAAATATTATTCCAAGTGTAAACTATCGTATTTTTTTTACTTTTTGGTGGAAGGGGTTTTCAACCAGGGGTTATTCAATGGATGCGGTCACTTTACACAAAAAAATTATCTCGAGTGTAGACAGACGAATTTCCCCGATTTTTGTTGGGAGGGGTTTTTGACTACAGAGATTCAATAGGCGCAATCACTTTACACAAAAAATTAACCTGAGTGTAAACAAGCATATTTTCGTAATTTTTTTGGTGGAGGGGGTCTTCGAGTGGGGATTATTCAATGGATGTGCTTACTTTACACAAGAAAATTATCCCGAGTGTGAACAAAAGTATTTCCGCGATTTTGTATTGGAAAAGGCTTTCCACCGCAGTGAATTCAATTGATGTGATCACTTTACACAAAAATTGCGCTATATGTAAACAACTGAATCCCTGCGATTTTTTGAGGAGGGGCTTTCGGCCATGGAGAATTCGATGGATGCACTCACATCACACAAAAAATTATCCCGAATATAAATAAACGAATTTCCCCACCTCTTTTTTTGGGGGGGTTCGACTGAGGGGGGTTCGACTGAGGGGGTTATTTAATGGATGCTGTCACTTTACATAAAAAAATTATCCTGGGTGTAAACAAGCGTGTTTCAGTGTTAGGCTACTGTGGTGTTAGATGATGTGACTGACCTTTGGGTTTATACAAAGGAAGTTGCAACAGTTCTGACCACAGGCTAACAAAAACAAACACACCAAAACGCTCTCACATGGACTCACGGATACTGTCACCAGTACTTCCCTAAGTCTCAGGCAGTATACACCTTGACACATACCTCAGAAGATCCTACCCTGATCTCCAACCCTAATCTTATTGAACCTTCCACTATGCTCACAAAACAAAACAAGTTACCCTGTTGAGCATTTTCGGTAAAATAGGATGCCGCCATCAACACCATAAAAAATAAGTATAACAAGATGATGGGGGACCCATAAAACTACCAAAAAACTAATAACAAAAAAACACCAAAAATACGCGAACAGTGGCACAATATTTCTATGTAAATTTTATCTTTTCTTTTCGCCACTTTTCCCTGGGTCCACCGCCTGCCCTCCAATGCCCGAAGTTGAACACGTGCACCTACAGTAACCCTGACATCGGGAATTTTTTGGTGGAAGGGATTCTGGACCAGAGGTTATTCAATGGATGCGGTCACCTTACACAAAAAATTATTCCGAGTGTAAACAAACGAATTTCCCTAAGTTTTTTTCTGGAAGGGGGCTTTGTGTAAAGTGATTGTGCCTGTTGAATTATTGACTACAGAGAATTCAATAGGTGCAACCACTCTAAAACAAAAGATTTTCTTAAGTGTAAACAAATGTATTTCTGCGATTTTTGAGGGAAGAGGTCTCTGACCATGGGTAATTCAAGGAACGCAATCACTTGCACAAAAAATTTTCCGGTGTGTAAACAAAGGTATTTCTGTAATATTTTTGGTTGAGGGGTTCTTGACCATGATGAATTTAATCGATATGGTCACTTTACACTCTCTTCACAACATGTTCTAAGTACTATGCAGTTTAGACATCTTTCACTTCTACCAAAAGTCAGATTTCATAGCTTTAAGATTGTTTTTTTCTTTCTTTGATGTGAAGATAGCCAAATTTAAAACTTCAATGTGCTTCTATGAAGGTTTTCATGCATGGTTGAGGCCCACTAAAAAAGGTGGACTAGTTTATTATCAAGTGCCCCAATGGGGTAGAAAAAAGAAGAATATGCTTGCTTGGATAGTCACCAAGCTTGAAAAAGGAGCGGACTAGATTTTTGTGAACATAGTTTAAAGCTGGAAAAAATTCACTTTTCTAATATTGGATTTCGTTCTTTCTCATTAAAAAATTTTCCATGTAGCTCCAAATATTGGCATGAATTCTAATTCAGATATGGCACAAGAGGTGTCAGACTTGCAAAGCAAGTTGAAATCCATTAAAGAAATGCTGAAAATGGCCGTGGATGGTTTGTCCAAGAAACAATACCACAAGGAGCCGCCGAAACCGTCTGTTTTCAAAAGAATCACATTTGAATGACCACCAAAATGGAAGCAAGATCGAACTGAAACCCATCAATGCCACACTTGTCTTGAGTGGGGTCACATAGCCCCTGATTGTACAAAACCATGCCATCATTGTTCAGAAAGTGGCCACCACCCGGACCGCTGCACAGAAAAATATTGAGTTGCCCAGACCCGGGATGCTCAATACAATGGCAAGAACAAACAGAAAGGTAATTAATTATGTTGATACTCGTCAAAATGAAAATCAGAATTGGGCAAATAAGAATTTTATTTGCAGAAATTCAAATTTCAGAAGACCTGGGGTCAATAACTATAATTCAGAGTCTCAGCAGTTGATTTCTTGGGATCATTTGTTAGATGTGTAGATGATAAGGGATTTTTGGAAAGATGCCAACAAAATGGGACTCAGTTTTAACCTTGTAATGTTAACATGTTGGAAACACAAAAAGGGTTTTTGAACCGTCCCAATAGTGAAAATTTGTTAGTTGATCAAAGGCCTGGTATTGATGTTTCTGAAATTGAATTTGAAAATTCCTTTTCAGATGATGCTTTGGATAGGGAAATGGCTAACCTTTGTGGTACTTTTGAAAATTTGGAGTCACGTGCCAATTTTGTTGTTGACAAAAATTTTGATGATAGTTTCACATTTAATCTTGATGATTTTGTTGAAAACTACGAAAAGCCTGAAAATGTGCGTGACAGGGTCACTAAATTGGCTTTTCCTGTTTGGTTCTTGTTCAACCATGATGTTGATTTTGAATTTGATAAAAGAATTGCTGAAAGCCTGTGTTTGAAAACTGATCATCCAAAATCATGTGTTGATGATTTTGAGCATGATTCTGATTTCACTGCTTTGAATGAATATCTTGAAAAGGCTTTTGAAAATGTTTGTATAAGTTCGTTTCCTGATGAAGCTCAATCAGTTTGCGATGAGCAAGAGCTGGAAGCTCGGGATTTTACAATTAATGATCTGGGATCAAACTGTTTTGCTTCTGAGTTTCCATTAAATGGATTTGTACCTGGTTGTTTTTACAATGTGAAACCAGGTTTTTTGAAATGGAAATCAACTTGTAGTGGTAGTAGCAAAAATGATAATTTGCCATTTGATATTGATTGGCTTTTTGAGGAGTCAGAGTAAAATTATGTTGGGAATAATGTTTGCGATAAGGCTGTTGTGAATATGACGAGTGTTTCTTTGTGCTGTTTAGCCGACATAGCAATTTGCATTTGCTTTGCTTGTCCATTGCATGGTGGAGACAATAAAGTTTGTTTGGCTGCAGTCAAAAGTGTGATATTTGATGTCAAATTGGACGATAAAGACAATGACTCACCTCCTGCTACACCTGGCAGAGACATATCATCCAGTACTAGTTGGAATTGTGCTAAATCGATTTTCTTATTTTTGTTGACGTACTGTTGTTTGCAGATGAAAATGAAAAGGCTGATGAAGCTGATGATTGAACGTTGCTGGGCAACTGTGGTACAAAATTGGCTAACAGCAAAGAAATTACTGATTAAAATGGAACGTTGTTGGGTGGCTGATATCAAAAAGTGGCCAAAAACAAATGAAATATTATTGATTATGATTTGAAATAGTATTAGCGTTGCAGTACTGTTGCCAATTTTTGCAATTGTCTTCTGTAATAAAGTTGATGCCATGAAACAATTTCAATTGTGTGGAACTAGTAGAACTGGACATGCTTTGGAAATCACGGGAAATGCTGATTGTTTGTCATGATTACCAAATGCAGGCGAGAACAAATATTTTGACATTGAAATAAACTTCTTGATTAATTGTGATGATCATGGTTATTTGAATATGATTACATCTGATCCTATTGATGTAGGCTTGCCACAAAAACAGGATCCAACATTGAATTTGATATTTGATCAAATAAAAGCTGGTCAACAAGATTTGAATTATGTAGTCAGAGATTCACGTTTGTATATTGTTAAGAATGGGTTGAACAGACAAGTAATTCCTGGTGGGCTACAGAAATTGATTATTAGCACTCATCATGATGATGAATTTGGTGGTCATTATAGTGGCAAGAAAACCTTGGGACTAATTTCACAGAAATATCATTGGTCAAATATGAGACAAGATGTGCTACAGTATTGTAAAATCTGTAAGCTTTGCCAAATAAATAAACTGACAAGGAAGAAAATTGTTGCTTCGTTGAAGTCTACTCCAATTTCTGGACCTTCTGAGTGATTGGGAGTTGATTGTGTTGGACCATTTCCAACTACAGAGGCCAGAAGTCGATTTATTGTGGTGTTTATAGACTATTTCACGAAGTATGATGTTGAAGCTTTTGTAACTTTGGACATTACAGCCTACACTATTACTCATTTATTTGTTAATGAAATTGTTTGCAGGCACAGAGCTCCACAAATTTTGCAATCTGATCAGGGATCAAACTTTGTGTCAAATTTGATGGCTGAAGTGACTAACCTCTTTGACACTAAGAAAGTGCACACTGCAGCATATCATCGAATGGCCAATGGCAAAGTTGAAAGAGCAAATCAGACTCTTATCACACATCTGAGAATGTATGTTGATAGTAATCAGATTGATTGGGATGAACATGTACCGTATGCGAAGTTTGCAACAAATATTCATGTTAATGAAAGTAGAGGGTATAGCCCATTTGAATTAGTGTATGGACGACAGCCATTGTTGCCATTTGACAGTACACTAAATTACTGTCAACCTATGTATTTGATGGATTTGGAAACATATGATCAGGAAGTGAAGAAGCACTTGACGAATGCATTCATTGTGGTTCAAAACAAAATTAGTGAATCACAGGCAGGGTATAAGTCTCAGTTTGATAAAAGTACTGATGATGTTGACTACAGAGTAGGTGATCTGATATTAAAAGAATCAGAAATTTTTCGAAAAGGGTTGATCAAGAAGTTGATGCCTGTTTATGTTGGGCCATACAAGATAATCAGTGTGAAATATCCGAACATTGTGATTCAATTGTGTGAGAACTTGAAAGTTATTGAAACAATTCTTATCAATCGTTCAAAGAAATTCCATGCCCAGGATCAAAGAGAATAAGGAAACCGATCAACTATCGACACAAGCAACCCATGGATCAACAGCCAAGATGAAGATGCTAGGATACATCCCATACCCTGGAAACAATAATTTGGATGAAGAGACTGATTCGTCAGATGAGGGCGTTTGAAGCAAAGGGGGGACGTGTCAAGTGCAATGCAAGTTATTATTGATTCTTATGATAATCAGACAATGATTACTATTTGTTGATGCAAAATTAAGCCCCCAAAGTTCAGTTTCATTTTGGTAAATATTTTGACCACCGCTTATCAGTAATGACCCATAATGTTTTGACCATGAGTTTATGGCTAACATTTTTATCTTTCTTATGACTCATGTATAAATAGCCGATCTGTTTGTGATTAGTGGGTTCTTCTTGGTTTTAGCTTTAGTTCTTAGTTTTAGTTATATTCTACGTCCCAAATAAACTATTTATCACAAGTAAGTTGTGTTCGACTATAGCAACAGGGTTGCTATAAGCTAAGTACTGGGTACTTTTGTGTTTCTGCTTGGGGCTACTATTCACTAGAAAAAACCTGTGTCACAGACTGTGACAAGAGCTACAACTGTATTGATTTGTGCTCTACTTCTCTATTTAGAAGCATTTTATAAAAAACAGACTATACAGATTCAGTATATGTATTTAGTTTCACTCACAAGCATTTAAAACAAAGGAGACCATCTGTCTAATAAAACCAGCTTCTTCTCACTTCTTTTTCTACCTCTATAGTGTAGTATCTGCTGGGCTATGCACCTTATACAGCGAAAAATCAGGATGCCAGTATTTCATCATCCTCTGACCAGAGGACATTGATATCTAAAATTTTCGCCCACCCTCAATTGATTCTCAAATCTCAGTAGGTTTCAATTTTTCCAAACAAGGCTTAACGAAAAACTTCAAAAGTTGGGTTTTACAACCCAGCAGAAACAAAGCCCCTCATAGGACCTGTACTACATTCATTTTGAAATGATTGATGCAGCAAGTTTGCCGATTGATGCAGCAAGTAATTTTTATTCAAAATTATGGAAGGCTCGTCGACTCTATTCAATAAATGATACAGACTCCTGGATGGTCACCTTTTTCAACTATCAAGATTATCGAAATTGATTTCCTCATCTAGTAAATAAGTGTACTGAATCGCCGAAACTCTGACCATTGCATTGATCATTTCAAAATGGATAGAGTATAGCTGTTAGTGATGCGTACCAAGTATAAGTGGAACAGTAATTTATAATTTACCTGTTCAAGCATAATGTGCATCAATACAGAGACGTAGATTCATCAGCTTCATCTGGAGTGCAACCCACTTCACAAATTTATTTTCTTTGAAAAGGCAGATGCAGTGAAGACACATGCAGAAGTTCCGGAGAATAGGACCCATTGGCAGTATCTGATAATTTTTTTTTCCTGATTCGGGGTCATTGAGATTACTGTGAAGATTTTCCGATCCTCCTGCTGCCAAATTTACTTCCGCCAGTGCAACTGCAATTTTGAAATTCATAGATACTCATTCAATTTTTTGTTCAAGGCTTTTTTCGCATCAACAACGTTTTCTGACTTCAATTTGTGGGACCTCTGTGGCAAAATTGAACTGGATGGGCAGGCACAAACTTTAAAGCTACTCTGGGATACTGTAAACGCTAGGTTACAGTGCTTCCTAATCGTTTTGTGTTTCGTTCGTGTTTTATGTTTCAGGTGTTGGCGACAAAGAATGACGGCAACAGAAACGGACGACATCAGTAATCGGATGAAGAATGGAGAAATCGGTAAGTTTCTCAGCTCAAAATGTAGAGTCTCAAACTGATCTTAAGTCCTATTATGTGTCCAAAAGGTGAGTTTCTTGCTTATTAGTATGGTAACTTGGTTAAACGTGGGTAACCACTAAAATATACAATAAATCGGCAGTTTCTATTTAGAGATGATGAAACGAAGGTGTACAAGCGAGACAATCCGAAAAACGAAGACCATGAAAAATGGCACACCAAAAGTAAGTTTCACATGCAGTATATATACAAAATTTGTTACATAAAAACTAACAAAAAATGTTTCTAATTTATTATTTTCTTATTTTTCTTCATAGGATTCCAACAAATGACGCAAATCTGCATTCCAGCTGACCTTTCCGTGAGT
Source organism: Romanomermis culicivorax (assembly GCA_963922205.1). NCBI lineage: Eukaryota > Metazoa > Nematoda > Enoplea > Mermithida > Mermithidae > Romanomermis > Romanomermis culicivorax. The sequence continues at coordinate 933,979 of CAWUHX010000007.1, read as the reverse complement.
TACTATCGCAAGTTTTATCTAATTCTATCTAATGTTTTTTATTCATTTAGGCGGCGTTGGTTTTGAAGAAGCGAAGGCGGCGACGATGACGGACGAATGACCTCGAAGGAAAAACAGATTTGTAGATTAGTTTCTAGGTTTCTTACAAATTGACAACAGAGCTTGAATAGTACCTTTTAAAAATAATTTTGTCGCTTTTTGACTTTTCTTGTTCTGTATATTTTGAAATTCCATTGGTTCACTGATTGGATATTTGCTGTTTTGGGTTTCGTTGTTATGAGTTTCACTGTTCAGGGGACGCACCTCTTATATCTAGGTGCCAGAGCTGTTTTTTGTGCAAAAAATTTTTCGATTGCATCTCTGTCTAGAATGCAGAAATTGGTTTCCATATTGACCCACATTGTTTCGAATTTTTTATGAAGAGGCATTGGAACATAACTGAAATTAAGATACCATAGAAACAACTGATACAAGTTCGAGTGAAGATAAAGCAGTGGGAAATTTCGAAAGAGCCATTTGTACCTGATCCACTCAATAATAGATGCAGCAAAACCAAAAAATCAAAATTTGATTCACAATCATCGTATAGTGGAAAATTCTATGCCATAGAAAAACACTAAATTACTCCCAAGATAATGGGAAAGGTGGAAATCGTTAAAATACATCATGCTTATCCAAGATCGGTTTGAAAACAATTTCCTCAATAATAGCGAAAAATCATAAAATTTTTACCGTATTCTCAAGCTTACTAAGTAAGATTCGAATTGAAAAACGGCTTCTATGCTACATTGTGGGGCAATCAAAAAGTAACATTTTTGAACTAAATATGCAATGCAGTGCATTCTGGTTGAAAAGTTATCGAAGTTTCTGAATATCCAACTTATCAAAAATGTTTTGTTTACAAGTATTTTACTTATTTCTGGTTAATTTGAATACTTCACGTTTTAATATATATAGCTAAGAAAATTATTATTGTAGGCAATTTGCTTCTTCTGTCTTTTCTTGATGGTGTCCAGAAAACTGCTATGCAGATCGCATAATAGTGTACTTTGTATCTGATGTTCAGGAAACCATGTCCACAGGATGCTATGCAAAAGTTAAGCAAGCATTTTCGGTCTTCAGTGTCCAAGACAGCCACCAAAACCATTTCCGAGGTTTGTCCGCAATCAGTTCCGTCATGACAAATCTGAAATTGTGTGAATAAGAGCGTTTTGAAAAATCAAATGTAGGTTGTCAAACCAGATAACCAGGCTATGTGACAAATCAACAATTCCTGTTGCCGTGTGGAATCTGACACACTCATGCCAGTTTTTAGAAACGCCCGCAGGTAAAGACATCTCATCATGCTGCGCTTGGATGTCTGCCTACTTTTCCTAGGGTAGAACATGATTCTGTGAATTTGAATTATCATTTACCGGCCTTTTTTAACATTTTATTATCATTTTCGTTTGTCCGCCGAGTTCTATTAAAAACAAAACGTCATCATTTTGGAAGAGGCAATTTGTCACCCCATTTCTGAGAGATTCTACCTTCTGTTCCACTGACCTATGATAGGTAGAAAATTATTAACATCTGAAAATGATATATTTTGATTAGTTTTACATGCTAAGTATCGTGGTGCTTTCATTCCGCATCAAAGTCAAAATTCGCATAGCTAAAGTACTCTAAAGTTTAGAATTTTTACATTTTTTGACATTTTTCAGTCTGCACACGTGTTTCGAAACATCACAGCTCAGAAAAGACGTTACTCTGTAGCCAAATATTCATTACGTGCAGAAGACAATGGTATACAGATGTGAAAAATAATTATTAATCCCTGACTTTACTTTTTTTAAGCTATTATAGGGTGAAAAAGTAAGTCGAAATAGGGCGACAAGCCTGACCTGACCACTTTCCCATAGAATTTTTTTCTCTATTTCCGTAGCTACTAATGTCCAACACATTGTGATGGAATTTCAATCAGATTGATGTACCGTTTTGGGAGCTGTAGGTGTCTGCACATTCTGAAAATTGATACAAAGATGCTAATTAATTTCACCAACCATGCCTTCAACGAGATGCACAATAAATTGAAAACGCAGACAAATAAAAAGAAAAGATCTTAGTCAAATCAATTTCACTGATCTATTTACGATGGTTAGGCAACAAGATGCCTCAGAAGAGACGCAACAAAAATTCTACTCTTCGGGAATTCGATTGAAAAAATTCGAAGCTGCAAGTTTAATGTTACAAAATAAAATGTTGGCTTGTAACGACCAGTTCTTAGTGATACTTTACTTGATCCAAAGAACGGGGTGACAGTGGACAAATGGGACGATTAACGGACACGACAATGATAATATAAATACGAAATCGACGATCGCTTTGCTCGTCGACAACACACAAATCAAATGCTTGCAAATAACTCGCTTTCCTGTTTCGAAATTCTCGCTTTACAATAAAAAGGAGGCTTGCAAATAAAATGTGGAAGAATCACCAATCTGACAAAATCATGCTTTGCTTCTCTTTAAATACGGCTTCTGTGGCCACTCCCTTGATGCTGCGGGGGGTCTTGTTTCCGACAATCTTCTTCTGCCAATCACTGCTTCTAGCTTCGTTCTTCTCCCTAGTTTGGTCACGCCTTCCAACGCTTTCCTAGTACTGTATGCTTTTCATGCTTTCTTTATGCTTGCTTCCTACGGTGGGCTTAGCCACACATTTGTGCTTCTGTGCATGCTTCTGTATCTATTTCCGCTGTGTAGTATACATGTTTTGTGGGACCATTGCTACGGTTCCACTTGAGACTAATGTCTGGCGGGGCTTTTGCAGGTGTTGTTTACGATTTTTATGAGAAATTAATGTAGCTGTGGAATGTGTAATTTAGTGTAGATTCTAGGGGACCAGCTGCTGATGTGCAAATGAATTGGGGCGTCTTAATTGGGTCAATAACGGCTACTGGAGTGTGGGGAGGATCAAAATAAAGTACTTCACATAATTTTACAGGAATGTTTGGGTGTGAATCCCAGACACCCTTGAGATGATAGATTAAGAAATGAAATAATATTTAATAAATAAATATCACATAGTGTACACTATATATTTACAGTACTGTGTTAGCATGTACATTACATTTCCCTCCTTCTGAAATTGAACGTCCTCGTTCAAGGGGTTCGAGGGTGGGAAGGGGTCAGGGCAGTTTCCATAATTACTTCTTGGGGATAGAAGGGGGTAGTCTCATTTACATGGACCGTAAAAGTGATATTCTTATGGTGTTTGAGTGTAACTTGGGGTACATGAAATTTGTGACTGCATAGGGCCCGTTTTGGCAGGGTAGGAATTTGGGAGTTAGAACTTGTTTACACGAATGATTTTTATAGAGAATGAGGTCACGGGCCTTGTAATGGATGTTCTGAGCATGCTTGTTATACTGAAGGGTATAGCGGTTTTGGGCTTTTTGCAAACTCTTCTACATGGTTGAGAGGGCTTCAGTAAAGTGAGATTTGAGGCGAAGGGCATAATTGTCGAGATCAATCATATAGGATGTGGGGAAAAAATTTAGCGCTGCATCAGATGGGAGATTAGCCTGCCTACCATGGAGAAATTCAAAGGGGGGTATGAAGTGCTATCATTTTTGTGAATGTTAATCCAAAAAATGGCAAAGGGTAGATAAGTATTTCAATCAGTGTGATTTGAATTGATGTACATGCCGATACGGGTGGGGAGGGTCTGGTCGCAGCCCTCCACTTCACCATTTGCAATAGGGTGGTATGGAGTGGTGTGAATTTTCTGAGTATTGCATAAACTAGTGATCTGGGAAAAAAGATCCGATACAGAATCAGAGCCACGATCACAATGGATGATTTTCGGGGAGCCATGACGGCAAACAATTTTGTTTATGAATAATTTGGCAATGGTGGCTGCAGTGATATCAGGGGTCAGAAATGCCTCAACATACTTAGTGAAATAATTGATGAATATGACAATGAATCAGTTGCCGTCTTCAGTGAGGGGTAAGGGCCCCATGCAATCAACACAGACTCTGTCAAATGGGCCTGTCAGCTGAAATGGGACAAGACTTGCATGTATTTTGTGCCGCATGGCTTTCTGGGTCTGGCATGGATGACAGGTTTTGCAGTAATGTTTGATATCACGGCTCATCTAGGGCCAGAAATATTTTTGCCTGATCAGGTGTAGGGTTTTTTGGGAAGCAAAATGACCTGTGAACTTGCTGTCATGATGTGATGCGATGAGATTCTGTGTTTGTAATTTGGGGATGTATAGTTTTGCCTGCTTGCTAATTATAGGAAAGAGAATGTTATGGTAAACTGTGAATTTGATCATTGTGAGAGGATGTTTTTGGGTGATTTTAGTTAAAACTTTTGAGACTGCTGAATCAGTGCATTGGATTTCTTCAAAATTTTTCTGCTGTTCCTCTTGCTCAGTTGCTTCAGCTTCAAGAATGGAATTGATGGTGGATATTTCAGGGCGGCTTTCAAGGTGGTCAATATCAAAAGATTGTTTTGCTGTGTCTGAAGGGAAACAAGAAATGGCATCTGCATTGCGGTTAGCAATGGCTTTCTTAGGTTGAATGTCCAGCTGAGTACCAGAGAGGGCTAGTCCCCAACAGGCAATGCGGGGAGAGGGGTTTTCTTTCTGCAAGACTGCCTGAACTGCAGTATGGTCAGTGTGGACAATGACATGCTGCTGGAAAAGATAGGGGGGAAGTACTTTATGAACTCAACTAGGGCAAGGGTTTCCAACTCAGTTATTGGGTAGTTGCGCTCTGCGGGTTTCAATGTGCGGCTCCCAAAAGCAGTGGGGCGATCATGACCTTTACTGTCCAGTTGGCTTAGAATTGCACCAATCCCAAGTTTTGAGGCGTCAGTTTGCAAAATGAACGGTTTTGTGAAATCGGGATGTTGTAGGATTGGGGCATGAATAAGCAACTCTTTGAGTTTAGTGAATGCATCTTGTTGTTCAGGTCCCCATGAAAATTCAGAATTCTTTTTAAGCAATGCTGTGAGTGGGCTGGAAATTTGGGAGCAATTCGGGATGAATCGGCGATAATAAGAGGGTAGGTCAAGGAATGACTTAACTTCTTTGGAGCTTTGAGGCGTAGGTATGTCATAAATGGACTGTACTTCGTTGGGGTCTGGTGAAATTTCTTGCTGGGAAATGACCTGACCTAGGTGTTGGACTTGGGGCTGGCAAAATTTGCATTTTTGTATATTGAGTTTGAGGCCTGCTTTAGAGAAACGAGTGAGAATGTTGTTTAAATGCTCGAGCATTTGGGTGTGGGATTCGGCAAAAACTAAGACATCATCGAGATAAACAAGGCATGTGTTCCATTGCAATCCCGAGAGGATAACATCCATTAATCTTTGGAATGTGGCTGGGGCGTTGGTGAGGCCAAAAGGGAGATAGTTAAACTGATATTGCCCGGCTGAGCAATTAAAGGCAGTTTTTCTCTGTCTGCCTCTGCAATTGGAATAGAATAGTAAGCATTTGATTGGTCAAGGGATGTAAAATATTTCATTCCATGCAGGGTGTCTAAAATTCCGTCTATGCGGGGCAACGGATAGGTATCTTTTTTTGTTACTTTATTTAGGCCTCTAAAATCAATGCATAAACGATGGCCACCATCCTTTTTGGGGACTAAAACTGTGTTTGTGCACCATGGAGAATTGCTTTGGCTTATGACACCTGCTGCTGTGAGTTGCTCAACCTCTGCTTGTATGATTTGCTTTTCCTTTGATGAAGTCCGAAAAAAGTGTCTACATATGGGTTGGGATCCATTTGTGTCAATGGTATGTGAATTAAGGGTGGTTCTACCTACGCACATTTTGGATTTAGCATATAATGTAGGATACTTGGACAGGGCCTGTAGGAGTTGGGTTTTCTCTGCTTCCGTGAGGTCACTTGAGGTTAAAACTTGCTTTTCAATAAAAAGGACGCTTGCAAATAAAACGTGGAAGAATCACCAATCTGACAAAATCATGCTTTGCTTCTCTTTAAATACGGCTTCTGTGGCCACTCCCTTGATGCTGCGGGAGGTCTTGTTTCTGACGATCTTCTTCTGCCAATCACTGCTTCTAGCTTCGTTCTTCTCCCTAGTTTGGTCACGCCTTCCAACGCTTTCCTAGTACTGTATGCTTTTCATGCTTTCTTTATGCTTGCTTCCTACGGTGGGCTTAGCCACACATTTGTGCTTCTGTATCTATTTCCGCTGTGTAGTATACATGTTTTGTGGGACCATTGCTACGGTTCCACTTGAGACTAATGTCTGGCGGGGCTTTTGCAGGTGTTGTTTACGATTTTTATGAGAAATTAATGTAGCTGTGGAATGTGTAATTTAGTGTAGATTCTAGGGGACCAGCTGCTGATGTGCAAATGAATTAGAGCATCTTAATTGGGTCAATAACAGCTACTGGGATATGGGGAGGATCAAAATAAAGTACTTCACATAAATTTACAGGAATGTTTGGGTGTGAATCCCAGACACCCTTGAGACGATAGATTGAGAAATTAAATAATATTTATTAAATGAATATCACATAGTGTACACTATATATTTACAGTACTGCATTAGCATGTACGTTACAGGCTGTCGGACTCTGGCCTATCTTATAAGATGTGAGAAAGTGCTCTATAGTTGGAGGCAGTTCTTTTCAAACCACGTGATGTCAGCCACAAATAAACCAAGTGATAGAGATTGTGGTGTCTTTCGTTTTCCTATTAATGAATTTACTTGATTTCTAAAATTTTTTAAAAATTTTCGATGTTCATTTGAGGCACTTTGTACAGCAACCATCTATATCAATGAAAATGTATCAGGGCTTCGAGCCATATTTTTTCTTCTCATGTACTAGGCAATGAAGCATCCTATGTTCCCAGAACTTAATTGGTTGAGCATTTATGCAGGTTTGCAGCATATTTGAATGGCAGTTCAGTGTACGCAAATCTCTACAGCTCTCAAAACGGTGTGCGATAAGGACAATAGTACTTCCATAGCTACTGTAGGAATGTATCAACTAAAGTATAAAAATGTAATTTCTCAACATCATTATGAAGCTGCTGGGGAATGTCCCTAACCAGGATTTTCCTTTTTTTGCTTTTCATTTTCGACAATTTAAACTTTTCTTCATCATAAAATGTTCATTTGTGGAACAACTGTGGCAAAAATACATCAATTTTGAAACTTTGGCATACTGTAGCGGTGTGAATTTTTGTTTTCAACCAAAACCAATGATACCATGAAACTCAGTGCACGATACTACCCAAAATAACTTGTTTTGAGATATGATTAATTTTCAACTTATCATACGAGAAGGTAGAACCTCTCAGAAATTGTGTCTTAACAAGCAAGTTTTTATAAATAAATATTTAGTAGGAAATCTTTCTGCTAAGGATGGCCTCTGAATTTTTTATACTTTTCTCTTTTTCATTTTTCTTCATTTTATTCTATCTTACTGGGCCACATAAATCTTCTGCCAATACTGACGTGCCGTGATGTTGATACCTACTATGGACGGTTTTATCACTATTTTTGCAAGCATATTTTTGTTCATTTATCATTTTTCTATATGCATGCCTAGGCTTGTTCTGTAACCTTGGGTTTCCCACTCGACTCATCCTAGTCTCAGGCGCAAACGGGGAGATCTGTGGTCAGCTGCTGTGACTTTAACACATGGCTTAGCTCATGCAACTACCGATGCCATAGTTGGCCACTGCCTTGACTGACACTATAGATCTTTTGCTCACTGCTTCACTCAAGTGGGAAGTTGGGAAATGGCAAGACTGCCCCACACTTGGTGAAGTTTGTGCTCAATGTTGCTAGCCAGGTGACTATATCACTTACAATTTTCAATCTCTTTTGGTCAAAAAATTTCTCACCTCATTCTCATATCAAAAATTCAGATTTGATTCCATTAGTGTGTGTGTGAGGACCACACCACAAGTCTAATTTTCTAAATGCACTCTATTCTTGGAACAAATACAGAGCTGCTCGAGCTTTCTGCTTTCCTGCCAACTGCTCTCGCCAGTTTTCACGAATGAAAGTTTGACTAATTTGACCCATGACTCCTTTCACATAAGCAGATTTTTATCTCAGTGACTAACTACTACATCCGCATCATCAACTTGATTGGTCGTTTGTACTTCCGGCTATTTTGATGCCTCTCAGTGACAGTTTATTGCCATTAAAAACCGGAATTCCATTCAACGCCCATAGGACAAAGAGAATGGACAACATAAAGCTGTTCATTTCAATCCCCTCCCAAAAAATTCACATTTTCATTTAAAGCTATTCCAATTCTCGGTCGAAACACTATATATATATATATATATATATATATATAGTCTTCAAATCGCCTCGAAATTTCCATCTGTTTGCTGCATTACACTTGTGTATCTCACTAGAGATGTATCAGGTAGCATATTTTGAAAATATTCAGTTTGGGCTCGTGTCCAAAATTTTAAGTAAATCAGGTTTGGGTACAGGTCCAAAATTTTAAGAATATTGGGTCCAGTCTGGGTCTAGCAAAATGTCGGGCAATTTCGGGGCGGGGTCTATTATATCTTCCACGCACTAATTTGTGTGGCATCATTAAGACATGATTTCTGAGAGATTTGATCCACTGCTATATCGACCTATGATAAGTTGGAAATTAATGATAACTGAAAATGAGACATTTTGGGTGGTTTTGCATGCTATCGTGACGGCATTCATTCGGCACAAAAGTCAAAATTCGCATACCCAATGCACAAAAGTTTGAAGTTTTACATTTTTTGGCATTTTTCAGTCTCTATAAATGCTTAGAAATAATAATAGCCAAATGTTCATTAGGTATGAAAACAAATTTTCTGATATCTTACTTTTCACTTTTTGTGCCATTTTAAAGTGCCAAAAATGAAGTTGAAATTTTCAACAGTTAATTGATGTATCATCACGTTCTTTGGTATTTGTTTTCAGCTCAATGACTGTGTTACGCTTCCAAATAGAAAAGTGACACAAATCAGTACCATCGTCAAAATCGTTTACATAGAGCTCTTTCTGTAAAATGTTTTGCTCTAAAAATTGTTAAAGACAACAACATGCTTGGCAACAACTCTTTCCGATCAGCCAGGTTATGGTGCCGCTGATGGGCACCTTCAGCTCTGCTAATAGAGTCACCCTTTTGGTTTGGCCACCCTGTCGCAATTGCTTAAGGTGATGTAATGCAAGGGGGTGCTGTAGTGTGAAATCTGACACACTTGTTCAGTTTTGAGAAATGCCGGCAGGTATGAGACATCCAACCATGATGGATGCCTGCTTTTCCTACCGTACATAATTCTGAGAATGTATTGATGAATTTTATTATAATTCTTGCCAGCCTTTTTTTGACGTTTTATTATTTTTGTTTATGTACTGGCCACCAGTTCTACCATAGACAACGTCATAATTTTGTAAGAAGCAATTAAAAGAATAAGTTCTTACGAATAAACGTTTAGTAAGAAATTGTCTTACTTTTGTCTTAAGGAGTGTTTCCTAGCGTGGCTAATTTAGTCAGGCTTTTTTTGAGTAACATTTTTATGATGGCCATTAGTTATTTGACACTTGTTTCAAAAATGCGTACCCTTGACCAGACATGCACAGCAAAAATTTTTCTTGGTGGGTCACCGGACTTTTCATCGAGAAGGGGTGTCTTCGAAAATGTTTGGGGACGTTTGACGATTTTTGGGGACGTTTGACGATTTTTTCGGTCCAGGGTCTTACATAGATCGGAAGGTTTACTTCCTCCTGACCCCCCTACGTGCACGTATGCCCGAAACACATACTGATAATCGTTTTTCGTATACTTTACCATACATGCACAGCATGGAAAATCTGTTGGGGGTCAGCTAAAGGACAGGGGGTAAAATAGAAATTTTTTTTCATTTCTGATGACAAAAATAAAGGTTCTAAAAAGGTGTACTAACATCCAAGCAGCATATTCTTCAACCTACATAAGTCAGATGTGTGAAATTATTGTCTTAGACAGCACTTTTTAAAGTTTTAATGTTACTTTAATTTTAATCTTTGTTTGTAAAAATGCAGCATGATTTCCATTTTTATGACCACTTTCTCTCATCTCTTGGTCATTTTCCTTTGTCATCTTCTCAATTATTGCTGGGGGGTCAAAACCCTTTCCCACGTGCATGTATATGTACTTTACTGAAACCTTTTGTGGATGATAAGCCATTTGTTGCAGCGAAAACAACATACTGCCTCCATAGTCCATACATATAATGGGGGGAGTGCTATAGGAACCCATCCCCAGAAATCGTTGGTCATGGCTAGTCATTGTGCGACCCCCAACCCAGAGTTTTCTAATCCTATGGGTATGGTAGTCATGGGGAACCCCATAATTTTGGTCAGACAAATACCGAAAAATGTCAATTTTTGAACAAAAAGTAGTCAGAAATGTCAATTTTCTTGGCGCTCCATACCATTAATACAATTTTACAGTTTTTTAAAGACAAAAACACAATTTTTTAACCATTTTTGAAGAAAAATTCAAATTGTTTTCCTTCATAGACCCCTCACCCTCAAAATTTTGGGAGTCAGTGACTCTTGGTCCCAAAAAAAGTTGCTGGATCCCACCCCAGACCTCAGCACCCCGTTACATGTATGACTATCTCTACATTAATCCATTTCGATGGGGAATTCTTTTGTCGGGAAAAACAAAGATGTCAATAAAAAAGGAGAATTTAGGTGCTGAAAAATTATCTATTGTGCATCGCTTCGCACAAGTACTAGTGGGTTGTTTGCCAAGGGCTTGCGGCAAGCAACCAAATGACAAGTAATCCACAAGCACTTGGCAAGCGACCTGCTAGTCTGACATTAGCCAATGCTAACGCAACTGTGTGCCTGAGTTCTGCTCCAGAAATTTTGGCCACTTTGATCCGGTTATTGAAGAACTGCTGGTTTGCAGCTTGAGCCTGGTTCATGCTAATGCTCAGCGAGCAAATTTACCCCGAGCATGCTCGCCGAGCATGCTCGCCGAGCACGCTCGAAGTTGGTTCATACTTCGCATAATTCGCAAGCAAATTTTTCCCGCAAAATGCATACTTATTTCTTTCCATGCATGAATCATAAAATCAATACCTTGAATAATTAGTTCTTACTGAATTTCTTTGAAGACACAGTGTTTTTGTCCTAACATCCTTGTAATCAGGGGATTAAACGCACCAAAAGAATTATTTTTTTATAAGGTTCAACAAGTTCAAATTTTTCATCACCTGATAATTATGTTCGAATATAGACATGGCAACAAATTTACAGCAAAAAATGAAATACCACAAATGAACCTAGCGATTTGGGGTGTATCGGACCTTTTGACCAGGTATGCTACCCGATGTTATTTGACCCGCAGGAGGAAAAATGACATGACCTTAGCTGTTATCCAGGATAACTTTGTGCCTTGAATGTCACGGACCAAAAGATTCATTTGAGCATTTTCACCGTTAGGAGAAAAAACAGATGAAATTTTACCCTATATAAGATTACTTTAGTCATTATTACATACATTTCAAAAATAACATTTTCCCAATAGTCTTCCAAAGGTAGGGAATGATCAATGTATTGGTATTGGCTGGTAATTGACTTTTTTAAATATCGGCCGGCAAGCTATGATCATAATATCCTGTGTTCTATGGCATTCTTGCATTAATCAGCCCTGCATCTGATTACCCAGGTTGTTATGCTTGGTTGATCTTACTAAAAATCTTACAAGCATGCTTTTATCAATGCTTGCAAGTGCTGTACCTTTGTCTTGCTTGCAACTTACAAGATTTTTCCCAGGCACTACTAAGATCTTAGTTCTTGCAAGCAAGCAAGAATAAGATCTTGGTGTACGTAAGCAAGCGAAAATAAGATCTTGGTGCATGCAAGCAAGCAAGAATAAGATCTTGATGCATGCAAGCAAGCAAAAATAAAATCGTGATGCATGCTTGCAAGCAGGAATAAGATCCTTGTGCATACAAGCAAGCATGAAAAAGACCTCTTGATACTCGTATTCAAGCAAGCATTGATAAGATCTTTCATCTTATGAGCAAACCAGTTGAAGATACATTCAAATAGGCAGAGATATTCAAGATTTCACAGACAGGGAACCCCAAAAGACCGGCGTTAAGAAGACCAGATCAAAAAGCTAGATGACCCAGAAAGCTTATTTTGTGGAAGGAGAAAAGAGCTAATATAAATGTCAAATTCATTTTTTAAATGTTTATTTTCTAATGCCAAAAAATGTTTCAATAAAAAAATTCAATTTTCATGAAAAATGTTTAGTCATTACTATTTTCGTTCTCGTGGCTCTATGCTTCTCTGGTAAGCCGGTCAATTTCATCCAGAATCGAGCTCTCTTCTTTCACTACGATTTCCACATTCCTTGCTTCCTGAAACATAATGGGAAGATTGAATTATAGCATGCCTTGAGACAATAATCAAAACCCACGTCTTTTATTGGAGCTAAATTAATTTCTTCTTAGATTGTCCAGTCAACCCTTGGCTTTGCACCATTCTCCAATAGCTCATAGTAGAGACACCATTTCTGGTGGTATCTGTAGAAAAATCTAAATGAATATTATGTGAGTTAGACATTTAATGTACCAACTACTTCTTTTTCCAGCAGTCTAAACCAAATTGGTTTATTTGGTGATAGGCACCCTTCAATTTGTTGATTTTGTTCGCCTCAAATAAGTTTTCTTCTTTTTTTTGAAAGGCGATAGCTTCGTCACCTTGAAGCCCCTTAATGGCTGCTTGTTCAGCGATTCGTTTTTTATGGAGCATAAATGTGAATCGCCACAATATATCTGGAATTGACAGTGAATTAAAAGAAAAATTCACATCTTGTGTAAAACTTAATCATTTAAGGGTTTATTGACCAAAGCATGTAAACAGTTGGAATGTTGCACCAGGGTGTCCCCTTGATTTTCTTGAAAGATTTCAACAAAATATTAAGTCTTATTGATCTTATTGCTGACTTGATTCAAATTGACAACTGATAGTAAATTAGTCCAATAGAAACATCATTTTGCCATTTTTCTGGTGGGAAAAACATTGTTGAATATTTTAAGACCACATGGTGTCAGATCATTGAAGACAAATTTTGAAATGTACAACCAGCAAGACATGAACAGCAAGTGTTTGCATCTTTTTCTTGAACTCTCACAGGTGAAAAGACCCTGACTCACAGACTACCCTGTTAGGTTGACATAAGGGTGCTATTATTCCCACCTGAAGACCTGAAAATTGATAATTGATTGCCTGATTTTGGGAAAAAATGACTTGTTTATTGAATATTTTGCCACAATTCATTAAATTTAGCCCTACCTGAGAATCTGACTTCGAGGATGTCTGCCTACTCATGGATTAATAGCCTCTTGAATCTTGAGGAGATAGAAGTCTCAATTCACTGCTGCAAGAATTAGCAAATTGGGTTGTTTGGTTTCTTATGAAATATTCTACAGAGAGGGAAAGAGCATGACTGCAAACAAAAGAACTATTTACCATCCAGTAGTCGAACACCTGTTGGATCTTTTGCTCTCATGGATCTTTTCTTCTTCTTTGCAACGAGATTGTTGTTGATTACCCAATATCTTAAATTTCGATTTCCCCATAATTTTAATGCAACTTCGATGACAAATTTGTTTGGAGAACACGAGGCTTCTTCAACAATACGATTTACTTGGTCTTTCACATCAATACCCATCCAGGTCACCTGTATGGCAAAAGAATGTTCTATAGAATTGGGCAGAGCAGATGTAAAAAACATTACTTCTTCCTGATCCAGAAGCATAGGAGATTCTTGTGAGAAAACAGTTTTGAGATCAACTTTTGATACTGGCTGAGCTTCTGGTGTTATCACTACTGTTTCAATTCGCTGTAACCGTCTGTTAAAACTTGATAATTGTTTCAAAACATGGGTCAATTGACCTTCAACTTTGGCCATATCTGAGGACTTCTGATCCACGCATCTCTTGAAAAGTGACATCAGTTCTCCAAACTGATCGTTGGAAATGCTGGATGATGAAACGTCACGATCATCTTCCTGTCTGACTCCTTGCACCAATGCGTTATCTGCGGCAATTTTGTTTCGTATTTTATCAACAGCATCCTCATTGTGGTCAGCTTCAAAATATGCCAAGACTTTTAAACATTATTTGCTGTTAGTTTATTAAGAAAATGATTTCCATCTATAGATTAACTGCACTTAGCAAAATTCTGGTGCTGTGGTGATGTAAACAACCATCAGTGGTAAACAAAACCATAAATTTACTTCGATTGGAGCACATATAAATTGCTTCTTGATTGATGAATTTTTTTAAAAATAATTTGAACATAATCATGTGCAGTGAAAAAATAAGTTAGGGAAATTCTTGAAATAAAGAGAAGTATTAGAACAATGAACTAACATATTGAGTGATAAGAGTTATGAGAAGTGAGAAAAAGGTCTTTTTTCTCGAATTTTTTAAACTATTCACATAGAGAAAATATTATGTTACTTTGTTGTTCAATGAGTGCAAATCTTGTCTGATCTGTATCGTCTGTGTTACTGTCAAGATCATCAATTGTGACAGCATCATCATCGTTTTCGGCTTGGTCATGGACAGCTAAAGATTGCTCGGCTAAATATTCGGCCAATTTGCTTTCAAAGATCATTTTTTCGTTCAATTTTCGACCTTATTGAAAAAAACAAAAAATATATAGCCTGTTTTTTATGAAATGCTGCCAAATAAAATGACACAAATCAGTACTGTCATCAAAATTGTTTACATAAAGCTCTTACCGTAATATTTTCCACTCGAAAAATTGTTAAAGGTGAGGTTAGTATGCTGACAAATTTCCAGTCTTATATGATATATTATTTATAACAAAATCGTGAAAATCTGAAACACTATTTGCTTTCCTCTTTCATTATTCATTTTACAGTGCATTATTATTGTTCAGTGAAAATCTGATTCCATTCTGTGAAGCCTTTGATCAATCTAAGTGAGGATCTTGAAATTGAAGAGATCAGCAATGAGATCAAGTGACATCTACAAAACTTTTGAGAGAAATTTATTAAGCTATGCGATCTGATGCATTTCAGCCCACACAAGCTTACATGACAGAACTGTGTTAGCTTTTTTAAGAATTTTTGGGTGCAAAAATTTCATATAACAGTGAATAGCATTGTAAGTTGTTCACACAGAAAACAAATATAGTTTGATTCAATAGAATTTTCAGTGTCATTTGTTAGCAATTCTTTTTGAACATCAAGTCCTTCCTATAGAGCTCGTATATAAATAAAGGGGCGGAGCAGCCTTTGATTGGCTAGTTTCAGAAACTTCTATACTTATGTACCGCCCATCTTGATTTTTTCAAGATGTTATATTGATTTTTTTCTAGATTACCTGAAAAAACTTTAAAAAATTCCAATGCACTTGAAAAGAAAGTCGAACATCGGAAAACTCTTATATCTTGATTTTTTGGCAATGCATCTTGAAATTTTCGAAGCATCTTGGAATTTTTGTGATGCATCTTGAAATTTTTGTGATGCATCTTGAAATTTTTGCGATGCATCTTGAAAAAATGTTGTGCATCATGTTCGAAGGTAAAGATTTTTCTCAAGTGATCCTTCTCGTATTCTGTAGAATTTCTCTAGGAAATTGAAGTGCCAAAATTTTCAAATCAATTTGAGCTACAGCTGAGCTGCAGCTCAAGGTGCAGTGTGACTCTATATGTCACGGAATTGTGGTCAAGTCCTCTTCCACATTTGTATGAAGTTTCAAAACATCCTGTAATTAACCTGGAAACCTAATTTTTTAAATTTGCATTTGATCCCTACTAAATTCTCAACCAATTCTAAAGTCCTGCCTCTTACATAGCTTCCAGACGACAACTTTGTATGTATCATTATTGTACCAAATATCGACTTTGTCGCCAGTTTTCCATTTTTGACGAATCTCGGCAGATGACAGACACGAAACTTTGTCCGGAAAATAAACTTTGGATGTCAAATCCACCGAAAAAGCTGCTTTTTCTTCTTCGTTGTAAACGACTGCATATCGATAAGATTTTTCTTCTGCAAGAAATAGGAAACAGGCTAAAACTCCAAGATGACGGGTTTCAGAGAATCCTTTTTCAGCTTAGTATATGTTTATCTTAGTACATAATTATCTACAGAATACTCTTTCATAAAAGCATAAAAGTCTTGGAATGAATGGTCGTTAGACTTTCTACAGTATGGAAAACATGGTATCAAAATTCCATACGTGTATGTAGAAAATATTCATGAAATTTTGTTTTTATGTTAATCATTTAAAAAAGTTATCATTTTGTAGATAAAACTAAATAAAATTTAGTATGTCTAATCAAGATGTGCACGAAATTAGTTGAAGCTTTATGATTGCTCTGGGAATAGCAAACCAAAATTGATACTGAGGATTACATAAATTGCAAGGACGGAATGGTATTGAGTAGTTTGTCACCCCATAGTCTATCATTATGAAGAGGTTTCAGGAAGCTAGTAAGACAAATAAAAAGTTTTCTAGACATGGAGCAGAAAGACACATGGGATGTACAATGACAGAAAATTAAAAATTATAAAAGTATCATGAAGGAGGAAAAGAATCAATCAGTGGTAAAAAGCATAAATTATCTATAAACCTTTGAACCGTTTCGATTTTCGTAAATCTTCAATTTCGGACATGATCGGAATATCGTTGGGCAATTTGGCGAAAAAATTTAAACGTAGTAATTTCTAATAATAAAGTTTTCGACAGCCAAAATATCACGTACGTGTAGCGAAATGGCCTACCTATTACTGCACCCACCTTTATGCGTAGTTTCTGTACCTAATTTATATTCAGATTTTTGGCGCCATTATAATGCATGCTAGTTGTCCATACGCCCCAATCTTACGTTTAACAAACTTTTTAGACGAAGAATAACAGAAAGTGCACGCTTGCTATGCTACAGGAATAGATAAATATTTCTGTACGATTTTAAAAGTTACATGCATCTATGTCCCATGAAAATGTTATTTTTTGCTGTTTTTCACTTGATTCATGTAGCCTTTTGGACTGGTTGATTTTCCGAGAAGATTTTCATAGCAGTTGGTTTCGGTTGTGTGTATGACAATATCATGCTCATCAGTTCTCTTTTGAATCACACTTGTGTACTATCTGAATGCTTCGATACTTACTGACCTCCTGGAAATCAACTGAAAATTTGTCGATTCCATTTTGTCTCGTCTGTGTTCTATTTCCTGATCTGAACTCCCTCCCAGCTTCGTTAGTCGATTTAGACAGATAGTAGAAAAATGAATTTTTACATAATTTTTTTACAATTTAATTTCCTAGGAGTTTTAAGTATTGTCTGAATGATTAAGAAATTTTCAAATAGATTTTCATTGAATAGTTGCTGGTATTGTAGACCACGTTAGCCACTATATCCTACGTTTTCACAAATAATTTTTATGCAGTATTTTGACATTCATTAGTTTGATTTAGTCATGATCTTTTCACAGAACCTTTCAAGTCTGGTTCTGAAGTAGCATCAAAATTATCGCTACTGCATCCTGAAAAAGTTATGAACATTGGAAAATTTCGTTTTTTCTATCGTCTTGTATGGTCTGTTTTTTGAATGCATGCCATGATTTGAAATAGACGATTATTTCAAGTCTTTCGTCTTCTGTTAGTCACATCGCACGAGAAGAAAAATTAGTGACCTTGATCCTTTCAAGTTATTTTGAATAAAATTCGACTATTGTAGTTTTTTTCGGAAAATGAAGTTGGAAACAACAATCCTTTTTGTATTTTCTTAATTCACAAGCATTTTATAGAAAATCAGACTACTGCATTCTAGCCTTTTTGTCCATATAATGCCTCGTAAAAGCTATATTGTCGAAAAAGAAAAGGCGAAACGACCGAGAACTATGGAATATTTAAATCCACAGTTTGAAACGGATATCGAATTCCAACCTCGTGTGACATCAAGTCCTGTGCATATTTATGATGTAAATGATGAAGACGATAATATAAAATTGGTTCTTCCACCTGAGTCTGAGATATCAGATGATGCAGACAACATAGTAAATGCAAATAATTCAGCTAAAGTGATTGACAACTTTGTCCAATGGGAATATGCTGATAATCATAGGTGGCGCGACAGCGTCAACCTATAATATACTTGGCCCCCAAATTTCATGTCCCCCCCCTCTAGAGCAAAAACGGTAAGAGCTAGAACCTTCGGGTTTTTTGCATAATATCGGGCATAGGGGCAAACTATGGGGTGCCTTTTGTCATTTCGCCTCTATCTGCAAGTGGTGCTCGGTGGGGCCCCAAAAACAGGTAAAAAACGCACTTTTTAAGGCCCCCCAGTTCCACCATGCCCAGCAATCGGTGTGCCATATCCAACCTCCATACTTCGGCCTAAGCATCTTGGGGGTGTAATCTCAAATGCGAATTTTTCTTTTTTTGAAATATGGCCTCAATTCAATTATATGGTTGTCCAAAGTCCCGGAAAACGCCAAATTCCCCAATTTTGTTAATATAATACTTATGGGTTCAAAAAAAAACTTTTTTGCAGCATAATGCACTACCAATTTTTTTGTAGTTTCAAATATACCTGTAGCATTATTGGGATTTTTGGACTGCAAGGGTTTTCGACTATTGGGAATTTGATGGACACGGTCACTTTACACGAAAAATTATCCCGGGTGTAAACAAGCGTATTTCCGTGATTTTTCAGTGGAGGGAGTTTCCCAGGGTGAAGGGTACTGATAGTCTACTTCTAAGGAACCTGATAAGGTAACGGAATACATAAGCATCAGTTAGGTATCACATAAGTTATCACATACGTTATCAGTGTCTTATCTGATACTAGCGGTCAGATGATCTAAATATTATGTACTCGTAATGTAAGACATAAAGTGGTCATAGATAAGAACTGATAAGACTTGAATTTCATAGCTGTGTTTCTTTTTTCATTATTTATCGATAGTTATGCTGAAATATACACAATAAGTTTGATTTGACATTTGTAACAATCCTCCAAGGGTCAAATAATGTAATGTGAAAATTTAGATTTCACACACATTGTCATCTTAACTCATGGATAAAGTCACGTAACACCTAAGCCTAGCTACGGTAACATGAGCAGTACTGATGGGGCATGCATAAGGTCACGTTGTTCATAAGCACTGCTAAAGTAATATATAATTGGTACTGGTAGAAACAGATAAGGTCAGATACCCCATAGGAATGTATAAAGTAATTTTGAGAAATTTGATATTGTGACTGGTCGAGTAGGACATAAAGTGGTCAAATACTACATAGAATTCGTAAGGTCCAAATTTAATCTAATAACGGACTTTGACATCAACTAATACTGTTTACTAGATCAGGTATGAACATGAAAATCAAAGTTTAAATGATCAGTAAAATAGATGATGGTGGACAACATGTTATTGATTACATATGCACGAATTTGGGTACCATGTTAGAATTGATAATGTATAAATACAAGGTTGAGAGGAACCCTGGCGAAAAATAGAAACAAGCTCAATGATTCATTCATGGGAATAGAAAAGAATATGCCAAATATCATAATTTTCAAGATTATGCACGTATATGTGTGGCGATTTTCTGTAGACGACGAACATGGTATTGCCTTCGTGCAAGTTGGAACAGGTTAATACAGTAAATGAAAGGTATCATATTGATTTTGGAAATACGGAAAAACCGCGGAGCACTGAGCAGAGTAGGGTTTTTTTGCACAGCAACCGAGTTTCGGGCTGTGCACTGTGCAGCCAAATTTTTTGTGTCAAGTTGAACAGTGCAACATGGAGCCTGACTGTCCTTTTGATTAGGTTGTAGGGTTTCCTGCCCGGCGATGCATGTTTAAGCGTTGTAGAACGGAAAATTAAGTACCCCGCGCTTGACGCCGGTTTTCAATTTATTCAATTTTTATATTATTCTAGTGCGAGATTAAAAAACGCCATTCTTCCTAATTCTTATAGCTTTTAACTATCAACGTATTATGGATTGATGTTCGATCTTGTAATTGAATTTGACGGAAACCTAGATTTTTTTCAGTTATTTAACCCAAAATCTTTTTGCCATCCTTAAAGAATTTTGACTTTTGTGCGATTAAAACATTTTGAATCTGAGAGAATAGTAAAAATCCTTATTGGTTAAAGAATCTAAAGCCGTTTGCTTGCCTAGTTTTTGAAATTAATCCGCTGGAAAATTTAGCCTTCGCTGTCTGTCTTGGAAATAAAAGTTGGAAAAATTCATTTTCCAGCATACCTGTAAGCATACATGCACAGCATAGAAATTCTGCTGGGGGTCAGCCAGGACGGGGGGGGGGGGTGGAATACAATTTTTTTCATTCTTGATAATGAAAAGAAAAGTCTTAGAAAGGTTTTTAACATCCAAACAGCATTTTCTCACAACTATATTAGTCAGATATATTAAATAATTTGGTTAGACAGCAATTTTTACAGTTTTAATTTTACTCTTTTGGAATCAAGTATGCTTTGTTTAGAAAAATTGTTAAACTAAAGGATCATTTCCATTTTTATGACGACTTTCTCTTCTCTCTTGATCATTTTTCTTCCTCAACTTCTCAATCATTGCTTGGGGAGTCAAATCTGCTGGGGGTCAGCAAGAATCTGCTGGGGGTCAACCCCCCACGTGCATTTATGGCTGTAAGACCTCCGACTAGTGTGGGGGGGGATTAATCCAAAATTTGGGGGGAGAGGGTCGGAAAAAGCCGATATTTTTCCCAAAAAGGCCAAAAAACAACACTTTTTTGCAAATTTTTTAAATTTTTTTCAAACTGGGGGGGGGGGGGGTAGTTGGGTGATGTTGGGTATATGGTTGTCCAAGTTGGGGGGGGGGGGTCCCTTCAACTCCCCCAAGTACAGGTATGTTTTCCAGCATTCTAGAATCTCAAGATTCACAACAAATTTTTCGGCGCTAGGCGCCATCGCTGAACAAGCTGTTCTTTTCACATTAACCTTCTCCTTTACTCTCCAAAACTCAGAAAGAAAAAAGCTTTTAAAAAGATCCAATATTCATCGCAGAGAACTCAAATGATTGAGGTAGGACGTAATTTTCTTTGATATTTTTGAGAAGTTATGTTATAATTTGATCAAAAATGGCTAAATAATGTGTCTGTGTGCATATTTTGTCAAAATAACGATACTTTTTGGGCATAGTTAGAGGTCCGACCAGTTAGGGGTGGGGGTCGAAAGAAGTCGAAATTTTTACCAAAAAAGGCACTTTTTTGCCAACTTTTTCAAGCCTGGGGGTTGGGTAAAGGGCTGGTCAAGTTGGGGGGGTCCACCAACCCCCACCCCCCCCCAATTACAGGTATGTTTTTAGGCAAAAGTCGGTGGAAGGAAGAGTGCTTTTGAAAAATATTAAGTCGAAAGTTGCATAAATTTTCGGTTGAAAAATTATGCTAACAATATAAACTTGCAATTTAAATCAAATATCCAAAATAACAATTTCAGTTCCAAATCCCACTGTATAAACAGAAAGTTTAGAATTTCCATTCATCATACGTTTAATAGATCCGACCAGTTGGGGGAGGGTAAACCCAAAATTTTGGGGTGGAGGTCCCAACATTCCTTAAATTTTGGGGAAGGGGATCGAAAAACCGCAAAAAAGTCGAAAAAAATTTGAAATTTTCGCCAAAAAACCACTTTTTTCAACTTTGTCTGACTTTGGAGTGAGGTGGTTATATGGGGCTACCAGGTTGGGGGTGGGGGTTCGATCAAGTTGGGTTGGGGCATACCTGCGATTGGGGGGTTGGGGGGGGACCCCCCAGCTTGGTCGAGCCCTGTACACAAATGTTAAAACCCCACCTCCAACTTGGTCAATCCTATACCTAACCCCCGAAACGAGGAAAAAATTTGAAAAAAGTAGCTTTTTGGAGAAATTTTCGAAATTTTGTCGGTTTTTTGAGTCTTTTCAATCCCCCGCCCCAAAATTTTCGGTTAACCCCCCCCCCCCCCGACTGATCAAACCTCTTATAGGTAGAGTTGGGGGTTCCCTCCCCCAATTACAGGCATGCTATCAATCATTGAAAATATATAAGTTTGCTACAATATTATTAGTATGCTATTTTGATGACATTTTGCTCACATTCAGCCTGAATAAGGACAGTTAATATTATGCTCATTGGCTCAGCACGAACCACTGGAAAAATTTTGCATTCTAGACCCTAAAATATTTAAAAATCAAAGTGATTTAGCTTTTGAATACCCCAAAAACTTGTGCTAATGGGTAAAAATGCTAAAAAAATTGTGCTATTCTAAATTTCATTTAGATACTATGTTTTGGCACTAAAAGCCTTGGCTAAGACCCGAAAATTTTCCGAGTGTCATCCATCAGTCGAATTCCCAAGCAATTTAGGTATTTTTGATCAAGTTTTTTCAGTACTTTTTATTAATACTAATTTTGATACATATATTCTGACCTAAAACTAACATATTGGTTTTTCTGCATTTTTCGGTGAATTATATACTGACTGCAGAAGCATGAGAATATTTAAATAAACTTGAAAAAGCATAATAAAGCATTATGTGATATTTTTGAGCAAAAGACAAACAGAATGTGGCAGGGTGGGTATTAATTTGGCTATTTCTGCATACAGCTATTGCTCGGTTTTCTGTGATCCAGAATTATTCTGAAATGCTGAGTTGCTGTATGACATGCCTTGCTCGTACAGAATTTTTCTGGTTGATATATTTTTTCTGAACTTTTTGAGTAGCAGGATTACTTGTGCAGAAGGTCTTTGTGATAAAAGTTAATTCCATATTCTTGTTTTTCAGGTTTATTATATTCACGTTATGTTTGTATTTCAGATTTTATCACAAGCTCATGACAAATCAGATATCGTATAAAATACAAAGCAAGGTCTGCATCATTTCTGATAGAGAGCTGGGAACAAATAGGTAATAAGTCGAAAATAAATAGTCTCTGTTTTTGGTCCATAGGTATGGTCATAAAGTACTTGAATCGACCTCAAAAACTGCTGAGAAGGCAGGAAAAAAGAAAGCAGGGGCGGCTGTGCAACTGCAAAAGTTCTTGCTAGTTGAAATTTATCAGTCCAGTTATTTTATTGATTGCATATTTTCAGTTCAAGTTTGATTCAGTTGCTTGGATCAAATTTATTAAAATCGAATTTTTGTATCTGACGTTTTACTAATTTTTTATTGTTAGGAGACTGGAACATCAGCAGATTTTCCTAGCCTGGTAATAAGTGTGTGTGGAAAAAGAAAACCATATTGCTCCTTTAGTATTCTGTTATTAGGGGAGTGCATTCTTAATCAGATCAGGTTTTTTAATTGTTTACAAGTAAGCTTCTGACGCTTGGAACTGATGAAAATTGTGATGATCAAGTTAACACATATACCATAATTTAGAAGTAAGTGTTGATATAATTTAAATTTTTTTTTCAGGCAACTTGATACTGAATGTAATTCAGAATCGTAAAAGACAATTACGTTTTCTGTGATGAAATAGAGGTATTTTCAAATTGTGTTCATGTCTGTAATTTTGTGACTTTTTGATTGATTTTATATTTCAGTTGGCCGACGATTGTATGAAGAATCCAAGGCTCCATACGAAATCGTGGAAGTTCAGAAATGTAAAAGCCAGGTGATAACTTTTTTAGCCATTTACTTATTCATGTTATTTATAATCATTGTTTTTTATTATGTAAAATAATGGTATTTTTTGTTATTATTAAGAATAAATTTGGGCATCACATTGTCTTTGTATAGTAAGACACATGGTATGAGAAGGTATTAGTAAGGTACAATATGAGGTTGAGATAAGCATAGGTAACATACCACATAAGTCATTTGGTACTGACAAGGCAGGCATAAGGTAATACATATGGTACCCAGGACCCCATTCTGTACTCGTCTGTACCAATAAGGTAATGCATATGGTCATAGTCGCAAGGAGTAAGGTCACTTATAAGCATTCATAAGAACTGGTAAAGTAAAAGATAAGCATTGATAAAATAATACATAAGGTTTGTGTATACCATTATCTGTACCTTATCTAGTATGTGACAGGTATCTTACCTATTCTTATCAATACCCTTTACCCTGGGTTTCGACCGCGGAGAATTCAATAGACGTCCTCACTTTACACAAAAAAATTATCCACGGTGTAAACAAGCGTACTGCCGTAATTTTCTTGTGGAGGGGATTTCCGACCACGAGGAATTTAATGGATGTGATCACTTTACACCAAAAATTATCCCATTTGTAAACAAACGTATTTTCGTGATTTTTTGCTGGAAGAGGTTTTCGACCACGGAGAATTTGATGAATGCGATCACTTTACACAAAAACTTATCCCAGTTGTAAACAAACGTACTTTCATGATTTTCTGGTGAACGGAGTTTTCGATCACGGAGAATTTGATGAATGCGATCATTTTACAAAAAAAACTATCGCGGGTGTAAACAATCGTATTTTCGTGATTTTTTGTGGAAGGTGCTTTTGACTGCGGGGAATTCAATGCATGTGTCACTTTACACAAAAAAATTATTCCGAATTTAACCAAGCCTGTTTTCGTGAGCTTTTTGTGGGAGGGGTTTTGGACCACTGAGAATTTAATGAAAATGATCACTTTACACACTAATTCATATTGAGTGTAAACAAATGTATTTCTACTATTTTTGAGGGAAGATGTTTCTGACCATGGGAATTCAATAGACGGAGTCAGTTTACACGAGAAAAATCAATTGTGTAAACAAAGGTATTTCTGCGATTTTTTGGGTTGAAATATTCTGAACCATGAGGAATTCAATAGATATGGTCACCTTTCAGTATCTTTACAACGTTTTTTAAGTACTATGCGCTTTACACATGCTTTACTTTTGCTGGAGGTTAGAATTTGTTGGTTGAAGTTTTTTTATTGTTTTTTTGAAGGGCAGATGACCAAATTTAAAACTTCAATGTGCTTCTATGAAAGTTTTCGTGCATGGTTGAGGCCCACTAAAAAGAAGTGAACTAGTTTATTAGAAAATGCCCCGATGGGGCAGAAAAAAGGAGAATATACTTGCTTCGATAGTTGCCATGCTAGAAAAAGAAGTGGACTAGACTTTTGAGAACTTGGGTCAAAGTTGGAAAAAATTCACTTTCTTTATATTGGATTTTCATTCTGTCTCAAAAAAGTTTTCTATGTTTGTGAGAAAGTATATTCTGCAGCATCGTGCACTTTGTCCTTCCCATGGCATTAACCACAGTAACATTTTTCTATATGAAAATAATATGGCACATGACTTCAAATGTAAAAAAATGGTAAACCAATGGCATTCTATCTCCCGACTGATTCAAAACTTCTGCCTCTCACACTAGCTGAAAAATGGTGAGGGAGACATTATTTATAATTCCGACAAGTCCTGATGACATTCAAATTGTACTGAACCTGAAATCAAACCGAGTCCTCTTTTTGTTCGAGACTATCTTGACTGGAGCAAACCCTTTTAGTGCACTGGGCCTTGGTTACTTATGGAGTGAATTCCATAGGATATGTTAAATAAAATGAGTGAATTACACACATCTTACACAATCGATTTAGTTCTGAGAAGACTTTGTGCTGTAGCATTTTCTAAAAAAACTGAGGAGGATTTCATGTGTCACCTTCTCAGAGTTGATTCCTGTCTTATTGACACTAATTAGAAAAAAGCTCATGCAGTTAGAACACTCATGTGTGAGAGCGAGGACATGGGGAGTACAAACTTCACCAAGGGTTTGGAAACTGGAAGATTTGTTATGAAGAATAGTTTTTTGTTCAACTTTTTTTAAATTTTGTCACAAAAAACGCCAAAAAAATCCACCCCTGTGCCTTCCTCAAAATTTCGGAGATGCATATGTTCGGTTGGAAAGTGTGTTGATGCACTCAGCTGCAGAATATACTTTCTCACAAACATAGAAAATTTTTTGAGACAGAATGAAAATCCATATAAAGAAAGTGAATTTTTTTCCAACTTTGACCCAAGTTCTCAAAAGTCTAGTCCACTTCTTTTTCTAGCATGGCAACTATCGAAGCAAGTATATTCTCCTTTTTTCTGCCCCATCGGGGCATTTTCTAATAAACTAGTTTTACCAATGATTCAGTGTCATTTATCTCAGCGGAATCCAACGATGGTCAAGATCCTTTGTGGATGATTTCACGAACATCTGCCAAAATATGCTCGTTTGTTTGGCCCATTACATCAATTTTCGACATTTTCTTTCGAGGGCTTCAATGGTCTATATGCCCGTCTTCCGACTAATTGTCACGGTTCGCTTATCCAGATAGCCCGACGATTTTTGCACGAAAGGAAAGTTACAGAATGGCTACGACAGAAAAAAGACGAATCTGGAGTTTTATCGGGCTTTTTAAAAACAAATTTCAAATTTCGAGGTTCATCAAGGACGGATATTATCGGATGCCACGACAAATTAATTTGTGAAAAAATTCCAAATATTGAAATGGGCGCAATTCTCGATATTATGGGCATGGAGAGCGAAATCTTATCAGTACATCGATTGATTGTGGACAAAGTTACATTCCATTCAAAGCTATATCGTGAATCAATGATGAAACGATGTAGCTACAACGTTATCTATATTGGCGATGATAAAACAAAAAATTATGGCGAAATTCAACGGTTTATAAAATGTGATTGTGAGTTTTTTGCGGTTATTTGACCATTCGAAATTCGAATGGAAAATATTGTTGACGATTTGGAACCCCCAATTTATGAATCACTAGAAGAACTGTACAATATCAAAGCTTACGGGACATTTTTCAAAACGGGAAAGTTATCAAATCGATATGTTTGTGTCCAGGCTATTCAGCTCTGTAAAATCTGTATTTTGATCAAATCAATTGATGAAATTTATTTTTTGACTGAAATTGCAAACTTCTATGAACATGATTAATTGAACTTAGAAGTCAATAAAATTGTACACTGGATTTGCAGAAAGCAACACATAAGTCAGTGTAGCACATAATGAATATTACTGCAGATTCTGGTCAACTCTTTTTCACCAAGAGAATAATTGCAAATGTAACAATAATAATTCTCTAAATGTTCATTTTCCAATAAAGCTTATGTCACTCTGTCTCATTCCTTTTGAAAATTTTACAACCTACACCCTATCATCTCCAAATATCATTTGTGAAAATTTTACAATAGTAAGATTCTGCTTGATTCTGACCTGTTTATCAGAAGTATTTCGATATTGTTGTGAGACTTCAATCTCGACTCATAAAATCTTGCACTGAATCTCATCTGTGCTTAGTAGTAAAGCCCATCTTATCGTGTAAGATTCCAATTTGTATCTTAAGCACCTAGTATATGCTTGACATGTGCTTACCGATCACTGCAGTAAAATCGAAACATATCTTATAAGCACTTGCAAGCTGACTTTATTGCTTAGTTGCTTTATTCCTTTCATGATTCTTGTAAGTAAGACATCTTGGCTTATAAGATCTTGCAAAAAATCATATTGGCGCTTATGAGTAAATCTTATTCTTCATAATCTTGTAAGATATAAACTTTATCTTACAAGATCTTGTACTTGCCGACAATGTGTTTACAATTCAAAATACAAATCGTAAGATCAAAAATATATCTTATAGGTGCTTGTAAGATGATTTTTTTGTTTGCTCAAAATCTTACAAGATAAAATAATTCTTATAGTATGCTTACAATCATTAAGCATCTGCAAGATATTCTGTAAGACGCACAGTTATCTTATAAGATTTAGTAAGTGCTTATTAAGATGTCATAAGCACAACAACGTGGGTATTTACTGGGCAAGTGTAAATCTTAGGCCTCTTTTAGTTATTTAGACAAGAAAAACGTTGATTTTTATGACAATGTGATTTTTTCCTTCAATGCATTATGATATACATATGGTTGATGAATAATTTTTAGCCTTCACCTCCTGAAAAAGCATGCTAAAAAATCGTTCAATTTCCGTACATTAAACGCAATGATATCGTGTCCAAAACTGTTTGAGATAAAATAGTGTTTCAAATTGAGTGTTCCATAATTTCTATTGTGTTCAAAAAGTTCTACAGTCCCTTCGTGTGAACAATGACCGATGTTGGTCATTCTTCAATTTACAAGCATTTTATAAAAAGAGACTTGTACCCGAGAGATAATGTTTTCGAGATTAAACAAAACATGAAATTCTAAACAAACATTTTTTCGGCAGACATGCCATCCTTGGCTATCATTTCAGATTTTTTTGATTTATTTCCTATAATCGTAGATGGGATTGATTTTTCTTTTTTGTCTTGAATAACAGAAAAATTTTGTTTATTTCTCATTTCCCTGTCTCTTTTCTCAAAACAGCAACAAGTATTTAACAGTAATAAGATGAGTCATTTTCAATTTTCAATGTTTATTTACAATAAATAATAAACAAGCATGTAACATGGCGAGTATGTGCTTGTGTTACACTTTATGAACTAAATATACTTTTTGACCCTTGACCTGATTTGCTAGAGGTCTCTGACCCGACCCGATCGGTAACCCGCCCTCTCTGGCCCGATACCTCCCTACTGCCGACCGGTCAGAATGCGCAGAATTTCGTATTGTTCGTGCGCGCATTGTTCAATTTTTGATAAATTAGCCCAGCCTGCGACGTGCCTAACTTATAACACTCGCCGAACATGCTCGGAGGAGTAGAAAAATGTTCTACTACCCTGAGCATGCTCGGCGAACAAATTTTTTGCGCTCGGGGTTCGGCTCGCCGAACATGCTCCGCGCGCAGCTGGCTCGGAGCTGTGTTCGCCGAGCAGAAGTATGAACCGGGCTTTAGTGAGTAAAAAATTTGTCATTAATTGCAATAAAAGGCCTACTACAGTTTGCTCTTCATACAGGGTTCATACAAAGTTGGAGAAAAAAAATTCCCTGTGTTTTCCAGGTTGACAAATGAAATTTTTCCAGGTTTTTATAATGATGAAATATTAAAATCCTGAAGAAAAATACTGAATAATAGAAACATGTGTGAGCCAAAGTATCATCAAAAATAGAGTACTAAATCAAAAAATTTATTTCAAATTAGTGCGTAACCTAGCGCCGAAAAATTTTGATTCTGAAGCCTCTAAAACGTCGGAAAAATTAATTTTTCAGCACATTCTTATGCAGCTACCGATGATCAATCGTGATCTTTTCAGCATTTGATTGATGGAAGCGTTTAAAACATTTTTCTAACATTTTCGTATATCAAGAGCCAGTAATTTACCAATCATAATTATTTATGATATATATAAACCAACGTATAAACCATAAAAAAGTGTGATAGATATTTTACTTCGGACTCGGATATCGGCAATTAACGCGGTGCAGAGCATCGGAAAAAATTCGGATCTTGATATTGGTACCGAGACATTAGAGCGCGGGACAATAGAGCGCAGGGACATTAGAGCGCAGACATTAGAGCGCAGAGACATTAAAGCGCAGGACTATAGAGCGCGGGACAATAGAGCGCAAGGATAATAGAGCGCCAGGACAATAGAGCGCAGGACAATAGAGCGCGGACGTTAGAGCGAGGATGCTCTATTATCCTGCGGTGTATTGTCCTGCGCTCTATTGTCCTGCGCTCTAATGTCTCTGTGCTCTATTGTCCTGCGCTCTAATCTTCCCGCGCTCTAGTGTCCCTGCGCTCTATTGTCCTGCGCTTGCGTTCTAATGTGCCTGCACTCTAATGTGCGCACTCTAATGTTCCCGCGCTCTTATGTCCGGTCACGTTTGATATTCTATATCGTTGGAAAATGACTATTTTTAATACCTATTTCCTGCCTGAAAAGTCTAATTTTTCAGTAAATTCAACATGTTTTCAGTCAGACAAACTGAAATTCAAAAATTAGGCAAGCAGCAATGGATTGAATGACTTTTTCAGACAGAAGAACCTCTGCTATTGTCCCACGCTTAATCATTTTCCAAATGCAAAAAGTTATCTTCACGAAAGTCAAAAATTCTAAATAACCACAAAACGATTTTGTGGAAATAATCTAGAAAAATCGATGTTTTAGTCAAATATGTGAAAAAACAATACAAGGTCAAACATTCATCCATAACATGCTGATGTTTAAAAGCTATAAGACAGCGTAAGCTAGGCCGACATTTTCCAACCGCACAACAGAAATGATAACAAGAATCATAAGTGATTTGAAATCCGGCGCGAAGCGCCGGAAAATTTTCGATGTTTTCTTAAAAACGCATAAGAATGCATCTAAGCTCACCCAATCAAAAGGGTCGTTAAGGCTCTAATTTTTATAAGCCATGTTGGCTTGTGCCCCTAAATTTTTAGTAGTCAATCAGAATTTTTAGAAGCCATGGCTCCTAATTGACCTAAAAAAACCCTGACCAGACCCGATTTTTTTCGCTCGCAAATATGAATGCTCTATATAGCCGAAAACATTTTGTTGATTAGTCTCCAATTTTCTGGCATAAATAGGGAGTTTGAATGTTTTCTCGAATATTACCCTTACAATCCAATTGAAACGTTGACTTTGACATAATAATTTAAAGGCTAAATTAAAAGTTGAAGTTGAAAAACTAAAAAAACGATCTCAAATACTCGATGATTTTAAGCAATTTCACTTCCAATGTGCATAGTCGAATAAGAAAACTCGCCGCAGCGCGGCGAAAAAATTTGACGATTTTCCTGTAATTTTCAACACAAAATATTTATTTTTCCTTAAAATTCCCTGTGTTTTCCAGGTTTTCCAGACCTGAAAAAAAATTCCCTGTGTTTTCCAGGTTTTCCAGGTTGTGTATAAACCCTGTTCATAGCACTGGAAAGTAGAAAAATTATGTTTTTTACGATTTTCTGCGTAATTTTATGCCACATGTTTGAGAAAAAAATATCGTAAAAGCTTGGTTCTAACGATTTGACAATGATAATTTTAGTCATTTCCTATGATTTACAAGCATTTTATAAACACGGACTATAGTTTTGCATTGAACGTACTTTCGTGGGATCACTGCATCGATCTTTTCAAAGAGTGCAATTGCATTTGACGTCAGTAATACATATTTTTGAAACTACTTTTCGGCCATACTCCATTCATTTTGAAACGATGTATGCAGCCTTATCATGAGAGTAACCTTACTACGGAAGCGTATTACTGAAATCAATGGAAAAATTTTTCCGGAACAGCAAACAGAGCAGCTGAAAACTTCTATCAATAAAGGGTTGAGTGGTCAAAATTTCGTGAGTGACACTTATATAGTCTGTTATTCATGAAATGCTTCTAAATAATGAAAGTGGAAAGGAAGTAGTATTTCAGATTTTCACGCTTTTCTGATAAACAATGTACGATATTGACCTAGAAATTTGTGAGCAAAATGACCTAACCCTTATGGATTTTTCGAGCAAAAAATTTTACGGTAAGAGTCCTATGTAAACGATTTTGACGACAGACTGATTTGTGTCACTTTTCTATTTGGAAGCATTTTATAAAAAATAGACTATAGTCTGTTTTTTAAGTGCTTGTAACCGAAGAAAGATGAAATGATGTATGCATTGCTTGTTCAATTACCGCGCGTGCGGACACTATACTGTATTATAATAAAAGACGCGGTAACTGAAGTTAGTATCGGAATTGAAGGCTATTTGTAAGGAAAAAAGTTGGAAATTAGAAAAAATTTTCGCACATGGTTCTCATTTAATGAAAAAAATTCGGGAATCAAGATCGTGATACAATTGGTGCACTTTGGAAACTCGAAATCTCAAAATCCGGCGCTCGGCCCCACAGCGCTGGTCATTCGCTTAGCTTTTTCTGCGCAGAGCAGCGAATTTTCTTTAGCCATGCGAGATTTTTTTGGACATTTCTCATATCAGACGGAACATATTTTTACAAGAGTTATCGAGTTGATTGAGAGTTTAGTCATAGTTTACAGCCGCCGGTTGATCGATTCCTAACATACAGTCAACAACGATATAGTCTTGGCACGAAATTCTGCATGCGTATAAAGTTTCTGCATTTTTGCGTTACAAGCATTTGAAAAAAAACAGGCTACAGGAATCGATACAGTTCGATCCAAATTGACAGTGGATAAGCAGGGATGCTTTCATGGAGAAATTTGTAAAATTCTGGTAGGTCAATCAAGCATCAACCCCTCCAACTCGACCGAACCTAGTACCCAAATAGTGGGATCCTAACTGGAAAAAATTGGCAAAAGAGGACATCTTTTTACCTTGGAAAAACTTAAGGAATCTTTTGAAATTGTTGGCACCTTTTTGGGACCGCTCATAGATTTCGGAAAAATTGGTACCCCTATCGCACAAATTTGGAATTTATCCTCCCCGCCCCCCAACCGGCTGGAGATATTACAGGTATGGATATCAGTCATTTAACGTAAACTTCAGAAATAAAGGTAGGCACTATTCCGAGTCATGTTTTTGAATAGGCAGGAAGGAATCGATGAACTTCCGAGCTTGGAGAGCCATTACGCGAGTCAGATGGTGCACTTTTGTGCATCCGGGTAAGGCTAGAATCCCACAAGACATCTAACGACGTTTATGCCTGTCGACCTATTCATGAACTGCTTCAAAAATCTTGCTTTTCCTATATCACAAAAATTGCTCCGTAAACTCGAAATTCTAGGGTAGGGGTCAGGGTGCTTGATTGTTTCGCTAATTCAATATGCCGATATGAGGTTCAATACATCAGTCAATTTCGAGTATCGAATTTACCGTCAAAACAGAAAAACATCCCTAAAATGAAATCACTTGAACATATTTTTAAATTGCTGTGCGTCGATCAACTTTTGGGCAGCCTCCCTATCGGCTAGAATTTCGAGCTGCTTTTCAACAGCTTTTTTCAATCTGTCATCTAATTTCAAAACTTCTTCGAGATCTTTCTTGGCCGAACCAAAATTCCATGCCCCCAAATGAGCTTTACCCCTTCTGAACAGAGCTTTGACGTTTTTGGGCTCGCGTTTCAATGCTTCGTCGCACGCTTCGACGGCAGCGTAGAACTCGTCATTTTTCAACTTACACTCGGCGATGTTAGTATAAAAGACGACTTTTTTATTATCCAAGGCTAAATATTCCGGCTCGCCGGGTTTTTCGGCCAAAATCAACGAATCCAATCGCGTCAAGGCTTCACAATACTTTTGAAAAGCAGCTTCGTAACGGCCGGCGACGAATAATTCGTTACCCTCGCATTTTAAACGGTCTAAACTTAGAATTTTTTCTTCGGCCGTCAAAGACCACGATTCGCGTTCGTATTTTTCTGGCGCCAAAATTTCTAACAAATGAAAAGTGAAAATCAACGAGCGAGGACTTTTCAACCAATTGTCTAAGGCGGCGTAACCCAAACCACCAGAAGCGGCCGTCATCCCCATGCAAGAATGATGATGATGATGTGAATCGTCGCCTTTCATAAGTTCCTTTTTGGAAATGTCGCGCAATTGTTTCGAAACGAATGGGTAATCCAGTAATTCGCCGGCTTGCAACGTGAAAGAAGAAATTTCGTCGAGACGCATCGTTTTTAGACAATTTTCCCAGAACGCTAGTTTAAACTGTTTACCGAAAATCAACTCCATGGGCTTACCGTATCCGTTGGGGTACGGTAATTTACTATCGTCGATGCATGAACGATCGTTTCCGTCGTCGCCGAAAGTTTCGACTTTATAATTAAAGAATACTTTGAAGCCGTCTTTAAAATCGACAACGTCGCCATTTCCGGCGTATAATACACGTTTAGTAGACAAATAACCGTTCATTTTCACTATTACTTAGAAAACTCAATGTTTATTTAGTCGTCGAAGTACTCGTCTGTTTAATTAAATCTTCGTTATCGGCATTAATCGCCTTGCTAATTTTCTTCTCTTTGTTAATCGCTTGAGCTAGGCGTGACTTTTTCGGTGCGATTTGCAAGCCCTGACCTTTCTTCGGTTGTAACTTCGATTGCAGCTGTTTGGTGGATTTTTTCTGGGCCCTCCCAACTCCGTTTTTCTTGACACCTTCAGGCAATTTGACTTTATGTTTGACTTTGTTCTGAACCATAACCAAAGCGACAAACTTGGAGGTGTTGGCTTGAGGATATAAGAGCGAAAAAACTTCTAAAAAAATCAAATGAGTGAAAACAGAACTCACATAAGCCAAGAAGTGTGAACTAATGAGGTGCCTACTGCCTACTAAAATATATCGGTCTTCAATCCACGACTCGAAGTTAAAAACTTGCGAGAGTAAAAAAGCATAAAATACCGAAAAGTACACGTGCACTGCACCTATTGACATTGGAGACTACACTACCAGAACAGAAAATAGATTGACTCATCTTCTCACTGATGGTTCCCAAGCAGTGGCGGATCCAGAGATTTATTTGGGGGGGGGGAAGCGGTTGAGGCGGTTTTGAAAAATTGTTTTTTTGCCTCAAAAACCATGCCTACTGCGATAAAAACGTTGTTTTTCGACATTTCTCGACGTCCAACATCTTTCTGGCTCAAAATTAAGTATTTTTCCAAAAAAAATTTTTTCAAATTTGCCTATAGGTATACAGAAAAAAAAATCGTATTTCAACATTATCCGGGGGGGATGGCCGCCTCCACCCCTACATCCGCACTTGTTCCCAAGATCAAATTTTCAAGTATGGGTCAAAACTCAGCCCAGAATCGAGACTACAAAAATTACCATTTAAAAAAAATCTCAATGAGTAAAGATCAGTCAAATCAATCATTTTAATAAACTGATCACTATAAGCTTACCCGGTGAGCTATTCTCAATTCCATTTAAATTAGCGACCCCGGTGAGCTATTCTCAAGACTCAACTTCCAAAAGGTAAGGACATATACATCCTGTTACCTTTCACTTTGTTATTGTAGGTTCCCCACAGTGTTTTTTTTGTACTCGGTCCATTTGTACTAGTAGAAACGACCTCTCAAAAACCGTTTGTACTGCAAAATTTGCGAAAAATTACTAAAAAAAGCATTCATTACTATAAAATGCAATAAACATGTGAAATATTAAGACACGATTTCTGAGAGATTTAAATATTAAGACACGATTTCTGAGAGATTTTTACCTTTTTTTATATACGCTTATGATAAGTTGAAAATTAATCATACATCAAAACAGATATTTTGGGTAGTTTCATGCGCTGAATTTCATGGCACCATTTGTTTTGCTTGTAAACGAAAATTCGTACCGCTACAGTATGCCAAAGTTTGAAAAATGATGATTTTTTTTGCATTTTTTAGTAGTCTTGATAGGAAAGCGATATTCCGAGATTGGTATGATCTTATTCCATAAATGAATATTCATTTTGCAGAGGAGAGAATAAGCTCTCTTTTGATGTATTATTTACAGTAAATAATTGGATATTACACTTTTTCATAAAGTTTAAAGAGTCAAAAATGAGCCATCAAAATTGAAAAAATTTCGTTTATGGGCACTCCCGAGCACCTTCCCATCAGAAGCCACAGAATTTTATTTTCCTATATTGTAGCCCATCTATTTTTACTGCTTTGGTTAAATTTTCATCAAAATTTTTGCACCGTTTTGGGAGCTGCACTGCTCTGAAGAAGGTATACTTATGAAAATTTCGTATAAATCATTGTATTTGCCAGGTGGCCCTTGTCTGCCCCTTGTGATATATTTATTACCTATACTTTATCAATTAACTAACAGACTATAGTTTGATGTATTAATTATTTCACAAGCAAATATTTTACACTCTGCAAGAAAGTTTGAACAGTCAAAATTAGAAGCAAAAGTGAAGAAAAATCCTGCTTAGAGGCACTCCCGAGCACCTTCACCTACCATGCCGCAGAATTTTATCTTTTTATTCTTTTATTCATACATTCCTACGGTAGCCGTGAAAGAAACATCCTGATTTGAATACCCCTTGAGAAGGTATGTAGAGTAGAAGGTATCCAGGTATGTAAGGTATGTAAGGTAGAAGGTATCCACAGAAAGCAAAACCCTAAAAATTGCTCAAAAATCAATAATTTTTTTGCATCTTTTTGCATTTGTTAAAAATATTGGTTCTGTATCTTGATACTAGAAAAAGAAAATAAGGAGCATAAGGAGAAAATTTGCTGAAAGTGACGTCAAAAGTTATATTCTGCTCCAATAGTTTTTTACTGCTTTTTTTATAAAGTATAAACAACCTATCTTAAGCAAAAAATTGTTCCAATGAAAAATATTTTGTTTTTAAAAATTTCTAGCCCGATTGTTAGGTTAACTTATTGATGGAGATGAAGTTTATTTTTTGGCATACTAATCTATGGGGTATTATTTCCTGGGGTTATATTAACTGTTGAGTCTGTGAAGGCATGATTTGGTTTCAATTATGTATATATGGAGATTCTTTCGATTAGTAGAAAACAGAAATGATTCTTTTGCTTATGAGGGATGCACTGAATGATTAGATCCAAGGCCACACATTATTTTGTTCGCAAATTTATCCGGCTATCATTTTTCTAGTTCATACTTTGTAATTGGTGATAACACTATATCATTAGACATGCTGCTCGAAAATCCATATGTATACACAAAGTACAACATATACAACAATCCTCGAATTGATGTGATTGAAAGTGGAAATAGCTTTCCCCTAGCCATTTCACTGGTTCAAACATCAGATACAGCATTGATGAAACAGTTTTTTTAAATTCGACCTTGGGGCCCTACTCCTTTGTTAGAGGAATTTTCTCTCAATGTACTTTCATCAATTGTTGTAGATGTGGTTGTTTTTGGTCGTCAAGCACCATGTTCCTGGTGTGATTCATTTGACAAACTTTTCATGAAAACATGTGATTTATTGAATTTTTTGAGAATTGAACATTAATGGGCCTATGGATTATTCATTGAATCCATGCAATATCTCAGCAAACTTATGCCCCAACATCAATCCACTGCAGTTTGGAACACCCACACCTGACTGCCCAAATGACTGTTCAGGAACAATGTTCTACATTGAAAGTCTTTCCAACTTATCATCAACAAGGCTGCACATGGACAATCAAAACCTCTTCAGGTGTTCAACAACTGTTGATCAAAAGATGTTTCTGCATTTGCCCATGAAATTGATAGTCAAAGAACGGGATCAAACTATTTTTTATTTCGTTTTTTATTTCATTTAGATTATGAAAAAACAGAAAACATTGCCGTGAACATCAAGTATAGTCAATTTTCTCATTTTAGTGAATCTTAGCATGGCAAGGGTGCTTGTGATCGAATAGCAGCATTGATAAAACACCATGTATGCCTGTATGTTGATGAAAATAACAAATGCACAATTGCAGAAGGATTTCTGAAGTGTGCATCTTCTTATCAGGGTACAACAGGCACTTCATTGATCTATGGCAAATTGAAAACATCAAATGCTGCGCTTCAGAAGCTGCCTGGTGTGAATTCATATTCAAACTTTTTGTTTGAGTTGAATGCTACACATGCTTGGTGTGCTTATAAAACTGGCACTGGAAAGATTGTATCAGTTAATAAAGAGAACAAGAGAACCATTGTCCTAGGACTGGAAGCAATGCTTGTGTATGATGAAACTCAGCTAGCTACATCAGCCATGCTACAAAGCTGTTTTTGGATTGAACTGAAGGTACCATCAAAAGATATACAACAGAAATGCAACACCAAAATCCTAGCAAATGAAGATGCTGGGAAACCAGCCCAGGCTGATTTAAGCCAAGACAATACATTCACTTGTCCAGAAGAAGGTTGCGTTATGTCGTCTGTAAGGCATGGAAACCTGTTACACCATCTTCTAGCAGGCTGACATCAGTTGGCATCACAGCGTGTTAGCCTCAAGGATGCTGCAATACAAAGCTACAGCGACCATCTGGGATTAGTTAGATTAACATTTGAAATGCCTGAGATGCAAGAAGCACTGCAAGGATTCTATGAAAATGGAATATCTGAACAAATGGCCAAAGGATGGGCATTGAGGAAGAATCACCCTTGTTATCCATTGAAACTAAATCAAAGATGCTTTCTCCTGTCGAAGTTTGAAGAGGGCCTTGCTAGATGACACAAGTTTGATTCTAACATTATTGCCCAAGAGATGTGACACAGTAATATTTTCAGCAAGGATAATTTACTGATGCATCAGCAGATACAAAGTTTCTGGTCTCGAAAGGCAGCCCACTGATGTAATGACATTGATACTTATTATGTTGAGGAAAATGTGGATGAAGTGTGCGAAGATGAAGATGCATTAGAAGACCCTGCATTCTATAATTCTCATTTGGAGTTTGAAAGTGGTTTGCTGGCTAGTGACCGATTTGAAAAATAATCTTACATCGGCTAGAAATATGAACAGGTTTTCCTCAAAACTGCTGGTCTTAGGGGGTACTAGTTGATAATCTCAGAATAATGGCTCATGGTTTTTCAATTTTGATGAAATTTTAACCAAAGCAGTAAAAATAGATGGGCTACAATATAGGAAAATAAAATTCTGCGGCTTCCGATGGGAAGGTGCTCGGGAGTGCCCCTAAATGAAATTTTTTCAATTTTGACGGCTCATTTCTGACACTTTAGACTTCATGAAAAAAAGTAATATGCATTAATTTACAGTAAGTAATACATCAAAAGAGAGCTTATTCTCTCCTCTACAAAATGAATATTTATTCATCAAATAAGATAAACCAATCTCGGAATATGGCTTGATTAGCAAGACTACTGAAAAATGCAAAAAAGTCATAAATTTTCAAACTTTGGCATACTGTAGCAGCGCGAATTTTCGTTTACAAGCAAAAAAAATTGTACCATGAAACTCAGTGCACGAAACTACCCAAAATTTTTGATTTTGAGGTATGATTAATTTTCAACTTATCATAAGGAAAGTAGAACCTCTCAGAAATTGTGTCTTAATACGTTAGCTATTTCCACGAGACAAATAAGAATGCTACAAATTCAGACACTTAGAACAAATGATCATGAGACACAGAAGATGCACTAGTGGAATACTCCACAAAAAGCTTTTATTATGCTATAGCTGCTAGTACGTCATTATTGATGGGGAACGCAAAACAAACAAGTCTCTTGATAGTGAATACTGATGGATGTTGAGTGACAAAAAATTTTTTTGCCCCAAAATTTTCGTTTGTACTGATACAAATGAAGCTAAAATTATCGTTTGTACTCTGGACCATTTCGTTTGTAAAGTACAAATAAAAAAATCACTGGTCCCTCATACTCTTAAACATGTTGGCGCACTGAACAGTTTATGAGAGTTTCAGTAATTATGATTACAAGATCTGTTTATTGATTAACCCCAGGTAAAGTTGAATTTCTCAACAAGTGAATTTGTTTCGGGTTATTTTTCCCAAGGTGTAAGATGTTACCCTTATTTTCGACTACAGACAATTGATTCCCCAGGAACCACTCAATAATTCTATTCAAGTCATTTTGCAGTTGACCACAATTTCGTGTTTTGTTGAAAATTTGCAGATTGTCAGCAAAAAGTACAAGATCACTTTGATATTCCAAGGTAGGTACATAAATTGTTTATAAACATCAGAAAAAGAGCACAACCAAGGACACTTCTTTGTGGTACACCACATGTAACAGGCAAATATCTAGGTATTTCCAAACCTACTTTGATTGCTTGATATCTTGGGCTGTGATACTATCGGGACCCGAAAATTTTCTGGCACTTCACAGCGGAAGGAAGAATGATTCAAATGCATCTCTAACCACATAGAACTTACAAAAATGAATAATGCCCCTACTTTATGCTTTTTATAGTCAGAAAACATTTACTATTTCAAATCCATTTTCCAGCTCCCAATCATGCAACTTTAATGCAGTAATTATACATACAAAATAGTCGCACTTTGAAGACTGTTGTGCCAACTGATTCCTGCACATTTCAGGAATCGGGCACAACATACCTTTGCAAACATTGTTTCAACCAGCATCTTCAGCAGTATGGGCTTATCCCATCACTGATTAGGCTTGGAACGGTGCTTCCAATTGAAAGTCCTGATGCTGAATGTGGCTTTAGTATTATTAATCCCATTAGACTATGAACTACGACTTTGAAACAATGTACCACTCCTGATCCACATCAACAGACCTCACATGTCTCAAATCATAGCAGGAAAGTATGCCACAGCTTGGGTAACCATATGCGCACAGAAGATCCAACGCAGAAGCGGGGACAAGGAAAGGAGAGCATGAAGAGGCAAAATTTTAAGAACATAATGTTTTTCTTCCCAAGGGACGATTTTTTGATTAATCACATATACATAAGTCATTATTTCATCTCCCAATTATATTTATGATTTCCTACAAGTAGTATATATTAATATGCTGATATCCTTTCCTAAAAATCGCTATATGGCACAGAAGTTGCATACTTTCCCATTATTATTTGCTCAGTAAATGTAACACAAAGAGCAGTGAGTAATTCCTCAGAATCACACATTCTGCAATTTTTCTCCAATTAGTATAACCTACTGGAAAGAGGATGAAGTCTATCAAAATTTTTTGCTATAGTGAGCTGTTTTTATGGGGGTAGTAAATGAATTTCCAAATCTAAGACGGGGGTAATCCCCCCCATGATGTGCTCTGCTATTACTGTATTTCTATTGCTATAATAGGGATTTCCTGTAGCATAATATAATGACACTTCAGATAAGATTAATACTTCTAGCCACTGTTTTTTTTTGTACTCTACTAAGATTTTTTCCCTTGTACGAAGAAAAATTTTGACAATCTTTGTGAAAGATTTTTTTCTCCAGGAGGAACGATGTACGTCAGTCTCGAGCTATTGCCAATGTTGCCGTTGTAGCTGCATACAGAATTGAATCCTGATGTTTGAAATTCCAAAATTCAGAAAATTGAGTTAGATTGCTAAATGATTATTTTTCCTCTATTTCTACCAAACCTGAAAATATTCCTGATCCTAACCAGGGTTTTTTTTCCGCACAGTGCGGACTTTTTTTGGGCTGTGCGGAAAAATCTTTAGACATTTTCCGCACAGAACGGAAATTTTTTTGGGCGTTTCTACTGCTGGCATTGATGAAAAGGTGCATTTTGGTGCAATTTAGATGGTCAAAATCTCAAATTTTTCCAGCGCTCTGCACCGGCAAAGAAAATAATTTATAATATTAACTACAATTTAGCTGAAGCGCAGCCAAAAAGAAGTTTACTTTGATTCCTCAATTGTCCCTGATTGTTTCCATCAATCTTATATGTCTCTGCTAGAGTGAGTAAAACTCGTCACTTTGTAGTGTGAATTGGAATTTTCATACGAATTTGCTGATTTTTCCTACATTTCTCCACACATTTATTCAATACCATCATTTTTCTAGGAAAAATCTAAACCGTAAGTATTACAAATTATCTCTAGAATACATTTTCCAATATTTCAGTAGCTCCTTTGTTCAAAAATTCACTGGTGTGACGCATCGAAAGTTAAGTGTGCATGGTTTTCATGATTTGAAATTCCTCATCCCATTCATCAATTAGTAATCTTCAGTATTAGGTTCGGATTTTGTTGAAAATTGAGTATTAATATTGATCTTCATGAATTCTTTCTCTCACTTGAATTTTTCTGAACTTTGTGAACACACATTTTGTCATTGGGAAACTACACGATTTTCAACTGAATGTGCAAACCTTTTATTTTAGAGATAATGGTTGAAAATGCTAATTTTCCAGCATTCTAGAATATCAAAAAGTAGAAATTGAATCAATTGGAAAATTGATTGAAATCTATAAATCATCGGCTCTAATCACAGAAATGACAGCAGCAACTATAATTTTGTTTAATCAAGCTAATATATGTTTTTGAACTAGAAAAACAGATACTTTACATTGTTTTCTTAGCAATCTATAATTTTCGCTCATTTCACACATTTTTAAAATGATCTAAACTTCGAACGGAAAAAATTTTTGTGTGCGGAAAAAATTTTGGGTCATTTCCGCACGGTGCGGATGAAGGCTTGCGGAAAAAAAAACCCTGATCCGAACCTTACTTCTGATAAAAAATTTGAACATAAATTCTCTTGTAGTTTTGATTTCCTCCCTGTCCCTTCAGTGCTCAAAAATTTCAAACCAACGTTATCACTGGGTTCAGGATTACTAAAAAGTATTTATGAAACGAAAATTTTTTTGTACAAAGAAAAATTAAAATGTACAAAGACTTTTGACTTCAATCTTTGTACAAGTACAAAGGGGTGTTGAACAAAAAAAACAGTGCTTCTAGCTGTCATTTTAAGGCTCCCTAACTAGTCTTTAATGATACAGGTAGCTTCCAGCAGTTCTTTACATAGTTATTTTGATGTACCAAACATTCTAAAGAATTAAACCAGAAAAAAACCACTAAAAAATAGAAAAACCAAAAAAAACATTAAAGAACCATAAAAAACCAAAAAGTCAAAGTTTAAAAAGTTTGGTTTTTGCCAACACTGATGTCTATAGGTCGCGTCACATAAATTTTTGGTTGAAAGACTGTGCCAACAATGTCAATTTCCTGTCTCAATCAAACACGAAAGATAAAAATTTCGATTTCCAATCACACTGAATGAACATTGTTAGCAACTTCTATTCATTTATCTCAGTTTTTACGATCATACAAGTATAAGTATACTATTCGAATACAATTCATTCCCACAGGTTCTATACAATACAAATAAAAGTAATATTAACATACCTGTATTTGGTGGGGGGACCCCCCATACCTGTACTTGGGGGGCCCCCCAACTTGGCCAACCATGTACCCAACATCACCCAACCCCGAACCCCAGTTTGGAAAAAATTAAAAAAATTGGCAAAAAAGTGTGTTTTTTGGCCTTTTTTGGAAAAAATTCGACTTTTTTCGACCCCCCCCCCAACTGGTCGGAGGTCTTACAGGCACCATATTTTTCCCTCGAAGATTTTTTCCACAAGAGAACCGGACCCAAGATTTTTTTCCCCGTTTTCCAAAAATTTTCCTTATTTTTAAAAACGCTTATAATGTGGCTATGGATGCTTTTTTATGCATTTGAGGAGCATACCCAAGAATTTTGTTGTATTTGTAGTCAGAAACCTGCAAAAATGAGGAAAAAATTTGAGAAAATTCTGGTTAAGTGAGTCAAAATGAGCTCATGAAGAATATATTGGTGTTCTATAGGAGCAGATAAAGCAAGTTAATGATTGAGTTCTCATGAATTTATCTGCTATCAACATTTCTGTGATTCCGATTAGAATCATCTAATTTCATTTAGTTCTTGGTCCCACGCGGAGCGCCGGAAAAATTGTTTGATTTTCACTTTCTAAAACGCTGGAAAATGAACCCTCATAATGTTGGGAAATAAATTAAAATCAGACTGATGA
Source organism: Romanomermis culicivorax (assembly GCA_963922205.1). Taxonomy (NCBI): domain Eukaryota; kingdom Metazoa; phylum Nematoda; class Enoplea; order Mermithida; family Mermithidae; genus Romanomermis; species Romanomermis culicivorax. The sequence continues at coordinate 890,666 of CAWUHX010000007.1, read as the reverse complement.
AGTGTACGCGCCGGAAAAATTTACGGGTTTTTGTATTCTAAAATGCTGAAAATTAAATCTCTTCAACAGATAATTCGTGAACAAATGTTTTAAAATCGCGTTCTACAGTAATGCCTTCAATTTCCACCTTCAATAAATGGGCAGGAATTTACAATACGGTAAGTTCGACTTTTTACCAAAAACCCCCATTTTTCGATGTTTCAAATCAAAAACTTTAAAAAAATTTTGGAAAAAAGGGCGGAAAACAGCAATTCCCAAATAAAACTTAAAAAAAAATTTGAAAATTTTTAATGGAAATTACAGTAATCATACCTTTCTACCAAAATATATCAAGTTTTTGACTTGAAACATCGAACAGCCTAAGCCTAAGCCTAAGCCATTCCACTCCGACCGCCCTGAAAACCAAACTAATTCTGTACTTTTGAGCAACCACCAACAAGGAAAACACAATTTCAGGCAATTTTGGTTACTTACTGTATTGTTAAAATTAGCCGAAATCTTTATTTTCGGTGACATAATTGACTGTAAACGATTAGAAAATGAAACGACCTAACTTGATTGATAGAAACTGTTGCGAGAATTAATTAGTAAGTCGAAGTAGATATGCTAACGGCCGCACCTGAATATAGTTATAATTATACACATTTCATGCCGGAAAATTTTGAGATTTTGACCTTTTAAAGTCCACCAAAATGCAACTTTTCGGTTTAGAGTTCCTCGAAATTTTTTCCGCAGTGAGAACCATACCCAAAATTTTTTTCCTCATTTCGAAATTTTTTTCCTCAAAAGGCCCCACTTGAGGAAAAAAACGGAGCCTACAGGTATGGTACTTAATATATATTGACTCGGCGCCAAGCGCCGAGAAAATTTTGCCTTTTCAGCCCCTAAAATGACTAAGAATCTTGGAAAACTCAACCTCCGACCAGTCAAAAAATTCGTGGCACAAAAAACACTGACTTCCAGCGTTTTTTTTGTGCAGGGACATTTGTGCCCATTGGCACAAAGGGCCAAAAAAATTTGTGCCAATGGCACAAAAAAATTTTTCTAGCCTAAAAACATACTGAAAATTTTTAAAAAGTTTTATGCCGAAAACCTGATAAAAACAGGTTACTTTTGCCGCACTAATTTGCATAAAAAATCGTGCCTACTCTATTCAATTTTAAGCACGTTAGGGCGATAAGAAGAGACTGATGAAGAAAGCAGTTTATACGATTTGGAGAGAAATCAGGTGCTGCGAGATTTCAGATGTTTTTAAACAATTTTTCAGGCATTCTATATTTTTCTTTAATTTTCGGCTACGAATTTCTTTTAAACACCGATGTAAATAAATTAAGGATGCCCATAATGATTTTTCCTGAAAAAACTAGAACGGCAGTCACGTGCATAAATTTTCCGTTGAAAAATTGTGCCAACAAGGTAAATTTTTCTGTTCGAATCAAACACCTAAAATAAAAATTTCGGTTTCCAATCACAGTGAACGAACGCACTGTTTTTTTTCCACATTTGCACTAATGTGGAAAAAAAATCTGGAATGTGGAAAAAGTTTTTGAGGTCTTTCCACAAATGTGGAAGAAAAATTTGGGGTTTTCATATTGAAAAGATGCATTTTGGTGCATTTTAGAAGGTCATAATCTCAAAATTTTCCGGCGCTTCGCGCCGGTAATAACTTTAATAATCATCATTATTCATTAAGTAGTTCAGGCGCGGCTTTTATCATGTCTACCTTCATTTATCACTTAATCTATAATAGTTTTCATCATCGTAAACGTAGTATCTCATGTTTTAATTGGTTATCTTCAACATTTTATCATAATATTTAATGAAGATTCGCATTTTTTCGTTTTGAGAAAGATGAATACACGTCAAGTTTCTATGATTTATGATGCGATTATTTCTTTGCTAACGTAAAATCAATTCAAAAGCTTCTTGGAAATATCTTTCGGAAATTTATATTCTTCTTACTCATATATTTTCGACCAAGTTCATGAGAGTTTACAAATAAATTACAGATTTTAAAATTTTTCAAGTAAAATTCTAGAAATTACGACTCTTGAACACTAAATTGGAATCTAATGCTTGAAATAAATGTTCGGAAAAATGATTTTCCAGCATCCTAGAATGTCAATATACCCAAAAAATTTTCCGGCGCTACGCGCCGGAAAGTACCATCTTTTTTGGGCTTTCACTTGTCATCAGAGAGGACTTGACCATTGATTTCTTGTGTAATTCAAGTCAATTATGCTCTTGGATAGTTTGCTACAAAACTTGTTCAACAACGCTTGTAGATTAGGCTTTTAAGTCGAACATTTAAATTTTTCTCCAATTTTAATGAATTAACTTCTCTAAAAACACCGGAAGGCTTGAAAAAGCTCAAAAACAGTGCGATAAAGCGTCTGTGAGCATTTTTAAGCCAAAAAAACGGATTTTAAGACGAAAAAAAATTTTTTCCACATGTGGAAAAAAAATTTGACCCCTTTCCACTTTTGTGGAAAAAAGTTCGTGGAACAAAAAAACAGTGAACGAACAATGGAAGTTAACTAATTCATTTTTCAATCATTGACAATCTCAAAGTTTGTTGCGATCATACAAATCTACTACTCCAATACAACTCTTTTAGATTCCTGACACTCAACTAATATTACACTCATACCTGTACTTGGGGGTGGGGGTTGGGGGGACCCCCCCCCCAACTTGGAAAACCCAGTACCCAAAATCATTTCCCCCACCCCCAGTTGGGAAAAAATTAAAAAAATTTGCCAAAAAGTGTATGTTTTTTGGCCTTTTTTGGGAAAAATTTCGACTTTTTCCTACCCCCCCCCTTAACTGGTCGGAGGTCTTACAGGTATGATCACTGTTTTTTTTTTCCCCCGGGCCTTTTCCCCAAATGGGGAAAGGGATCAAAATTTTTTTCCCCATTTTCCCGAAGTCGTTTTTTTCGCTTAAAAATGCTCACAGACGCTTTATTTACGTGTTTTTGGGCTTTTTCAAGCCTTTTGGTGTTCTTAGACCCGTTAATTCATCAAAATTGAGGAAAAAATTGAAATTTTCGAGTTCAAAGTTTAATCTACAAGCATTGGAACAAACTTCCAAGCAAACTATCCAAAAGCATAATGACTTTGAATTACATGAGAAATCGATGGTTAAGTCCTCCATGTTGACAAGTGAGAACCTAAAAGCGATGTTAATCTTTCTGGCGCGAAGCGCCGGAAAAATTTTTTGGGTATTGATATTCTGCGACGCTAGAAAATCAATTTTCCGAACGTTTATTTCAAGAAGTAGATTTGAATTTTGTGTTCAAAAGCCGTAATTTCTAGAATTTTACTCGAAAAATTTTAAAACCAGTATAATTTATTTGTAAACTCTCATACTTGGTCCAAAATATATGAGTATAAATTTCCGAAAGATATTTCCATGAAGCATTTAAATTGATTTTACGTTAGAAAAGAAATAATTGCATCAAAAAGCTTAGAGACTTGACGTATTGATCTTTCTCAAAAGGAAAAAATGTGAATCTTCATTAAATATCATGATAAAATATTGAAATTTACCAATGAAAACATGAGATAATACGTTCAAGATGATGAAAACTATTATAGATTATATGATAAATGAAAGTAGACATGCTAAAAGCCGCGCCAGGGGTTAGTAATGCATAATAATGATTATTAAAGTTATAATCGGCGCGAAGCGCCGGAAAATTTTGAGATTATGACCTTCTAAAATGCACCAAAATGCATCTTTTCTGTATCCGATCCCCAAAATTTTCTTCCCCAAATGGGGAAAGAGCCCAAAATTTTTTTCCCCTTTCCGAATTTTTTTTCCCGAAAAAGCACGATTTGGGGAAAAAAAACAGTGGGTATGATTACACTTCAGTAATTGACTCGGCGCCAAGCGCCTAGAAAATTTTGCGATTTCAGCCCCTAAAATGACTAAAAATCAAAGAAATTCGGCATTCGACGAGTCAAAAAATTTGTGTCAATTATCACAAATGCCTAAAATTTTGTGTCATTCGAAATTTTTTTGTGCCAAAAACCACGTTTTGGCACAAAAAAACACTGCTCTGCTCACACCTCAGCCATGAAATTTCATTAATAACCAGTACAGTACTTCGGAGTAGCCTCTATCATTCCATCTCCTTCATTAGGTTAAACCTGTTTATTTTAAACATATCCTGACACAAATCAGACCATATAATAAATGAGCGGGGAAGAAGAGTAAGATATCTTTTCATCTAATAGTTTGAACGAACATTCACATTCCAGACAAAATCACAATACTCTTTTGGCGAGCGACATTTTCAAGACCGATCCTTTGATATCAATAGTTTCATCGATGATAACGGGTTGAACTTTGCTTTCCTGATTGACCAGAACCGGTTGCTTGACCAATTGCTCAATGTAATTTTTCTGATGGATCAAAACATTGCCCAGTTCGGATGTCAGTTGATCTACGGTGCAATAAATCGTAATATCATTTTGAGGCATTAATTTAGCCTGAAAATAAAAGTTTCGAAATAGAAATTGAAATCTGAAACTCTGCATATCCTCGAAGAAGTATAGTTTCCGATAGGCAGATCCGGACAATATGCTGATAGAAAACATGATCGGAAAATCCGAACAAAAACTATGAATTTCGAGCTGAAAATTGACAATCAAAATTTGAACAACATCAGGCCACCGACCAAATGTTTGGATTATTCGAAGTTTCGAACAACTATAGTCTGTTTTTTCTAAAATGCTTCCAAATATAAAAGTGACACTAATCAGAACTGCCATCAAAATCGTTTACATTGAGTACTTACTACAAAATTTTTCAGTCGAAAAATTGTTGAAGGTTAGGTCAGTCTGTCCACAAATCCTAAGAACTGTATGATATATTGTTTATCAGAAAATCGTGAAAATCTGAAATACAAATTGCTACTTTCATTATTTAGAAGCATTTCAAGAAAAACAGACTATAAATCTGTCGTTGCTCAGCACTGTGTGTCCTAGTTTCCTTAAATAGACATTAAATTCTGCATTATTTCATAGTCATGCTATAGTCGAAACCTAGTGAAGTGTAGAAAATGAAAGCAACTATCTCGTGAACTGCAGTTTAATACAAAAAACTTCAAGTCCTACTGTCAAATCGACGAAAAAATCTCTGCCAACATGATTGTCATTTCAAAACGTCGTCATTGGCTAAGATAAACAGAATTGACAGGATGCCTAAGTCATAGTTTTGGAATATACAACGAATAATTCTATAAATAAATCGTCTCCGATTACAGCCACGTTTCATTTCAAGGTTCAAGGTTTATACGATTCTTCAAAGTTTCATAATATGCAGCAGGTAGCAAAATGCTTCACGTTTTACTCACTCTCGTACTTTTATAGCTAAGGATCACTGTAGAGGCGAAAACGTATAGTCTGTTTTTTTTATTAAATGCTTCTAAACTGGAAAATGACGAAAAAAAGTACCGCTTTCAAAGTCGCTTACACAAGACTTCTGCTGCAGAATTCCTCTTGACAGATTGGTAATGGTTAGTTAACTAATTTTTGAATAGTTGAATAGGCTCACAAACTTCCAGCATCAAATGACGTGTGGCTTAGGAGAAAATCGTGAAAATATAAAATAGCACTTGCTTTCCACTTCAAGCACCAGAAGAAAAACAGAGTATAGATCGTGAATAGTTTTGAACGTTTTCCGGTTCAAAATAAAATATTTTTGCTAATATGCGATTACTTTTTGATGTAACGGTTGACTTGGATGAGCAACATCAAGTCTACGGATTCAGAGGAAAATGTACGATGGCACCTTTTCCGCATCGTCACATTTTCCTCCTAGGGAAGTGTGACGCCCTCGTCACAACATCCCTCCCCTGCTGAGGCAGGCAAGGGGCCCCTGGTACGGTCACCATGTAACGATTCTCGCACACTGGGTGGTAGCTTATGTACCACCGACTGCACAGCACTGCATCGCCTGTTGCGACTGCAGCAGTGCCCCTCACAAAAATCCAGGTCTGGGCCCGTGACTTGGATGAGCAACATCAAGAGTGATTTTGATTTTTTTCGAAAGCTCACCTTTTTGCGCAACTTTTGAATTCTATTCACGATTTCGCGCGCGAATCCTTCGTCTTGTAAAGCTTTATCGCTGCTGATGTCCAATAAAACGATGACGTCGCCATCGCTGCCAGCCACGTATTGATCGGTGGTACAACCGAGTTGCCCGCTGGTCAATTTATAATTGATTTTTAAATCGTTTTGGGAAATTTCGTGACCATCAATGTTTAAGATCCCGTTGTTCTGGCGCATCTCGTTTAGGTTTTGTTCATTCAATTTCTAAAGGAATTAGATACTGAATGAACGAATAAACGAACGTATATATTTTAGCTCAACTACCTACTGATTTGAAGTACTGATCATTAGAAATCAAAGGAAGAAATTAGTATAACGTGCAAACTTATAGTTTTTTAAATTAAAAGTTTTTTCATAATGCATCAACTGCTACATACATATTACGCAAAGTATAGAATCAAATTATGATTTCACCTTAATCTTCTCTACAATAACCTTCAAATCTTTGCCCAAGCGTGGTCCCAACGTTTTGTAGTCCGCATCAACGGCTAAACTGACACCCCAACGATCTTTTTCGAACGAAACTTCCATTTGTTTGACGTTCAATTCTTCTAGAATATATGCTTTCAAGAATTCTGCGTCGTCTAATGTACGTTGATCTTGGTGAACGACGATCATTTGTTTCAACGGTTGCTTAACGATGTGATAAAGTTAAATTGACATATGCTGATACTCTAATAGAGGAAGAGGCCAGACTAGAGGAAATATCGAAAATTTTTACCTTTACTGGCAAAGTATGCCTTTCACGCAGGAGCCGAGCGGATGCGACTACCGATTGCATAACGCCTACTTTCCTTTCAATATCATCGTTTATCAGGGAAAGACTATAAAAAAAGGAAAACGTTGGGAGCTAAAATGCGTCGACCTAACGCAGGCTTTTTTTTAGTCATTCTAGCCCCCAAGAATTTGGAAACGGCCCCAAAAAATTTTTAGTCTAAGAGCCATTTTGGGGACAAAAATTTTGATTTATACATTTATATTCTAGGGAATTTAGTTATTTTCATTCAACTTTAGATTTGTAAGCGTGCTAAAATCATAAACATTGAAAATTTTCAGGCGTTTCACGCCAGATTTCATTCTGTAATTCTTCGGATTGGTTTATTCACTGTTTTTCCACAAAACAAACATTTTGGGGAAAAAATTTCGAAAAAGCGAAGAATATGAGGGGCTGACATAGAAAATATGAATTTTGGTGCATTTAAGAAGTACAAGTCTCAATTTTTGTAACTATAATTTTAACCATATCACCGAGATTGAATTCATATCCGCCATGGATGTGATTTCCAGAAATTTCGAGTTTAACTTTAAGTTTTCAAACTTATGAAACTATAAGTTTTTAAATTCTATGATGACAAAGAGATCTTTTTGAACAGAAAATTTGTACCTAATGATTACTGAATAATTTATCCACAGCTTGATTTTCCAGTATTTTAGCATGTCAAAATCTGTACCAGAAAAACACTGGTTGGAAATAAAATTTCGAACAATAATTTTTTCGAACAAGTGTCAACTGATTGAATATCTATATGATTACATACATTCCACAGTTTGTTACCAGCCTATTTTTCGATATTCTTCAATTACAAATTTTTGGCTCCTAAGAATTTAGGCCTAGGATACGTACAGCTCATGATTTTCAAAGTAAAAAAGCCTGATCCAACGGATTATGAATGGAATGTATAGAAATTGAAAATTACGATCAAAAGGGAGAGTGAAAAATAAGTTCATCAATTTGGATCTAAAAACTTGCACATTAGAATAATTTGAAGATCTTGATCAAAATATAATTTGCGTCACATGTCAAATAATGTCAAGTGCAAAGAAAGCCTAATCAGAGAAAATATAACGGAGCTAGGAAGTCTGGAATGTGTCAGCCGAGTTTTTCATGGGTTGGGATCATCGGCTGCTCAATATTCAGGGGGCGGTTACTAACGAAAAGAACATACATGTAATTGGGGGAGTGCTATGGGAGTCCCCCCCCCCAGAAATCGTCGACCATATGGCTAGCCATTGGGCGACCGCCCCCCAGGATTTTCCAATCCTATGGCTAGCCATATGGTAGCGCTAGGGACCCCCATACTTTTGGTCGGAAAACTGACAATTTTTTGATGAAAAATGTCAATTTTTGAACAAAAAATGTTCAAAAATGTCAATTTTCTCGGCGCTTCGCGCCATAAATACATTTTGTCGATCTTTTTAGAAAAAAATTACTATTTTTTGAACTATTTTTCGGAATTTTTTCGTGAAAAAAACGGACTTTTCTATTCTTGAGAGACCCCTCCCCGCAAAATTTTGGGAATTACTGACCCCCGGCCTAAAAAAGTCGCCCGACTCCCCTTCCCCTTCCCCAGACCCCGGGGCCCCGTAAAATGTATGGAAAAGAACATAAAATTTCAGATAATTGTGATCTAAAAAACCATACAAATATCTTCATGAGACGGAGCTCCGAAAAATGGCAATCTTTTTCGTTCAAAAATGACATTTTAAGGTTTTTTTTGCCGGAAAAATAGAATCTCTTCCTTTAGCTCCAAGATAGCCATATACTTGGCGAATCTGAATACACCGCCATATAATCGAAGATTCTTGGGATTAGTATATGGCACTCCCCTTCAATTAAATGTATAATTCCTGAACCTTATCAACTAGTTAATTCATCATATTAAGTTACGCTTCTGCTAACAAAGGCCTTGAAGTTGCAGAAAAATTTATCGCAAAAATGCCATAATTGTAACTAATAGATACTACATTGCTTTGGGCTTATGTATAGATTCTGTAAAAACTATAAATAAATAACCGACTCTGCATCTGGTAACAATAAATAATGAATGGATTCATTATTTTTCGCATCACTCTCTTCGTGTAACAAGTTTCTCAAATTTTGCCACATTAATTCGGTGATAAACGGCGTGAAAGGTGACATAAGACGAATAATAAGTAACAGGACATGTGCTAGCGTTTCGAGCGACTTAAAGCATTCTTCGCGGCCGAAATCTCCCTATTAAAATAATAGATATAACTGAAGAAAATCTAATTAAATGTTGATGTTACTTTGAGTCGTTTTCTGTTGAACCGCACATACCAATTTGTTAAGATATCAAAAAACTTGACCAGTCTTGGCACGACAGTATAAAGGTGATACGCTGAAAAAATTATAGGGAAAGATTACATATCCAGTATAGTCTAACGAAATCAGAAATCTAGAAATCATTTGAGGACTGAGTATTCAGAGTGAATATCCTTAAAATTTTCAAATCCGAAGCTTGGCCGATATACACGTCGTTTCTGAGCCTTTTAACCGCGGAAATAAATCACAGGAAAAAAAGCTTGCCGGTCATTACTGTCAAACACTAATAGAAAAAACAAGGCTGAAATTTACCCGCCATTTCTTTTTTCACGAACGCCACTAAATTGTGCGTATATGACATTATCCATTTATCTAAAACATTGTCGGAATGAATCAATTTGGCAAAGAAGCGACTATTGGTTTCCTAAAAAAATCGTACACAATAGATAATCTGTAAGACCTCCATCCAGTTAGGAGTAAACCCTCAATTTTTGTATTGGGTGGGATACCCAATTTCTACAAAACTTTGGGGTTCCCAAAAAAGTCGAAAAAAGCCGAAAATTTAGAAAATTTTGCCAAAAGAGCTGTTTTTTGCCTCATTTTTCCGAGTTGACGGAAGTGTTCCAACATTTGGGTACTAGGTGCGACCGATTTAAGGGGGCCCCCAATTACCCTCAATTACAGGTATGATTAGATTTCGAAAAAATGTATTTTACTAGAAAATGTACATGACATATTATGTATTTCACTGATCATTGAATATCCCATCTCTTGATATGGAGCATTTTAGTGGTACAACTAATAGATGGAATCCGCATGTAAATGCAGACGACGTATATGGTCAAAAAAGGTGGATGCATATAACGGAATCCGTTTATCCGCGTATAACGGAATCCGTTTATTTTTGGGATGAAGGGCGGATGCGGAACCCGCCTTTTTTATGTCTAAAGGATCATTTATACTTGCCCTTTTCGACGGAACGGAATGGATCACCAACAGCCTAAAACGTTCAGCCTGAAAATCCACTTTGAATTGGAAAGGATAACTGCAATTTTGTGGAAAATGATCGACGGTAACCTCCAACCGAACCGAAGGAAACGAAAATTTCCCTTTCGTTCGGTTACGTTATGTCGATTGCATTCCGTTCCGGTGGAAAAGGCAAGTATAAATGACCGTTTAAAGGCGGATCCGCTTCGCGGATAGCGGAATTTTTTTCCAAATTTTTCAGCGAGTTTACTCAACACGAAATTTTTGTTGGCGAATATGTACATCTGAAAGGCGGATTTAGGAAGAACGGCGGATCCACATCCATTATCCGCTATATGACTTGACGGCAGAAAAATTTCACAGATGTTGCGGATTAGATGTGACAGGATTAAATTTTTAATTTTGTGGGGGCATTATAACTTTAAATTGTATTTTGAATTGAATTTTGAAAAATAAAAAAAATTTAATTTTAAATTGTGCTATAAATCAAATTATACATTATCAAAATTAATTGAATTAAACAAAATTTAAAATTCAAAATTTTATTTAAATTTGATTTTTTCGAATGTTAATCCCACCACAAAATTTAAAATCTAATTTGAAATTTACGTCAATTTAAATTTTAAATTTTGTTTAATTTAAAATTGTGATTTGAAATCAAACATTTTTTTCGTTTTTCGATTATTTATTTAACTAATTATTTTTAGTTATACTTCGACTTACAAGTCAATTTAATTTATTTTTCAAAATTCATCTTTTCAATGAAAAATTTTCACAGTTTAATTTCATTAGTTTAATTTAAGATTTTATTTTTTTTGAATTCAATTCAAAATTATAATCCCGTCACGAAATTCAATCCTGCCACATCTAATCCGCAACATCCGCGATATTTTTATTCCGTTAAGTCATATGGCGTATGCAAATTCGCCGTTTCTTCTAAAATACGTCTTTTAGACGTACATATAAGCCAAAACCTTTTTGGATTTGGGCAAAACATCTGGAAAAAAATTTCCGTCATCCGCCAAGCAGATCCACCTTTTAGACGTAAAGAAGGCGGATTCCGCATCCGCCGTTTGACCAAAATATCCGCCAAAAAAAGTGCGGATTCCGTATAATTCATCCTCATCTGCATCATCTTTTTAGACCATATCTGACATCCGCATCCTCATGTGGACTTCATCGATTAGTTGTACCCGCATTTGAGACAAAGAAAAACAGAAAATATCGAGGATTCGAATCGGGTTTTGTATGTTAGTTGAAAAGGCGAAATTATGAGGTTCAAGAACAGTAACATGCACATTTATTCATAAAAACCATTTTGGTATTCCCTACTATATGTAGGTTTTAAAATCGATGCAATGTTTGAAAATTACTTTTTCTAAAAGCTGAACATTCTGAACCAAGAATCGATATGCGTTGTACCACGGTAGGAAGACGTTTTTTTGTATGTCAAGGACGCCTTCTTCTCTGAAGCGTAAATTTTCGCTACGAACTACGGGCGAATCGATTAAATACAACCTGAAAAGGTCAGCAGTATGGTGGAACAATAAGTCTTGAGAAAATGCCTTCGAAAAAGCATAATACGAAGTTGATGAGTCTATTCTGATGAATAAACATCAATAGTGAAAACTAGATGGGATGGGATACAGAGGTAGATATTTATATTAATCGTGGGTATGAGCTTTTCACCTCAAAGCATCGGCGCCATATTTAAGGAATATTTCGTTAGGATCCGGATAATTTTTCTTGCGTTTACTCATTTTCGATCCGTCCGATGCCAAAACTAAACCGTTGACAATTAAATTTTTGAACGGCGGTTCGTCAAATAGAGCGGTTGCTAAAACTGTAAGCGTGTAAAACCAACCACGAGTTTGATCTATACCTAAAAGTTAGAACATGTATATATACGATTTCAGCTTAATGTATTCAAGAAGAACATGGAAGGTCTGTCATTAGTATATTCAACAGAATTAGTAAAAAACTTATCTATAAGATCATGCATGTATAAAACGAGAAGCTGGAAATTGAGCTAGTGTAAGAATCATCCGTCTACTAGACGTCGTTCAATCCGGATAGTAGAGACGAGTGAGTTATTGGTGCTGTTGACAATAATAAATTTTACAGTAAGACACAAATTTTTGTGGTTTCCAACTTTGGACAAGGGAATTATGTTTATTGTGGGAATTTTCCATTGCGCAATTATCAAGATAGAACTAACTTTGTTCGTCATTACCAACATATCAACCAGAAAATGGATGTTTTTTAATAGAGCAACATTTATACCTTCGGCAACGAAATCAGCTGGAAAGAGCGATTTAAAATCCTCCGTATTTTTAAAAGCAAACGGGTAATGTTGTTGAGCGTATGGCATCGACCCGGACTCAAACCAACAATCGAAAACTTCCGAAATACGCTTTAATTTCGTCTTGCCGTTCCTTGAAGGGATTGTTATTTCATCGATACTGCAAATAAATAAAATTGGTTGATAAACCTTAATTCCTCAAATAAGTCCTTATTCTTTTTCTTATGGATTCGCCAAAAATGGACTTGGAATCTTTCCTGAACAAAGTTTAAAGCTTAAATGCTTCCTGAGTTTATAGGTGTACTTTTCTTTTAATGCAAATAATTTTTTCCAATGGGACAGGCGTGTTTCAGACATTATCTATTCGAATTTAGGTTGAGAGGTACAAGCCGAACATTCGAGAGTGAAAATTTTACTGTTCTCTATGTAAATCAGTCGGCTTAACACCGCTCAGTTTCGCCAACTCCTCTATTGACCCGACACAGACAATTTCGGACAAGTCATCGTTAATCCACAAGGGAATAGGTGTGCCCCAATATCGACTACGACTGATAGCCCAATCGCGGGCCGATTTCAACCAGTTGGCGAATCGTTTCTCTTTGACGAATTCAGGTACCCTAAATTCGCGATAATGCAACATTGACAAACAAAGGCACCTAGTCAAAGTGGCTAACCAATATGTTTTGGCATTATTCGCCAGTAATTTGTCGACCAAGCTTTCAACGCGAACAAACCATGATGGAACAGCTTTATAGATTAATGGGGTATCAGAACGCCAACAATAAGGATAAGAATGTTTAAAATTGCTTTGGACAACAAGCCGATCCAAAGTTTTTAAATGCTTGATGATCAATTTATCTGCTTCCTAGGAAAAACAAAATCATCCAATTTTATCAAAGCTGAGGAAAACTCATTGATCGTCTGTTAATGAATATATTTGTAGTAGAGTGAATAAAACTTGAACGCAAGATTTCAATCCAACTTGGAATTTTTTACATTTCATTTGGACGGAAAACATCAGTTAAGTCAACAAATTTAGAAGCTAGGGCTTTTGGAAACACCGCGTCAAGATTTTTCACGTATAATTGGGAATTCAGTTATTAAAAAATATTTGACTTATCTGGGTCACGGTGGTATTTTTGCATGATGCCATTTTTTTAAAAAAGTGTTGAACTGTATCAAGCTTATAAAAGCATAAGTTTGGAATCTACTTTATAGAAAAACTCTTAATTTTAAACGACAATGAAAGGGATCCACTTTCAAACTTACTTTCACGTAAAGTCCTTTAAAATCAACGACTTCGTCAGTGAATCTTCCAGCATCGTCTACAGGACAAACTGGTTTCATATCTTTAGAAATTATTCCATACGATAAACAAATACGGAAATCGTCCTAAATAAATTATCAAGTTAGTCAAAGCAAGTTTGTCGAAGATGCACTACAAACTACAGAATTTTGACTAATCATCAAACAAGATGATGCAAACAATGTCCGAAACGCATGTCATCAGGACAATATTTTGTGTTGGTTTTTATACTTTTATCTTCAGTCAATACCTCTAATTTTTTCTAACTGATGAATCCTCACATTTTTTTCGTAATTGACGTTGGATCTGCAAAAGAAATTACCTCTCCAAAATACGGCGACTGATGCACCAAGCCTGTGCCGCTTTCCTTCGTGACATAATCGTCGCATACGACGCGAAAAGCATTTCTTTCCTTTTTCAAATGAGCGAAATAGGGTAACAAAGGCTCATAACTTTTACCTTCGAGCGTTTTACCGGCGAATTTCGCTAGAACTTCATATTCCGGTTCAGTAGGTTTTTTATGATGATGGTACAGAATTTCTAAACGTTCTTCCATCAAAATGTAAATTTTTTGCGTTTTATTATCGCGGATTTTGATGTACATCGAAGACGGATTGACGCAGATGGCTAAATTGCTAGGCAAAGTCCAAGGTGTCGTTGTCCAAACAATCAAACTTTCTTCGGGATTTTCGTCCAGCGGGAACGAAACCACAACTGAAGATTGATGAGTTGATAATGATATGCGGATTTAAACATTTTTAAAACAAAGTTAACTTTCATGGGAAATGAACAGCTATGCATGTACCGACAAAAAATGTAAATTATTAAATGAAAAAATTCTGGACTGAACTGAAGTGAAATGAAATGCAATTACCCGTCGGGTCCACGACATCTTTATAGTTTTGGCCAGATTCGAAGTTTGATAACGGTGTACTGCACGCCGTTGAAAACGGCATAACTTTGAAGCCTCGATAGACCAAGCCTTTGTCGTAAAGTTGCTTGAAAACCCACCAAACCGATTCCATAAACCACGGATACAACGTTTTATAATCGTTATCAAAATCGATCCACCGGCCCAGACGCTTTACCGTTTCCTTAAATTATGAGGGTTTTATAAAAACTGAGTTAGAAGAAAGATATTAGGCATTATTTGAAATCCAATGGAAAAAAGTTTTCAGTGAAAAACGAAAGATCATACTTCTGAAAAATTGACATTAATCACGATCGTCTTACTTTCCATTCTGAAGAGTATCTCATCACGATGTTTCGGCAGGCGGCATTATAGGCTTCAATGCCCATTTTCGCGACATCATCAGGACTTTTTATTCCTAACGTTTTATCGATTTCATGTTCCTGTAAAAAAAGAAGAAAATCCGACGATCTCGTATACTTATTTTCTTCGATTACATGATGACGACTTGCTTAAAAGTATAGGCTAAATCCAGAGGTCCCCAAGGTCGAAAATTTAGGTAGGGGTAAAATCGTAAATTTTAAGGGTAGTACTTGAAATATGCCGTGGGTAGTACTTGAAATATGAAATATTTTTTTTTGCTCTCAACTTATTGCTAAGGAGGGGGGAGTTGTAGTTTCTCGAACTTACAAAACTGATTAATGCCCCTACTTTATGCTTTTTACAGTCAAAAAACATTTACTATTTCAACTCCATTTTCCAGCTCTAAATCATGCAACTTTAATGCACTAATTATACGTACAGAATAGTCACACTTTGAGGACTGTTGTGCCAACTCATTCCTGCACATTTCAAGAATCGGGCACAACATACGTTTGGAAACATTGTTTCAACCAGCATCTTCAGCAGCATGGGCTTATCCCATCACTGATTAGGCTTGGAACAGTGCTTCCAATTGAAAGTCCTGATGCTGAATGTGGCTTTAGTATTATTAATCCCATTACACTATGAACTACGAGTTTGAAACCAAGTACCACTCCTGATCCACGTCAACAGACCTCACATGTCTCAACTCATAGCAGGAAAGTATGCCACAGCTTGGGTAACCATATGCGCACAGAAGACCCAACGCAGAAGCGGGGAAAAGGAAAGGAGAGCATGAAGAGGCAGAATTTTAAGAACATAATGTTTTTCTTCCCAAGGGGCGATTTTTTTATTAATCACATATACATAACGCATTATTTCATCTCCCAATTATATTCATAATGATTTCCTACAAGTAGTATATATTAATGTGCTGATATCCTTTCCTAAAAATCGCTATATGGCACAGAAGTTGCATACTTTCCCATTATCATTTGCTCAGTAAATGTGTCAAAAAGAGCAGTGAGTAATTCCTCAGAATCACACATTCTGCAATTTTTCTCGAATTAGTATAACCTACTGGGGAGAGGATGAAGTCTACCAAAATTTTTTGCTATAGTGAGCTGTTTTTATGGGGGTAGTAAATGAATTTCCAAATCTAAGAGGGGGGTAATACCCCCCATACCCCCCCATGGTGTGCTCTGGCTAAATCTGAATTCCTCGTTTCTGATCTTTAAAAATTATATTTCAGTGGGTTCCTTCCTATGTGCCTTCACGGATGACTAAAAAAGCGCAGATTAAGTATCATTTGAATGAAGAATAAAAATAATGAAATAGTGCATTGAAAAAAACAGATTTGTGATTTTCATAGATGTCAAAATTATGCTGGGAGTTAACGAGACAACTGATGTTCAAGCCAGTTTTTCAATCACCTCAAATTTATTTCCAATATTCTTGAAGATAGTATAAAAACGAACTGTGAAGTATACTGAGTGAAATTGAGCTTTTGATACCTCTAATTAATTATGATGTAAATGTTCTTTTATCAGAACAAAAAGTCGCTGTGTTTATCGCGAGAATAGTTCTTGCTTGCCAAAAACTTGAACGTATCAAAAAATATATATCTTTTATGCTTTACGATTTGAACATATCTTGGCTAAAGGCATCAGCCATCGGTGAGATGGCTGATATCATCAGCATTGATATCGGCCGTTCAGCATCAGGGAAGTTTGTCATCTTATAAACCGAAAACGAAAAATTGATGCTATTTGCTGAGATACTCATAGTTTCAAAACTATAGCTCATACATCAACAAAGTTCATAATTTTGGCAGGGATAAAGCTATTATTTTGGCACGGTATGTAGTACCGAGATCTTTTTTGAATTGTCAGCATGTCATACGAGAGAGTCAGGACCCACTAGCTCTATTCATGTCTTCTCATTCGCCTAGGGTCTCCTTCAGCGCAGTTAATCAGCTCCTAATAGTTACCTAGGAATAAGCCTTTTCTCATAAATTCGGACAAAACAGCAAAAATAATGCGCGTTTCAAGCTGGAACAAAGCAATCTGAATTCGAAACTAAGGAAATCAACCAAGAATGTCCTAAGCCCTATCTACACTTCATTCAAATCTACTTGGAAAGGGCAAAGGCGCCAGAATCAATATTCATAAAGCAGAGTCGGGTGGCCGTCTTCAGGAGACGTTCTGTCTGACTACGAACGGCGAAAAAACGTTCGAAAAGAGGTTTCCGTCAAAGAACGAAAGGTGTCTACTTTCTTCCAATTCGGATGCTCGAAAATGTGCATAAATCAAGCAATAATTAATTGAATCATTAAGGTGGAAAACTTCAAAACGTAGTATGATACGTAAACATAGTTGTTGGGCAGAAAAAAAACTCAAATTTTGCAGCACTTTCATGGACAATAGTTGCAAAATGCAGTAGTGAAATAGACACAAAACTCATTTTTACAAACGATGTACTTTGATGACACTAAGTGTGAATTATTAATCAATGAAAAACGTGTTAATCCTTTTTCCTGGGACAAATCGACCGACGGTTACAAAGGTACGAAAACAAAAGACGTCACGGATTTTACAAATTCCTGGTAAGCACTTGAATGACCTGTCATCAGAGATAGAAATACAAACAAACAAGGTAGCATTTTTTTAAACGTGGCTCATGAATAATAAAGCTTCATTCGCTAGAACTTCGCAGATGATCAATTCACATTTGTGTGAAAATTTCAGATGCAGAATGCACTCAATTCTGAATCCATTTTTCGTGATCATGAGGATGCAGGCTGTCATACGTTTATGTTATCATTTTTTCGTAAGCTTTTTAGGTATTATTTATGACAACAATTTTTTATTCGGAAGGAAGCATAAATGTCTATATGAATGTTTCATTCGGAACCCTAATCAGCAGGCAGATCTCATGTGTTCCCTTCCGAACGCTATTCGGATGAATTATAGATGGGGTCTAAAACTTTCGCAATGTTTCTGTGGTCAGCTGAATTCTTTTCACCCGATATGCCTTTATAACGATAGCTGTATAATAACGATGATAACTGTTGTCTGAAGTATCAAAAAATTTGGCCATGTAGCGCACCATTTTTCCAGTAGTAAACGTTTTCTCAGACTTCTATTAGGGGCAATACTCCTATACTCCTATGTTGCTGTCCGCCATAACCACAGTACATCCTGGAACTCTACCAATTGTCAGCAAACCATTTTTTAATGTTAATTTTTATTTTATTCAGTATTCAATATTCAGGATAATACTCAGCAGTCAACAGGACTGTTTTTCTTGCCAAAGGCAAATGAAAATTTTTGGCGACAAACGAAATTTGGGTAACCACATGCACAAACGAAAATATTATTATATTTCATCAAAGCATGTTAGTATTTTGTGACATATTTTTAATCTGTACTTCAAAACCGAAAAGATGCATTTTGGTGGACTTAAAAAGGTCAAAATTTCAAAATCTTCCGGCGTGCGCCGGTCATGCGTATAATTTCCTGTTAGGCGCGACCAGAGGTCCCCAAGGTCAGATTTTTCAGGTAGGGGTAAAGTTGAAAAATTGCAGTGGTAGTATAGCTAAACGTCCACTGAACAATTCGTTTTGTCACAAAATTAGGCACCCAGTGGTCAATTTTTAGGACTTTAGGTAGGGGTAATACCCCCCTCATACCCATCCCTATGGGGTTGTCTGGGCGCGACCGTTAGCACATGTACTTCCACTTACTAATCAATGTTCACTTACTAATCAATAGCTTCTATCAATCAAGTTAGCTCGTCTCACTTTGTAATCGTTTACAGTCAGTTTTTCGCCAAAAATTGAGACTTTTCATCAATTTTCTCAACTTTTTCTCCCGGGGCTTGGAATTCCTCTTTGCAACACCAAATTTCGGATTTTGTGAAGGTTCATTTTCCAGCGTTTTAGAAAGTTAAAATCCGAAAATTTTACTGGCGCTCCGCGCCGGACTAAGAAATGAATAAAATTGGATAATTGTAATCAGAATTACAAAAATGTTAAAAGCGGACAAATTCATGAGATATCTATCGTTAAAATGTTTTCTGCTACTGTAAAACGCCTATATATTATTGGTCAGCTCAATTTGACTGACCTGACTAGAATTTTTTTCAATTTTCCCTCATTTTTGTAGGTTACTGACGACAAAAACATGAGAATCCTTGAGTACATTCTTAAAATGCAGAAAAAAGCATCCGTGGCCACATTATAAACGTTTTTGGAAATGTGAAAAGTTTTTGGAAAATGAGGGAAAAAATTTTGGGTTCGGTTCTCATGTGGAAAAAATCTTTGAGAAAAAACGGTGGTTTGAAGCATCATGATCAGTCAGATGAAGCGCACTTTAAAGCTGCCGAAAATCGAAAACTTAGACTATAGAGGAACACAGATTACTTAATTTATATCTATTTTTGTTATGTACAAATTGTACAAATGAAGTATTGGCTGCCGTTTGTACATGTGCACATGGGTCATGTGCAAAAAAACCCTGGTCAGCAGTATTCAGCTATGGCCAGGGGCGTTGCCCCCTGTAAGCAATGTTCATTTAAAGATTTTGCTGGAAATGCATTTTTTGATGTTGAAAAGTGATGAAAATCAAAATTTTTGCGACTTGAACGAGTTCAACATTATCATTACCAGACTGCACCACGAGGAGGGATATGGGGGAGGGTAGTAGCTTCTATCTAGGTTTGAAATTAAAGGGGCCAAACTGTGAACAAACATATCTTTAATTTGAAGGCAGCAAATGAATATGAAATCTGTCTGTTATGTGCACATGAAATCAAATCTTCGTAGGTAATAATCTCATTAGGGGATAATCATTCGAAATTGAACAAAGCGATATCTTCCTTAATTAATAATTTTTTTTCATTTTCTCAATCCGTTAAAAAAATCAGAAACTATAAGTGATTAAATCTTACTTTTAGTCGAAAAATATCATGGAAAAAAATTCGGGTGATCTCCCTAAATGTTCGAAGTCTACACAGCACAATTGTCCTATCGTGCATATAATGATCAGTGTTGGGCAAAAGAATATAAAATTTTCTATTTCTCGCCTGTTTTAAGCTACAAACAGATATGAATTTCTCATGAGTGAAGGATTTTTAGCTGAGTTTTTGATTTTCCAGCAGGTTAGTGGCTTCATCAAACTGGTAAAGAACATTGATGCACTACCCAGGTCTGTTGATGACTAAAGTAAACTTACCACAGGCAGACCATGACAATCCCAACCGAAGCGACGTTCGACGTGGAATCCATTACCGTGTGCAAAACGAGTTACGATATCTTTAATGCTTCCGGCTAACAAATGACCATAGTGAGGAAGACCAGTGGCGAAAGGTGGACCGTCGTAGAATGTAAACCTAACGATAATACGTGAATGTAAGATTACATCAGTCAGTATGAATATGACTTCTTAATTCTCGACGTGAATTATAATTGACTTTTTTATCATTTGCTCGAAATGGGTATTAGAGAGACTATCCATTGAAACATTTCGCCTCATAATGTAGAATACATAATCTGTTAAACGGTCAAACAAAAGCTTGCAACTGAAAATTCCGACTATTGAGGGAAATTCGTTTAAATTTGACCTTGTGTAATTTGCAAAAGAGCTTTTCACATTAGATGACTGAAATTTTCTCAACAACGTTATTGCAGCTCGAAAACAATTAAAATCAGTGAAGAGACTACATAGCTTAGTTTATATATTTCAGGCAACTCATCGGTTTTATAACTTCCATCTTTTTACATTATACAGGATGTTGCGAATCTATCTGCTCCGTCTAAAAACCCACTTCTGGTTAAGCTAGAAGAATGTTCCTTACAGTGTTTTGTAGATAATTTAATTCTGCGTTGAATGGTGTAAAGCAGATTGCTTTGCGGTAAGTATTGCATGAGCTACTGCCTTGAAAATTTTCAATCCATTATTTGTCTATTGTACTCCAAAAAAATTAATTTTGACTCAGAAGAAGCACGGCTTATCGATCCTATTTAAGCGACAGCCTTCGACCAATAAAAAAAAGCTGGAGTTGAGTTTATTACAAAGAAATGGGTTCCTAATCGACTACGAAGATCGGAACGATGGGTTCAGGATGATTGGAGAAAAAAACCTTCAGAATATTTTCGTGATTTTTCAAATGCTGGTCGACCAATTCGAAATTTGCAAATTGTGTTGTCAGATTTAGAATTTAACGGAGATCTTTTCGAAAGTCTATTATATTCCATGCCTGATCGCCTTGAACAAGTTAGGGAAGCTAGTAATAGACATACGAATTACTGAAATTAAAAATTTGTTGCGTAGAATAAAATAATTTATGATGTTATAAGTTAGATGTGGTTTTGTTACGATAAAAAAATTAACCCTTCACCTCACAGTAATAAAAATCACACTGCTAAGGCAGAATTAAATTCTCTACAAAGCAGTATAAAGAACGTTCTTCTATCTTAATCAGATGGATTCGCAACACCCTGTATATTAACGTAGCGTGGATGATTAAAAAACAATCAATACAGAACGTTCAATTCGTTCAGATGCAACCCGAATTTTTTAAATACCGTATTTATTTGAATAAACGCCGCACTTTTGTTCCAAAAAAAGGAATAAACGCCGCCCTTAAATAAACGCCGCGGCATTTATTCTAGGATTATTAATAAAATAAATGCTGCGGCAATCTATTACATTAAATCTTGAAGATCCAACGTTTGAAAATGAAGAAGATGATTTAGCAATGAAAAAATCAGTATATTTGGATGAGTCAGAATTAAGTTCAGATGACGAAATTGTAACAGTTGAAATTCCCTAATTTATACCATTATCACCTACTTTTATAAAAATTTGTTAATAATAAAATATGCATTTATTGTTGAAAAAGTAAAAATTTTATTAAAATTTGCGGTGTTAAACTCGAAAATTAAATAAACGCCGCACCAAATGTACCATTGAAAAAATAAACGCCGCGGCGTTTATTCAAATAAATACAGTATAATACAAATATAACTTTAGTTTTTCGAGACATACGCAGGTCTGCTTATAAAAATTAGCTTACTTAGGCCGGCCTTCACTCTGCTTTAAACTCGTTCTGAAGGCATCTAGCCTGTCCCAAAGTTCGATAATTTTCAATTCTTCTTCAGCGAAATTAATGTGTTCCGGTACAATGGCTAGTGATTTAGGTGCATGGCTAGCCATGTCAGAAGGGTCAAATAGACACTAAAATTAGAATAAATTAATCTTCTTAAAACTTGAGTACCACAAGTGCCCATGGAACTTCTGCACTTTAGAGACTACTAAAATCATTCTGTTTTTTTAGGGTGTAGGTGTATCAGCGAATACAGTCTATCTTTTAAATGCTTAAATAATTCAAGTGGAAAGCAAGTGTACAAATTCATGTCTTTGCGATTTCCTGCTTAAGTGATGTTAACATAGAACTAGAAATTTGTGAGCCTACTCAACTAAAGATGTATTGGGCCAGAGAGTATCGGGTCGGGTCAGGTAGCAAAAATATCGAATCGGGTCACGGGTCGGGCCACAGACCCCTGACCCGATTCACGGGTCAAAAAAATTATGTTCAGTTCCTAAAATGGAACACGAACATATACTCGGCATGTGGCGTGCTTGTTTATTATTCAATTGTTTGGTGCAAATAACCATTGGAAAGGAGAAATCATTTGTCTTATTGTTTTTAAATACCAACTGCCGTTTTGAGAAATGAAATGAGAAATGGGAAATAAGAAATAAACAAAATCTTTCTCTTATAAAAGGGAAAAAATTACAATCGAATGATTTAAGAACGATTCTTGAAAATAAATCAGAAAATATCTGAAATGATAGCTAAAGATGATATGCCCCTCTTGTTTGCCGGAAAAATGGTTTTTTAAATATCATTTTTTGCTTAATCTCTCAAACTGCACCATGAAAACTTTCTTTCAAGTAAAAAATAATCGATTGCAGAAAATTGACATTGCCGATGCATCAGCCGCCCCAACGGGGTTATCAGCCGATGTCCGATGGGCAATACCTTCGGCATAAATCTATGCAAATCTAAACAAAATAAAAAAAAACAAAACAACACTTTGTACCGAAAATAAATTTTTTTCGTTTCTTCTTGAAAGCAATCAAAATCGTAACAATGTGTCTGCTTTCTAGTTTTATCATTTAGAATCATTTCAATAAATTGCATTTTTAGCTATATTTATACTTTCTACGGCTGGTATTGCCGAAAGAGGAGTAGACTAGCAAACTAGGACTATCAAGTCCAGGATTATGTCGACTTTGCGCCACTCCTAGTTTGCTCCTCATTTGCTACGCGGTTCCTATTGCCAAAGAAAGAGCAATCCTGGACTAGGCACTCCTGGACTAAACTAGATGTATTTCTATTTATAGTACACTCGCCGATGCGCGTGGCATGGAATATCGTGGGAACTAGCATGAGTACTACACATACAATAATTATGCATACAAACATACCAAAGGAAAGTAGGGTAGTTGTAGGAGTGTCAGTTCATTGTTGATGAGCATGAAATGAAAATGTTGATTGAGCAAGAAAAAGATCATATGAAGATACTTCACGAAAAAAGAATGCAAGCTTTGGATGCAGAAATTAAAGCATCCAACACCAATAATGCTTACTATTGCAAGCTTATGTCGAAATTACAAAAGGAAGATGCTGGTCAGGGTTCCACCTGGTGATCAATTGTGATTCTTCACAAAATTTTGCCCCCCCCCCCAGATTCCGCAACCAGATGAAAACTTTGCTAGTTTTGTAGGTAATTAAGTTTTGAAATGCAATTTCGCTGTCAAACGTTTATAGATAGATTCATAATAAAACATTGTTTCAGTTTAAATTAGTAATAAACTGACTTGATCTTCGGGCATTAGGGCATCACTTTTTAGGTCTTTCCAAGCCGTCATACAACAAATCAATTAAACGTCTCACATACATTTTAGTAAAACGATATCGAATATAAAATTCTTGATCATTATAGCGTTCAAAAAGATTTGTTCGATCAGCAAAATAGAGATGAATTCTCAAAAAATCGGCAATCTTCCAAAAACTCAACAGCCTCCATTATTACACAGACTAAATAGGACTTACTACTGATTTAATACTACCCCAATCAGGATTAAAAGAGTGGACTAAATCGGCAATATTTGCACCTCCTTTGCTCCACTTTTGGTCCACTCCTCTTTTGGCAATACCGACGAGGAGCAAATTTTAATACTGCTCCACTCTTGCGCTAGGTTCGCTACAGGTTTAGTCCGACTTTACTCCTGGACTGCCTTAATACTGGTT
Organism: Romanomermis culicivorax; assembly: GCA_963922205.1. Classification (NCBI taxonomy): domain Eukaryota; kingdom Metazoa; phylum Nematoda; class Enoplea; order Mermithida; family Mermithidae; genus Romanomermis; species Romanomermis culicivorax. The sequence goes on along the minus strand of CAWUHX010000007.1, from coordinate 866,297 downwards.
TACTCCTCTTTCAGCAATACCAGCCTACGACTGAAATTTCAATCATTGTTGGAACACTTAATATGAATCAGTATTTTATCTCAAAAGTGTTTTTGACATCATATCATTTAGTTACAATATTATAGAATAATTCTACATACCGTAAAGTGGGGCTACTTTGGACAAACTTCAACTTCAAACTGATGTAACTTTTGATACGACTGATCAAATTTCATGATTTTTTTTAAAAGATCAGTCATTAGGCATACAATCATCATACAGACAAGGGAGGATGCAACTTTGTTGCATCCTCCCTTTTTCTAAAAAAACCATGTGTCCAAAGTTACCCCATTCTTGGGGCTACTTTGGACGGTGGTAATTTTTCATTATAAAATGTTATCAAACTAATTTTTAACAATAATTGAGGCTACTTTGGACAAGTAGAACATTTTTAAAAAATAAAAAAATGCAAAACAACTTCACAACACCAACATAACAAAGTTACCACGACTTATAAGTCGTAAAGTCACTGATTTACGCGATGAGAATCATATCGAATCTTTAAAGGCACTAAATTTTGACTGAATACTGACGAGATCACTTTCACAAATCGAAAAAAATCGACTAGACACCGGTTCCGGAGGTTTTGAAAGCTTGAGCAAAATTTTTTCGAAAGGCACCCAGCATGCATCTTTTCTTGTTGGCCAAGTGAACTGAAGCCGCTAATTCCTTTAGATCTCTAGTTTCAACTGGGAAACCCCATTCCGCTAGCAGCAATACTGCTTCAACAATCCATGTTTCTTCTTCGGTAAAGACTGTTGGTTTTCCAACAGGTTCTTGATGCTTTTCCTTGGCCTTGTTTGCTAAGGTAGACTTAGGAATATTAAACGCTGATGCAGTTTCTCTCAACGGCATTCCATCTTTAACACACTGAACAGCATCAGCTAAGACGCTAGCCGAATAATTAATATAATTTAGAGCACCTAGCTTTCGTTTATAAACTCTAACCATTTTTAAATGCTGAAAAATATTTAAACCGTTTGTCCAAAGTTACCTCACGACCAACAGATTTCAAGTTTATCTAAAAAAACGACTCCTCCATGAATCATTATTGAACTCATGCTAAAACTGATAATAGAATCCTAAACTAGGTTGTTTGAGGATCAAAATGAAAAAAAATTAACGCCGGAACTTGACTTTTGAGCTTACACTTGCAAAAGTTTGCGTACAAACTTTTTTACTCAAAAAATTGTAATTTTTAAAAATGTAAATTGCTACAGTAAGACGATGGTTATAAAATAAGTCAACTGTACCAATATTGTTGAACAAAAACCAAACTACAACATGATATAAAATTTATTTGCAAGAACAAATTTACAAAACTTAGAAATCGCGCCAAACGAGAAATGTAAAATTTGTCCAAAGTTACCCCGCTGTCCAAAGTAGCCCCACTTTACGGTAAATTATAAAAATTGTACGATTTTTAAGCACACTTTTTCAGAGTGTAAGGCTAAAAATTATTTATCTAGTGATAGTGTCATAATGCATAGAAGGAAAAAATCATATTGTCATTAAAGTCAACATTTTACTTATCACAAATGACCAAAAAAGTCCTGAGATTTACATTTCCCAATAAATAATCACATGCGAGGCAGATTAATGCAAGAATTGCCATAGAAAATGATGATATTATCATTCATATATTTTTACATCATACAGTACGGGACAAATTTGTTGCAGCACCAGTAATCTTTTGGTGAATGTCTTGGCAATATACTGGGTCTTAAGCCGGGTATATACTTACCCGTACGCACGTGCGCCGCCGATTTTTGAGCGGGCCCCGCAATTTGCGGCCCGGAAATTGAGCGCACAATCGTGCGCCGCATTGCGGGTGCCGGGCGAAAAATCTGCAGGACCCAATAATTTTGCGCGTGCGGGCACGTAGGAACCATTTCTACTTTTTCACACATCTGTAATTCATGCGGATCAGGAACCACCGCTGCAGTTGAAGCTTCACACCGGGTACCCGAATTACCCGGGTACCCGGGTACAAAATTGAAAACCATTACCCGGGTACCCGGGTATACCCGGGTAATTCGGGTACCCGTTTTGTATCACGTATAATATGTAGACTTGAGAGTAGAGGTGTTTCATAGTTTTTTTTAGCCTTTTACAAGCCATGGCTTGTTGGACTGACAAAATGGCTTGTAGAATTTTTGTCCAACAAGCAAAAATGGCTTGTCAGAATTTTTTGAGTCATGTGTTTGATCATATCGGATACAGAAAAGATGCATTTTGGTGCATTTTAGAAGGTCATAATCTCAAAATTTTCCGGCACTTGGCGCTGGTCATGGGTATAATCTTAACTAGTTTCTATCAGGCGCGGCCATTAGCATATCATACTTGTAAACTATCGTTTTTTGCTCATGGCGCACGATTGTACTTGATTTTCCAGTCCTCCCTCACACCCACACGCGTACGGTTAAGTATATTCAAATGCGGCCCGCAATGAGGCCGCATGCACTTTTTTGGCTGAAGTATATTTTGACAACCTGCATTTTGGCCACACATTGGCAGGTCGCAAAACTGCTCTGCACGTGCGTAGGGGTAAGTATATACCCAGCTTTAACTGGTAGAAATTTCGAGATGAAATAGTGGATTACTGGTGCTTTACTGGTTGACAGTTTGGCAGCCATGACGCATTACTGGTCGATTACGCGTACTATTTATATGCAAGTAATCAATACAATGTCCGTAGTTTTGGCCTTCTTTGCATTTTTCTCCTTCACAAAAATATGTTCGTGAATATAAATGAAGCAAAAAGGAGAAACGGCGTTTTATTGTGGGCCCACTTAGCATTAAAGCTACTGTACAATTTTAGTAAAATTAAACTCACACGGCATGCATTAATGTAGTGCTTTCATCTATGTCTTGATTCATCCACCACTCATTTGTTCGTATTTATCCGTTTTTATCTTGAATTAATGACTTTTCCAAAAGCAATCAAAATGTGCCTTTTTTAACTTAACTATTACCGTATTACTTGAGCTGACTTGTTTACACTTTACATGAAAAATAATAACTAAAACAATATTGGTGCCTGAAGTTACAGAAAACTCCCATAAACAAAGACTGTATGGGTCTAAGTTGCTGAAATGTGCTGGTGGCCAAATGGACACACACATCAGAAATTAAATAACACACTATTGTTTATGGCTTATGACAATCTTGGGGGGGGCTCGCCGACATTTTCCGACTACCAGCAATAAAATAATTAAAGACGACCCATTGGTACGCACAGTATACATGAAAATAATAGCGTGGTGCAGGTTGATTGACACATGCTCCAGATATATGAACAAAGGAGCAAAGCTCGTTGTTTTTATAACAAGTTAATAAGAAGCGTGCAGCAAAACTTTTCCGATTCAAGTGCAACTGGTTTTGTTCCAATTTTAACGAATTTGTCTTGAAATTTCATGCAAGAATATATGAATTTTCATGCACGAATACACTAGTAGCGTATGGACTGACATGAAAAACATGAAACAACAGGTTTTCATGAAAAAATTTATTTCTCCAAAATTCTACATAAGATGTTGTACAACCTACATGCATAATGCGTGTATTTACAGAGGCTTACAATTTTTAAAAAGTAAGATGATTTGTGGATGAAATGCTTAAAGATGTGTCAAAAAATATGTAATTAAAAAATATAAACTCTTACGTTACGTTATTGACATGTACGATGGAAGTATGTATTTCTTTATGTATAAACAAAGCAAAAATATCCAATGAGACAGCTTCTGTTGAATTCCGGGTGCATTGTTTGATTTTTATGGGTGCATTATAGTACATATCTGGGTGCATTATTCGATTTTTATGCTTAACTTACTCTTTCTCTTGCGTTTGACCGGTTTAGAATTAAATTTTGAATTTCACATGATATCCTGTACATTTTATATTATTATTGCATGAAATTTCATGATAAAATCAATGAAACTGGAACGAAAACAGTTGAACTTGAATTGAAAAAGTTTTGCTCCACACTTCTTATGAACTGGTCATAAAAACAACGAGTTTGCTCCCTTGTTCATATATCTGGAGCAAGCGTCAATCAATCTGCGCCGCGCTATTATTCTCATGTATACTGTGCGTACTAATGGGTCGTCTTTAATTATTTTATTGCTGGTAGTCGGAAAATGTCGGCGAGCCCCCATACTTCAAACTTCAATGCACACCTATAATCGTCTTTTTGATGAAAGCCAAAAATAACTTTCGCTATGGTTCTTAAAAGGAACCATAAGCATAACGAACTATAAAATATTTTGTCAAAAAACTCTTCACTTGGGCTGCCATTTGCCTGAACACAGCCTGCTCAATGTTCACCTTTCCCAAGTAGGAAACTGAAAAGAATTTAAAAAGAAAACAAAAGCCACACAAAAACTGCACAAATTTCTTCTATCTGAAAATTGATGGTCATAATCTTTTCGACTTGATGACATTATAGTATGCGTCTTGAATTCCACCGTCAGAATCTAAAAATTTCTCCGTTGTGTAAAAAATAAGAAGGAACACATGGAGTAAGAATAGAAGCTGCACTTTTCAATATCTTGTACATTTATGCAATGCACGAAGGACATATACTCGAGTCCTACCTGGAAGACAGTTTCTGCAAATTACACCCAAAGCCGTGGGGTTTTTAGTGTATAGGTATAATTTTCTTCATACAAAGATTTTATGACCAATCTTTGAGCAGGCGATAATAAACTCTTTAAGTTCGCGGGTGGAGGGAAATGAACCCTGGTCATGTGATTGAGAATCAAGAGTGCTACCACTGGGCCAACAACAGGGCCAGTAATAACATGTTTGAAAGTTCTATATATCCTGACTGGGGGGGGACTAGTTCAGATTTGGGTTCCCGTCTGTTGCCCTTCTAAGCATACATGTAATTGGGGGGAAGTGCTATAGGAACCCCACAGAAATCATGGACCATATGGCTAGCCATTGGGTGACTGCCCCCAGGATTTTCCAATCCAATGGCTAGCCATATGGTAGCCATAGGGACCCCCATACTTTTGGTCGGAAAAATACTGAAAAATGTAAGTTTTTTGATTAAAAATGTCAATTTTTTAACGACAAATGATAAGAAACGTGAGTTTTGTTGGTGCTTCGCACTACAGATGCATTTTTTTCGGTTTTTTTAGGGAAAAATCGACTTTTTTCGTGAAAAATCGAATATTTTTCATTGAGAGACCCCTCCCTCCAAAATTTTTGGAATTACTGACTCCCGGCCCTAAAAAAGTCGCTCAACCCCCTCAGACCTCGAGGCTCTGCTACATGTATGCCTCTAGGGAACGCTTGGTTCTATATGTGGCCTATTTCAATGCTCTTACTACCTACATTTTTGGCCCCGCTTTTTCCATCGCAATGGTTTCTCTGATCTTCCTTTTGTAGGCATTAGGCTCTTGGGCAAGTAAGGTTGTATTCATACATGCACAGCATAGAAATTCTGCAGGAGGTCAGCTAAGACAGAGGGTGGAATACAAATTGTTTTTGTTCCTGATAACGAAAAAAGATCTCCGATAGGTCTTGTAATATCCAAGCAGCATATTCTTTATTTTATATTAGTCAGATATGGGAAATTATTTGCCTATACTGCACTTTTTAAAGTTTTAATGTTACTTTTTTGGACTTCAAGTATGCTTTATTTAGAAAAATTGTTCAACTACAGCATCATTCCTATTTTTATGACTCTCTCTTCTCACTTGCTCATTTTTCCTTTGTTATCTTCTGGATCATTGCTGGGGTGGTCAAATCTGCTGGGGGTCGGCAAGATTCTGCTGGGGGTCAATCAAAGTCTGCTAGGGGTCAAAACTCCCCAAACCCCCCCCCACGTGCATGTATGGTTGTATTGTCAAAATCGGGTTTACATCCACATGATAGGCAATGCCCTGCTACACAACTTTTCTCAAGGCTCAGGTTCTTAAGGGCATTTCCTGTGTCCTGCAATAGGGGTCTTAAGTGTTCTGCCCATTTCTCCTATGTATACTTTCCCACATGGAGCCATGGGCACTTGGTATACTACACACCGTGTATCTTCTTTGTTTCTAGGTGATGCTACTTTGCTGACTCATTTCCTGATTGTGTGTTTACTTGTAGCAACTAGTCGAACCTTGTACTCGAGCAGACTACAATTCCAAAACTAGGAAAGCAACCAAAATTTAAATTCTTCAACCAGCAAGAATTTTTACTTGGACCCAGAATTTTTTAATCACAGAAATGTCAAAGTTTTTTAAAGGTCGTAGAAAGATTCTGGGAAATTCGCCGACAAAAATCTTGCTTTTCGTTAAATTCGTCAAAAAACAAAACAGGATCAAAAATTCATCCATATGCTGTTAATCAAAAGTGTATCTGTAAGAGGTCCGACCAGTTGGGGGGGGGGGGATGGGTAAATCCGAAATTTGGGGGGAGGGGGCCGAAAAAAGTTGAAATTTTTCCCAAAAAACATACACTTTTTTGCAAATTTTCTTAATTTTGATACTTATCCAGTTTAGTCCACCTGGTACCTTAGCATCAACCGCTGGCCTCTACAATAAGACAGCTGGCGATTCCTGTTGAACAGAAATACGAACCTACTGTTCATATTTCCATTCGAGCATCACCAATCCAATTCAACAATCGACAAAGATCGGAGACCGAAAGAAGCGGAGCCAGCGGCGTGAGCTGAGGCACCGAGGGTGCCAACGCAGCGCTGCGCCTTTCGGGCGCATCGCATCGCTATGCCCCTAAGCCTAAGATTGTGCAAGCAAATTAATGCTTTTACTGATGTACACAGGATAACTGCTCAATTACTGTAGACGCCAACGGTTGACGCTGCGGCAGGTAGACCAAAGTGGATAAGTGCCTTAATTTTTTCCAAACTGGGGGGAGGGTTGGGTATATGGTTGGCCAAGTTGGGGGGGTCCCCCAATTACAGGTTATGATTAAAAGCTATAAGCATTAGCTAGAATGACATTTCCTGACGCGCACTGGAATAATATAGAAAAATTATGAATGAATTGAAATCTGGCGCGAAACACAGTTTTTTTCCTCAATCGACCATTTTTGAGGAATTTTTTTGGAATTGAGGAAAATTTTTTCGTACTTAGGCAACAATTTGAGGAAAATTTTTTTGATGGTTTTCTGTTCGGAGGTGCATTTTACGCGTTATAAAATTGAAAATTGTTGAAATTTTCCGGCCCTTCGCGCAGGATTTAATTATTTAATAATTTTTCTATTACTTATTATCAGGGTTGGCAAAAACCAAACTTTTGAAATTTAGACTTTTTGGTTTTTTGGTTCTTTAGTGGTTTTTTATGGTTTAATTCTTTAGAATGTTTGGTACATCAAAATAACTATGTAAAAACTGCTAGAAGCTCCCTGTATCATCTAAGACTAGTTAGGGAGCCTTAAAATGGCAGCTAGAAGTATTAATCTTATCGGAAGTGTCATTATTTTATGCTATAGGAAATCCCTATTATAGCAATAGAAATACAGAAATAGTGGGCACATAAGAAAGGAACCATGAGTGAAGAACATAAGAAAAAGAACAGAGCATGTGATATGTAAGGATCAAATTCAAGGAAAAGAAGAAAAATTACAAATAAAGAGAAATATACAATACACAATGTAAGTAATCAAAACTCAAAAGAAATCAACTACAGAATTGTATCAATGCATCACATACATACACATGCACAGAAAAGTTGAAATGACACAATACCCTTTTCGATAAGAGGGTTTTAAATTGATAGATTATTGCATATGTTATTAATATTACAAACTGCAGTTGAAGGTCACACATAGACATTTCAGATGTTTTCCAAATTTTTGCTTTTCAAACCTGTCTACAGCAGCAAATGGGTCTTATTATATATACTATTCTCGCTTGCATGATAGATACATATTTTTGTACGATTTTTTCTACTTAGTAGCGACGTCAAGTCACATAAAAATGAGCCTCTCAAAAGCTCTTCTCTTTGTTAACCTACAGTATGCTTAACTGATCTGTATAAAATTTTATTGTTGTCTCATTTATATTTTGAAATTTCGAGCCAAGAAAATTGAAAAGCTTACCGTTACGATAAATTCAGGATATTAAACTCAATCATATTTTATAACATTTTGATGATGATATGGATCAAGAGGTGTCACCCCGTATGGTCGAATTACACGCCACGAAAGATTTAGCATCTACTTTTTTGTGAGCAAATTATAGCAAAGTTGACTCATGTACTAAATGTGTGCTTGCAAGATGGATACAAAGGATATCGATTTATTTATATTACATCTTTTGAGTACGAAATGTATCATAAAAATACGACTTTTTTCTACTTTGTAGTGAAGTCAATTCAACTAATTTAATTGTTTTGTTGATTTAGATAGACACCAATACATGCCTAGAAGATCGACTAATGTGAAAAAACAGTTTCCCAATGATTTTGGAAAAAAACCAAAAAAACCAAAAAACCAAAGCCTTGCCAACCCTGCTTATTATGTAAAAAATTAGGTTGTTTTATGTCCTCGATGAAATATAAGAAATAAAGGTTATGCCGTTGAATTATTCTCTTGCTTGGCTAATGTAAAGTCACTTGAATATTTATTTACAAGCAGGTCATAGCTCGAAACTTTTTGCAGAAAAGATGTCGGTTTTTTTGACGGAATAAGATGCAAGTTAATGAGAAACGTTCAAAAAACACATCAGAAATGAATTTGAGCCATTTTTAAGCGAGGGAACTAAAAAATTGATTTTGCCTCATGAGGAAAAAATTTTTGAGGTTTTTCCTCAAATGGGGCAGAAAGTTTTGAGCAAAAAAAAGACTGGCACGAAAAGTGTCGAAAAATTTTCAATTTTCTCCATTTTGTAACGAGTCGCGTGAATGTGCATTTCCAGATAGGAAACCCTATAACCTAATCAAAAGGGTTGTAGGTTGCACTCTGCAACTTGATAGAAAAAATTTGGTTGCACGGGCCGAAATTCGATTGCTGAGAAGCATACCTGTAAGACCTAAAATCCGAAATTTGGGGGGGGGGGTAGGAACAGGGTTGGCAAAAACCCAGTTTTTGAAATCTTCATTTTTGGGTTTTTGGGTTTTTGGGTGGGTTTTTCTGGGTTTTTGGTGGGTTTTTCTGGGTTTTTGGTGGGTTTTTCTAGGGTTTTTGTTCCAGTTTTGTACTAATGAATGATCATTTTACTTAAAATATATATGAGAATGTTATTTTTAACGTATTAAGTGTATTAAATTGCTGAACAGTGTTCAAGACTGACTATACATTTGGTTGTAACATATTTACACGAGTCACGCGACTGCACATTGCACAACGATTTTATCGATTTGGCTCATTAAAACGATTGGCTGTTTATTGAATTTTTTATTGCATGATCTAAACACTAAAAATTGAAATGTCACTTTAAAAAATTGAAAATTACGGAAATCAAATTTCACGCATCGGCTTCGCTCACTTCATCAGATTCACAGTCAGGGGAACTTTCTAGCAGCCCAAAGTTTGTCTTAACGAATACCAGTTTGCGCACTGTTTCCATCGACAATTGATTTCGCAGCTTGGAATGTATGAAGCCAAAGGTAGAGAAGTTTCTTTCCGAAGATGCAGTAGAGACAACGAGCGAAAAAACCTCAATTAATTTTTTATACATGTAATACATTGAAACAAATAACATGTTATCTATGTGTACCTTCAGAGCGATTCGTTGCACCAGCGGCCAGTCAGCTCCATCTGTGAGCCAATACTCAAGGACAGACTTTTTCTTTTTGACGAGCATCTGGTCTGGTAGCGAAATGAGTTATTTTGTTTTTGTAATTTTGCCTCAATCATGTATTGCGTCAATTCTTGATACACAGCACTTTTTCGGTCAGCTAGTTCTGGATTTGCCACAGGGAAATTAACGATGAAATCCTCAATCTCGTTCTGGATTTGCCACAGGGAAATTAACGATGAAATCCTCAAATTAACGATGAAATCCTCATTTTAAAAGAATTAAGAAAAACCCAAAAACCCAAATTTTGTCAAAAAAATGCACCCAGAAAAACCCAGAAAAACCCAAAAACCCAAAAACCCAAAAACCCAGGTCTTGCCAACCCTGGGTAGGAAAAAGTCGAAATTTTTCCCAAAAAAGACCAAAAAACATACACTTTTTAGAAAATTTTTTTAATTTTTTCCAAACTGGGGGGGGGGGGTTGGGGGTGGGAAATTTTTGGGTATAGGGTTGGCCGAGTTGGGGGGGGGGGGCGTCGTCCCCCAAGTACAGGTATGCTGAGAAGTGCAAGAAAAAAATTTGGGCCATTCATTTTCTCGCTAAGCATTGCGGAGCGAGATCTGTCATCAATTTGATTGGTCGGAAAATTCATCAGTTTTTGGTCGTTTACTGTATCCGGTAGAAAACATGACGACCATATTAAAAATATCACAATTGAGATGACCGAGCAATTAAATCCAAATTTCTAAAATTTTCCAGATTGTACACAGCTTGTTGTAAGAATGTATAAGTTACCGTGTTCACATTTTATTCCGTATATGAGAATCAACAATTTCGATACATTGACTAACAACTGAATCACAGAAATGTTGAAAAATTTAAAATGGTTGGCTGCACTTGTTCAGCAGTTTCTTTGCTCTGCAGCTATTCCACTGGGCATATATAATTTTCTTATTCTCGACCATTGGTTTTTTTAAATGTAGTTTTTTCGCAATACTGGTCTTCCTTTTAGTCAAAAAACGACGTTGAGCTTGTAAATCCTAAATAACAAAAAAGGTTTTGCAATAGTAAAAGTAGGTTTTCTGCTTTTGAAGTCAAGACAAAAATTGAAAATCTTTAACAGGCACATACTTTGTTGGGTATAACTCGGGCCATAGTACAGGATTGGTTCGATCGCAATTGATTTTGGCGATTGTCAATACCATTCAACATAGATTCATATTCGTCTATTTGATTTCTCGATAAAGAATCAGCTGAATTGCTCAAAATAAGTAATTTAGATCGAAAATTTTTGTGTTTTTCGCTAATATCAATTTCAGCTGAAGTTTGTGGGCTATCAATGTCAACGGAAGTCGTTTAACAGAATAAGTTGTCATGTATATGACAGGACAGAATCCATAAGGACACAGAACCATACATGTAACAATGCTCTGAAGTCTGGGGGGTCGGATGACTTTTTGGGGCCGGGGGTCACCAATTCCCTAAATTTTAGCGGGAAGAGTCTTTTAGGGTGAATTAAACAAATTTTAATTTTTTTCACTAAAAATGCCTAAAAAGCGGTTCGAAAAATTATGATTTTTGTCTAAAGAACTGAGTGTCAGAAAAGTGGACATTTTTGACCATTTTTTGTTCAAAAATTGACAATTTTCAGTATTTTTCCAACCAAAAGTATGGTGGTCCCTATGACTACCATTGAGCCAGCCATGTGGTTGAAAAATTCTAGGAGGTCGCCCAATGGCTAGCCATACGGCCGATGATTTCTGGGGGTGGGTGTATATAGCACCTCCCCCCTAATTACATGCCTATTCGCAGAACATAAATGAAACATACCAAAGTTTGATAAATCAACGTTTGATTTTGGATATTGCTCTCTGGTCTTTACTTTGCTGTCGAAATTCATTTTAACAAAATGGACGTGTTTCAACATGCGACGGACTAGTGGCAAAAAAATAATTCACAATAAAAACCACAAGGAATGTGCACATTTACCAGCCTGATCGCTACACATTGGAATTATAACTTTTAAATTTTTTGACTTACTCCTATTTTTCTCTGATGCATTAAACTAGTTTTGAGACAATTAAAATTTTTATTTTTTTTACAAATCTAACTTTAATTAAAAAGATCAAATTCGAAAAAATTAATCTCAAGGACAGTTTTTTAATTCGAAAAAAATAAGTTGCTGCTCAAGCTTAGGCTTACTGTTTATGACGGAAAATTAATTAAATGTCGTGGTGGTCCCGCAGAAAAAGATCCATCCTTACTTCTAAATTGATTCAAAATGTTATCAATGTCGCGATCATCTTTCAATAATTGGGCAATGTCTTCTTACAATGTATTTTAATCCTGGACAATAAATTATCATGTCTGTGATGATCCAGGCAAGCTGTAACTTCAACTGGGCCAGCATAGTGATATCAAACAGTTGCAAAAACAGAACAATAAAACTCAATGCGGTTGGTTACATTCACCTAAAAAATTAAATAATAAATATTGTAAGTCAAGTTTAAAAAACAATGCTATTTAATATGGTCTACTTGAAAAAATTTGTTACATTGAGAAAACTAAAATCTTGAAAAAATTGTTACTTTCAAACATGATGCACAACATTTTTTCGAGATTATCTTCAAAAAATCAAGACGTGATCTTGAAAAAATATGCCATCTTGAAAAAAATCAAGATCCTACCTCGAAAAAAATTCAAGATAGGCAGCATATCAAGGAATGAAAATTTCTGAAACTAGATCTGCCTTCTAATGCACAGACGCACATAGGGGGTGTAGGGGGTAAACCATCCTGCTTGAGACCCTGGACATCCCCTGGCCCGGAAAAAGTCGTCGAACACCCCCTGAATTTTTTCCAAGAGCTTTTTGATCACTTCATTTATATTTTGTATGAAAAACGATTGAGGAATTTTTTTCTCACCCCACATCCATCGATAGAAAGTCCAAGGACCCCCTCAGGAAAATTCTAACTGTGTCTGCTCCTGCTTCTAAGTTTATATATATGAGAACCAGGGTTTTTTCCGCAACAGTCGTTCCGCATCTTGCGGAAATCAGGGAGAAAAATTTCCGCACCACCAGTAAAAACCACTAAAAACTTTAAAAAGTTTCCACTCTGTGCAGAAAACTCCCCAGAAATTTTCCGCACGACATCAAAAAAAATCCGCACTGTGCGGGAAAAAAATCCCTGACGAGAACCCCTCAAAGTGGATTTTTGAGGTCACAGCTCGCTGACAGAGGACATCCTTGGTTTTTACAACAGGTAGCTGAAGGGGGAGGCCATTCCCTACCCCAGGAACCCCACAAAGAAACGAAAATTTGCATCGTTCTAAATTACTGCATTTAACTTGAAAAACAATTTTCGATGTTTTTTTTCGCAAAATCTTATACTTGAATAAAAATTGGATTCTCCTTGCAAAACATGACGCCTCTTGAAATTTTTACGAAGCGTCTTGGAATTTTTGCGCTTCATCTTAAAAAATTGGGGCAGAATATTTTTTAGCAACGAAATCCAAAACTCAAGAAAATGTATATTTTTCGACAGCTTGTCACATGCAATAATCAATTCAGATAGAAAAAATCAGCAGAAATCAGGTTCAAGAAAAATTATGCAAGTTTTTTAGTAGTAAAAAATATGCAAATTATGCACCTTAGGGACCCCTGAATTTTTTAGCCTGTAAGGTAAATACAGCGTACATGTATAGGCAACCTATGCTACCTGGTTTTTCAACGTGTAAGGAACACGTGCAAGTTTACCCACCTCCGTCCATCAGCCACCTAGTGAAATCTGAAACGAGACTAAAAAGAAAAATTTTAGAGGCGAGGTATAGGCTATCGCACGGATGCGCCTGTAATGTGAGGCAATATCCTAGTTTAGATGCATTGATCACTGCTCATTCTCTTCTTTACACTGCTATTCCAGCATGGAACAGGAGTGGGTATCCTGTAAGGGGCACGGCGGTCCTTCGAAAAAGGACGACCCCATCTGTAAGTAAAGAAGAGAAGAACTATTTGATTAAGGGTCGGAGACCTCTGCATCAAGATGTGGGTCAATGAGATCTTGTGTAAAATCTCTGTTTGTTGATGGAATCAACAAAGGTGCCATCTCGATGACCTGTGAAGTGGAAGGTATCTCCTCTTCTTCTGTAGGCTGAGCAGATGACACGTAGCATCTAAGCTGATTGACATGTACAGTATCTTCTTGGTCAGTCTCAAGTCGAATGGTGACATTGGGATAGGTCACATTCGTGACAAAGTAGGGGCCATCATAAATGGGCAGTAATTTGGACGTTAGACCACATTTCCCGGTGGTGCGCAGTTTGAGCACCTGATCCCCAACTTTGTAAGAGACATCTCGTGCCATGCGGTCGTAGGACCTAGCATAAGCCGCCTGCGATCTCTCAATCCTGCTCTGGATCAAGGTCAAGGCATTCGTAAAATGCTGTTTGACCTCCATATCATAGGTAGAAACATCTATGATATGAGCCGGAGGGTTGAATGAGAGTGCTGCATCAACAGGTAGCATGGGTGTACGACCATACATGAGCTCAAAGGGTGAATACCCTGTGGACTCATTCATGCTAATGTTGACAGCGAACACAGAGTACGGCAGGTGTTCATCCCAATCAGTATGACCTTGGTGGACATACATACGTAATCGTGTAGCTAGCGTTTGATTAGCTCTTTCCACTTCTCCGTTTGTCATTGGATGATAAGCGGTGGAGTGGATTTTCTTAGTTGAACAAATGGAAGTGATTTCAGTCATCAGTTTGGATGTGAAATCAGTACCACGATCAGACTGAAGAATCTGCGGTGCCCCATGTCTGCAGACAATTTGAGTAACAAAAAGTCGAGCTATGGTTTGCGCAGTAATGTCGGGAGTAGCGAAAGCTTTGACCCATTTAGTAAAGTAGTCTATAAAGACTACAATAAAACGGTTTCCACTTTCACTAGTGGTCATGGGTCCCATACAGTGGACACCGACTCAGTGAAATGGACCCGTAATAAGGATCAGTTTCAGAGTTGCACGGGTCTTTTGTCTTGCAGGTTTATTCCGTTGGCAAAGATCACATCATTGACAAAAGGATTTGACGTCCGCACTGAGGGAAGGCCAGTGGTACCTGCGGGCTATAAGCCTTGCGGTACGTTTCGCACCAAAGTGTCCAGCAAGAATGTCATTTTGATGAGCCTCAATAATGGTAATAACCATTGATCAGGGGACAACAATCTTGTTGGATTGGCCTGTCCACTTCTGAAGGATGTTATCCAACAGGTGGTAGCCATTAACATCATTCTGATCACCATAGGGTTTTAGTGACCTAAGAATGGACGCTAATTCTGGATCCTCAAATTGAGTTGTGAGAAGGTCATGGTGCTGCGCATCCTGTGATATCTTTGCATAAGACTCAGACCTGGCCAGGTGCTGCACACCATGGGTGGTCCATTGGGATGAGTTTGCCAGGTGCTGCGCACCATCAGAGATCATCATAACTTCTCCCTCGGGTCTGTATAGGGGAGTATCATCGATACTCTCCCCGGCAAGGAAATTAGGATCAGGAAGGCGTGATAATGCGTCAGCATTACCATTAGACTGACCTTTTCGCAGCCGAATAGTCAGTTTGAATTCAGGTAACGCGAGGCCCCACCGAGCTATCCGGGACAAAGGGTTCGGTTTCTCTAACACAGCCTTGACAGCAGTGTGGTCGGTCTGGACGACCACCTCATGTTGAAAGAGGTAAGGCCGAAAGTGCTTAACAAAATGGACAACAGCGAGAGTCTCTAACTCCGTAATAGTGTAGTTCTTCTCAGCTGCTGTTAACCCTCTACTGGCGTACGCAACAGGATGGTCGTATCCATTTTCGTCTAACTGGCTCAGAACTGCTCCTATCCCTGAAATACTTGCATCAGTTTGAAGTATGAAGGATTTCGTAAAGTCTGGATGGCGCAGGACAGGAGGGTTCAACAACTGCCTTCGGAGTTCGTCGAACACCGCTTGCTGAGGTTTTGACCACTGGAAGGTAACTTCCTTCCGTAAGAGCTTGGTCAGCGGCTCGCTGAGCCGAGCGCAACCAGGGATGAAACGCCTATAATAAGACACCAGACCAAGAAAAGACTTGATGTCTTTAGCGTTTTGTGGAATGGGTAAATCCTGGACGGCAGCCAATTTGACTTTATCTGGCTCGAGACCTTTCTGTGAGATGCGGTACCCGAGATATTCTACCTCAGAGTGTGAAAACTTGCACTTGCTCAGTCTGAGCTTCATTCCACCCCCACGGAGATGCGTAAACACATCCATCAGGCGCTCAAGCATCTGGGTGTGAGAGTTCCCGAACACAAAGATGTCATCGAGATAGGTCAGTGCAGTGCGCCACTGCAACCCTGTAAGAAGCAGATCCATGAGGCGTTGAAACGTCCCAGGGGCATTGCAGAGACCAAAAGGCAGATAGTTGAACTCATAAAGTCCAATAGGTGTATTAAACGCCGTTTTCTCTTTGTCTGCCTCGGCAATAGGTATAGACCAGTAGGCATTAGCCTGGTCAAGGGTAGTAAAGTATTTCATACCCTTGAGTGTGTCCAGGATATCATCAATCCGTGGGAGAGGATAAACATCCTTTTTCGTAACCTCGTTAAGACCACAAAAATCAACACACATCCGGTGTGACCCATTTTTCTTGCGAACCAGAATGGTGTTAGTAGCCCAGGGAGAAGTGCTAGGCCGAATAATACCTTTTTCATGGAGCGCCTTGACTTCTTGTATGATGAGATCCTTTTCCTTGGGCGCGGTGCGGTAGGGGAAATGGCGGACTGGTTGAGCATCACCCGTGCTGATCTTGTGGTGCACAAGGTCAGTGGAACCAGTGTCCTCTTCATCAATAGCATAGAGGTCAGTAAATGCGACCAGTAGATCGAGCTATGCTGCTTTATCCTGTCAGGAGATGTCTGAAGATATCACAGCATTGGCTTCAACCCACTTACGGTCAAGAATGGTATCTGACTTGACCGCTGATCCCTGTGAGGAATCAGTATGCATCTGCACATGACCGATGGTCGTGTGTGGGTAGAGAACCGCTGAGTGTGTACTTGGGTTAACTACCTGTAGGGGTATGCGACCATTGGTCACAGTACTCACAGTACCAGCAAAGTATACATTGCGTTGCTGTCCCAAAAGAGGCTTAGGAAAGAAAGCTACCTCGGGCACAGTTGCATACATTGAAGGTACAGGTGCAGTGAATTGCGTTAGCGAGCGAGGCTCAAGGACAATCAACTCCTGCAAGGGTAGTGCCCCAGGAGCAGAAGGTGGATTGTGGATGAGGCCTTCACAGGGGACTGGAAGTTCCTTGAACTGAAGAAAGGATTTCTCCCAGTTCAAACTGACGCAATTGAAACTTCCGAGGAAGTTCGTCCCCAGGACCAGTTCAGCCGAACAATTCTCTTGAACTTGGACTTGAATCTGTTCAGAGACATCAGCCACTGTTACCCTGACATAGGCAGCCCCTAGCAGTAGAATCAGAGACCCATTGGCTGCTATGGGGGGAGCCCTAGTTTCTGTGAGTACCAAGTCGGGTAACTGGACCGCCAACTTGTGATCCAGGAGCGAGAAAACTGCTCCAGTATCAATTAGAGCTTTGGCCTCTACCCAATTGTTCAGTAGAACCTTGATATGAGGGGTCCTCATTTCAGTGGGGTAGAAAGCTGATACTACATGACCTGGGTCAGGCACAGAGTCATCAAAGCTCAACTGTGGCGCATTGGTTCGCTTCGGGATGGGCAAACCAGTGCGTCTGAGTAATCCTACCAGAGCATAACCAATCGATGTTTCCGCATTGGTCCTAGGAGTAGGATTGACCTGAACAGTGAGTACATGATCTGATCTTTCTCCTGAGCTGCGAGTAGCTCCTAGTGATTCGACCTCAGCATCAGAGAGTGGTGGCACCTCTAGTACAGGGGATGCAGGTGCATCAGAATCACTAGGCTCACGAAACCAGCCTTTCTCTAGTGTAACTGGAGAATTTCCAGGTGGTTGCCTAGGACAGTTTGATCCTGACCTGGCCATAAAATGACCACTAGCCCGTCTAGAAGAAGTTCCGCTTCCACTGGTCGACCCACGTGATGAGGCAACTGAGGAAGCTCGCGAGGGTGGCCGAGAAAAGGACCAAGTCCTTGATCTTGATCGGGACCCGGACTGGTACGAGGCCCTTGATAGTGAACGTGTGTTCTCCCACCAGGGATCGACCTGATCTATCTCAGCCGTAGTCAAAAGAAGGGGTAATTCTACCGCATTCAATCGACAGACATGTTGTTGGTAGTCAAACGTAGTATTTTGGAATTGTTCGAGAAAGTCCAATCCGAGAATCAGATCGACCGGTGCCCAGAAAGGAGACATAGTCTTACACACATGGAGATGTATATCCACTCTTGTATGTGGCTGACAGGTTCCCGGCAACATGATCTTGTATGGTCCTGAAAGGAGAGTATGGACAGCTTTACCATTGATACTCATCAATGGGTTAGTCATGATGTTGCTGGAAAGCCATCGCCGCCTTCGGACTCTCTTTGATCAGCACTTTGTGAAGGCGTTGACTAATGATAGTCCGTGGGCAACCAGTATCAAGGA
The DNA here is from genome assembly GCA_963922205.1 of Romanomermis culicivorax. NCBI lineage: Eukaryota > Metazoa > Nematoda > Enoplea > Mermithida > Mermithidae > Romanomermis > Romanomermis culicivorax. Next base: position 847,949 of record CAWUHX010000007.1, on the reverse strand, counting down.
AAGCAGGAGTTTCCTTGAGGTCAACTAGTACGACAAAACACGGGGTGATCCTGTCTAACTGAGTTGGCACATCGTTCTGTATGTATTGAAAACCTACCCAACATTGAACTTTCCGGAGGAGGTTCAACAGAGAGTATTGGCTAACAAACCAAACCTGTCTTTTCCGCAGGCAGTAACTGAGGTAATAGGAGATCCCAACGTAGATGAGAAATCCTGTACCGGCCAGTGCTGCTAAAGCAATGAGTGTGTTAAAGATCAACTGCACTGGTCCACTCAAAAGAGACTGTAAGCCCTGCATGAGGTTGTGCTGTTGGCCAGTAATCACATGGTTTGCTGCCAGACCAACACCTTCCAGTGAGGATTTGATGTCAGTTCCTACCCCTGCAACCGCTTGATAGATAGTATCTGGTTGGAGGGATAGACCAGCAGTATAGTTTACCAACTGGTTTAAGACTGCTTCAATTTGTTCAGTCTTGTAAACGTACTGTTTAAAGAAAGCATAACATAAAGGGGTCATCGCCAACTGATCATGGAAGAGTGCAGGAGCGTCAAAGTGAGTGACGTTGAAGCGTTGTTTCCAGAACAGCTCAAGCGGAATGTGGCTCACATGGACCATGCCAGACTCAGTAAACCAGCCAGAGTGATTTCCGAAAATCCCTGTAAAGGGGTGGTCACACGGCACCTTTGGGCTGAATTTAGTGATATCTGGGCCACCAGGGGTGGCAAAATAAATGGTACCGCCAACCTGTACGGGTAAATACTGGTAACAGGTGTCCCCCACTCGGTATGAATGGTAGACATAAGTGGCGTTGACCTTTTGACACGGCCATATCGTCAGTGCTTCACCCGTAAATTCCGCGGTCAGATCATTCCTTTGAAGGAATGCCCGGGCTCCTAGTGTAGAGTCAAAACGAAGCAACTGCCAAGTCAGATCAAGGTAGCCTTGAGCATGAGAACACAACTCAAGCCACATGAATCGAAAATTGTTAATTTCCGACTCTTTGATCTGCTGAGCCAGGTAATTCAGTTTGGCATTGACGGGGTCAGGATGGGAGTCCTTTGCCAATCCAAACAACCTTTGGGTCAAATTAAATCTTCGGTGGATGTGTAGAAGAAGACCCTGATCCCTTCTTACTGTATTCGACCGGAGGTCAGGACACAGCCGAAACACACGAGAGTTTCCCAGGATCTTCAGGGCAACCTGCAAATCATCGATGGTGATATGGTTCCCTGATACAGACGCAGTGTAATTACCCTGTGGTCAATAATGACACTGTGCTGTAAAGTTTGTGGCAGGCCAAACAATTACCCCGTCAAGAGTAGTGCATTGACCTGCAGTGGGACTGCATCCACCTACATCTCATAAGGTGCCTAGAGCTGTAGTGTCATCCCACGAAGCGACCTGTCCCTCCTCGATGAAGAGGTTAGTCACTGTCTTGCAGACATCATTGCAGCACCATGAGTACATCACCTCCAGTGTTTGGTTAGTGCTAGGACGTATTTCCACGAGTTTTTGTAAACCAAACACCTTTGTGCGATGTGCTAGCGTACACGCCGCAGGCGCTAGATGCTGAGTGGTTATGAGGTCTGCAGTAATGCCCCTAGATCCGAAAAAACCAGTATTTGTGCATACCTTACGATTCCGCAAAGTACATTTCCATGCTTTAGTCGTGATTGGATCAGAAATAGGTACATATACTGTAACATTCATGTGTCGTGGACTCCAAGAAGATTTTGGTGGTTCGCATTCAACTTTTTGAGGTAACTCAAGTGGATGACTGCTTCTTGAAAGACCACAAAACTGGTATTGAGTAGCATGTGTTGCAGAGCTCATTCCTAAGAACAGTTGTGTTACGAAGGCCCAATTTATTACAAACAAAAGATTTACAAACGGTGTTTGCAAATTTACACCAAAATTTACAATTTTCACCCGTCAGGCGGCTTCATTCTTCGAAGTCATTGTCGTCGGACGACATGGGCTCCTCTCTGGGGAAGTCGATGACCAAGCCTCCGCAGGGGTGGACTTCTCAAAGAACGCCAATCTTCAGGGACCGCGGGACGGTTGCCGTCGGAAATGGCGACGCCTCGGTGACGTTGACGGCATTGTTAACAGCAGGCAATGGTTCTCCAAAGGCGTTGGCGACTGGTTGCTGTTGCGCAATCGCTGCCAGTGTTTGGGCTTCGGTCGTCGTTGTTGTTGGTGACATGGCAACCACTGCTGTGGGCCGCACGTTGCGACTGGCCTCCTCCACAGCGCCGTGGATGGCGTCCACTGCCGGGGACGATAGTTCACCGTCCAACAGGATCTTGTCCACCGGGGTGGCGCGAATAGTTCCGTCGGCGATAAACTTGAGCGCCCGTCGAGCGACGTCGGGTCCCAAAACTCGCAACACCATCGGCGCGGATAGCATGACTTCGGCGGCCGTAAGCGCCTCAACCTCCAACGGCTCGTTGAGTAGCGCCCAGGGGAGGTGCAGATACTTTTTGGCCAAATCAGTTGACCAAACAGCCCGCATCACGTCGGTGACGGATGAGGAATCTGTAAACAAGAAATCGTTAAAGCCGGTGACTTATAAGGACATCTGATTTCCAGATCAGAAACGTCAGAAAAAGAAGGTAGTTTACCTATCAGATTCATCCATTCTAACTGACCGACGACCTCCAACGCGGAGTCCGTAGGAATTCCGGGCAGCAGTCCCTGGTTGGTAACACGTGCCAGTGGCGCTGTTGTACCTTCCATCCGTCGATACGACGCTATTACGCTGACGTTGCCAGTCATTTTCGGTGTCGTTGACGGGTTTACGTTGACCGGCGTTGTGTATTTCGGTGGCGGGGGCGGAAAGGCTGACGACGGAGTTGATGCCGAAACCACTGCGGCAGCTGAAAACCCAATACTGATTATACAGACAGGATGACACAGTTGTGAGTGATCCGCCAGATGTTCAGCCAGAACTTCATCATCCAGATCAAAGAGATCTGGGTGAAGAAGACCGTCGGTAGCCCCTACAGCATTATTTTGCCGTGGGGGTGACCGATATTGGTTCCCTGTCCCGTGAGGAGTTGGATTAGCATATCGCCGAAAATTTCCACTTGCCCCCTGAGGAAAGTAACTAGAATTACCAAAATTAGTCTCACCAGGCAATGTCGAATTTCGATTTGGGCAAGCCGTAGCCCTGTGCACTCGTAATTTTCGGCAATGCGGGCAGGGTCTGTCGCATCGGTCAGTCGGGTGCGCCCTCGTTCGACAAAAATAGCAACGGCTGGCGCCGGTGGTGGTGGCAGTGCTAGGGCCAGCGCGATTGGGATGTTGGGCCCGGCAATTAGCATCGTTGTGGGTGCAGCGTCCATGGTAGGAGCACATCTGTAAATGTGCCCCTGACGGGCGATCCCCGGTGGTTTGGACACGCGTCGACCGCATGGATGACGGCCTCGAATTTCTCGAAGGCGGCACCAATTGCTGAGCCGTAAGTCCGGCAACGTGAGCTGTAAGCCGGGCCATCTCCGATTGTAAACGTCGAATTTTGTCCGATGGCGTTACCGACGGACATTGAGTGGTGCCCCTTTGATTCCACATTGACCTGACGTTGTCGGCGATCCCTTGTTCTGAAGAGAAAACAGCATTAGATGGGGCAGTATACCTAATCTCATCTCGAAAAATCTGTGATTCCACGTAACAGGCTGCTTTTAGAGTCTCTTCAAGAGTTGTGAACTCCCTGAACTTAATACTATCTCTAAGGACTGGTTTCAACCCTCTCAGAAAGATAGGTTTAATAATAGAATCCCTAATGTCAGTCACGAGATCCGGATAAGCCACCCTGGACAGTCTCTTAAGGTGCTCAAGGTAGACTATCGCCGACTCAGTCGGCTTCTGCAGGCGATCTTTAATCAACTGCTGATGCAGATCTGAGTCACGCCCTACTGGAAAGTCTCTCCTAAGAAAAGCTGTGAACTCTTCATAGCAGGTAGGCTGCGGAGTACCATTGCTAAAGTCCCGGTAGGATGCCAGAGCAGGACCCATGAGGCAAGACTCCAAGAACGCAATTTTATATGCATGATCTACTTCTGTTACCCCTTGAAGTGTAAAGAAGCAGGTCAAGTGAGATATAAAATCGGTAATGGACTCACCAAAAGCACGTGAAAAGGCAGGAGGGGCCATGAAGCTGGACACACGAGGGTGCCTTCTGCCATTCATAGCCTCCAGCTTTTGGTTGAGTGGTCCAAGGGCATTCTCAAATGCAGCCTGGACCTTATTCTCAATCTGTGAAGGTGAATCAATTTCTGACTTCATAGATGAGAATTCGTCTTCCTGTAAGGTATCTAAGACTGATGATCGTGCCTGTGAAGTTATTCGATCAAACTGAATAGAGAGGGGCTCACTTGTCTGCTTAAGCTTAGTACTAAGGCGACAGGAATGTCTAGGTGTCTCTATTTTGTAGAAGTGAAGTAAGAGTTACTTTTGTAGTCGCGTGGCGAGGAAGCATGGGAAGTAGGAGATCATTTGCGCGACGGTGTGTTGAGGCTGTAAAGACTGATAATCGTGCCTGTGAAGCTATTCGATCAAACTGAATAGAGAGGGGCTCACTTGGGGCGATGTGGCATGGGAATTACGAGATCGTTCACGCGAAGGCGTTTTTGAGGCTTTAATGCTTGTTCTTTACAATAACTAGCAGCCACTCAGGGATGGGGCTAGAAAAGAACAAGGTTTTAGCTCTCAGAACAGCCAGGAGAAAAGATAGGTTGACTCAGAAGGGAATTTATCTGGTCACCTACGTAGTTAAAGAGGGGATAACCCAAGTGTAAAGAGAGGGAAAATTATACCCAAACTTTAGAGATGAATGGGGCAAGCCCCGGTTATTTGAACCAAAAGTAAAATAAATTTGAATAAAAGTGGTGGAACTCCAACCATAAAATTAAGGGATCGACATGAGGATGTACGGATAAATCCACTCAAAAGGGAATTTTATTTGGAGGTCAAGTCCAGTGTGCTAGTTTACAAACTTTGGGATATGGGAGGGCTCGTAACCGACAAAGTCCTACTCACCAGGAGTAGCGCATGGAGTAGCTTAAGAGTTAATAAGTAAAGGGGGACAACTTAAAGTAAACTTAGTGGGTGCAAATAGATAGGGACAAAATTAGTTTACAAACCAGACTACACAAAGGGGATGCGCTATTACGCAATCGGCCTCACTCACTAGGAGCAATTGCGAACTCTGAAAAGTGTGATGACTAGACAGGAGGATCCCGGGAGGACGTCATTCGTGTGTATGCTACAACCATGCCCAAAACGGGAATGCGCATTTCGAACAGAACGGGAACTCTCCAGGAGTATTATATACAGCTGGGGGCCGGGTTTCCGTTCACTGAGATGAAGTGAGGATCGCAGGTCACCAGTTGGAGATAAAGAGCACCAGGTATGGAGGTGCTATTCTGACACACTCAGTCAGTAAAAGGGCATGGGGGTCCTTGGCCCAGCTGTGCCAAAATGGAGGTGGGGAAATGCAGGCTTCCTCCTATGAATCGAGGCTAGGCTCAATGCATCTTGAGATCAGGGGTACAGTCTGTCTCGAATAAATGAGTGTAAAGCGAGGGGCTAAGGCGGACTTAGTTGTAACGTGTTTAGGCGGACTCGAACACCTTCGCTCAGGCGGACTAGCGGTTATATTATGCTAAGGGACAAACCAACGGAGGCGGGCTCAGGATTAAGGGCGACTCTAGTGCGGACATTATTAGGCCAGCTAACGAAGGCGTTTGAGTGTAAAGAAATGAATACAGGAGGGTCTTTTACACTTTAGGCCCAACCAATGGCTGTGCCATAATTCCTGAGGAATTATTCTGGTGGGGACACTAAAGAAGATCATAGATGAGAAAGAAATGCGAGCATTTAGATAAGAAATTTACAAGAAGGTTGTCAACCCTTGCGATTGTCAGACACAGGCAGTACTGAGTGCAAATGCCTAACAGTTGCGTAAGTTGAACAACGGACCCAGCTGAGGCCGAGTGTAAACCTGTTCAAACCTGCAGTTAAAGCTTTGAAGGTGGTCACATGCTGATCGGTAGGTGCCTCTACCCTGGCGGACAAGATCAGTATCACGGACCGAGTGCATCTCAGGTGGAGTGAGCATGTATACTGGTGTTTCCCAGGCACCAGTGACACACAGACACAACCCTTGGACAAGAGCCGTAGGTGAGAATGTAATATTCCAGCAATCACGTAGGACTCAAGTGGCATCTTGTAAACCCACAGTAACCTGGTGCTGATGTCAAAAGTCTCATATTGCAGTATGTACGCCAAAAGTAAGAGCTTACAGCTACAGACTTCTTACGGCAACACGGAGCATCGCCGTTGCTGACGCCAGAATAAGACTGTAAAGTCTTAATTCCGATACTGGAATAGAAACATTATCATTGTGGACATCAGTAGGTAGGGCCCCAAGGCCAGCAACCCTGCTAGGACAACACGGAGCATCTCCGTTGCTGACGTCAAAAGGTAATAGCTGAGTCTCAGTTATCCTACGATAATGATATGAGATGCCGTTGTTGCAGACGCCAGATGTGGGGTTTGTAAGGCCTCACATCTCGGTACAACAATGCGATGCATTGTTGTTGCTGACGTCAAGGACTGAAGTCGGAATAGACGACCAATCCTAGTGCAACAACACGAGCCTCTGCTGTTGCAGACGTCAGAAAGACAGTGCCATACAGTCACCATCCCGCAATAACAACCTGTTAGGTTGCCATTGCTGATGTCAGAGGTAGAGCCGGAGGGCCACCCACCCCTTAAAGCAACAGCAAGGGATGCAGCTGTTGCTGATGCAGGGGGAGGACACGGAGAACCATCAACCCCTTAATGGCCACATGCTATGCAGGAATTGCTGACATCAGAGGCATGACCCCGCTAGTCACGCCTCAGTGCAACAGCAGCATGTGAGGTAGTTGCGGACGTCAGAGGTAGGGTCGCTCGAGACACATCACCTCATAACAACAACCCAATAAGTAGTTGTTGCTGACGTCAGTGGTCACGATCGGTAAGATCCTTACCACGTGCAACTACCTAGAGAGAGAAAGAAAAGAGAAGAAGACTGTGCAGTAGTGGAAAAAATGATAAAAATGACCTACTGAACGGTTGCCAACTATGACGTATGTGTGACCGATGAAGAAAAAATTTTGTTTTTGATAAATTTGAATAGAAGTGGAAAAGAGAATGTTTTGTTTGTTGTTGGTAGGAAAAAGGATGAATTTCAATTTGTTTGTTTAGAAAAAGGGAGAGAGAGAGAGAAAAAATGGGTTATTAGTTTTTACTTGAGTTGATTTTTGAGATAAGAAAATTTGTTGGGTGAAAAAATTATTATAATTGGGTCACACGCTGAAAAAATTATTATAATTGGGTCACGAAAATTTGGAATTTTTACGGATGGCGGTGGCAACGCCGAAATTTCTCTGACGCCGGTTTTTGGGGGTTTTCATGATGAAGGGAAGAAAGAACAAGTGAAATTATGCGTGGGAAAAGCGCCAAAATTTGGAAGAGCCTCCACAGCGCCGCGCCCTTGGGGCGCAGCTGCTGTGGAGGCTCTTAAGGAAAAATAAACTCAAATTAGATTTCCAAATTCGTTGACTTTCAACAATGAAGCGCAATCAGTGTTTTTTGTGCCAAAACATGGTTTTTGGCACAAAAAAATTTGCGGCGGCCACTGCCATCCGTAATTTACCCGAAAATTTGTTCAACAATGCTTGTAGATTAGGCTTTTAAGTCGAACATTTCAATTTTTTCTCTAATTTTAATGAATTAACTTCTTTAAAAACACCGGAAGGCTTGAAAAAGCTCAAAAACAATGTGATAAAGCGTCTGTGATAATTTTTAAGCCAAAAAACGAGGATTTCCAGATTTGTGGAAAAGAGTTCGTGGAAAAAAAACAGTGTCCAGAATAACGTGAGTTAGTTCTGTAATCAAAATGTAATCAAAAAATCGGACTTTGGATAAATATTATGCATAAAAACTCGAAAACATTGTTTTCGCATGTCAAATGTCATTATGCATCCTACTTACATCGTAACGTTTCAAGAATTCATTTAATTGAAGTTTGATCTTGTAAATATTGAGTTATCACACGATGTGTTCCCAGTTCCCATCGAAATTTTTGTTCTACATAAAAGCTGACCGTGGTTACAAGGGTTTTTGAAATAAATATTTGAATAATCGATTTTCCAGCGTTGCAAAATGTCAATACACAAAAAAAAATTTCGGGCGCCAAGCGCCGCAAAGATATAAACAGATTTTCGGGCCCCCACCTTTCATCAAAAAGACTTAACTTTTCGATTTCACAAATTCAAAGTCATTATTATGCCCTTGGATAGTTTGCTGGAAAATTTGTTTCACAATGCTCGTAAATTAGACTTCAATCAAACTCTAAAACTCCAATTCTTATTCAATTTCAATGAATTAATTGCTCTAAAAATGTTAGAATAATTGGAACAGATCATTATAGCTCACTATGAGCATTTTAAAGCGAAAAAAACGACTTGGGGAAAAAATTTCGACCCTTTTCAAGGCCGGCGGAAAAAAATAATGCCTGAAATTTTCCAGGGCTCCATCTTCCGATGAACATACTTGATCCCGTTTCAACCCCAAGTTTTATTTCATCCCCAGATGAAACCCGGAGCACAGAGGACTTTTGCTCAGCACCGCCATTGCAGATTTGTCGGAGTCAATACTCCAGACGATGTTCTAATATTTCTGTTCAGATTCGAATTTGAAAATAAAGTTTAAAAGTTTGTTATATGAGATCTAGAAAATCGAAGTTACTGTATTGATGGCTTTACGCTGTGACGCTTGTGGGATGATTTTGGGTACGTATTTTTTTCATCATCTCCACTTGCCGAGATCGTTTATTCATTGAGTTGTTTGTAAATTGTGTTTTTGTAGGCTGAAATAAAATTTGATGTTTCTTTCTTCAACATTCATACTGCTTACAGCCATTCAACCAGAATACTTGGTTGGTGGTCCATTTTCAACCCATTTTTGAACCCAAAAAGCCGTCAGCTGCCTCTTTCTCCAGTGGGTCTGCTGTCTCCCTCAAAATTTTAGGGCTGCTCAAGTCATCTCACCAAATGCTGATGGCTGTGAGCAGACTTTAGCAGTCACAAGTAATGCTGTGTATTGCTCACCAGCACTGCTCAGTGACTCATGTGCAGTAAAATCTGCCTAATGTTCAGATAAACTACAGAATCAAATCAACTTCAGCCAAAAGAAAATTCAAACATAAGTTAAATTTATTGAATATGAATCTTTAGCTTTTCGATTAGAATAAGTCAACTCAACAGGATAATCATATGAATCGAATCGAATAAAGTTGAGAAGTCTCTTGAATTGAAGATTTACGATAGCATTTGATTTGTTTGTTGTGTGATCTCATCTCAACTCTGTTGTCAATTGCCAGAAAAGGCTGCATTGTAGTTACTAAAGTTGGCTCAACTACATACCTGTAAGACCTCCGATCAGTTGGGGGGGGGGGGGGTAGGAAAAAGTCGAAATTTTTCCCAAAAAAGGCCAAAAAACATACACTTTTTGGCAAATTTTTTTAATTTTTTCCCAACTGGGGGGGGGGGGGGGGGGTTGGGGGGGGGAAATCATTTTGGGTACTGGGTTGGCCAAGTTGGGGGGGGGTCCCCCCCAACCCCCCCCAAGTACAGGTATGCTCAACTATCATTTTGATTGTTAAATCTGGAATAAACATTATTCCTGAGTTTTCCAACCTAAAAAAAGTCATCAACCCAAAGACCCAATGCTCGCCAACCCTGAGTCCGAGCGGGGGGGGGGTAAACCCCGATACCTGAGACCCTGGTCACCCCCCCTGGCCAAAAAATCGTCAAAACACCCCCCTGAACTTTTTTCGAGACAGCTGTTTTCATGATTTTTGTGCATATTTTGTATGAAAAACAGGCTTTTAGAACTTTGTTTTTCTTGCTCACCCACCGCCTACCCCCTGGGAAAAGGTTCATGGCCCCCCCTGGAAAATTCTTGCCGTGCATGTCTGAATCCGACATGTCAAAAATTCCGAGTCCGAGTAACACCACTATAGTAGGGTAGGACGGGTATCCGAGTCTGAGACCTCGGGTATCCGAGCATTTTTTCAAGTCCGAATCCGACCTGCCAAGAATTTTAAGTCCGAGTCCGACCTGTCCAAAATTTCTAGTCCGAGTCCGATTGCACGAAAAATCTGGGTCCGTCCCATCCCTAGAAATATTTTCCAACGCTATTAGAACATCAAAATGCAAGATTTTCTTCCAGTGCTAAGCGCTGGAGCCAATACCAATTTTCAAGTCCGAAGCAGAATCTTTATCGCGCTTATTTATGCTTTAGATAGTTTGAGCAATCTCTTTTGATAAATAGTTATGTTTGGGGAATTACTGGCTATAGATTATCATAGATTATAGATCGAAAATTGAAGAAAAATGTTTCACCTCTTTCGCCAGCCAAGGGGTGAAAAGATCACGATCGATAATCTACAGTTGCAGAAGAATGTGTCCAAAAAAATGAATTTTCGGACGTTTTAGAGACATCAAAATCTAGAATTTTCGGCGCTAGGCGCCAAACAAGTTACTTTTGCCAGTTTTTTGATTTTTTCCCAGACTCAGGAAAGTCAGTTTTAAAAGTCAGGAACTGACGCGTAGTGAATAAAATACAGGGGAAGTAATTTTCAATCATTTTTCTAATGAAACTAAGCGAATTTATCAATTTTGGAGTGAGCGGCTATTAAACTTATCTGCAACCAAATTTTTTCCCCAAGTTGCACATTGCAACCTGGCTTGTGCAAAAATAACTGATAATTGATTTGAATAACGACTGATCTAATATGTAAGTCTTATTATCTTGTGTGTGATTGAGAATGTTTCCAAAATGACATATCGTCTAGGCGTGTACTGTGATTTCGAAGAGTGTCTTTGAATAAATTTGTTGAAAAAACATTGTTTTTATACTACTAAATTTGTTTGAATTTATGGCCTGTAAAGTTTGGAATCTAGGAGCTAATTGGCCTGTGAGAAAAAATTAAAGAAACAAAATTGAAAAAAAGAAAAAAACGCATTTTTGAGCGCTTGCTGACCCCTTCCCCCAAAACCTTGTAAAGTTAACTACTCCGTCGCCTTAAAATATCTTTTATCCTGTATCCAACTAGTGGAACATCTTACGGCTATGGTAAAACGCGGATTGAGAGGGAAGGGTCTCCCGTTAAATATATGTCCGACCAGTTAGGAACACGATAAAGGCCCCTTTTGGAAGGAGTAGCTTTTTTGGAACACTATCTTTCAGCTGAAAATCTCAAAATTTCCCAAATTTACTGTTTTGAATTGGTTTGACACTTAAGAAAGTCAACAACGGCACATTTTTAAAGCGCGGGAAAGAGTTTGAGTAAAAATTGTTTGCATATTTAAACAGTTGAAAATAGCTCGGATTTTGGTACCGGTCAGTATTCCGGATCCCAAAATTGCATAAATCAAGGCTCATTCGACACAATCAGGCAAGCGGCAGAAATATAGCAGATACGGGCATAATCAGAGCATTTGGAAGCTGATTTGCTTAATTATCATGCAAATTTGCGCATGGTCGGAAAACGCTTCCTAAATCCAGAATAGGCATTCTCAACCCACCTTCCACTATTTTTTTGCAGCTAGCATCATGTTGAGTCAGATTAGCTGAACTTCCTAGTCAATCAACGGAATGTCACCACTTTGAACGTTGGTGTAAACCCATGAAATCCGAAGATCCCAACTGGACAGGCGCTTCCCGCCCGCTAAGTGTCTTCGCATCGGACGCAGTTCTACGCCCCTGCTTCCACCATCCTCGCTTTGTGACCCTACAGAATTTGTATCTGTGGTTCATACCATACCTGTAAGACCTCCGACCAGTTGGGGGGGGGGTAAATCCGAAATTTTGGGGGGGGAGTAGAAAAAGGTCGAAATTTTTCCCAAAAAAGGCCAAAAAACATACACTTTTTGGCAAATTTTTTTAATTTTTTCCCAACTGGGGGGAAATGATTTTGGGTACTGGGTTGGCCGAGTTGGGGAGGGGGTCCCCCCCAACCCCCCCCCCAAGTACAGGGTATGGTTCATACCTGTAACACTTCCGACCAGTTGGGGGGGGGGGGGTCGAAAAAGAGTCGAAATTTTTCCCGAAAAACATACACTTTTTTGCAAATTTTTTTAATTTTTTCCGAACTGGGGGGGTGGTTGATGTTGGATCATGATTGGCCAAGTCGGGGGGGGGTTCCCCTCCAACTACCCCAAGTACAGGTATGCTGTGGTTCAAATTTCATCTTTTTTCCTTTCCGCGCTTCCATTTGACCTCAAACGTTCCAAAAATTATCATGTATGGCGTCACCGGTAGTAAAATTTTGGGAAGAGACTAGCCACCTTTCCGAAGTTCTGGGGGAGGGGATCAGTAAGTGCTTAAAAAATGTATTTTTCTTTACCAAAAAATAGATAAAACACCTCCGATGAACGAATTTTTGCTTTTAAAGTGATACTGAGCCCAGAAAATGTTGGCTTTTGGCCGATTTTTGCTTCAAAAATGTTATCTTCGATCAAAAAATCGGTATGTTTCCTCGATATCTTTTTGACTGCTAGAGCGCATACCTGGGCAAAGCAAATTTTGTACGTAGCTACCCGAGCCGAATTTCTTTAGGTTGGTTGTCATTTTTCAAAAAGGTTGTTACAATATTTTCCATAAGTGCTTTTCCACTCCGAAATTCCCAATGTTGATCTGCGCACGCTTTCGAGCTTGTTTTGCATTTTAATGTTCCATTGGTCATTAGTTCATGTAAATTAAGCGCGAAAATAAAGATCTTGAATTTTAGGTCAGATAGTGCTGAATGCGGCTAAATGAACAAATATTTGGAGCGCAACAGATTTCCTTTAAGCTCGACAATGGGCATTTAAACCGGCGGCATAACTCTCTTTCCAGCGCGCAGCACCGGAAAAATTTTCGGTCTCGAATGCTAGATAATGAATTTTCGTATGCTCATAATAATTCAAGTGCAAACAGAATATCGAAGATTACTGACAAAATCAGATTGATCGTTTTACACAATAAAAACAATCAAAAGTTGAACAAAAATGAAAGTGAAGCATGCTCAAGTCCGTGCCTGCGCTAGAGAATAGCGAATGATAGTCAGAGACATGTAGGGGGAGGTGCTATGGGACCCCCCCCCAGAAATCGTCGACCATAAGGCTAGCCATCGGGCGACCGCCCTCCCTCAGGATTTTCCAATCCTATGGCTAGCCATATGGTAGCCGTAGGGACCCCCATACTTTTGGTCGGATAAATACTGAAAAAAGTCAATTTTTTGATGAATTATGTTGATTTTTGAACAAAAAATTGTCAAAAATGTGAATTTTTTAGGCGCTTCGCGGCATGAATACATTTTTTAGTCTTTTTAGACAAAAATTACTATTTTTTGAACTATTTTTCGGACTTTTTTCGTTGAAAAACGAATTTTTTTCTTTGAGAGACCCCTCCCCCTCAACATTCCAAAAATTACTGACCCCGGCCCAAAAAAAGTCGCCCGACTTCTGCCGCCAGACCTCGGGGCCCCATATGGCCACAGCTAGTCTATTTTGGTACACTCTTCTGTATATACATAAAAAAATCAAAATCTTTTTATACGAACGCAACTTTGTTTATACACAAAAAATCGTGAGTTTTGTGCATATTTTTACACAAAACTTGTTCCAGAAGGAATTTTCACACTTAAATTTATGCTCTTTGTAGCAGGCACGTATAAGATATTGGAAAATGGAAAATACAATTTTTTTGTAAAAACATTGTCTGCATTCAGCAAACTCATTTTCAAATCTTGCTTGGATGAACCAGTCGGAGTAACTATGAAAAACAATTTCTTGGTGTTTTATAGGGATGGGACGGGTATCCGAGTCCGAGACCTCGAGTATCTGAGCATTGTTCCGAGTCCGACTTGCCAAGAATTTCCGATCTGTCAAAAATTTCAAGTTCGAGTCCGACTTTTATATGTCAAATATAACTCGGACACCTGATCAAATTAAAATAATACAAATAATTTTTCAAAAAGTATGATGATATTTAAAATTATTCATGGACTATGAGTTCAGGCAAAAAATTTATTCATATGAAACTATTTTTTCATATTCAACATCATATTGTATTTGATGAACAAAAGTTTTTCAGCCGTTTTTGAAGGTGTATCGAATTTTGTGTATGTAAGGCTAGCTCAGTTTAAGTTTTTGCCTCTGTACATATATAAGACATAGAGTCCGATCGGACTCGCACCTGAAAGTCCGAATACGCTGAAATTTGAAGTCCGCGTCCGAGTAAGCCGAAATGTGAAGTCCGAGTTAGATTGCACGAACAATCCGGGTCCGTCCCATCCGTAGTGTTTTGCTGGTTTTAGAGCCTGGAAAAGTGTTCTCAGACCAGTATATGCCGAAACTCTGTGCTTTCCATAAAAATCTCGACAAAATTTTGTACGGAGTCAAAAATAAAATAATCCATACAAAAAACACTGAATAACCATTTAAATCATAATTTGCGCGAAGCACCAGATAGTTGTGCAAAAATGCGCCTCTGCAATTCTGAACTCTCAAAATTTCTTTTTGCTACCAAAAACATACAAACACAGATTTCTGATTTGGTTTCATTCTTATTCTCGTCGTATTTCTCTTGCATTCGTGCGGTGCTCATAATACTTCAATTCTCCAGAACAAGAACCCCGCATTGATCACTGATTTGTGGATGCCAGACGCTCCCCATGGTCGAAAATCTAGACAGGGGTGAAATCTTATATGGTAAAGATAGTAATTACTTTTACCATGCCCAGCGTGACCTCCCCCTATAGAAAAGAAACATCCAAAAAATCTATCAACAATTTCTGTTTTGGAAAGAAAATGCACAACAAAAAAAGATTCGGTACCGTGCAGCGTAGAAAACAGTTTTACTGCTATTTCTACCCAGTAAAATGTTTTCGACAACTGTTATCTTAGGCCCAAATTACAGAACGCGGGTAAAATAAAAGTAAGGTAAAAGTAGAATCTCGGGTAATGTAACCCATGTTTAACCCGCCACTTTACCTGCCTTTTACCTACAATTTTACCCGTGATTCTACCCGTCTTTAATCCGAAGTTTTACTTGCGAATTTACCCATAATTTTACCCGTCTTTTACCAACGATTTTATCCATGTTTAACTTGGAAATTTAATCCACTTTTTTGTTTTCGTATTACAGAACGCAGGTAAGTGGCGGGTTACCCAACTCACCATTTTTATATGGTTTTCTTGGTGAGCTTGTTTTTAGTCATATGAACAGGGTATCCCAAAAGAATGAACAGAGCATTAATTGATTATGTGAGCCATTCGCTCATGCTCCTTTAACTGCAGCTATCCTGAAATAATTATTATGCCTTACAGGGTTTTTTCCGCACCGGTCGTTCCGCATTTTGTGGAAATGGGCCAGAAAAATTTCCGCACAACCATTAAGAACCACTAAAAACATTATAAAGTTTCTGTTCCGTGCGGAAAACTCTCCAAAAATTTTCCTCGCGACCCCAAAAAAATCCGCTCTGTGTGGAAAAAAATCCCTGTTCCCAGATCAGTTGGTTGTTTGACACCTAGATTGGTCGGTTAGTTGCCTCCCGAATTACTTGGTTGTTTGGTTGATTCCTGCATTTATTGTTTGGATGCTTCCAAGATTTGTTGGTTGCTTCTTATATATCTGGCGGTTGATTGCTTCCCAGATTGGTTGGTTTGTTTTTTCCAAATTGGTCGGTTGTTGCTCAAATCAGTTAGCTGGTTGCTTTCCAGACTAGTAGCTTGGTTGTTTATCAAAATTAGTTGGTTGTTTATCAAAATTAGTTGGTTGCTTCCCAGATTAGTGGGTTGGTTCACTCCCAGATTGGTTGGTTATTTCCGAGGACAGTTTATTGGTTGCTTCCTAGATCAGTTGGTTGGTTTTCAGATCAGTTGGTTAGTTTTTTTTCAAATTGGTCGATTGCTTCTCAAATCAGGTAGCTGATTGCTTTCCAGATCACTAGTTTGGTTGTTTATCAAAATTGGTTGATTGCTTCCCAGATTAGTTGGTTGGTTGACTCCGAGATTGGTTGGCTGGTTGCTTTCTAGATCACTTGGTCGGTTGTTTCCCAGATTGGTTGGTTGGTTACTTTCCAGATCAGTTGGTTGGTTTTTTCCAAATTGGTCGATTGCTTCTCAAATCAGTAAGCTCCTTGCTTTCGAGATCACTAGCTTGGTTGTTCATCAAAATCGGTTGGTTGCTTCCCAGATTAGTTGGTTGCTTGACTCCCTGATTGGTTGGTTGGTTGTTTCCGAGGTCAGTTTATTGGTTGATTCCTAGATCATTTGGCTGGTTGCTTTCTAGATCACTTGGTCGGTTGTTTCCCAGATTGTTTGGTTACTTTCCAGATCAGTTGGTTGGTCGCTTTCCAGATCACTTGTTTGGTTGTTTCCCAAATCAGTTGATTGCTTCCCAGATCAGTTGGTTGACTGACTTCCAGATTGGTTGGTTGTTCCCCATGTAAGTTTGTTGGTTGCTTCCCAGATCAATTGGCTGGTTGCTTTCCAGATCACTTGTTTGGTCGGTTCCCTGATTAGATGGTTGGTCGTTTCCCAAATTGGTAAGGTGCTTCCAAGCTCAGTTGTCTGGTTGTTTTCCAAAGTGGTTGGTTGCTTCCTAAATAAGTTGATTGGTAGCTTTCCCAAATTGGTGGGTTTCTTACCATATCAGTTAGTTTTTTGTTTCCCAGATTGGTCGGTTGGTTGATTTTTTCAAGTTGGTTCGTTGGTTGACTATTTCTTTCCTTCTGTCTTCCCTTTTTTCTTTCTCGCCTTTTCTCGCCCTCTCTTTTTCTTTTTTCGTTTTTCCACTTTTCCTTCCTCTCCCCTTCGGGAAGTGCTGGGGCCACCGACAGCCGTCAACGTAGCTACTGGCCCTACAAACGTAGCTACCCGGTGGCTCGGGTGGCCTGGCATTGCTCAGGTATGGGGAGGAAGTAACTGTCGACAACACAGAAAGTTGGTAGAGGGAGTCACCGACAACTGCTTATACGATTGAAAATATTGAGGGGACCCTTCCCCAATTCCCCCATCTACAGGTTTCAAACCTCGCTTAGTCAATTACAGATATGCTCATTTTTTGTATTTCAACCAATCCGCGCCAGTTTTAATGTTTTAAAACTGGATTTCATAAGTTTTGGAGAAGAATAATGGAAATATTGACCATATCGTCATATTCGACGCGTAGCTCCGGAAAAGTTTTGATTTTAATGCTTATAAAACATCGGATAGTGCATACTTTCAACTTTTCTGGAACTGTCGATGGTCGATCGTAATCATCGTTTTTTGGCACAGATATTTGCTATGCAATTGCGCCAGAGAGGTCAGAAGTTCTTTCGCGAAAAAGTCGACATGTGCTTGATTTATGTTTGCCTTTTTGTGCGTATTTTTCTGCTTTATATATGTATTATAGCTAAGTCCAAAATTCGGATGCTCTCGGAGTCAGTAATCCATATAAAATGAAATCAGATTGTGCTGATAAATGATCCTATCTCCAATCGAGTTTATACAGTGGTCGAAAGCGTGATAACGATAGATTCCCTAGAGATTCAGCTGATGCCTCCTATTTTTGCGGTTAGATGTATAGATTTTGATATTTTTATTCCTGAGAAAGCTTCGGATTTTCATACCACTTCAAAACGCTGCAAGACCTGTTTTCTCAACAACCCAAATGAAAGGTTAAAATTTTTTGTTTGGAATAGTGTCTCCATCCGAACTGAATGCAAAATTTTAGGTTTACAACGTTTGGAAAACTTCAAGACGAAGAATAAAATTGATAAAAAATATCCCAACTTCGTCAATATCTCGAAGATGAACGGTCAAAGACGACGAACAACTTCATTTTAGCAGCATAACGCTATTTTCCCCAAAATTAACTTTCTTAGTAGTTTCCTGCTTGAGGAAGCCAAAAATCGTGTTTTCTTAGTGGGGAAAAATAGCGTCGTCAAAAAATTAGCACATTTCAAAAATTCCATTAAATTTGCATAATTTTCCCGTCTTTTATTGCACAGATCACCGAAAAATTTTGATATTTTGGTCTCCAGAAAAGTCGAGAGAGTGCACTTTTTCGATCTTGACGTGTGGAATGAAACGAAGTTAATGCAACTTGAGTTCTTAAAAGAATCAAAAATTCATTCCTGTCCGTAAAAACACTTAAAATATTTGACTCCACTGGTTCAAAAAATTGGAAAATTTGAATTTTTGTCAAATTCTGAATAAAAAACCGCAGATTAATGATCAAAAATCGAGTACTCCACCAAGGTTTTATCGAATAGTGCAAGCCACTATGTGACTAGTGTCTTGAATATCGTATGAATTATGAAAATAAGAAATACTCATAATCGATATGATATTCTTATGAATTCAGTGCAAATCGGAATGAAGTTCCATAACTTTATTTATTATTTTTCTAAATAGCCAAGCTGGTCGAAAAAAGTGACTTCAAATATTGGAAAACGTTTCCATGTTGTCAGCTTTATGAAAGAGTAACTATTGATGTTTTTAATCAATTAAATAATGTTGTTAACTAACTAAAACCAAAAAGTCAGCTAGAAAACAGTCATTTTTGACCAATTTTTGCAAAACAGCAAAAATTGTATCAATTTTGCGCGGGAAATTTGACCAAAAAATTGGATTCTTCAACCCGTTAAAACTTCGGGTATTGTCCATGTAGCTGCTTTGATTTCGTTTAATATGATCGATCAGTATGTCACCCATTTAGTTTAATATCTGACTTAAGCGAAACTGTTTTATCAAAAGGAGGATTATGGATAGAATCGGCAGTCTTGCGTATGCCGTCGCCACCTGTGATTGGCCGTTACATAAGCTTTTCTGGCAAAAACACTGGGTAGCTTTTGTATAGCTGTACAAGTTGATCGTTTGACATCCTACTTTGCCGTTTGACGCACATCCTTTTTGCACATATTCTCGCTGAACTCCGCCGGCTGTAAAAAAATTGCGGAAGTTTATGTGTCACATTTTGTGTTTTAGTGCATCTTCTACGTACCGTTATATAAAGCTCGAGTCTTGTAGCAGAAGTTTCCGATGCATTCTCCGATCTTGCAGTTTCCAGTGTTATTTTGGCACAGGTAGCACTGAACGGCACCTTAAAAGTTTCATAAAGAGCAAGAGCAGTTATGTACAGGCCCGTAACTAGGAGGACGAATGAGAAGAATTCCCCTCTGAAAAGGAATCGGAAAAATTTCAGGATGTTATGATATGTGATAGCAGACATGCACGGCAAGAATTTTCCAGGGAGAGTGTCCTCGAACTTTTCATCGAAGAGGTGGGGTGGACGAGCAGTGAAAAGCTCCGCAGGCATGTATTTCTTTCAAAATATGCATAAAAATCATAATGAAACTGTCCTCAAAAAAGTTCAGGGAGCGGTGTTTTACCATTTTTTCGGGCCGGGGAGGGGTGTCCAAGGTCTCAAGTAGAAGGATTTATCTCCTCCTGACCTCTTATGTGCATGTATAGGTGGTAGACGTATACAGCTTCGTTAAATTTGTGTAGATAATTTTATTCGTAGCGAAGTACCTTGATGCAACCCATTCCCGTTGCTCGGGACTTCAGTAAAAATTAAGAGCGGTCATGGTCTTGACCATAGGACCTTGCGGCTACAGTCCGCACGCCCTATCCAACTGATCCAACCGAGCAACGAGAAAGGTGCCTCAATATGCAACAATTCGTAGTTGAGGTGGTTGCTGTGACCACTCTCAACAAGAACCAATTCGAAAATAAATTTTGATTATGAGTAGTGTGAATTATCTGTTACAACTATCCATTTTAAGTGATTTTTCATGTCTAAAGTAGATAAAAATCGATTTTTAGGAGTTTCGTCCCAGACTCCGCTTGGATTCGCTAAGGCGCGCCATTCTGAATCTCTCAGCCCGATATTTGGTAGCCACGCGACCTCACCAGGTCGAGTTTCGTCTGTGTTAAAAAAATCCGAATTTACACTTTTAAAAAATTTCTGGTTACGGGCCTTACCAATAATTTAGCATGCAAAAAGGCGCTTTCGATGATTATTTTTTAATTATTTCAATTTATAATGCAACTTTAAGTCGATTCAGTGCAATTTCTCAGACCCACGTTAGTTGTTGCTTGTATTATTTGAACTGCTTATTATTATTTTTGAACTACTGATTGGTGTCTGCATAGAAAAGATTCTTACTTGTTGTGGGCGAAATGAGAAATAAAATCGTAACCCAAGCTAGCCAGTTTTTTGGAAGCATTCCTCCAACAGCACGTATAATTAATATAAAAATTATTTTGTTGAAGCCTGAGCTCTAATATCTGTTTATTCATTTTTACTATTTCGCTGGTATTCTTACTCACTAAGTGCATTTCTTGCGTAACTGTAGTTAATTTTATCGGAAACCAGTTTTCCGTTTGTATTTAGGTAATTCTGGCATTTTACTTTAATGCTTTTGTCACGCGCATTGTTAGTGGAAAATTTTTAAAACAGATAGAGAAAAAAGAATGTGCAAAACTGTTAGCGGATCGTTAACTATTAATTTAATAAAAATTAAAAAATTTCAGTGTGAAATCTCGGCATAAATCTTAACGCGTCGTTTCGTCTCAGAAGTTTATCCAGGACGACTCGTGGGTCAATAAAACTAATCGACGCTTGATTCACATTCTCTGCATTCTGATCCTTGAGATTCACACAAATATTATGAGACGATGTGTCCGAGCATGGCCCAAGTTCTTGCTGCCCATGTGACTGAACTCGGAGGTGTTTGTGGGAAACGAGAAAACAAGGCCATTGTTCGCCCAAAAATTAGAGTGGAAAAATTTTTTTTGAAGGTAGGAAAGTTCGGAAATTTCGCGTCAAAAGTAAAAAAATGGATTTATTGTGGTTAAATAATTCATTAAAATTCTCTTTTTTGGCACAAAGCTGAAAAAACTGCTATTTTTGATCGTTCTTATCTCCCAAATGTGATCATTTTTACCAAGAATTCTGCTCTTGTGACTCAGCATGAAGTTCCGTGCCCGGGCGATGTTTTGGCCATATGATTGGCGGGCATAACAACACAAGCCGGCAACTCTTACTCATACATGTAACGGGCCCCATAGTCTGGGGGGAATCGGGCGACTTTTTTGGGGCCGGGGGTCACTGATTCCCCAGAATGGCGCGAAGCGCCGAGAAAATTGACGTTTTTGACGATTTTTGTTGAAAACTTGACATGTTTCGATGAAAAATTGACATTTTTCAGTATTTTTCCGACTAAAAGTACAGCAGTCCTTATAGGGCCGTGCGCAGGATTTTTTCATAGGGGCGGACTAAATTTTTTTAACTGAATAGTCCCAGAAAATGTTGATTTTACGCGATACACTGTTTGCATGCTGCCTCAACGCGGGGGGGGGTGGTGGCGGCCGCCCCCCCCCCCCTTGTGCGCGGCCCTGGGGTAGCCGTATAGCCAACGTTTTCTGGGGGTTCCTATGGTACGTTCCCCAATGATATATATATATATATATATATGAGCTTTATATAACCTTTTGTAATTTCCAATTTTGCCCGACTTAACTGCCATGTATCATGAGCATCTTAAATTTCCGTCGGGTCCCGAAATTCGCTTCTGAAAAATTATCTGTATACGTTAGTTCTTTCTATGTCCATTCCATCCGTCACAGCCAAAATTGAGCTGCAAGTTTTTAGGTCATGATCTCATGCAGTTGAAGTGTATTCTTCAAACTTTTATATTTGATTTTGAAAAAATTTTCTTTTTGCATCAATATCTACAATTCAACTCATTTCTTTCTGTGTCCCGACAACTGAATTACTTTTCCATTATTTCCTCGTCACTTTCGTTGTTTTGGTTCGCGTCGTATTCTGTTTCACAGATTATAACTAAATATTTTTATATGCTTTGAAAGTTTCTTACTCCGGTCCGGATTTGTTCCGTTCGCGCGCGTTGAAAACAGTTTTCTTTTATGTGTATAGACAGCTTGGCTTTCAGCTTTATGTATGTTTCGACCTTTTTAATTTTACGGTCTTCTTCAACTTTTAGATGGCCAGAAATATGAATATTAGATTCGATCACAACAAAGAGTGCTATCGTCATGGATGCTGTCATATAGAAACGGCCGCATTGACAATTGGTATTTTGCAGTTGATATGTTTCATGTACGAATTGACCGATTTGACAGTGGTTCAACGCCACATGCGGGTCATGAACGGCCAGCATGTCGCCGATAACGGGGACCTCGATTTTCCGAAAAATTTACGAAACAATGATGACTCGTACAAAAAGTCGGGCTACAACGGCGACTTTTACGCGATAGGCTTGTGTAAGTCAATTTTCTACTTTTTTGAGAATTGGGAAAACCATATTATGTAGTTGGGAGGGGAATTGCGATTGTAATCCCCTACCAGGAATCGTCGGCCATTGAGCGATTCCACTGGATTCACCGGTCATATGGCTAGCCATATAGTAGCCCCATACTTTTGGTCAGAAAAATACGGAAAAATTTCAACTTTCGGATAAAAAATGTTTTGAACAAACGCTTCGCGCCATGTACGATTTTTTTAGACAAAAATTACTATTTTTCAAACTCCTTCTCGGAACTTTTTGTCGAAAAATTCGAATTTTTTTCTTCAGGGAGCCCTTGCCCAAAATTTTGGGAATCCGTTACCCCGGCCCGAATAAAAAACGCCCGACCTCCGTAAATTCCCTTCAGAATTTGAACTCATAATGTGTTGGTCAGGCTAAACATGAATGATCTGACGAAATAAAAATCAAGTACAATACTGTAATATTTACGAAATATGGTTCATTTTGATTCTTGATCCTCTCGAAGACTTGGCTGAAGTAATATGAGAAATTCAAGAATATTCATCAAGTTACTTGTTAAACAACATTCGACAGCTAGTCCCGCGGTACTTATCAGCGCCAATTAGATCATTACATACCGAACGAGAGTCCAAATGCGCTCATGAATGTTGAAAACGGTGATCTTGTTAGACTTCTGCTGATCAATCTTGGAAAAATTTTTTCAAACGTAATTCACAAGATACTTGATATGGAAATGTAAATTTGCCTTATGTGTCTCATCTTCTTGGTATGTGAAAATGTACACTCCTCCGGCCTGAAGTCAGCATGACCATAGCTCTGGCCGCCGTTCATTCTTTTAAGTACTACTCTTGATCCTCGAGGATTCTATTGGAATCTTTCAGCTCCAGTTCACGTTAAAAAGCCGTGGGCCTACGCCGCCGACGTAGCTTGGAACGGTATGGTAGCTTTTGCCATCATTCTGATGTTTTACGCCGCAAAGTGGAACAGACCGTATTTAATAACGCCGAAACTGATTTTTGATGCCATCGCAGCCGGTATTATGACTGTCAGCGCCGTTACAGTATTGATTTTGACGTCAGGAACAGCCTATTCTGGTCAGAATTACTTTTTCCCTGTGAAAGTGTGAAATTCGAATTAGAATTTTGTTAGAATCTGTCGTTGAGTATTGAAGCCTGGTCTCCGGGTACTCCTGCAATTAGAATTATTATGAATATTCTATTATTGTGTAGACGTTAAATGTTTCCAATTCCAAAAATTAAAGCCAGCGCACATTCAATGATGATTCTTTCCAAGT
Source organism: Romanomermis culicivorax (assembly GCA_963922205.1). Taxonomy (NCBI): domain Eukaryota; kingdom Metazoa; phylum Nematoda; class Enoplea; order Mermithida; family Mermithidae; genus Romanomermis; species Romanomermis culicivorax. The sequence continues at coordinate 824,270 of CAWUHX010000007.1, read as the reverse complement.
ATACATGCTTAGCATAGAAATTCTGTTTGGGGCCTGCCAAGACAGGGGGTGGGGTAGAAATTTTTTTCGTTCTTGATGACAAGAAGAAAGGTCTTCTAACATCCAAGCAGCATTTTCAACTTATGTATTTAGATATGTAAAATTATTTGATTGGACAGAATTTTTAAAAATTTTAATGTTACATCTTTGGAATCAAGTCTGCTTTGGTTGGAAAAATTTCCGGCTTGTTACAATTTGAATTTGTCTGTAAAATTTTGACCTTAGGAGCCAATTGGCCTGTCGAGAAAAAATTAAAAAACCTCTGATGTGCACACTCAAAATTTCTAGTGTCACAATTATTCTGAGTAATTTAAAAACGAAAGCATGAGCAGTATTGAGAATAAATGAGTTTTTGAGACAGAATCTGAACGTTCGGCTATGCTAACAGTGAGAAAAGGGAGCTTAAAGGGCCAACTATATTTCGCCGTACGGTGCCATACTGCACCACATATGCACCCATACAGGGCCGTGCACAATGGGGGCGGGTGGGGTGGCCGCCCCCCATTTAGGCAGCATGCACACAGTATATCCGCATAAAATCTACATTTTTTGGGGCTATTCAGTAAAAAAACCTAGTCCGCCCTTCCATGAAAAAATCCTGTGCACGGCCCTGTACCCATACCTGTAATTATACCCAAATGTCGGGACCCCCGCCCCCAACCGCTGTTTCTTTTTTTCCCGCCGACCTTTTCCCCAATTGATGGAAGAGGTCAAGATTTTTCTCCCCATTTTCCCGAGGTCGTTTTTTCGCTTAAAAATGCTTTTAGACGCTTTATTTAAGATAGAGAGAAAAATTGAAATTTTCGAGTTTGAAGTGTAATTTACAAGCATTGTGGAACAAATTTTCCAGCAAACTATCCAAAAGCATAATGACTTTGAATTACATGAGAAAACGACGGTTAAGTCCTATATGATGACAAGTGAGAGCCCAAAAAAGATGTTAATCTTTCTGACGCCAAACGCAGCAAAATTTCTTGGGTATTGACATTCTGCGACGCTGGATAACCAATTTTCCGAACATTTATTTCAAGAATTAGATTCGAATTTTCAGTTCAAATGTCGTAATTTCTAAAATTTTATTATTTGAAAAATTTTGAAAGTAGTATAATTTATTCGTAGACTTTCATGATGGTGATGATAATGATGCCTCTATTCGCAACGGCACTAAGCAATGTTAGGAGAATATAATACAAATGAACAAATAAGTTAATTAAATACGGACTAAATATGCAGTACATCAACGAATGTGCTGTGCTTGGTCAAAAAGGCAAATAGCTCTTATAGTTGACCAAAATTGAACTTATCCAATTTAGTGCAAAAAATTTACTATTTGTAGATGTTATTATGGATAAAGCAAGTTTATTCCAGATATGAATAACTCTATTCCTAAAGAAGTGTCTCTTAATATCAGTCCTTGGAATATCTGTTTTTAACTTCCAATTGTGGCTGGATCGGGTCTGAGAATGTGTAATGGGGCAGAAATCACTCAATTTTATGTCTACTTCATGGTTTATTATCTTATATAACATAACCAAATCATTCAAACGTCTTCTACTTTCAAGTGTCTCTAACTTCAATATAGTCAAACGATCATTATGAAAAACCTCAGGATAGTTCAGAACAGAAATGCACGGCAAGAATTTTCCAGGCGGGAGGGTCCTCGGACTTTTCATCGAGGAGGGTGGGGTGGGTGAGCAAAAAAAAAAGAAAAAAGTTCCACAAGCATGCGTTTCATAGTAAATATGTATCAAAAATATCGAGAAAACTGTCTTCGAAAAAGTTTAGGGGGGTTGTGTTTGACGATTTTTTCAGGACAGGAGGGTGTTCAAAGTCTCAGGTAGGAGGGTTTACCTCCCCCTGACCCCCCTATGTGCCTGTATGGTTGAGAACCCTTTTTGTGAAGTATTTCTGTACTTTTTCAATGGCTCTGATGTTCTTAGTTGAGTGGGCTGACCAGATGGTAGTTACATATTCCAGAATAGTTTTGACGTACGTTTTGTATGCATTAGTCAGTAAGAATTTATCTTTGCTTACAAATCGACGAAATATAAGATATAATCTGTAGTAAGCATTCTTTGTAATATGGCCCATATGTTCATCAAATTTGAAGTTCAAATGTCGTGATTTCTAAAATTTTATTATTTGAAAAATTTTGAAACCAGTATAATTTATTCGTTAATTTTCATGAACTTGGCCGAAAAGAAAAGATATGAGTAAAAGCCAAGAGGAGTAGAAATTTCCGAAAACTACTTGCACGAAGCTTTCGAATTGATTTTCGTTAAGAGAGGAATAATCAATTCAAAAAGTTTAGAAACTTGGCGTACTTTTTCGAAAAATGAGTGAATAGAAAAATGGTTCTTCATGAAATTACAAGATAAAATTTTGAAGATTACCTACCAATTAAAACATGCGATCATACGTTTAAGATGATGAAAACTATTAAGTACAAATTGAATAATAAGTGAAGGTAGGCATGCTAAAAGCCGCACCTGAGCTAGATAATACATAATAAATGATTATTTAAGTTATAACCGGCGCAATGCGCCGAAAAATTTCGAGATTTGGATCTTCTAAAATGCACCACAATGCATCTTTTCTGTATTCGATGCTCAAAGTTTTCTTCCCCAAATGGGGGAAGAGCCCAAAATTTTTTTTCTTTTTTCCTTATTTTTTCCCCAAAAAACACAATTTGTGGGAGAAAATAGCAGTGCCCACACCTGTAATTGGGGGGGGACCCCCACCCTCAACTCGGTCGGACCCTGTACCCAAATGTCCGGACCTCCACCCCCAACATGGTCAACCCTATATCCAACCGCCACAAACTCGGAAAAATTGAAAAAATTAGGAAAAAAGTGACTTTTCTGGTCTTTTTCGGAAAAATTTTCGAAATTTTTTTGTTTTTTTTTCGACCCCCTCCTCAAAATTTTGGAAATGTTTTGACTTCCACCCCAAAATTTTGGGTTTACCCTCCCCCCAACTGGTCGGACCTCTTACAGGTATGACAGTGCCCCCAACTTGGTCATCCCTATACCCAACTAGTGCTTCACACTATGAAAATTTTAGGACCTGTTCACGCGGTCTTCGGGGTACCCGGGTATTTCGGGTACCCGGCTGCTATATGCATGCAAGTTATAAAGTCAGTGAATGAAAGCATTTCATGAAAATTTCAAGAAAATTTTAACGTAAAAGCCTTGTAAAATGCTAAGAAAAAAGTTGGGACAGACTAATAGCACATTTTATTCATACAATTCGGACTACGCAGATTCCCGAAGGCTTTGAATTAGTAGCCGTTATGCTATGACAATTTTTAAGATGCTGTACGAGTACGAATGATGATGCCACCACATCGTTTTATGAATGATCTACATATATTGCAAATCCACGTATCATCGGACACCGGATCTACTTCAAAATTATTATAGACAAAACGTTTTTTTTCAAAGACGTATAAAAAAGCGTAAAACGACGACCAATCGGGAATAAAAAATTTGAATAGTGTATTTTTCTCCTTAACATTCCATGCCCCTTCGGTCTTGTACACAATGCACCTCCTCAACTTTTATTTTTTTCTAGAACAGTATCCAGTACCAATGTTTCATAGCAGCAAAATTTCATTTCTCAGTCTTTTTCATCTCTCTCTCCCGTGATGCATTGTTAAAACCCATAGCTTTTTTTGTTGCTAAAAATACACGACAATGATTCTTATGGGCCATACAAGCGGCCTTGTTAAACGTTGAGTAGATTCATTCACTGAATTAGTAAGGGAAAATACGTTCATTCACTGTACCTACGCATAAATACAAATTGATAAATACATACATGGCCGTGCGCAAGGGGGGCGGGGGCGGCCGCCCCCCCCCCCCATTGAGGCAGTAACTCTAAACCGAAAACATGCGTTTTGGTGGACTTTAAAAGGTCAAAATCTCAAAATTTTCCGGCGCTTCGCGCCGGTCATGGGTATAATTATAACTATATTCTATCAGGCGCGGCCGTTAGCATATCTACTTCGACTTACTAATTAATGATCAACAGTTTCTATCAATCAAGTTAGCTCGTTTCATTTTCTAATCGTTTACAGTCAATTATGTCGCCGAAAATAGAGATTTTTCATCAAGTCTCTCAATTTTTTCTCTCGATGATTGGAATTTTTTTAACGTTTGCAATCTGAACTTTTGCGTTTATTGAAGGTGGAAATTGAAGACATTACTCTAGAACGCGATTTCAAAACATTTGTTCACGAATTATCTGATAGAGAGATTTATTTTTCAGCGTTTTAGAATACAAAAACCCGAAAATTTTTCCGGCGCTGCGCGCCGGAATGGGAGGCAAATTACGCTTCATCAGTCTGATTTTAATTTATTTCCCAACGTTATGAAAGTTCATTTTCCAGCGTTTTAGAAAGTGAAAATCAAAAAATTTTTCCGGCGCTCGGCGCCGGACCATTCTAGAGAACACCAATATATTCTTCATGAGCTCATTTTGACTAACATAACCAGAATTTTCTCAATTTTTTCCTCATTTTCGCAGGTTTCTGATTACAAATACAACAGAATGCTTGGGTATGCTCCTAAAATGCATAAAAAAGGATCCGTAGCCACATTATAAGCGTTTTTAAAAATGTGGAAAATTTTTGGAAAATGAGGAAAAAAATTTTGGGTCCGGTTCTCATGTGGAAAAAAATCTTAGAGGAAAAAAACGGTGATGCACACAGTATATCCGCGTAAGATCAACATTTTCTGGGGCTATTCAGTGAAAAAATCAAGTCCGCCCCCCATGAAAAAATCCTGCGCACGGCCCTGAATACATATATAATGTCTTGTCCAGACCCGGGTACCCGAGTACAACCCGGAGTTCATACCCAAAATACCCGGATACCCGGTGTGAAGCACTATACCCAACCCCCCCCCCCCCAAACTCGGAAAAAATTAGGAAAAAATGTAGCTTTTTTGGTAAAATTTTTGAAATTTTTTCGACTTTTTGGGGTCTTTTCTACCCCGCTCCCCAAAATTTGGACATTACGGGACCCCCACCCCAACTGGTAGGACATCTTACAGGTATGCATTGAGCTGCTATACTTCGCCGCACGCGCCGTACGGCGCCTGATGAGTGGCTTATATACTTCACGAAGACTTCAGAAAAGTTCTGCTACAGACTATTAACTAATTGTTAGGAACATGAGATTTTCCTAGCTGTCAGGACTTCTAATTTAGTATTTTCTCGATGTGGTAACGATTCAGTCCTCTACTCACATCTTTCAAAAATTTCAATTTTAAGCTGTTTTGATGATTTCAGAATTACGGATGGATTTTCAGCTGTAATCGATTATATGCATACATGTAATTGGCGGGGAAGTGCTATGGGAACCCCCCCCCCGAAATCGTCGATCATATGGCTAACCATTGGGCGCCAGCGGCCCCCCCCCCACAGGATTATCCAATCCTATGGTGGCCCTAGAGACGTTCATACTTTTGGTCGGAAAAATATCAATTTTTTAATGGAAAATGCAAATTTCTGAACAAAAAATGGCAAAAATGTCAATTTTCTCAGCGCTTCGCGCCATGAGTACATTTTTTAGACAAAAATTACTATTTTTTTGAACCGTTTTTCCGACTTTTTTCGTGTAAAAATCGAATTTTTTTCCTTCAGAGACTCCTTCCCCCCTAAATTTTGGAAATTACTGACCTCCGCCCCAAAAAAGTGGTCCGACCCACCCAGACCTCGGAGGTCCGTGTACCTGACTTAAACTTTCATTACATTTTGTACCGATTAATACTAGCAGATTTTGCTCGATCCTGCACTCCAAGATGTGATGCTGTGCGAAAAAATTAGTTCTCAAACATTTTTTCCAACTGGTGCTACGTTTAGCATACTATATTTAAGGCACCGGCAAAAAAGTCAGCACAGAAGCATCACAAATTCTAATTTTCTAAAGCACTAAAAATTCACATTCTCGTCAGTTCCGTCAGTAGAAACGCATGAAATGTCGATAACTTCTTCAACAACATTTTGTATCCTTTGCACAAAATGCCCAGAAAAATTAATGTGCGGCCAAGAAAAAGTCTGGTTTATGCGTTGCACAAAAAATAATTATAAAATAATCGTCTGATGTTCGAACTATATTTTCAAATCATAAATGTAACAGAGCTCGAAGGTTCTGTTTTCTTAGCAGTGGGTGTCATCGGTTGCATAAAATTTATTGCAAGGTGGCCATTAACCGCGAAAAAGTGAATTTTTCGCCTGAAAAATCCGAGAAATGTTCTAATATATATTAATTTTATCTAAAAATCATAAAAATTAATGGCTTCAAGCGCGAAACCATTGAAAATTTTGCCTATAAATTATCATTTTCTTCCGAAAAGACATTTTCGGCTCATTTTTCGTCCTAAAAGATGATATCCCCGTGGCTAGCGGTTAGATGGCCATGTGCTTTTAAAATTTTGGGGGTCACCAATTGCTAGCCATATGATGGATGAATGATTTCTGAGGATTCCTTTGAATTTTTCCCTGGATTCTATGTACGCATGGGGAGGGGATCATAACGGGCTTTTACTGGCCTTAGGCTCGGCACATAGAACTTTCTTGCGATCCGAGCCCAGACCGGGCCAGGTCGATTCACTGCACGCGTATTTATAGACTGAAAGAATTCCACTCACAATGCTGCATGTTGATCATAGTTTGCATCACGTAGTTAATTCGGAGACCAACATTATGAATATTTTTACGTCTCTTTCAGGATCTCGTAACTATGAGCACGCGGCATACGCTATTTTCGCCGCAACAATAAGCTGTTACATTTTCGCGGTTACCTTGAAATATTTCAAATATTTGTTGCACAAACGGGCTTTCCTGGATGGAACGTTGAATGGGTGAGTTTCTGCGTCAATTTATTGTGCGGTGAAATCCTGCTGTCGAAAAATTAACGTTCCATGTCATACATAAAAAGGTCCCTAATTTTGGTATAATTAAATCCGTGATTTTGGCAGGGTAATACCGTGATCTTTTTCCATTTGATTCCATTACTTTAGAATTCAACCAAAAATGTTCTTAGGAAATCAACCTAAAAAATTTCTCTGTGGCTCAGCTGAGCTCTTAAAATGATTCTTCAGTGGTAATGATTGTCTAATAACGATGAAAACTGTACACTATTGCTTGAAGTACACTGCGCTATATCTTAAATCGATTTTCCATCGCCATTTTTCAAGAAATTTGACTACATGGTGCGCGGGATAGTAAATGTTTTTTCAGACCCTTAGTAGGAATAATATTTAACCTCATTCTCCCTTGATTCATATAAGAAAATTTTCAAATCCCAGATCAGTTCGTTAGTGAGTTGATTGAACATTACTAATTCAAGTAAATTCTGTGACACCAAAAAAATGTTTATTCACTGTTCATGGTTGGCATTATTTATGTTGCTAATTCAACTGTTCAATAGTTTCAAGTTCTTCTTCAGTTATTCATTTTTTGATTTTTCCTCTGCAACGTCTTTAACGATATTTCTCGTTGTTATTTTTGATTATACTTTTGATCATTAGAGTTACATATTTGATTGATAGCTAAAACGAGAAAAATTCGTTAACCTCAATTCCTCGTTTTAGAGACACCCGTGGAAAAGTTTCCAAGAATTTTCAGATTGAGAAATTTCTATGCTGACGCTGAAAACCAAATATCTTTCCAAGTCAAGGTTACGAACGTTAATCTGTTTTAATCGGAAAAATGTATGAGTGAGGCATAAGAGCGTATGTTGCTGTATAAAATTCTGGTAATTTTTTTGCGCTGTAATTCAGAATTATCTAGGAGTGCGCCCGTCATTTTTCTGATCATATTTTCTAGCCATGATATTGATTTATCGAAATATATTTAAAACTACCCACTTCTCCCTCACTTACAAATATTTTTGAAATTCCGGTCTGTTGAATATATTTTTTCGTCCGAATTCCAATTTTTCTTTCCTCCTCACTTCGAGCATTAAACGTTGTTTTATCAGTGTTTTCGTTCTGCCATTTGCAACTCACGGCGTCCGAATGACCGACGCCGAAATTTGGAATCACATGGAATTGTCTGCTTACGGCGCGGCTACCCACAGCGACGTTCCACCGGCCTATCCCGGTGTCGCTATTCCTAAAGATGACGCAACGCCTGCTGACTCGACGTCGTCTGTTGTCCCGGTTGGTATGACAGGAAATACTCTAAATGATGCTGACGTCAATAATCAGTTGCCCACCTACGACCAAGCGCAAAAATTGCGAGAAAATAATCAAAAGAAAGAATTGATGTAAAATGGACGGACTTTATCGACTCAGATTTTGTTTGCTCGATGATTTTTAAATTACCACACGGGCCTTATTCAGCGCTGATAGTTTTTAAATTTTCCGTCCGGAAAAATAGAATTTGTCACGTTTTCGATGTGAGTTGCGGACGACAAATTTATTTGCTGCAGTGCAGTTGAAAAAAGTATTTAAGTACCTATGTAAAACACGCAACATTTTCTTATCAAATTTCTCTTGAGTTTATCTCCGATTATCAATCTTTTTATCGCGTTTTATCACGCTACAATCACATCCATAAATTTGCTCTATATTATGCAACTTTTCTTTTCCTGTCAGTCAAGTAATAAAAGTTTCGTCTTGTTTTCTATTTTAAAAGCAAATATGTGGTTAAAATCTCTGTGACTTTTCTGTTCGGTGGCTTTGTGAAGTTTTTCCGTTTTTAATAAGATTTCCAAATGTACTATCACTACGTAATATCCTTGACCCTCACGAGAATCCAAGTGACGTGCATCATCACAGGACTCAAAACTGTTAGTTTTGACCAAAAATCGCGTGGTGAGACTTGGAAAACTCGACTTCATTCGGCTGATCTTGATACAGGCTGCCTTAAAATGCCAATTTGTACCGGCAACTAGGTTAAAATTGGCATAATTTGTATGCTGATTTCAGAAAAAATGGGATGTATCGTAACCTTCAATTCAACTCTCATCCGCCTACTGCACATGCTCATGACCTATAGTCTGTTTTTCTTGAAAAGCTTTTTAATAACAAGCAAATACTGATTCATGTTTTTCGATTTTCTACTAAACCATGAATCGCGTCACATAAGACTGCAATTTTGTAAGCATATTCAGCTGTCGTCGACGTCTTTTTTGGGCGAAAAATTCTACAGTAAGAGCTTTGTTGAAACGCTTTTAACGACAGTATTAATTTGCGTTGTACCCCTTTACTCTAATTGCAACCATTACCCCATGAACGCTGTAAATCTATTTTTAGAGTTAACCTTTCATGCAGGAAAAATATATTAAAAGTGTGCATCTTCCAATGCTATAGAATATCATAATCTGAAATTTTCTTTCAGTGCTAAGCGCCGGAGATCAATTTGGAAGTAAAATACCTATCGCGCTTTTTTATGTTATAGATCATGTGAAGACAATCACTTTTGATAAATAATTGTGATTGGTAAATTTCTGGCTCCAGATATATAAGATTCAAAATGGATGTAAAATGTTTGACCTCTTCCGCCAATCATATGGTAGAAAGATCATGATTGGTCATCGTCAGTTGCTGTAGAATGTGCTGAAAAAATGCATTTTCCGACATTTTAGAGGCCTCGAAATCAAAATTTTTCGGCGGTGGGCACCGAACAAGTTACTTTAGTCAGACTTTTGATTTCTCACCCAAAATTCAATTTTAAAAGTCAGGAGCTGACGCGAAGTGAATGAAAAACAAGGGAAGTACCTTTTAATCATTTTCTGATGAAATTAAGCCAATTTATCACTTTTAGAGTGAGCAACTAAACCAAATTTTCTCCCAAGTTACAAATCAATCTGGCTTGTGCAAAAAACCCTAATGATTGATTTGAATAATGAGTGATCTCATTTGTGAGCCTTCTTATTCTGTGTGTGATTGAGAATGTATTAAAAATGATTGATCTGTTATGCCAGCTTCTACTGTGATTTTGAAGAGTGTTTTTGACTAATTTTGTTGAAAAAACATTGTTTTTTACTACCACATTGATTTACAAACTTTTTAGCTTTTGCTTGTTGAAATTCCTATTGGCCTGTAAAATATTGACCTTAGGAGCCAAATAGCCTATGGAGAAAAAACCAAAAAAACCCTAGTATGAATCAGGTATAGGAAGAAGCCACAGCTCTTCCAGCTCAACTGAGGCCTCTGGGCCAGAGCCACAGCAAAAAGTGTCTAGTGGTCTTCATCCTTCATAAGGAGTCAAGTTGAAACAATGTGTCACTTAGAGATAAGAAAGATTTACTGCAATTTATATACGTCTTCTTGGTAACTGCCAATTTTCCACAAACATAGTAATTATTTAATTCTAACATTAGAAATATCACACCATTTAAATCACTTTAAATATTATCAAAATACTGGACAAGTTCACTACATGACTTTAAGAGAACCAGCCAGGGTGCACTGAATTCAGTCGAGGATATTTCTGAGCCATTCTAACTTAAACAGTGTGATACATTCTAGCACTAAAATAGTATTTTATGTCTCAATTTTCATCCATTTCCGGCTCTAATGCAATATTATTTTAAACAAAAGGTATAAAATGTGATATGAAATGCTAATCATACGAGATCAATGTACTCCATGTTGTTGGTCATATACAGGGTGAGCCAAAAAAAGGTGACCAGTACTGACTTTCATATCTTCCAACCAGATGAGGCTTTTTTAATGCACTTTCTTGCTGTCAATAGGTAAAACATCTGGCATAAAACCTCCAAGGTTTCAGTCAGATTGCTCGAATATTGACTGACTACAATAAAAAATACTAAACTTCAATTTTTTGCTAATAAATATTTTAAAAATTGACTAAAATTGACCAAATCAACATGTTTTACAGCAGAAAAGTACAATAAGTTCAATCATAAGAACTATATAACAGCTGGAAACTACATGAGAGCCGTTTTAGTGTATCCTAGTTTCTGCTTCACCCAGAATTTCAATCATTTTTCGATCTGGTCAATGACAAGATTGATTTTGCTTTGTTTCCAATTTCAAAACAAAAGCTCTTGATTTTGGCGAAATTTTTCCCACATTGAAACAAGAAGTTGCTGACTTTAATTTACATGTAACTTACAAATCTGGACGATTTTCAAAGTATCATTGTGTGTAAACAGCTTTACAAAACTTTTTTCAAAATATGACAACTTATGATATTGATTTCACAATTTTTACTTTTTGAAAAATGACCACTTTTACTAAATTTCTGTTTCTACAGTAACCATAAATATTAAGAACATAAAATTTGGCCCTTGTAACTAGGGATCGGCCGAGGGTAAAATAAAAAGCCTCGGCCGAGGCGAGGATTTTTGAAATCCTCGGCTCCGCCAAGGCCGAGGCTGAGGATTTTTTTAACATGATATTATATTAATACACTGGTCACTGGTAATACTAATAAGAGACTTCTTTACTCTTGCCTTTATGATCTTCATCAAGTAATTCAAAACATAAAAAAATTTATTGTATGTAGGTTGAAACTTGAAAGCAATAACAAATAATTTCAATTGAGAAAGTCAAGTAAATTTCACTCAGATTCATAGACGGCCACGTTGTCTTTGTCATTTGCACTGGCAGTCATACCACCGGCAACGCCATCAATGCATCATTGTCGCAAATTTCGAAAAATTGCCACACTACAGACATGATAATGACTAATAATGAGTATATGAGTTTTGCTGAAAAGTGAATCTTTAAAGAAATCATATGTAATGAAATACGAATGGAAAAAGATAATCTACACAAACACAGTACATACTACACAGCGTGCCTTCAATAGTGACAATAAAACTGCTACATTGTATAGGTAGACATAATATTCTCACACATAACATCACATTATTATATTAAAAAGTGTAACACTAAATAGGTAAATTAACGCAAAGATGTCTTCTATGCAAATTTTGTAGAATTTATGGAGTCAACCCGTCACTTTGATGCAGTAAACATTTTACATCAAAAATATCCTACTTGCTTTAGAGTTGCAAATAATCCTCGGCCTCAGCCATTTTTGATCGACACCCTCGGCCGAGGCCGAGGGTACCAATCCTCGGCCAAGGCCAAGCCCTCGGCCAATCCCTACTTGTAACAAAGACAAACAGGGCATTCTAGTGCTGCAATCCACATTATAATAGCTTCATCCATTTGAAATTCATGAAAGTTAGCATCGGTCGCCTTTTTTTGGCTCACCCTGTACAATGCCAATGCCCCAACTGATTGGTAACTGAGGACATTGAAACTCATATATGGTCTATGGCCTATGATATCTGGGGGAGGGTTCCTATAGCACTTCCGAACCCAAATAAATGTATGTTGCTGACCCCCTGCCCCATCAAAACTTTTGGCTGACCTAGCATAGCAGGGTGTTTTGCAGGTATGTGTATGATCTAGTGGAGATGGTTGCCCCAACTTTTTTTGTTTGCTGTGTCATGTCAGAGGGGGTTTTGTATACTTTGTTGCATGGCCGTGCGCATGGGGGGGCAGGGGGCGGCCGCCCCCCCCCCCATTGAGGCAGTAACTCTAAACCGAAAAGATGCGTTTTGGTGGACTTTAAAAGGTCAAAATCTCAAAATTTTCCGGCGCTTCGCGCCAGTCATGGGTATAATTATAACTATATTCTATCAGGCGGCCGTTAGCATATCTACTTCGACTTACTAATTAATGCTCAACAGTTTCTATCAATCAAGTTAGATCGTTTCATTTTCTAATCATTTACAGTCAATTATGTCGCCGAAAATAGAGATTTTTCATCATGTCTCTCAATTTTTTCCCTCGATGATTGGAATTTTTTAAACGTTTGCAATCTGAACTTTTGCGTTTATTGAAGGTGGAAATTGAAGACATTACTCTAGAACGGGATTTCAAAACATTTGTTCACAAATTATCTGTTGGAGAGATTTATTTTTCAGCATTTTAGAATACAAAAACCCAAAAATTTTTCCGGCGCTACGCGCCGGAATGGAAGGCAAATTACGCTTCATCAGTCTGTTTTTAATTTATTTCCCAACGTTATGAAGGTTCATTTTCCAGTGTTTTAGAAAGTGAAAATCAAAAAATTTTTCCGGCGCTCCGCGCCGGATCATTCTATAGAACACCAATGTATTCTTCATGAGCTCATTTTGACTAACATAACCAGAATTTTCTCAATTTTTTTCCTCATTTTTGCAGATTTCTGACTACAACAAAATGCTTGGGTATGCTCCTAAAATGCATAAAAAAGCAACCGTGGCCACATTATAAGTGTTTTTAAAAATGTGGGAAAAAATTTTGGTTCCGGTTCTCATGTGGAAAAAATCTTCGAGGAAAAAAAATGATGATGCACACAGTATATCCGCGTAAGATCAACATTTCTGGGGCTATTCGGTGAAAAAATCTAGTCCGCCCCCCCCCCATGAAAAAATCCTGCGCACGGCCCTGCTTTGTTGGTTCCCTGAACCCCTCAATACAATAGGCATCTGCTATACTACTCTTCTATTTCTTTCATGGTATATATAAATAGCACAGTTGTACATTAGAAACAATGATTTAGCGTGTATTTTTGTACAAAGCTTCCTCAGGATGTCACTTCAGTCGATATTGTTCATATGAAGAGCAAAGTACAGAGCCGGAATGATTGTTTGGTTCTGACATTTGAAATGCTGCAACATCAATTTCACAATAACTTATTCAACAGATATGAAGTTGAAATTACAATGCTTCCCAATTGAATCTCAGCTTTATGTTTAAAATCATAGTTACAGAAAATGGCAGATTTGAGATGTTGATCTTCTAAGATGCACTAAAATTCTTTTTTTTCATGTTGAATCACCAACATTTTTTCCCTTTTCAGAAGATTTTTCTTGATTAGAATCTGGCGCAAAGCGTGGGAAAATTTATTGGTCTTTTCTGATCTTAAATTCTTGATAAGCATTTTCTGACCATGAAATGTCGACGAAACATCTTTCTACTTTGTACAAAGACACCCAAAGCCTTTGTACAAAGTAGAGCTTCACACGACAAAAATTTCGTACCTGGGTACCCGTTTATTCATTACCCAGGTACCCGAATTACCCCGGTATACCGGGGTACATGTTAAAATGAGTTGTAATGTTAATGTACGTATATAATATTAGACAGATAAACTGTGAAAATAGAATGATGCATTACACACACTTCATAGTCCCTACTACATAAAATTTTTCAACACTTGTGTTGGAACACTAGTTGTGTTGTTGTATACAATAGGCTGCATAGGTAGGTATATTGTGAATATAATGCTAGAGATAATGATTGATACACATCATCGATGCACCTACGCTGCAAAATACTACACATCACATCACAACAGCTCAATATTATTGACCAGACAAAGCAAAATTTGCATACCTCTAGAGTTTTTTTGACCTATGAGTCACAGGCCAAGTGGCTTGTTGACCTTAAATTTTACAAGCCATTTCAAATTTTTGCAAGCCAATTTTATAATATCAGTATACGTGAATAAATTCCGAAAGCTAGGTTATTTTTTAAAGAAATGTATATATTGAGCATCACGGCAATCGATCAAAAAAGTGATGTCATTCAACATTTATTCAGTAACATTTTAGAGCTGCTAATTCATTAAAATTCAGGGAACATTTGAAATTTTTGAGTTTGATCAAAGTCTAATCTACAAGCATTGTGGAAAAAATTTTCCAGTTAACTATCCAAGAACATAATGACTTTGAATTACACAAGAAATCGATGGTTAAGTTGTCTATGATGACAAGTGAGAGCCTAAAAAAGCTATTAATCTTTCCTGCCTGAAACGCCAGAAAATTTTTTTGGGTATTGACATTCTGAGATACTGGAAAATCAATTTTCCAACCACTTGTTTGAAGAATTAGTTTCGAATTTTCTGTTCAAAGGTCCTAATTTCTAGAATTTCATGTTTGAAAAAGTTTAAAACCATTAATTTATTCACACACTAATGAACTTGGCCAAATAGATATGAGCAAGAAGAGTTGAAGTGTCTGAAAACTACTTCCATGAAGCTTTTGGATTGATTTTACGTTGAGAAAGGAATAATCACTTCAAAAAAGTTTACAGACTTGACGTATCGATCTTTCTCAAAAAATGTGTCAAGGGAAAAACGTGAATCTTCATTAAATATCAAGATGAAATATTGAAGACTACCAATTAAAACATGAGATAATACGTTTAAAATGATTAAAACTATTAAAGATTAAATGATAAATGAAGGTAGACATGTTAGAAGCAGTGCCTGAGCTAGGAAATAAATAATAATGCTTATTTAAGTTATAACCGGCTTGAAGCGCCGGAAAATTTGGAGATTATGACCTTCTAAAATGCACCAAAATGCATCTTTTCTGTATCTGATATGATCAAACACGACTCAAAAAATTCTGACAAGCCATTTTTGCTTGTTGGACTAAAATTCTACAAGCCATTTTGTCAGTCCAACAAGCCATGGCTTGTAAAAGGCTAAAAAACTATGCATACACCTCTACTCTCAAGTCTACATATTATACCTGATACAAAACGGGTACCCGAATTACCTGTGTACCCGGGTATATGGGGGTAATGGTTTTCATTTTGTACCCGGGTATACCCAGGTAATTCAGGTACCCGGTGTGAAGCTCTAGTACAAAGACACCCAAAAGCTTTTGTACAGAGCCAAAAATGTTTGTCCCATACAAGAAAAACAGTGGTGGTCTGCAGTTGTCAATTTTCCTAATTTCATACATCAAACTCAGCTTTAGTACATTCATTTTCAAAATTGTGGACACCCTAACAGTGTTTTTCCCAAACTGATCACACACTCAAAAAATACCACCCAATATCAATCATTCTGAAAGTGTTATGTTTAGAATGTCTTTACTAAAATCGGAGGATGTCAGCAATATGGCTAAAGAGTCTCTTGGCTTGTACCAAACTAGTTGCCATAGGTCACTCAAATAAGCTTCCTGTTGGTAAATGCTGATAGAGTGCAACAGTTCTTTAGCAGGTCTAAACACAACCCTCAGTCGCTGTTCAGCAACTGGAATCCAACAGCTTGCACCAGAAAAACTACCAGAATACTCCAGAGAACCTCACCCAATGGCTCTTGTAAAAGTCGGGGATGTGAGACGCTGCTGTAGCAGAATATATGGCCCAATACAAATCCAGCCAGTAACCAGTCGATAAATAAACACCACTTGGTGGCCTCACTTTATTGGCATAAAAAGACAATAAAAAATTATGGCCATTGGGCAGCTCACACAATACATACATGTAATTGGTGGGAAGTGCTATGGAGAACCCCCCCAAATCTTCAACCATATGGCTAGTCATTGGGCGACTGCCCCCCCCCCCTCCAGGATTTTCTAATCCTAAGGCTAACCATAAGGTAACCCATGGACCCCATACTTTTGGTCGGAAAAAATGTCAATTTTTTGATGAAAAATGTCAATTTTTGAACAAAAAATAGTTGAAAACGCCAATTTTCTCGGTGCTTCATGCCACAAATACATTTTTTATCATTTTTTAGACAAAAATTACTATTTTTTAAACTCTTCTTCAGACTTTTTCCATGAAAAAATCGAATTTTTTTTGCCTTCAGAGACCCCTCCCTCCAAAATTGTGGGAATTACTGACCCCTGGCCCAAAAAAGTGGCCCAACCCCCCCCCCCCCCCCCAGACCTTGGGGCTCCATTACATGCATGGCACAATACACATAAATTTATAAGAATGATTATCATCACATGTCGCATATTGCCATACAAAGGCAGTCATGCCCACGTAATGACCCGTTCTTGCCATCTTCACAATTTGCATGGATGAGATGCCTGCTACCATAAGTGCATCCCCAACAAAAGTATCCATTGACTCATTCCCTCAAATTGGCTTGCCCATTATCACAAAATATTGAGTATTAGTAAGTTATTTCCTCTCTATTCACTCGACCAATAAGTTATTCACTGGGGTAGTGAATGAATTTTCAAATTCGAGACTGGGCTAGTACCCCCATACCATCCTGTGGGGTAGTATACGGTTATAGTCGGAGTATCTTTCTAATTTTAATTCATTCATAAATTTGTGCTTTTTAAAATTTCAGGTAGAAGAATGAATTCGGGAGAAAATGACAAAATATTTGAACAATCGGAAGGTGACGAAAATATTGTGGTGAAGAAACAAAGAAAAGAAAAGAAAGAGTTAACAAGTATTACAGGCTATCCTTTTATCACTTGATTTGCAATACTGTCTTGTTGATGTAGATTGCTTGATCATGAGCGGAGATGATGGCATCTCAGGAAAGT
Source organism: Romanomermis culicivorax (assembly GCA_963922205.1). Classification (NCBI taxonomy): domain Eukaryota; kingdom Metazoa; phylum Nematoda; class Enoplea; order Mermithida; family Mermithidae; genus Romanomermis; species Romanomermis culicivorax. The sequence goes on along the minus strand of CAWUHX010000007.1, from coordinate 806,944 downwards.
ACGAGTAACTGCAACCAATATCTTCTGGGGGTTAAGCTCAAATTTTTTCTCAGATGATTTAAAGATACATAAACATACTTTTTCTGGCATTTTTGGACATATTGGAGCTACTTATGCCAAAAAAATTTTTTCGTAATAAGTTACAGTGTTTATGGTTTCAGTTCATGCTGTTTGCATGTTTGTCTTACAAAGAATGCCTTGATCTCAATCTCAAATAATGCTCAATTCTGCTGAGGGTAAGTCAGAATTCAGCTATCCAGCATGAGGTGGAAATTTCAGCATATCTATCCTTAAAATGGGTGTGTCTATGAACTACAGAACAAAATGTGAAAAATTTGAGTTTCTGATTTATGTTTTAGAAAAATTTACCCTCTTGAAACATGCTCTCAATGAAAATGATAAAAAAGGTAAAAAAGAGTTATTAACGAGACAAGCTGCAGAAGAAGCCGCAATGAATGAACGTCATAAAAAAGAATTGGCACAGCTGAAATGCGATCAGAAAGAATCACAACAGGTTGGTTTTAGATAAGGCATGGGACATGGGGTAACCATTTTGATGGCTGATTGGCCTCCTCTCTGACTACGGCTGGATCTGGAAAAATTTCATGTATACATGGATGAAAATTAAAATAGTCAGCTGATTTGGCTGTTAGGTTTCAATGTTCTCATTTACTAATTAGTAGAGACATTGGCATTCTATACAACTGACTGTGAAGTACATTGATCATGTAAGATGAGCATTTCACACCACTTTTTATATGTTTTAGATGAACCAATATTGCATTAGAGCAAGAAATAGATGAAAATCAAGACATGAAGCATTACTTTAGTGCATGAATGTATTACACCATTGAGCAAGAATATCTTTTGACTGAATTCAATGTAACACTCAACCATTTTCTTAAAGTAATTTAGATGCTGTGATATTTTTGATGTTTGAATCAAATAACTAGCATCAAAATGGTGTTAGGCTGGTCAAGTTTATTCAATAGGAAATTGCGGAAGTTATCAGAAATAAGTAAATTGCAGCAGAAGTTTGTTATTCGTCCAATCCAGCCTCAAAACTCTTACTCCAAGTGACACATTGCTTCAACTTGACTTTTCTGGACACCTTTCGCTGTGGCTCTGATTTAGAGGCACTGCTAGAAAAATGGCCAGAGGAGTCCCAGCTCCATTTTATCTCTAGTTCATACATTTTAAAAGTTCCTCATAAGTTCCAGTTGTTCCAGAATTCATAAACTTTTAGTCATCAACAATTATTGTCCAATGGCAATCCATGTTAGTATTTCCTAGAATTGAATAACTCTAAGTAGTGTGCAAGTCGAAATTTTAGACAATGAATTTCAGAGAGCGATGAAAAGTGGTCTATCTTCTGGTGATGGTGATGCAGCGGCAATTATCCAGAATAAAGTTTCGAAGGCTCAAAAACGTAGAGTAAGTTTTTACTGCTCTATAGAGGCTTGATTCCCAGAAATTTTCCTAAGATCAATGAAATAATGTGCAAAATCTTTCAATACCATCAAATATAAAAAATTACTTCTCAATGCAACAAACAGCTCTTCTAGTTTCAATAAAATCAGCAGAAAACAATAGCATGACCTTTTGAATTTTGGCTCAATTTGCTACCCTTCATTTGAGCTATCACTGAAGCTAGATAATCAATGAGACTATAGCAGAGCATCCTTATTCACCAGAATGAAATTTTTGTTGTTGTTTTAACCATTCTTTATACTATAGTATTGATTGTGCAAATCCTTGCAACCAGTGTTTTTTTAGCAGCACACCCATTAGCAGTGCCGCTAATGGCAGTTTGACGCCATTAGTGCAAAAAAATTTTATTAGCTCATAATAGTTTATTTCTTTTTACAATAGTGACCAAGTTATTAGTGACTGCTATAAGCATTATTGAGAAATGTGTTATTGTAAATTTATTTTTTGACAGTATTCTTTAAAAGGTACTTACCTATATTCACAGAGCCGTAGCCAGGAATTTTTATGGAGAGGGGGGACCAGGCAAAAAAAAATTTTCCAGCGCCAGGAAAATTTTCAGGTTTTTATATTCTAAAAGGCTGGAAAATGGATCTTCATAACAATGAAAATAAATCAGAATCAAACTAATGCATCATAATACCTTTTTTATTCCAAGGCATAGCACTGGGAAAATTTTCGGATTTTTGTGTTTCGAAATGCTGGAAAATGTATATTTGCAATAACTATTCCAGGATAGAAGCTCTAAATTTACATTCTTGTGATTACGTTTATATTGTTTTTCAATTGCAGATTGGTTTATGTTTCAAAACGTTGGAAAACTCCAAACCAAGCAAGAATAAAATTCTGAGAAGTGATGAAAATCTCAATTATCAGCAAATTATTGACTCTTGACTAAATTAGTAAAAAAAGAGCTGAAGTAATTCAAATGATAGAAACTGATGAAGGTTAATTAGTAAGTGGAAGTAGATATGCTAACAGCCACCCGTGATAGAAAGCAATAACTGTTATACTCATGACTGGTGAAAATTTTGAGGTTTTGACCTTCTGAAGTTCACCAAAATGAATCTTTTCGGTTTTGGAGTGAAAAATTTTTTTCCCATGAAAACACTGCCCAAAATTTTTTCCTCATTTCCAAATAGTGCTACAAACCAGAGGAGAGAAAAAATTGTAAAAATTGATGGAAAATCTCATTTATCAGCAAAATGTTTCCTTGTATCTAATGAAAATAGAGATGAGGTACAATTCAGTTGATTGAAACTGCTGAATGTTAATTAGTAAGTGGAAGTAGATATTCTAATGACCATGTTGGATAGAAAACAATGACCAAGGAATAGCTCTAACTAGTTCAGTTCAGACCAGATTCTCTCTTTTCTTAGCCCTAAGGAAAGACCTGCATAACAAGTGGTAGCTTTGAACTCCTCATAATGGAACTTCATAGTCAGACCGGGAGAAAATGGTATCCTCCAGGTTTCTATAGAAAGTTAGCAATATTTAAAATGCCAAATGAAGGGATACCGAGAGGTAATACTTTGGATAGATCACCACCCAGAGTGGCAAGTGCTGGGAATTTAGTTAATTTAGGAGACAGAGATCAGCAACACCATGCTGCTCTGGACCCAGTTATTCCAGATCAGACTCCTGCAAGGGTGCAGCCATTGAAACAGCAGGCAATGCATTTCAGGCCCAGGATGCCGGTGTGTGGATAGTGCACCCACCAACAATTGCAATGGAACCCCAACAGACAGGCCTGGTGAATCCAAATCCAGATGCTGATTGCCCGCTGCCCCCAAAGATAAAATGATCACCACCCAGTGTCGAATTAGCAGCACCAAAATGGGATATTGTAACACCCAAAATTCAACCCAATTTGAATGATTTGGACCCCGAAACCGAATGGCAACAGTTAGAGCAGATCCAACAAGAACCGGAGTGACTCCAGCAACTGGAAAAGGCTCCAGAGATGTTCAATCAAGAGTTGGTGATGCAGCTCCACGAATTGAAAGGAACAATTGAAGCATTGTTTGACATCATCGCCAATGCTGCCACAGAGAACAACAAAAGGGAAGCTGAAATTTGCGGGCAGGAGCAGGACAGACAGCTTAGACCATGTAATAGGGGTGTGGAAAGAGACAACCGTCTCTTAGCTAAAACATATGCAGGTGCAGGGCCCAGCAATAGGCCAGAAGCTGATGAAGGGCAGAGACTAAACTTTGAGCCCAGAAGTTGGAGAGGTCCAGCTAGGGAAGTTTGATTCGAGGGAACTGAGCAATCAGTAGGCCAGCAGAATCAGAACCAACTAGCTCAGCAACAACTTAAACAAGAATGGTCTATGATGGTAGAGGAAATATTATTGATCCAAATACCCTTAGACCAGATCAACTGGCATGTTTCCCATATAGGTATTATAGATCTGATAGAGACAACTTACCATCAAATCAAGGTATGACTTAGCTGTAGAAGTTCATGACATTGAATGAAGATATAAGAATGCCTTTCAAAGGTATGGACCTAGAGGTACTCAACAGGATCCGATTGTCATCAATGAGGTAGCCATGCAGAGTGGGCAAGACCCTGAAATTGTGGTAGTCACAAGAAATCAGTCAGAGGGTTTCCAACAGAGCCAGAGACCCAAAGGTCTAGAAGTAATTCACCTGAAATAGAAGAGATTCTGATTTGGGAAGCCCCTAGGGCTCAGACTGAAAAAAGTAGGAAAGAGTCACTTTCAGGGATGTGCACAAGGTGGGGCGGGGGGCGGCCACCCCCCCCCCCCATTGAAGCAGTAACTCTAAACCGAAAAGATGCGTTTTCATGGACTTTAAGAGGTCAAAATCTCAAAATTTTCCGGCACTTCCCGCTGGTCATGGGTATAATTATAACTATATTCTATCAGACATGGTGGTTAGCATTTCTACTTCAACTTACTAATTGATGCTCAACAGTTTCTATCAATCAAGTTAGCTCGTTTCATTCTCTAATCGTTTACAGTCAATTATGTGGCCGAAAATAGAGATTTTTCATCAAGTCTCTCAATTTTTTCTCTCTATGATTGAAATTTTTTAAACATTTGCAATCTGAACTTTTGCATTTATTGAAGGTGGAAATTGAAGACATTACTCTAGAATGCAATTTCAAAAATTTGTTCACGAATTATCTGTTGGAGAGATTTATTTTTCAGTGTTTTAGAATACAAAAACCAGAAAATTTTTCCGGCGCTCCGCGCACGAATGGGAGGCAAATTATGCTTCATCAGCCTGATTTTAATTTATTTCCCAATGTTATGAAGGTTCATTTTCCAGCCTTTTAGAAAGTGAAAATCAAAAAATTTTTCTGGGGTCCTGCGCCAGACCAAGAAAGTGTTTTAGAAACGTTTTAGAAAGTGGAAATCAAAAAAAAAATTTGGGGCTCGGTGCTGGATCATTCTATAAAACACCAATATATTCTTCATGAGCTCATTTTGACTAACATAACCAGAATTTTCTCAATTTTTTTCCTCATTTTTGCAGGTTTCTGACTACAAATACAACAAAATGCTTGGGTATGCTCATAAAATGCATAATAAAGCATCCCTAGCCACATTATAAGCGTTTTTAAAAATGTGGAAAATTTTTTAGAAAATGAGGAAAAAAATTTTGGGTCCGGTTCTCATGTGGAAAAAATCTTGGAGGAAAAAAAACGGTGATGCACCCAGTATATCCACGTAAGATCAACATTTTCTGGGGCTATTCAGTGAAAAAATCTAGTCTGCCCCCCCCCCCCCCCATGAAAAAATCCTGCGCATTGCCCTGGTCTCTTTTATTAAAGATTTCTTAGGAAATGGTACAACTGGTCAAAAAATTCAATCAACTTCACCAATAAGTTGACAGTAGACAAACAGAAACTCAGTCTGATGTGGCCATATCTGGCACCAGTCAGGGAGGTCAAGTCTCCTGAGATCCTACAAAGCCATTGTGTGAGTTCCACAAAAATATGACACATAATACTGCAGACTGTAGGACATTGCGAGTTTGGTCCAAATGCAGGAGCAGAAGCAGAGCTAACTTCCAAACTTTTAATCGGGGAAGTTTCAACAATTCTGCTAAAAGTAACTTTAGAGGTAGAGGAGGTTATTGGAATACTAATTTTAATAGCAGAGGCAGAGGTGCTTATCATGTTGGCTATTACAGATATCAGGATAGCCATGAAAACATTGAACATAATTCTGATTACGATGAATTTCTGGAATTCAAAAGGCAGAAAGAACTGCAAAAGCAGTATCAGCAGATGCAGCAATTCCAGCAGCAAGCTGCCTTGCAACAACTTCAGCTGACTGAAGCTATTATGGGACCAACTCAGACTCTGCATCGAAGTCAATTCACAAATCCTCAATCCCAAAAGGACTATTCAAGTCTAATGGTTGCTAGGAAATCACAAATAAACCCTTTTGTACAGGTAGAGCAGAGAGTAAATTGCCCTAATGTGGTATTGGGCAGTATCGTCCAAATGAATGCTATTTCAGTCCAAACTGTAGTACCAGCAGTTCAGGTGATAAAGAGAGGCACACCAGCTAGTCCTCAGGAGCAGCAATTGCTGGATATGTACCCCAAGACAACTCCTATTATTGAGGAAGGCCTCGAGGAGGTTATAGAGGTGGTAGGCAGCAGCAGTAAATAGATGCACAATTTTCGGTCCAGAATTCTCTTTTTTCGCACATCATTTTTCTAATTTCATAAAATACAAAAGCCAAAAACACTAATAAAATTACAAAAAACCAAAAAAATTACAAAATTAAAAAATATTATTTAAATTTTTGGTGCTGCTGGCCTACAAATTTTTTTTCACAAGGGGATGCAAAAACCCACTGCAAAATTATTTTTCAAAATTTTTGGCCCTTATTTTTAGGGCATTTTGTTTTATGTGATACTTGTACATTCCCCTGACGTCTTTTTGCATCATAAATAAAATCTCATATCCTAGTTTATTTTAGAAAAAATAGGGACATGGGAAAGGGATTTGCATGATCAACTAGACCGATCCACCATCAACTTTGCCACAACATGCAGACCAAGCAACCAAACCCAAAATTGACCAAATTCTGCATGGATGGCAACATCATACTCATTAGGGCAGGAGATCTTTTCCAATAAAGCGGTTTATTATTTTAGATTCAATATTATGGTAGGAGCAAAAGGCCAAAGGCCCAGGTGCCAATGCTTGCTGATGTCAAGGGGAGACTTTTAGAGGGATCCTGCAAGTAAGTCATCTCCTGAGGAGAAGTCTTTTCCTTCTGGGAGACTGGGAGGTGCCATTGTGAGGCCCCTTAGTAAAGGTAAGTTAGTAATTGTTGTTGCATGGTCTGGGGTACAGAACTGTTGCACCATATCCGAGGTTTGGCCAAGGAATAGCTCTAACTAGTCCAGTTCAGACCAGAGTCTATCTTTTCTTAACCCTAAGGAAAGACCTGCACAATAGCTATTGGGAGTTAGATGCAGCTGCCCATAAGTGAAATGCAGCCAAGCGGGGCGCAGCCATCCATCAGTAGGATGCAACCAACCTCAAGCAGTTCGCAGCCATCTGCAAGTGGGATGCAGCCACCTGCAAGTGAGACATGGTGAAACGCAGCCATCCACAAGTGAGATGCTGCATTCATAAGTGAGATGCAATTCTAAAATATAACAAAAAGGATGTGCAATCATCTTGGAAGGAGACCCAGTCATCCATCAGTGAAAAGCAGCAAACTGCAAATAAAACACAGTTGGCTGCATGTGAGACACAGCCAGCTGTGAGCCAGCCATAGCGGCCTGAGAGTTAGGCAGAGCATGACGTGGCCATCTGCAAGTGAAACACAGTCATTCGAAAGTAAAATGCAGCAGTCTGCAAGGAATATGCAATCTTCTGCAATTGAGATGCAGCCACCTGCAAGTTGGACACAACAAAACCCAGCCATCCGCAAGTGAGACGCACTTAGCCGGAATAAGAGACAGTCATCCACAAGTGAGACACAGTCACCTGCAAGCAATACGCAACCATCCTCTGGCAAGACACAATCGCATGCAAAGCACAGTGAGACACAGCCATCCACAAGTGAGATGCTGCAGCGGCAATGAGTCCCAGCCATTCCCAGCAGGATACAGCCATCCACAAGTAAGATGTAGTAGTGCGCATGTTAGACGCAACCATCAGCAAGTGATATTCAGCTGTCTGCAGGTGAGACGCTGCTGCGGCAAGTGAAATGAAGTCGTCTGCAGGCATGATGACTCTCTATCAGGAATTCGTAAAATTATCAAGTTACAACTAGCCTAAATGGAATGAATAAAAGAAAAGAGTAATAGTGAAAAAAAAACTAAGCATCGTTTTTGACCATAGTTGACTTTGTTTAGAACGCGTTTAAGGCACTATCCAATTTACACATCTGTTTTTTCTATGGAAAGTGAGAATTCATGAGTGAGAAAAAAAGTGACAAAACATAGCACTACCCCCCCCCCCCCTCAATTACATGTATGCTTTTTGAGGTCCCAAGAGGTGCAACCTTATAGCTTGATACTTTGGCCCATGCATCTATCATTATCCTCTCAAAACCCTTTTATAGATTTTTTTTAAATGTTCGCTTTATTTTTTTTTAATTTCTTAATTTAATCAAAAATTTGTCATAATTTTGTGGGAAAGGGGGTTTTCAACCATGGGAAACCTGAAACACACAGTCACATCCTAAAAGAAATTTTTGGAAATTTTTCATGAAAATTGTTTTTTAAAAGGAATTTTCAAATCAAAGTTGCATCTGGTGGGCACAGTCAGAGTTCAAAAAACAGGCAGATTTAATAGTGGTGGTGCCCACTAGAAATGAATGAACTAGTTTATTGGAAAATGCCCCGAGGGTGCAGTGAAAAATGAGAATATACTTGCCGAAAGTTGTTGATCCTGAAAGTAGGGTGGACAATGTTGTAAAGAGGTGGACAAAATATCCAAAATTTCAAAAAAATACAATGTCTAGTAAAAAATTATAAAAAAAAATTCATCATCCAAATAAGTGGTTAATGGTCATTTTGTCTTTTATTTTGTGCCTGAAAAAGTATATTCTGCAACTGAGTGCATGTTTTGGCCAACACCTACCTGTGTGTCAAATGCACACTTAATGTACCCATAACAATAAATGTGTGTCAAATACCCATTTTATAGTATGCATGCTTCAAATCCACAGTGAGCCATGCACATGTAAGCAAATTAGTGTTGTGATTTACATATCAATATTTATATGAGTATCAATCTTTAAAATGTAGATGCATTTTGATATCAAAAATGGAAATAGTTTCAATTTCAAGTTGTATGAATATCAAAAATTTATATTTCGATATGGAACAGATTTTGTGAATTAGCATTAAGGCTCCTGCTATACTTCGCCAGCCAGGGTCAGTTGCAAATTTTTGCTGCCTGGTGCCGTACTTACTACAAACCTGCGGCAAAATGAAGATGCGTTTTTTTGCATCATAACATATTTGAGGGCTAGCGACAGTTCAGAAATTTCGATCAAATCGAAATTGACAACCGTGCCAGCCGTCATCGAAAAGACAAAGTATAGCAGCTTGAAACTGGCACCCACCGGCGCCAGTTGTCACAGTACACTACCAGGCGAAACTAGCTGCCTATTGCGGTCACATCCAGGACACATTGGGAACGCGTCCGGGACGCACCCAGGATGCAAAAAGCACACTATACCGACAATAAAATTGACAGGCCATATGCTTGTGTCACACAAAGCCAAAGAATTTCGCTGATGCTTCCTTCTTACCTCCTATAGAAAGCACACATTATTTACCAGATATAAACGAAAGGTCAACTGTTGTCATACTGTAGGTCAAAACAAAGTGCATATCCACTACATAGGTCGCGAATTTTTGAGGGTTAGTTTTGCCTGGTAGTGTATATCAGGACCTGTATAGCTAAAAAATTTAAATTTTTGATGAAGTTGAGGTTAAGAATTCAAATTTTCAATTCAACTGGTCGGCTGAAACTATAGCAATGCATACTGCTTGCATGTTGATTTTTGAATTTTTTCCTCGGACTGTTTTAGCATAGTATTTTTATTTTCTCTCTAGCTTTGAAGCACAGCAAATTACAGCTAATCATTTGATGAAAATTTTGTATGTTCACTTCTCACCTCAGAATCTTGAAAATTTCTGTAAGACAGATTCAGGATACATTTTTAAATGATTTCCTGCTTGAGAAATTACTAAAAACGTTCTAGTTTTATGTGCTGAAATGTTTGATATTATTTTCAAATTTCCAAGGGCGTCGAATAGTATTTGTTCCAAAAAAGACATATGAAAAAAATTATTCAATCAAGTGAAATATTGAAATCTATAAGCCAAAGTATCGAAAAAAGCTTTGATTTCAAAGTGAAATTCGCGCCTTCACTCGTCAGTAAGCAAGTAATGTGTCAAATTGACAACTATTGAGCACATGTGTTAAGAGCAAGACACACCCATGTGTTAAATCCATAGTTTAACATACACATGTCGATTTTTTCATGAATTTATGACCTAATTCTTTCTGAAGAAGATGATACACTAAAATTCAACCCCATGCACATATATGTACTGGCCAGTGACATCCATTATTGTATTTCAAATCCACAGCTGACAAATATATTTTTTCTCAGAAACCGTGAATCAGCAATTGGTTGATGTACAAAGTTGCAGAATATACTTTTCCAAAATTAAAATAAAAAGCAAAATGTCTATCAGCCACTTTTTTGCGTAAAGAATTTTATAACCGTGTCCACCCTTTTTTGGCATCAAGAACTTTTGCCAAGTATATTCTCATTTTCTCTGTCCCATCGGGACATTTCCCAATAAGCTAGTATAAAAACTTTGAAAAATAGGGTGTAGCCAGGAGTTGAACCTGAGTTGGCTACACCCTATATTTCAAATTCATTTTCACTCCAAAAATTCCATATTGTCAGTATAAATACTATGCGAAACGTCTGAGTTTCAGTCAGATATGATCAATTTTTTCTGAACAGATCAGTGTCTCACAAGGGTTAACATCTCAGAGAAATTGTACCTTTAGTTTTCGACAATGCGCGTTCTTTGTATAGATTTTACGGAAAAAATGTTGCTTTCTTCTGAGAACTTTCAGGAGCACAAGGAGCAACGGAATCGAGAATGTTATGAGCGCGTTTTCGAAATGGAGGCACAATCCTGCAATAATGAACGACACAAGGAACGCGAACAATTAGAGCATGTTCTTTCGGTCAATAATTTAACCATGGTCGAAATACCGGCCGATGGTGATTGCCTCTACAATGCTGTGTCTCATCAGTTATCACTATTCGGCGAACAGGTATATTTTAAAACACAATATTTTTTCGATCTTACTCTGGGTAGCATATAGACAAAGTAAAAATTAAGTATGCCCGAAAGTGACATATAATATAGTTTCAGACTATGGTCACAGAAGTGAAATTCATTCTTAAAAAATGCGACTTTTGTAATGATATAAAAATCCAAATTTCCGGATTTCCTGACAATTTTGAGTATTTTTACTTCCAAGCATCTTACTCGCATTACAAGAGACTTTGCGAAATATGCTTACAGCTGCTTTGAAGCCAAGAATTTTTCTCATGATAACTAAAAGGCGCTCGCATGTAGAATGAACAGCTCTTCATACATAAGTTTAAAATGATGAAAATTCATTTCAAAATGCATCTAAAAAATCATGTTTTTTGAACATAGTCCTACTTCCTGCGGGAAGTAGAAGATTTCCCCTTATTGTTAGAGCCAACAATTTATCCAATTTCTATAAAAGTTTCATCAGAAAAATCACCCTTATGCGTTAAGCAGGAAGCCTGGAAAACCTGAAACGTCAGGGAGCTTTGCCAAGGACCCTCATGTTGTACTTTTTTTAGAGGAACAATTCACCTGGCACTTAAATTGATCAAATAGGAAACCAATGGTCTGCATGTTGCCAAACAGAGAATATGTGGTTCTCAAAATTCTTAGAATAGTAAATCACTGGTCGGTAGATACCTAAATAGTTAATACTTGTACTCCAAAATGTTCAGATACGAAGTAAATAATCTGAATGTGACAAAATTGTAAATTCATTGTCTGTAGAATTTGCAGATAGTAAATCACTGGCAGGTACACAAATAGTAAATACCTGGTCTTCAGAATGCTCTAATAGTTTATCTTTGGGCTGAATCGAGCCCGGGAGTAATCCCAACCGACTTTCCCTCTACTATGTGCAGGTATGCAGTCAGGATTAAAAGGGACATTATAGTATGTTTTAGATCAATATCTCGAAAATTTTTGTCGCTTTGCGTCGGTTTTAAGCATAACTAAAATAATTCATCTGAATTTGGCTCAAGCCCTGTACCCAGAAAATCTAGTACCATTACTCAATTAACATTTAAATGTTTTGATGTACCTATCTGCAATTTTCTATATCTATTATGTTTAGATCTCTGCTCAGGTCAAGAGACGTCAGCAATATAACTAAAGAGGCTATTGGCTTGTACGCGGCTGATTACCGTAGGTCGCTCAATAGAACTTTGTACAAGTAAAGGCCAGTACAGTGCAACCGTTCTTTAGCAGATTAAACACAACCTTCAGTCGCAGTGTAACCTTAGTTTGCTGAGACTAGAAACTGACACTTGCTTGCAATCAAAAAGCGATTAGGGTTGCCCCAGATACTTCCTGCAGACTAAAACGCAAAACAATAAGAACTCATTAAAATAATATCGAGTCGGGCTGTCTTGGTAATGGGTGGAGTCAAATGACCGGCATCCACTTCCGCTTATGGTGCAAGTAATAATAAAACAAATAATTATGTAAATGTTGGTTGCGGTCAGCGTCCGCGTTTACTAACGAGAAAATAACAATAACAAAATTGTCGAGGGACACGAGACGCGCACCCAACCAAATAAATGTATAACAATGACCGAATCACTCTTTTCTCGGTCGAATTGTAGTTTCACCCAATCAACTAATTTTGAATAGATGTGGGATGACCACTATCGTAAGCACATGCCCAACATTTCATTCCTAACCATTAATATTTGATATTTCTCGAAAGTAATTCATGTTTCAAGTTCTCTGCTGATCTTATTCATTTTTTTCGCACTTGATGAACATCATTATGAATTATGAGTGTCGTAGGCAAATTGAAGTACGAAATTTTTTCGTTTTCATCATCTAATGAACATCAAAACATATTTTAAAAGCGTACTTTTCAATCTCCCATGTCCAGGCTCCAAGAGCCAGATTTTGAAAATTAATCATTTTGGCAGTTTTTCATTAAGTTCATGAAGGTTCAAACTCCATTCTGGCATTCACTTCAGATAGCTTTTGCAGTAAAATTACATTTTGCACATACTTTTAACTTTTTTTGCGCGGCTTTCGGCGCTTGGCGCCGATTTTTTGGCACATTTGCAGTGATATTTATTGTTCTGACTCAGGAACACCTATGAAGTATAAAAGTCTTATGACATTACATGCACAGCATAGAAATTCTGCTGGATTTCATTCAGGACAGGGGTGGAATACATATTTTTTGTCGTTTTTGATAAGAAAGGCCTTCTAACATCCAAGCAGCATATTCTTCAACCTACATTAGTCAGATAAGTGAAATTGTTTGATTAGACTGCACTTTTTGAAGTTTTAATGTTTTTTGGAATCAAGTATGCTCTGTTCAGAAAAATTAACTACAGAATCATTCTCATTTTTATTACGACTTTCTCTTCTCTCTTGCTCATTTTCCTTCACCATCTTCTCAATAATTGCTGGGGAAGTCAAATTTGCTGGGGGTCAGCAAGAATCTGAGAATCTGCTGGGGGTCAAAACCATACATGCACATAGGGAGTAGGGGGGTAAACCCCCATACCTAAGACCCTGGCCGAAAAAATCGTCAAACACCCCCCCCCCTAAACTTTTTCCAAGACAGCTTTTCTGATGATTTTTGTGCATATTTTGTATGAAAAACAGGCTAGCTGGACTTTTTTTTGCTCACCCACCCCCCTAACCCTTAGAAAAAAGTCCATGGACCCTCGCCCGTGGAAAATTCTTGTCGTGCATGTCTGGTCAAAACCCCCCAAACTCTGTCACGTACATGTATGCTTATGAGAGATACTTTATATAACATTGATTTCATTGTATATACACTAAAGGTTTCAGAAAATTATAATGTTTTCCTTGATTTTAAGAATTTTCTAAGTAACAGCGTGACGCGAAAATACGTTTAAAGTGTACAAAGGTTAGCTATGGGCATTTTTGAGCAGGAAAAAGTTTTTGAGAAAATCTAGATTCTTTACATTATTATAGAAAAAATGTTTGTTAAAGAAGTGTGATCCTTGGTAGAGATTTACCGGTTACCCGACCCGAAACAAGACACGAAATTACCCCACCATTTTGTTGGACCCGGACCCGATATTCTAAAACTTTTGGACCTGGATCTGGACCCGAACCCTATATTCCTAAAATTTTGGACTCGGACCCGATATTTTCAAAATATGCTACCCGATACATCTTATTTATTTTGCCGCAACCAAACCATACGATTTTGAAATGATCTTGTACTCTATCTCACATGCATAGACGAAGTTATTGAGAACTTCGACCTTGTCTGTAATAAGTAAAAAATTAATCGAACCCAAAAATCGGGTACGTTGTGTGGGTTTGCATACTGAGCATCATCTTAGAATTTATTTTGCATGAAAGTCAAAATTCACGTTGCTACAGTATTCTAAACTTTGGAATTTTTCAATTTTTTAGCATTTTTTATGCTTTGCACACATGCGATTCAATATATCAATGTGTAGAAAATACATAATCCTGTAGTAAAGCATTTATTATATGCAGGAGACAATTCTCTATAGTTGGGTTTGAAAAAAGAATTCTAATTTTGAACTCCACGCGTTTTACACTTTCCTTAAGTGTCCAAACGGAAGTGAAAAAAAGCCGAAAAAATCGTATGGACCTCTTTCCGGACACCTTCCCATAGGATGCCGCAGAATTTTTTTCTCATTTTTGTAGGCACTAATGTCCAACATATTGTGTTAAAATTTCAATGCGATTTGTGCACCGTTTGGGAAGTTGTAGCGATTGGCACACACTGCACTGTCGTTCAAATATCCTTTTTGAATCTGAATAAATCCCCAACTAATAAAGTTCTGAGGAAACAGGACCTATATAATAAAATGGAAGAAAAAATGTGGCATATTTTCATTTATCTAGCTTCGATAATTGCTGAATGACATGCTTCAAGTGAAAAGTCTAAAATTTTTAACAGTTTCATTAAATTTTCGAAATCGAGTCATTCTCTGACGTTCATTCATCGTAAAACGCAAGAGTTACTCCAATGTACTTTGTTGTATTTGAAACTACAATCGACAATCATTTATCTTCATCTAGCTAACTTCAAGTGGTGTGACACGAGGTGTCTTTAAGTGTACAAAATTTTCTCACACCTTATAACACAGGCCGGAGTCAGACAGACATACTTTGCTTTGCAACATTATTCGCAGCTTCGACTTTTTGAATTGAATTACTGAAAAAATGAATTTGTGTTGCATCTCTTACAAGACACTCTGTTAAACAACCATTATGAATGGATCGATGCAATTTTAACGCTGATCCGAAGTTCGAGTCACATTTTCTCTTTTTATTCGTCCGATCTGAACGTTTTCAATGTTTCCTGCATTCCGTTGATCGAATATTTAGTGGCATTGAACAGCATTTTTGTAGCAATTTTCAAGATGTGCAGACATCTACAGCTCCCTAAATGGTACGCACACCTGATTGAAATTTCAATACAATGTGTTGAATATTGGTGGCCACAGAAATGAAGAAAAATTATGTGGAATCTTATAGGAAGGTTGGGAAAAGGCTCCAAATCACTTTTTTGGGTTATTTCAACTTTAGTTTTGACACTTTAAAATAGCATAAAGATAAAAGTAAAAAATAAGGAAATTTGTTTCATACCAACGGCATATAATGAACATCTGGCTGCAGAGTCACGTCTTTTCTGAGCTGTGATGTTTCGAAACACGTATAGAGGCTTAAAAACGCTTAAAATGTAAAACTTCCAAATTTTGGAGTAAGGTATGCAAATTTTGATTTTTGTGCCGGATGAATGCCGTCATGATACTTGACATGTAAAATTATGCATTTTTCAAAATTATGCATAATCATACATGCACATAGGGGGTAGAGGGGTATACCCCCATACCTGAGACCCTGGCCACCCCCCTGGCCTAAAAAAATCGTCAAACACCCCACCCTGAACTTTTTTTGAGACAGCTTTTTTGATGATTTTTGTGCATATTTTGTATGAAAACTTGAGAATTTTTTTGTTTTTTTGCTCGCAAACCCCCCCTACCCCCTAGATAAAAAGTTCAAGGACCCTCGCCCCTGGAAAATTCTTGCCGTGCATGTCTGGATATAATGAATTTTCAACTTATCATCTCTGATAAATCGTGTCTTAATGATATCACGCGGATTAGCGTGTGAAAAAATATAACGGCCCGGACCCGAAACATGATCCAAAATTTTTTTCGAAAATCTGGCACTCTGATGAATTTATGATGAAGGTAGGGGTAATATCCCCTTCATACCCATCGTCTGCACAGCACAGAAATTCGTTGGGGTCAGCTAGGACAGGGGGTAGGATAGAATTTTTCTCGATAACGAAAAGAAATGTCTTTTAACATCCTAACAGCATATTATTCAACCCATGTTAGTCAAATATACTATTCTTTAAAGTTTTAATATTATGTACTTCTTTGAAATCAAGTATTCTTTCTTTAGAAAAATCGTTATGCTACAGCATCATTTCCATTTGCATAATGACTTTCTCTTCTCTCATTCTGAGAAGGTTCAAAGTCGCTGGAGTTTGCAAGAATCTGCTGAGAGGCAATAAAAATATGCTGGGGGCCAATAGCTCCCAAGCCCCACGTGCATGTATGGCGGCAACTGAAAATAAACCATTGGGAGCAGGCCTGTAGCCAGGAATTTTTTTTCGGGGCAGGGGGCACACATTTTTTCACTTAATTTACCGTGAAATGGGCATTTCTGACTCGACTTTCTTTTTTCTGACTTGACTTGAAGAAAAACCTAACCTTTGCCTTTTTTTATTTTCAATTCAAACATTTCGGGGGCATGGCCCCCCAACACTCCCTGCCTACAGGCCTGATTGGGAGATAAGAAACGTGAAATCGAAGATTTATGGCCAAAAAAATGTTTTTGAGTTTACAAATCGCAGAATTGAGAAAATGTGGAACTGTTTAAAAATGAATTTGATGAAATTTTTTTATGATCATGTACACTTTATCTGTGTTTACAGCCCCTGGTTCTAACATTTTATGTATGGGTTATTTACGATTTCTACCTTGAAAGAAATTGGAAAATTCTGGGAAAATAACCCGAAAAACTAAGAAAAGTCGATGAATTTTATTTTAGAAAACTTCTAGACACATTGCTTTATGGGAGATGAAGACGTTCGCGTGAAGTCTAATTTAACATAAAGATGATACGAAACAATAATACACCTTCAATAAGCTTCTTACTCTAATCACAAGATGCACAAGAAAAAATATGAACATTCTGATAAAGTTTCATAGATGTAATTGCTGTACTCAGAAATACATGGATCAAATTGATACAAACTAAAGTGGGATTTTTATGTCACGAGGTGCTCTCCCTTGCTGCTTGCTCTTCCTTTATTATAACGTGCGAACAAGTCATTACGAATAGCAGGCTCGTAGCTCGGTCTACTAATTTGGGGGACCAATTTTTTTTGTAAGTATACATAGCAAATTGTGAGGAACACACTGTATTGGTCATACTTAGCTGAGAAACTATTAGCTGCAATTTTTGCGCAATTGAGATGTTAATTTATCACAATAGTTTTTCAAAAATGTTTATGGCAAAACCGGAAATAAACGACATAAAAAAGTAAATTATTTAGAATGAGGCAGAACGAAGTTGATGGCACGATTGGTTTTCATTGCAAAAAAGATCAATTATTCTCCTAAGTTCTTATCCTTATTCGCTCAAGTCACTGGTGCGACTACCCAACATTTTATTCTGTAAAAAAGAAAAAATCAGCATGCACCAATTTTTTGTAGCAAAATCATAATGTTTTACACCAAGTTTCTTTCTGTCGTAAATCCTTTTGCTTTTTTAAAGAATTTTTTTGAAGAAAAAAAATTAAAGTAAAACAGGAAAAGAATCGGCGTGGGTCATCTCGTGAGCTATTGCCTTGAATGCAACTGAAACCCTGACCACTGTTTTTTTCCACATTTGCATTATAATGTGGAAAAAAAATCTGGAATGTGGAAAAAATTTTTGAGGTCTTTCCACAAATGTGGAAGAAAAATTAGGGGTTTTCATATTGAAAAGATGCATTTTGGTGCATTTTAGGAAGTCCTAATCTCAAAATTTTCTGGTTATAACTTTCATAATCATCATTATTCGAAAGATCAATACGTCAAGTCTCTATGCTTTATGATGCGATTATTTCTTTGCTAACGTAAAATCAATTCAAAAGCTTAATGGAAATATCTTTCGGAAATTTATACTCTTCGTACTCATATATTTTCGATCAAGTTCGTGAGAGTTTACAAATAAATTACAGATTTTAAAATTTTTCAAGTAAAATTCTAGAAAATACGACTCTTGAACACAAAATTGGAATCTAATTCTAGAAATAAATGTTCGGAAAATTGATTTTCCAGCATGCCAGAATGTCAATATACCCAAAAAAAATTTTGGCGCTCCGCGCAGGAAAGATTACCATCTTTTTGGGCTTTCCCTTGTCATAATAGAGGACTTGACCATTGATTTCTTATGTAATTCAAGTCAATTATGCTCCTGGATAGTTTGCTAGAAAATTTGTTCAACAATGCTTGTAGATAAGGCTTTTAAGTCGAACATTTCAATTTTTTCTTCAATTTTAATGAATTAACTTCTCTAAAAACACCGGAAGGCTTGAAAAAGCTCAAAAACAGTGCGATAAAGCGTCTGTGAGCATTTTTAAGCCAAAAAACGAGGATTTTAAGACGAAAAATTTTTTTTCCACGTGTGGAAAAAAAATTTGACCCCTTTCCACATTTGTGGAAAAAAGTTCGTTGAAAAAAATACAGTGACCCTGACTGTACTGGAGCAAAAGTTCTAACGAAAGGAGTTCAGTATTACATACGGAAAATCAAATAAACGATGACAAAAATTACACGACACTAAATTTTAAAATTTCAGCACAAAGCCGACCAGAAGTGCACTAGATCGAATGTAAACTACACTAACTTATTTGGCAACAATATGCCGATTTGTGATTAGATTAGCTTGCATTGCGCAACTACTTCTTACAGTAAGTTCAGTCTTTTAGTTAATTTAGCGTAACAAGATGTACTTACTGATCAGTTATGTAATCTGAAATAAAATTTGGGAGATACCGGTCCCTCAATATGCCCTCCTCAGCTACGTGCCTGGCGATTAAAGGCACTCTGTTTCAAAGTGATCAGTACTACATAGATGAAAATTTAGCTAAAAGTAGTATGTTAATATGCACTCCCAATGCTACAGAGAGCATCAAAGTAGCTCTCATACTTTTTAATTAAATCAGCAGTAAACTATCAAATGATTTTCCAGATTTTGACTGAGTTTTCTACACTTCATTGCTTCAATTCAAGATATCATGCCGTCCAATCACCAGAGCTAAATCAATGAGAATTTGACTGAACTTCCTCGTGTATCTTCTCTTTCAATTGATATCAAATGCATTCCCTAGCACTAGAATTTAACCTTACATTTAAAATTTTTTGTCAACGTTTGATCATTTTTTACCACTGTATAATCCATTGCAGCACCCGTAAACGTAGATATTTTTTTCTGGTGAAATTTACGCAGAACACTGATGAGTGATTTGCCCTCAGATTAAGAGAAAACATTCTGCTGCTTTCTGCAGACATTGGGCCAATGTTTAACAAATATAATTTTTTGGATGCGTTTGGAAACGGATTTTCGTCATTTTAAACGTGTGTGTAAACAGCATTTCAGGCCACAGGCGAACGTCTTTTTGTGATTATGAAAAAAAGATATTCTTGGTTATAAAGTTGTGGTGAGCATAACACACAAAAACTATGTTTCTTGAAGGTCGAGTGCATAGAAGCAAAACTACTAAAAATTGGTGAAAAATTCGGAAAGTTTTATTTTCGGGTTTTTGTAACTATGCGAAATCGCATTTTTGAGCGGAATAGATAGCACCTCTGTCATCAGCGGCTGGAACTATACAAGATAATACTTACCAAATCTTTGGATTCATTTTTTGTTCATTGTTGCAATTCCTTGGATGATACTTTTCAGCGGAAATGAAGGAGTAATGGATTGTATTTTGTTGTGAATGTGATCTTTTTGTCTCTTTTACAATTTTCTCATCATCAAGAAAAAGGAAATCCACTTCGAAACATCTCATTTTAAAGTTGTTCTATCCTCGGAAAATTTCGCTTGACATTTTTAACTTCCATAATCTACAATTGAACGTATTCACCGTGTGCTTCTGGACAAACTTCATTGATATATAGGCAATTAAGTTATATTAGATTGATGCTCAAGCTTTACGTATCGGATGCGCCAAAATTTTGCGGGTGAATAAATCCGCATTCGTACCTTTTTACGATAACGATGAGATCGCTTACACCGACTATTGCGACAAAGTTGAACAAACAAAGTTATGGGGCGGAAATTTAGAAGTGAGTTTGACTTGTGAAAATTCCCAGTTTCTATTCGATTTACTATATTTTATAGTTAAAGGCCTTATCGACGTTTCTTGAGAGAACAATCAACGTTCTACAATCGGACGGAACCATTATTTCTATCAAAAGTGATAATGCCAGGCCTTTAAATGATTGTCTTAGGATCGTGTACGTAAGTTTATCTTTGGTAGATTGCATTCATGTTGAGTAGGTGTAACGAGATAAAGATCTTTGGCAAGAAAATCTGAACCTTAACAGTGGAAAATGATCAAATCCGTCATTTCTTGTCTTTTATTATGCTAACTATGGTCCGATAGCCCAGCATGGTCTTGCTGGTCGAAGCATTCTAATTAATAGCAGAATATCTAGCTGGTTAATAGTTCTACTTTCCGGTCATAGCTCCACAAATTCCTTGGTTGATATAATTTTTCTATTCTGTTCGAATTTGTCGAAAATGGTCGATTTCATGTGATTTTTTGATAGTTTATGGACGGCACTATCTATAGATGATTGGAAACATCAGTACATTGAACTGTCTTAGGTTGAAAGATATAATTTTCGGCTGATTGCTTGATTGCTGATTTTTGCTCATTTTCAGCTCAAAATTAAATACTTTCTGCTGCTTTGCACGAATTTATACATAAATTTTCGGTTTCTGATAGCAAGCCCCCACAGATCGTTTCGGATCGATTGTTTCAAAAATTGTCGTTGACTCTCAGCAGGATTCATGCCTCATATACACATTGTGCTCAAAGGGCTAAAAAGTGTAAATCACTTGTGCCAGTCGATGCGGAGATGAACGAACCTGCTATAGATATTTTCATTTTTTATTAATACAGTGGCAGTTCTACAACGTTTACAGCGTCGTTTTTATATAAAATACCTATAAATTAGGAATGACAAAAATCGAGTATCGCCCTCAGGGCTTTTACTATACGAAAAGTATTGACTGTAGGATTTTTCACTTAAAAATTAGGAGTTAGTTGAGTAGGCTCTTAGTCCTCTTATAGCCTGTTTTTCTTGAAATGCTTCAAAATAATGAAAGTGGAAAGCAAGTAATGTTTCACATTTTGTAATGAACAGTATGTTACATGGGACTGGAAATTTGTTAGCATACTGAGTCAGCCCTTGACAATTTTTCAAGTGAAAAATCTTACTGTGAGAGTACTGTGTAAACGATTTTGACGACGGTACTGACTTGTGTCACTTTTCAATTTGGAAGCTTTCTGCTCTTGACTCCACAAGCATTCACAAAAACAGAATTATGTTTCATGAAATTCATGAAAATTAAGCCAACTTCAGAAGTGAAAAAGTCCTAGGCTTTTTGTCGCCGACTGCACTTCTGGATTGGGCTTTCACGAAATTGCCTATTCATTCCTTAGAATCGCCGATTGTAGGCGACAGAAATCCTCACTTCTGAATAGGACTTTAAAATAATGAACTTGCACTCACAATAATTGTTGAGCGTTTGTTTGATTGCATCTCAAATTTTCAGCTTTGTGCCCTGTGGTTTGATAGAAAAGTGCCAAATCAAATAGTACCTGGTTTGCAAATTAGTTTTTACGGAATATGAGGAAATCGTTACCACTTGAACAAAATCGTTACCTTCGGACATGATGCACTACATTTTTTCAAGATGCACTGCAAAAAAATCAAGATGTAAAAGTTTTTCGATGTTAACTTTCTTCTCAAGTCCATCGCGATTTTCTCCTAGGTAACCTGATGTTCCATATGACATCTTGGTTTTTTCAAGATGCTTGGAATGGGATGCTGTTGGTAAAATAGCTATGCACTCGAAAATAAAGTCGAACATCGGAAAACTTCTACATCTTGATTTTTTGCGATGCATCTTAAAATTTTTTGCGAAGCATCTTAAAAAAATGTTGTGCATTAGGGTGACGATTTGTTCAGATGGTAACCAAATTTTTCAAGTGATTCTCCTCGTATTTCGCGAGTTTTTTATTATGAACATTTAAAGAAATGAAATATAATTGAGAATTTAGTCAGAAATCGAGCTTATTCATCCAGTTACTTGTCAGTGAAGAGGACGTCTAGGGAAAACTTTGCATACATTTTCTCCTCATTAAAAATGCGGACATACTTTCTGAACCACTTCTGAATATCAACAATAGCTATAAGCCAATGCCAGTTTTCTGCGCTTAGGGATAACAAATAACTAATGAATCGCAAACCTCATTCTTTCACTCATTTTTTTCTGATCATACAATTTTGAATCATCTAGTCGATCGCAATAAAAAATTATTCAGGGGGTTTTGAACCAAGAATTTTCTTCGCTTTTAGATACTTGAAACACGACACACAAGCAGGCGCCCATTACAACTCCACGATAAAAGTGACCTCACGGACGATGTAATCTTTACTCACGACTAGAGTATAACGTCTGATTTACTATAACGACGCATAGTTTACAACATTATTCGTGAGTTGCTTGTTGTTGTTATACGTTTGTTAGCTTCTTCAATTTCCTTGTGTGATTTTTTCATTCTCTGAAAAATAAAATGGCGTTCGTAAACTTGAACAGAAGGAAAGTAAACATGACGTGAAATACCCCGCATGATTTTATTAGCACGGTGCTATCGAAGCCATGCTAATAGAAATTTCAGAGTTGGCACGCACGCTAACGACGAAAAGGGAAATATTTTTACGAAGTGTTTGAAAGGAAAGCTAGATCCTCAAATTGTGGTAAAAATCAAAATTATCTTCACAAATAAAAATTTCGTCAATACCCACATTTTCTTCGTCAGTATGTATTGCTTAGTGCTTGGGCTCGAATCTGAATGAGTTCGGGACTAAGATCTTGTTTATAATCCAATTTACCTCGATATCTGAATAATGCATTTGATAATAAAGTATTGCTCGAGACAAATGCCACAGATTGTAATCCGGCCAAAGAACATCGTCGAAATATAGGCACGTATACGAAGACTGAAACCAGTAAACGTTAATGATCGACATACAGAGAGGCAAGGTCGTATTTGGGGCGGCGTGGAACGGCTGACCCTTTGGGACATTGTCGTTTTTTTCAAAATTATAATCAGTATGTCAATTTCGTGTTTATCACGACAAAATCTCAAAATTTTCTGGTACTTTGTGCCGGTCATTAATGTAAAAGTCATGGTTTTGTATCAGGCGCAACCGTTTAGCACATCTACTTCCACTTACAATTAACTTTCAACAGTTTCTATAGTTTTGTATTGGTTTAAAGTCAATATTTTGTCGACTATTGAGATTTTTCATCAATTTTTTCTCTCGTCTGGTTTGGATGTTTCAAATTGTCTTGAAACGGGAACTATATCATTTGAGACAATGAAAACATCATTCGAGGACTGCAAATTCAGATCTTTCATCCAGGGATAATTGCTGCGAGCATCAACTTTTAGAACACAAAAATCCGAAAATTTTCCCGGTGCTATGCGCCGGAATGAGAAAGATATTATAACCCATTAGTTTGACTCCAATTTATTTTTCATTGTTATGGAGATTCATCTTCCAGCCTTTTAGAACGTAAAAACCTGTAGACTTTTCCCGCCTGCGCACCGGAATAAGAAATGGTTGAATTCCAATAACCATTATCACAATCGCAGAAATGCCAGTAGCAGATGAATTCATGAAAAATCCATCATAAATATACTTTCAAGGTATGCATGAAGGCGAGTCAGCGTTAACTCGTGTTAAAGTCGTTCATTTTAGCACGTGTTAACTTATCTCGAGATTATAATCCTGCCCCCTAGCAAGGTTAAAGTCGAGTTAAGGATGATTCGCACGAATTGAAAAGTGATCCATTCCTTTTTTTGTGCGTTTAATAATTTTTAACCTTTTAGATCAGATGCGTACTTCAAGGTATGAAAGGGTATGTCTGAGGGTTCAAGAGTTTTTGTGATCTACGCGCTAGAAACACATTCTTAAGCATCTCTATAATTAGGCTAATCGGTGGAGTTAGCAAAAGAAAGCTTTCCACACTGTGGAAGTCGCAAGTTGAGTGCACTTGAAATGAAGATCAAGAAGACACGCTATTCACAGCACGAAATTGAAACTGTTCTGAACTACTCAGCTTATGTTTACGGAACGCATGGTCTTGACCGAAAATCTTGCTTCTTGATATTAGATGATTTTCATCACGCCATCTTCGTTGCTGGAATATTGGATTCATTATGTTTATCGTCTCAAAAAAGTTCCTGCGCATACTGCAAATGACCTTGGCTGCATACATTGGTACAAATAGTGTGAAGACTCATTCGTTGTTTTGAAATGAGTATCACAATGCAGAAAAAATTAAAGAAATCCGTAAACAGAAGACGATCATGCATCGCATGCCGATATTTTCTTTTTTTGAAATTGTAGTCCTAATTACTACAGTCAATCTGAGAAAAAGGGCGGCCGCGTACGCAGGTTGTTCATTATGTGTACGGACATATGTTTTTCTTTCTGAGGCTCATTTAGAAAAGATGGGCTGTCAGTGGACGGATGGTGATAAAAGTATAAACTGTTTTTTCCCAACAAAGGCATTTTACAAAAAAAGACTTTTCGAGAAAACTTCAAAATATGTGAACATAAGGTGTAGGAAGTAGGACCGCACCCCTTCCTTAACTTTAAAAAATAAAAAAGTGGTTATTCACCCATACCTGCACTTATATGAGTTGCCAAAAAGTCAGGTTTTATGGCAAATTTTTTTGCATTGTGTACAAAAAATTTCGCAACATTTTATTAAAATTTTCTACATTTTGCATTATTCCACTACTCCGAAACGCTTGAAGAAAATTCTATTTTGTAGCGACGTCAATGAGTGTGATAACACAGATAATGACGATGAATGAGTATAATGATGATGGATGATGATCCTAAATAACCGTTAATTTGGGAAAAAAATGTTGTGGTAGACTTTCATTTTTTCTCTGGTCCATAAATCTAAATTTTTGGTTAAAAAGACTTTGTCAAGAGTTACCAAAATTTGTTACTCTTGACGAACTCATCTGTGAAAAGGTCCTATATTTTTTCCACTTTCTGAAATTTTTTAAAAAAATAGGGTCATTTGTGAAAAAATAGTATACTGAACCCAAAATTCCTTCAATGTGTGATCGATAGGACGTTTGAAACGTCCAGTATAATTTTACTCTTTATACCTGATAGAGCAAAAAGTCACTGAGACGATTTTCGCCGCTCGTTCGTATTAACAAATCCGGGTCTGGTGAATTGGAACTGTCGAGAATTTTACTGAAAGACTGTATGTTTAAGTCACTGAAAAGATATAAATGTATAGATATTTCAAAGTAAAAGGCAATAGATCAAAATATTTCTTACCCTATCGACATTTCGCCGTTTTGAACTTTCGAAGATATTTGACCTAAAGCTCTTCTAGTTTCATCGATTGACGTATAAGCGAAACATATATTCAACACGAAACTGTCAAAACACAGACACAAAATTTCTATGTTTTCAAAGATGTTGAAAAATATACCGAAAACAAAATACTATATCATAGCAACTGACCAAGTTAGTTAGCCCGGCCATGTGTAGAGCAACGTTATAACTATACATAGACCTGGGGGTTAGACCCCCAGCAGATTGTGATTGACCCTAAATCGCTAAATTCGCCAAATTCACGTTCTGTTTGGATGAAAGTTTACATGTTTTCATTGCATCCGAAACTGCACTTCAACTTCGATGCAGGTTCTTGGTTGATTTTTTTAGAAAACGTACAATTGTTCAATTTTGTGATATCTTTTATTTATTCTCGAATTTCATTCAAAAAATTTTCCCTGGTTTTTTCGGCAGGCCTACTCGATGGTGTTTTTTTGTCCGTCTAGTGCGCCTACGGTGTCTACACAAAAAGTGCTGGTTACGTAGATTATTCTGCACAAGTAGGCACAAAAGACATGGTTTTATGTAAGTTTCTTATTACTTGTGTGTGCAACAATGTCGATTTTTACTAATTCTGCACGATATTACGAAGATTCTGCACGAGTTATTTTAACGACTTTGGACGTTTTTCAATGGAAAATAATAATAATAAACGCAAATTGAATGAAAATTCGAAAAATATGACGAAAATTATGTGATTGGATCAAAATTAAAATCAAAAGGTCGGCCGAAAAAGGTCAGGATGAAACAAGAGATGTGCCAGTGTCTATTATTTGTCAAATACAAACTTTACAATCAAAAATGAAGATAATTGACCTGAAAATCGAAATTTTGGATCGAAGCTGCTGCAAAACCCCCATTTGTATTTACAATTTCCCAACCAATTCATTTCCATTGAAGCCCAAAGATAATTTTGTGACAAAAGTAAGACAATTTAAAAAATTCCTTAAACAAGCGATGCAGATCCCACGGGACAGAGCAGACGAATTTGACATCGATTATATTGGAGTTTTAAATTTCAGGAAAACATCCAGATATCAAAGCCGATATTTCATTGACCCATGAAAAATTTTTTGCGGCCAAATTTATTCGCAAATTAGCTTTACTCAACAAGGATCGTAAGCCAGCCACAATATGGTCGGACGATTTAACAGCAGAGCAATGAAAAATATCAAAAGAAAAACGTCAAGATAAGAAAAAATAATAAAGAAGATGGAGAAAAATGTATTTTTCTATATTGACTTATATGCATACATTTATTGTTTTTTTCGTCCGGCTGTCCATTGCATTGATTAACCTGTTTTGTTTAGCTGGTTTAAACACATAAACCATAACTTTGACATTGGTCACGTTAAAGATACTATGTGAGAGGGTTTGAAGGTACCCCAAAAGTGAGAGCGCTGAAAGATTGCACTATATCTCAATGCACCTATGTTTATATTGTATAGTGAGAGGGTTTAAAGGTACCCCAATAGTGAGAGCGCTGAAAGATTGTGCCAAATTCAAACAGATCTAGTATTTTTCAGTTCATATAATTTAGTCAGAGGGTTTAAAAGGTACCCCATTAGTAAGAGCGCTGAAATATTGGGAAAAAATTTTTTTTGAAAACTAACCAGTCAAAAATAGTGCCTAAATGTACACAGATATCTTTTTTACATTTTTACTTACCTATGTCATACAATCTTAATTTTTTTCTTTCAATACCAAAACTTTACAATAATGATGCAAAATGGAAAAATATCTTTACATTGATAAGGAAGGAATGCTTTGACATAATCTTCTTACAGGAAATTCATTTCACGAAGACAATTCAGAACCCAGTGAAAGTGGAATGGGGATGTGGGGCTAAAAATGTTTATTTCTGAAATGGATCTTCGAACTCAAAAGGAGTAGCTATACTCATAAACAACACCTTTACACACAAAGTGAAAAGATTCCATAATGATGAACAAGGACGATATCTATTTTTGGAACTATATTTGGACGAGATTTCACTAATTCTAGTGAATGTCTATCATACATGTAATTGGGGGGAAGTGCTATGGGAACCCCCACCAGAAATCGTCGACCATATGGCTAGCCATTGGGCGACCGCCCCCCCCCCCCCCAGTATTTTCCAATCCTATGGCTAGCCATAGGGACGTTCATACTTTTGATCGGAAAAATCTCAAGTTTTTGATGAAAAATGTCAGTTTTGAACAAAAAATGGTCAAAAACGTCAATTTTCTCGGCGCTTCGCGCCATTAACACATTTTTTAGACAAAAATTACTATTTTTTAAAATGTTTTTCGGACTTTTTTCGTAAAAAAATCGAATTTTTTTCCTTCAGAGACCCCTCTCCCCAAAATTTTGGGAATTACTGACCCCCGGCCCAAAAAAGTGGCCCAACCCACCCCCCCCCCAGACCTCGGGGCTTCGTTACATGTATGATGTCTATGCAGCTGTGAATGGATAAGATCAGAGCACCCCATGGGGTAGTATGGGGGGAGGTATTACCCTGGTCTTAGATTTGGATATTCATTTACTACCTCGGTGAAAACAGCTCACTATTGCAAAAAAAATTTGCCAGATCTCATCCTCAGCAGCGTATAAAAATTTGATATATATATATATAAAATTTTGAAAATTGCACAATGTGTGCTTGAGAGGAATTAATCTCTGGTCTTTTTGACAGTTACTGAGCAGATGATAATAGAAAACAGAGCACCCCATGAGGGGTATGGGGGGGGGGGGTATTACACCGGTCTTAGATTTGGAAATTCATTTACTACCCCATAAAAACAGCTCACTATAGCAAAAAATTTTGGTAGACCTCATCCTCTCCTCAGTAAGTCATAGTAATTCGAAAAAAATTGCACAATGTGTGCTTGAGAGGAATTACTCACTGGTCTCTTTGACACATTTACTGAGCAAATGATAATGGGAAAGTATGCAACTTCTGTGCATATAGCGATTTTTAAGAAAGGATATCAGCACATTTATATATACTACTCGTAGGAAATCATTATATATATAATTGGGAGATCAAATAATGAGTTATTTAAGTATGTGATTTATCAAAAAATCGCCCCTTGAGAGTAAATACATTATGTTCTGAAAATTCTTCCTCTTCATCCTCTGCTTTCCTTTTTCCAGCTTCTGCATTGGGTCTTCTGTGTGCATACAGTTATATTTCTCCACCCAAGCTGTGGCATACTTTCCTGCTTTGAGTTGAGACATCCGAGAACTGTTAACACGCATGCACATGAGTGCAAGAATGGTACCTGGTTTAAAACTCGTGATTCATAATCAAATGTGATTAATAATACTAAAGCCCCATTCGGCATCAGCACTTCCAATTGGAAGCACTGTTGCATATTGATGGAATGTGCTCATACTCCTGATGATGCTGGTCCAAATAATGTTTCAAAAATATGTTGTGCCCGATTTTTGAAATGTACGGGAATCAGTTCACAATCTTCACAAGTCTGACCATTCTGTGCGTATAATTAGTACATGCAAGTAGCATGATTGGGAGCTGGAAAATGGGGTTAGAATAGTGAATGTTTTGTGACCGTAAAAAGCATAGGGACATTATTCATTTTTGTGAATTGTAAGTGAATGTTGAAATGAGACTTTGGTTGAGGTTGAGAAATATAATGAAGGAATTAGTATCAAAAGTAGACCTAATCAGTCACTCGCTAATTCACCTAATCAGGCTGAAACCTTAGGTCGTAGAATGAGTTTGCAACAGTTCAGTCTGTCTCAAAATAAACAAAGATCTCCTGCTTTCGTTCCAAAGAACTGCAGAAGATAAAATAACTCTCTGAGCTCAAGTAACTTCAAACCAGGGGCAAACCTAGAAGTCAGGCCGAGAACTGAGTTGTAAATGTAGACTTGCACGCTGGGTGGCACTCCAGAAAAACGGTGTCTAACCTGCGTTCCCTCCGCTACGAGTACTCCAACAAATGTGCGGCCGGGGGTTGTTGTATTTCGGGCGGAAATTCTCCACAAAATATAATATAAACAATAATATAAAATTGGCGTACTGGCCCGCCGATTTGTCTTTATTGAAAATAAACAAACAATCAATGAATGACCAAAAACATAGATGACCAACGCTTTTATGCGCGGTGTCTATGCAAATCGGCGTCAACGCGATTTGCATCGACTTTGGCTATTTCTTCGCAACCTGGAGATAGACTATGTCCATCCCCGACATGAAATTGTTTTGTGGTGGAAGTAGCCACAGCACCCCCTCCACAGTAAGGTTAAGAGCAAAAAAATGTCACCGCATAGTGGGCGGCATGTCAAGTACTACCCTTACAATTTACGATTTTAGCCCTACCTGAATTTACGACCCTGGGGACATCCAGAAATGATCAAATGTTTTTCTGGAATACATTATTTCAGGAACTACAAAAGTTCAATATCAATGAATTCCCAGTTACACTTGGAGGAGACCCAATATAACAATAGACCCTAAACTCGACAAGACTGGGGGAAAAATTGTTAACCACAAAACAGCTTCAAGCTCTAAATATTTGAAACAAGCTTCAAAGATTGACCTGATAGATACTTTTAGATCAAAACATCCAAACAAAAAAAGGTACACATGGTCCCAACAAAGACCAGTAACAGTAAAATGTAGACTAGATTAATTTTTTGTTTCTGAAGAGTTACTAAGTGATGTCTCTAATTGTGATGTGATCAGTGGTTTCCCATCTGACCACAATGCAACAAAATTTCAACTTACCGGGAAACTATACAGGAAAAGAGGACCAGGTTTCTGGCATTTTAACATCTCTTTGTCAAAAGATGGAAAATATAGAGTGCTGCTACAAAACACCATAATGCGGGCAGCCCATGAAAGTGAAAAGCATAAATTCGACCAGTCTCAAACCTGGGACTACGTTAAGTATAAAATAAAAAGTGACATGATCGCTTATTGCAAAGAAGCAGCAAGAACAAGAAAAGACTGGGGATCTCATCTGAGAAACGAACTGCAGACTTTCAAGTTAAAAATGGATAGCATGGAAATTCCTAATGCAAGTACAAGACACAATGAGCTAAAAACAAGATTGAATGTAATAGGAGAAAAAAGAGCCAAATTTTCCATAGAAAAATGAAAAAGTGGCATGTAAAAGGAGAAAAACCCTCAAAGTATTCTTGCAATCTGGAAAAGAGGAACTATGATAAAAAGTGCATTTCTAGCCTGATAAATGAAGACTGAAGAATGATAGAAGAGAGAACTGAGATTCTACATAATATTTATGATTTCTACAGTAAATTGTACAACCAGAATAGTGACATTATGGCAAGCAAACAAAAATTTTTGCATGAACTTAAAACAAGAGGCATTGCCTAAAATCTCTCATAGTCAAAACAAAGCATTAGAAAAAGAACTGACTAGCAAGGAGTATAAAACATCTTTGTTCTTATCTCTGTTCAAACTCTGTTCAAACGGCAAGTCACCAGGTGATGATGGTCTGACTGCAGAATTTTACTAAAAATTTTGGGATCTGATAGATAAACCCTTAACCAGATGCTTAAACTATTGTCTCAAATGTGGTCAAATGTCAACTTCACAAAAATGTAGTATAATCACCTTAATTCCAAAGGAAGGGAAGGACCCTTTGGACTTGTCCAACTGGCGCCCTATCTCTTTAATAAAAGTAGACTATAATATTGTAGCAAAAGCATTAGCAAGCAGGATAAAACGCCATATAAAGGATATAATACATGAGGATCAAAAAGGATTTGTGCCTACAAGATACATTGGTGAAAATATAAGATATCTTATAGATCTTATCCAATATTTTGAGGAAAAAAGGAGAGGGCTACCTTATATCACTGGATACTGAAAAAGCTTTTGACTTATTGGACCGAAATTTTATGCTGAAAGCCTTAGAATCTTTCAACTATGGACCAAAACTTTGTAACAGGATACAAACACTATACAATGGGGCAGAAGTTGTTCTCAATTTGGGACACAGCACAAATAGATTCAAACTACTAAAAGGAGTGCAGCAAGGTTGCCCAATTTCTTGTTACTTATTTATCAGCGCAATGGAATACATGGCAATAGCTTTGAGACAATCAGACACATAGAAAGGTCTAAAAGTTGCAGATCAGATTAACAAAATATCTAAGTACTCAGATGGCAAAATCATTCTTGCAAAAGACAAGCATGACTTTGAAAATACCTTAGAAGTGATGGACTCTTTCTCTAGTGCATCTGGCTTGAAAATAAACTTGAAAAAACACAGATTTTGGGTCTTGGTAGTTCTGAATCAAAAAAAAGAAAGGTTAATGAACTGTGAAATAGTGAATACAGTTAAGATTCTTTGGTAACTTTTCATACAACAAGGAATTAATGAACAATAAAAACTTTGAGGAAAAACTTGAAAAATGCCAGAAAGAGTGTAAAAAGTGGCAATCAAGAGGTTTGACCTTCTATGACAAAGTTATAATATGGAATTACTTGATATCCTCAAAGTTGACCTACAACTTTGTCAACTTGGAGGTCAACCAAAGTTTTATAAAAAAACAAGCAATTTCTTTGGAATAGTGCATAATCAAAAATTAAAGCCAATGTAATGATACAAAAACACTCTGAGGGTGGTTTAGAAATGCCCAATATGGAAATTATAGCAACATCTCTGAAAGCAAAATGGCTTCTCCAACTCATAAACTCGCCTGGGAAGTGATGTAAAATTGGTATTCACCCTCTAGACAAAGCAGGCTTTTTTTGGGCCAATTTGGAGCCATGGCTCCTTGAAATTCATTTTGGCTTGTAAAAAATTGGGCATGCAAGCCATTCTGGCTTGTAAAAAATTTGCTGCTAAGTGACAAGTTACTGTAATGCTTACCAATAAACATTTGAAATTTATGTGTTTTGCTATTGATAGGACTTTCCTTCTATTTTTATATTACTTTTAACATCAAGTAATTCACCCTATTGATGATTTTCTAAATTTTTCAGAATGGCTTCTCATTCGGCAACGTCTCCCTAGACCCACTGTCTCACCAGGCCCACCGGCTCAGTAAACCCAATGTCTCATTAGGCCCACCGAAAGGGTGTCATTAATCCCACCGGAATTCTCAGTAGACCCACTGCGCCGATCAGAGGTGTCTCACTAGACCCACTATTAAATTTGTTGCATTATTCCCACTGTCTCACATAGCCCACTAGTATAAAATTCGTGTAATGCGCAATATTTTTCAATCAGGTGAAATATTATATAAATACAAAGGAACATGACCGTTTCAGCATTATATAACAATCAACGAGTTAAGCATTATGAAACAAGCGAGCAAATATGCAAATCAGGTCTTTGTCAGGAATCTAAAAAAAGATTTCCAAAAAAACTTAGCGTCTCATGTCCAAAAATGGCATAATACGTGATATGTTTTTTTTCGTTTTCTGAGACATTTGATGAGGAAGTAAAAATTAAAGGTGAAAAAATGCTTTAAAAATTTTAAAATGTGACTTTTGCGAATTTTTACTTTTTTCATTGCCCCATTTACTGCCGAACATTGCTTAACTTAATTAAGCACCTTAAACACCATAAAATGTAAGGTTGAGACCGTCAAATTTGATCCAAAGGGTGAACAATTCCTAAAACTGGACATGTTTTGTTTTTTATCAATAAAACATACAATATTTGCACTTCTGTAATGCAAAATACATCATTCAACGCAGAATGGAATTCTCTACAAGATGGTGGTAACAAATGTTCGTGATCATGTGTGGAATTCGGTTTTTGGAGCGAGCAGATCACTTCCCCACACCCTGTCGTTATGTCATTTTTTCGCCAAGATTGAAAAATATTGTGCATTACTCGAATTTTACTAGTGGGCCATGTGAGACAGTGGGAATAACGCAACAAATTTAATAGTGGATCTAGTGATACACCTCTGATCAACGCAGTGGGTCTACTGAGAATTCCGGTGGGATTAATGACACACTTTCGGTAGGCCTAGTGAGACATTGGGTTTACTGAACTGGTGGGCCTAGTGGGACAGTGGGTCTAGCGTGGCACAATCTCTCATTCTTTAAAATATTTTTTTGAAAAACAACAAAAAGCAGCAGTAGAGCAAGGGAACCACACAGAGCATAATATTTCAAGCCAACCTTGTACGCCACCAATTGTTGATGTAGAAGAAGCTCATAGTTCTTTAAATGATGACCCTGAATCAGAAATTATTGATGATGATGAACTGGTTCAAAAAAAGGTAAGTAGAAGAATTTCATTTATGCTTAATTTGCATCAAAATTCAACATATTTTTAAGGCAAAACGTGGGTTCCAACTCAAGTGGAAAGAGCAAATGCCTTGGATCAAATGGGATTCAAAGAAAGATCTGGTAACATGTAAAGTTTGTACTGATGCAAAAATTCACACTGATAATGTGTAATGGACAATGGGGCAATATTGTCCATCAAAAGAAGGTTGGAAAAAGTACACATTCATGCAACATGAAAAATCGGAAGGCCACAAAGTAGCACTAAAGTTTTTTCACAAAAAAACAATCATTTTAAAAAATAATGATACATAATCAATGGTTTTCAGGTGCCTGCCTGTCGAAATGAATTTCGAAGTGCCCATGGTGCAGCAATGACAAAAGCGGTTACTCCTTTGCCTGGAAAACTGATGCTCATGTGAAATGTTTTATTTGCAGTTAAAAATGAGTTGCCAATTAGTATGGTCGAAAAATTGCATGATTTACTCATGGGTCATTTATCTCAGTTGGAGGATAAATGGAATGAAGAAAATGTAGATATATATGAATGAAATGTTATGGATTAAAAAAATGTTTTCTTTTTTAGAATAATTCTAATGAAAAAAGCCTGTTTAAAATACCTGGCATTGATTTTCATACGTCTAATTATCCAACATATGAATTCTTAGATGCATTGAATAAATATGTTGAAGAAACTGAACTCGAAGAATTGAAAGTAAAATGGAGACTCATTGCTGATGATGCATATTTAATTTATGTAGATATTTTCTTATAGAAAGCCAAAAGTTTCACTCTTCATGTGGATGAATCAACGGATATTTCAAAAACGAAATTATTATTAGTGTATACTCAACATGTGGATATAGCTAGCCAAGCTGTCAAGCAACAATTTCGAAAAGTAATCTGTTTACAACAGACAGATGCCGAAGCCCTTAGCGAAGCTATTTTGACATATTTCGAGGAAAATGGAATTAATGGGAAAAAATGGTAATGTTTACATCGGATGGTGCAAACGTAATGCTTAGATGGCAAAATGGGACAGCCGTAAAAATTAAAAGAGCCCTAGATTGCCCCCATATTATCTCTTTTCATTGTGTGGCTCACTTGCAGGCTCTTGGTGTAAAGGATATATGCAAGGTGAGTTGGTTAAAGAAATGAAACAGAATATATTTTTATCCTTAATATTTTTAAGATGGCAAAGCATGCCTCTTTCATGAAAATGGAACATATGCTGAACGATTTGATTGCCTTTTTGAATACGCATAAACATCATGTTGAATTAAATGCTTTAGCAGATTTACTGGAAACAGAATATACAAATTTAGAACCCTGGATTGCAGTTCCGTATGAGAATATGAGATTCAAATTTTAGATCTCCTAATTTCCGTTTCATTTATACATTCAGGTGGTTATCCCAGTCACTCTCAGTCCAGTCAGTGGTCAGAAATTTGCCAGTCATTATACAATATCTCGAAAATTGTAGTCAAGATTATCCAACAGCGGAAGGATTACTTGAATGAATGTCGCAAATTGATTTTATGGTCAAGTTACATGCTGCAAATGATGTGTTGTACCATTTGAATACCTTGAATGAACTTTATCAACACGAGAAAATGCATCTGTATGATGTTAAAGTAAGTGCTGGTTTTACTTCAAATAAGCCATTAGCTGTCTGTGTATTTGTTCATTCCTTAAACTCAGATTTTTGCCGATTCCATTTGTGAAATTTTGATGCTTTTGCCGCAACCACAGAAACAATTAGGAAAAGTAAATCGATGAAGCTACTCATGCTTCGCCTTACGACTGATGATTTAGCCAAAAAATTGAAGTACCATATCAAGCCATGACGTATAGGCAATAATCAAAATTATGATGAATTCGTGAAAATTGAAGAAGAAAAAGCTTTAAAAGAAGGTCAGGGTATAAGTTTTCCCAGCTTTTAATGAACTTTTCCTGATGATAGTTGACTTTTCAGCTTTTACTCGTGATATCATCGAAACGGTATCCAAACGAATTGATTCTAATGATAGCCACTTATTAAAAGCAACAAAAATATTTGATCCACGTGCCCAAAATAGTCAGTCAGAAGATGATCAAGAATCAGCTTTAGAAAAACTTGTCGAAGCTTATGCCCCTATTTTTGAAATTGATCCAGATCCAGAAACAGTTGAACAAGAATTTTTATTACTAAAAGTGAGTCTAGTTTTTGTGTTTTATCGACAGTTTCCAAGCAAAAGAATATTTGAATTTTTGCAGGCGCAATGCCTTACAGCTTCTACACCTAATTATGCTCAAGATTGGCACGAAGTTCTTTAGCATACAATTCACTACAAAGAAGCTTTCCCAAATTTATCGATTTTGGCCGAAATTATTTTGTGTTTTAATGTGTCGAATGCAAATGTAGAACGTGGTTTTTCGTTAATTAATGGTATAAAGACAAAAACTCG
Organism: Romanomermis culicivorax; assembly: GCA_963922205.1. NCBI lineage: Eukaryota > Metazoa > Nematoda > Enoplea > Mermithida > Mermithidae > Romanomermis > Romanomermis culicivorax. The sequence goes on along the minus strand of CAWUHX010000007.1, from coordinate 770,682 downwards.
ATCAAGAACAACGGTGAGCTATTCAAATACCTTATAGTTTTGATATGATGTGATTATGTCAATTTTTTAGGCAGAACATGTTGATCTGCTAATGGGCCTCGAAAAGAATGGAAATTCATTCAAAAAATTTGCTTATGAAGATGCCTTTAGAGTATGGGCTGCACAGTCTCGTTATAAATTGGGTGATCTTACCAAAAGGCGCACTAGCAAGTGATAAATCGTATAATGTGAGATAAAATATGTTTAAAAAGGAATAAAGCTTTATTATGTTGACGTTTTAAGTATAAAAACATGTATATACATAAAATCATCATTTTTTAGCTTTGGCCTGGAAAAATTGCGATTGGCTCCCGAAAAAAGTGCCTTAGGAGCCAATTGGCTTAAGGGTCAAAAATGAAAAAAAAAGCTTGAGACAAAGTCAGAGGGATCAAGGGTATAGTACAATGTAATTTCTTCTCCAAACACTAAATGTCACACTTAGTCCTTTCTATGTGCAAATTTTAGAGACTGTGAGGCACATTCCCTTGAGCTGCGTATATGATATTACTACTCCAATGCAAGTGATCTTACAAAGAATCAACAATAACAGACATCTAATTAGTGCAAAAAAGCTCTATACTTTCCAGAATTACAGGAAACTGAATTCAATAACATCTTTCAATGGTTTGACAATGATTGGAACATCAAAAAGCTTGAGGACATAAAAAATGAAGGATGTAAAATCGACTGGTATGACTACTTATAATTAATTTATTCAATCCCAAAACAATGGAAAGCAATCATGAAAGGACATTCCAAGAAAAAACAGAGTTCGATGACTTTGAACCCCAAATAATGAACCTCAAAGAAATAAGGAATGTAAAAAGTAGCATGGTTAAGAATAGGGCCATGCACTTCACCATGAAAAATTTTTTTGAGGCAAAGATTAAACATTAACACAAATGATATCTTCCAGGACGCATGAAATATTTTAAATAAGTTGATAGCAGACATGCACGGCAAAAATTTTTTAGGGGGGAGGGTCCATGGAATTTTTTCCCTGTAGGGTAGGGGGTATGGGTGAGCAAAAAAACAACAAAAAACAGTTCTGCAAGCCTGTTTTTCATACAAAATATGCACAAAAATCATGAAAAAAGCTGTTTCGGAAAAAGTTGGGGTAGGAGTGTTTGACGATTATTTTTGGCCAAGGGCGGTGGCCAGGGTCCCTATGTGCATGTATGGTCGATGGTGGGAAACACATGTAATTAGGGGAAGTGCTATGGGAACCCCCCCCCCCAGAAATCGTCGACCATATGGCTAGCCATTGGGCGACCGCCCCCCCCCAGGATTTTCCAATCCAATGGAGAGCCATATGGTAGCCGTAGGAACTCCCATACTTTTGGTCGGAAAAATACTGAAAAATGTCAATTTTTTGATTAAAAATGTCAATTTTTGAACGAAAAATGGTAAAAAATTTGACTTTTCTTGGCGCATCGCACCATAAATACATTTTTTCGATCTTTTTAGAGAAAAATTACTATTTTTCGATTTATTTTTCGGACTTTTTTCGTGAAAAAATCAAAATTTGTTTCCTTGAGAGACCCCTCCCCCCAAAATTTTGGGAATTACTGACCCCCGGCCCCAAAAAAGTCGCCCAGCCACCCCCCCCCCCCAGACCTCGGGGTCCGTTAAATGTATGGTGGGAAACAAGCACAAACAATTTCAATTTAAAATTTTACACAACATACTAATTACTGGACGTTTGATCCAAAATACAAAATAAAAGAGACGAGCCTGTGCTACTTCTGTGACGAGGCAAATGATAATAATATTCTACATGTGTTCTCTGAATGCCCAGTATCAAAAATTTTTTGGCATGCATTCCGAGCAATGCTGTCATGTCATAGCACCACTTTCGTAAAAATTACTCAAGAAACTATCATATTAGGCTACTCTAGGAATGAAAACAAAGATTACCTGCAAGCGGCAAATCTAGTACTGATTGAAGCGATGTTTTTTTTGTAGAAAACTCGACTATCAAAGACACTTCCAATCCCAGAAGCTCTAAAGAACATTTTACACAGTCAATTAAGGATTTGGAAAGTAAGCAACATCACTTCAAAATCGTATAAGATAATTGAACAATGGATCAAGTGTGAAAAGTGAGACCAAAACTTTATGGAAAATAATCAGAGGATAAAAGCTACCACGATTCCATTTCCTTTATAACTTAAATTTTCATTCTTACTAAAGTATTACAACTAAGCACTTTGAATGAGGCAGTGTTCAACTGCTCCTCCCTTTTCCGTTTTGCGTTAAAAGGTGACATCTAGTTCTGTATTTTCTCGCCTGTGTGTACATACCTCAATTTAAAAAAAATAAAATTGATCCTCCCCAAAAAATTTTTCCTTCCACTCATTAACATGTGTGCTAATGTCCTAAAATTTTCATTAGCACGGCTCTGGTCTCATCAGCACCATGCTAAAAAATCCTGCAGATGAATCGATAAGTGTCAGTGTGCAATTCAGTACCTTTGAGAGAAGAATGAGTTTCCTCATACCTAGTATTTAGTAATGACAGTTATCGTAAAAATGCATTATCATACCTGACATTAAATGAAAAGAAAAAGAATCACCTTAAAAATGTATGATACCATCGGTGACGTATTTCACATGTGTTTTTGGATCACGTGTAATTTATGAGCACAAATATTGCTGCTATGTCATGAATTACTATTATTTGTACGCAATTCGCATAAAATACATTGGATAATTCTGATTTGTATCAGTAAATTAAGACAGACAATTGATCCGATTCTCATGTGCATGCATTCATCTCCATCTCCAAAAGATATACATTCATCTCCATCTCCCGAAGACATCTCCAAAACACACGTGTTCTATAAATACTGCTTCAGTATTGTAACGCAGGGCCATCCTTAACTATTGCAAGCTAGCTCTATCCTTAACAATTTCGAGCTAAATTCCTGGCTTTTTTCAGTCCCCACACACCCATAGTCGAGGATAACTCTTGTCTTATGCTTAAACATTACGGGCCAGTCTCATTCTTAAACATTGCGGGACAGAATTTCAGCCCATCTCACAGACCCTTAGTTGGGGACAACTTTCGTCCTATTCTTAAGCATTGTGGCCCAGCCCTATCCTTAACGATTGTGGAATAGACACCTATACCTCCCACAAACCAATAGTTAAGGACACCTACTGCGCACCTTGCTGGCATCATAAACTATTGCTGAGGATAACCCCTGCTGTAACATTTCCTGGCCCGAACTTTCTAGACACGCCCATCTGGGGTGCTATGTTGTAATATATGCCTCTGTTATAACGTTGCTACCCAGAGAGCCGGCTCGAATTAGTGACCAATATTATATTTTGGGAATCATCACTTCTAGTACAGCATCTAACCTGGAGTTGTTTGCCGTTGATGCAACAAGTTCTCTAATCGAATCCTGGATGTCGACAGGCAACAAATTTAGGTTACCCCAGAATCTAAACCGTAGATCATTTTTACTGATGTTTGACCTAAATAAAATTGCGTTATTGGGGTTATCGAAAAGAATGAACAGACACTACACTAACCTATCGCCCTTCATTTGAGCCAGTTTTTGCCTAGCCATGTCGAAAAGGCCATCAACTTCGGCCTTCGTCCTTTTGAAATTTTCAATACTGAAAGCATAAATTGTAACCTCAGTTATATTTAGTTCTTTACACCATTCTAACGTCTGAAATCAAAAATTAAAATGTGTTCGATTTGAGATAATACGGTTAAATATTCGAATCTTTACTGCAGATAAAGCACTATAACCTCGAGTATGACCTTCGAGGACGGAACTGAGAGCATTCTGGCGAGCATAACGTCGATTTCCATCCATTATAAAAGCAACGTGCTTAGGCAATGGGCCAGACTTTAAAATTTTACAACAGAATTTTTGAAAGTTTTTCAATATTTGTTCAGAATATGACCGCATAGCTAAACCTCGATCTATATTCTAGAAAAGATATGTAAAAACATTAAGTCACGGATGTGAAAAGCAACAAAAAGTTATGAGAACTATACAACTATGACTAAATAAAGATAAAGATAAGAAAATAACGACAAAAAGAGCATAGGGATAAATACAGTTAGTAGAGCTGAAACGGGTACCCCGATCCAGATCCGCATTACACGGAACTTTTCAGGATCCGGAACCGGAAGGAGCATTTTCAATTACCCGGATGCGGAAGAACCCATTTCAGCTGCCCGGATCCCGATAAATCCAAATGCAGTTCAGACATAACTGATACTAATTAAGTTGAAGTGTACTCTCTGACTATGAGTATATTTTGACAAATAGTAATTTTTGTCTAAAAAGACCGAAAAAATGTATTCACGTCGGGAAGCGCCCAGAAAATTCACATTTCTCACCATTTTTTGTTCAAAAATCTACCTTTTTTATCAAAAAATTGACAATTTCCAGTATTTTTCAGACAAAAAGTATGAGGGTCCCAACGGTTACCATATGGCTAGCCATAGGATTGGAAAATTCTGGGGTGGCGGTCGCCCAATGGCTAGCCATATGGTCGACGATTTCTGGGGGGCTCCCACAGCACTTCCCCCTCCCCAATTACATGGATGCTTGCACCATACCATTAAGATAAATCAAAACTAAACTGCGCAACAATACTGTTTATTCAATAACGATAGGTACCACATTAAATGTTTAATCACGACGCGTTTCTTCATTTCCCGCATTATCGTCGATTTTTTTAAATGTAGACGATTGTCAGCATAGACAATAAACAATTTCCATGCCCAGAGTTCGTTCAGCAGTACATATTCATTCCAATTGGTGGATAACCACAAACAAGTGACCACACCCATACCTGAAAGAGGTCTGACCAGTTGGGAGGAGCTTAAACCCAAAATTTTGGGGTGGGGGTCCCAACATTTCTAAAATTTTGGGGAAGGGGGTCGAAAACTCCCCATAAAAAACGAAAAAACTTCGAAAATTTTTCAGAAAAAGGCCAAAAAAGCCTATTTTTTCCTCATTTTCTCAAATTTTTCCGAGTTTGGGGGGGGGTGAGTATAAGGTTGATCAAGTTGGGGGTGGGGGTTCCGACATTTGGGTATGGAGTTCGACCAAGTTGGGTACGGGGGTCCCCCCCCCCCAATTACAGGTATGACCACGCCATGAATGAATGAAAGCTATCTCGAAGTCGGTATAAAAAAAATACTTCAGGTGGATTGTCAATATTTGAAAGCATGGTGTTTTTGCACACATCAGGTTGCAATGCACAAGTTGGAAGAATAATTTTCGTTGCGCGGATAATATTTTGGTTGCTCACTCTAAAATCAATAAATTAGCTTGATTTTATCGGAAAACCCATCAAAAGCTAGTTTTCTTGTATTTCATTCGAATCGCGTCGGTTTTAGGCTTTTAAACCACAATTTTTTTAGTTTTGAAGAGAAAATGAGAATTTTGGTATGAGTAACTTGTTCGGTGCGTAGCACCGAAAATTTTCCTGGGATTTTGGAGATGAACCTTTTCAACTTTTATTTCCAAGACGGAAGGTTTAATTTTCCAGCGAATTCGATAAATTTTCAGAGCGGACTACAATGCAAATACTAGAGGAAAGCAACCAAGAATTTCGATTCTTCCTTCAACCAGCAAGAGTTTCTACTGGGACTCAAAATGTTCTAATCACAGAAATGTCAAAATGGTTTTAAAGATCGTAAAAAAATTTTGGGAAAATAACCAAGAAAAAGCTTGCTTTTCGTTAAATTTGCCAAAAAACACAGGATCAAACATTTATCCATAGTATGTTGATAATTAAAACCTATAAGCATTAGCTAGAATGACAATTTCTAACTGTGCACTGGAATAATATGGAAAAATTATTAAATACGCGCCGGAAAATGTTCAATAGTTTCCATTTTATAACGCATAAAAATGCATTTCTGTATAGGAAATCCTATAGCCTATTTAAAAGGGCAGTCAGGCATCAAGTTGAACTGTGCAACTTGACAGAAAAAATGTGGGTTTTTTATCAATTTTATTTTTATTTAGAACTTACAAAATGTTAAGACGCAAAATTTTCTCGGCGCTCCGCCCCGAGTCAATGAGTATGAATCACCATAATTTTATTTGTCTAGAATCTGAGAGAATTATATTCGAATAGTAAATTTGTATGATCGCAAGAAACTTTGAGATTGTCAATGATGATTGAAAAATGAATAGAAATAGTTAACTTCCACGGCCTATTTAGTGTGATTGCAAACCGAAAATTTTATTTTTGGTGTTTCATTCGAACAGAAAAATTGACATCGTTGGCACAATTTTCTAACCACAAATTTACGCGACGCGACTTTCGGCTCATATTTTTTCAGGAGAAAGCAATTATGGACATCCTCACTTTATTTACATCGGTGTTAAGAAGAAATTAGTATCCGAAAATTAAAGAAAAATGTAGAATGCTTGAAGAATTCTATAAAAATATCTGAATTCTCGCAGCATCCGATTTCTTTTCGAATCGTATAAACCGCTTTCACCATCAGTTTTTCTTATCGCGCTGACGTGCTTAGGTGAAATAGAGCAGGCATGATTTTTACGCAAATTAGTGCGGCGGAAGTTATCTTTAGTTATGTTTTTATCAAACATTTGGCATAAAACTTTTTAAAGGTTTTCAGTATGTTTTTAGGCTGCAAAAAAATGTTTGTGCCATTGGCACAAATTTTTTTGGCCCTTCGGGCCAATTGGCACAAATATCCGTCATACTTGTAAGAGGTCCGACCAGTTGGGAGGGGAAGGTTAATCCGAAATTTGGGGGAGGGGTTCGAAAAAAGTCGAAATTTTTCCCAAAAAAGGCCAAAAAACATACATTTTTTTGCAAATTTTTTCAATTTTTTCCAAACTGGGGTGGATTGGGGAGTTGGATACATGTTCGGCCAAGTTGTGGGGGACCCCCCACCCCCCCCCCCCAAGTAAAAAAAAAACGCTGGCCCCGCATTCCGCGCAATGACACATGCGTAGCAGAACCACAGTGCATTTGTCTTGTTTCCGAGAAGCTCAAAGAAAAGATCCGTACATTGCGAAGTTGGAAAAAATCCTCGAACAAAAGCAAATCTCTACGATTTCTTCTACTTTTCATTCCGAAAACGAAATAGTTTACCGAACGTCAAAACAAGCTAATACAGCTTCGGCGATAGTAGTTCCGACTACTTTGATAAAAAGCGTTTTGTATCAATTCCATGGCGCAAAGATTCTAAGCCATCAAGGTCATACTTGCACTACTGTCATGATTCTTCAACATTTTTGGTGGCCTTAAATGGAAGAATCAATCATAAAATGGATCAAAACGTGCAAAATGTGTCAACAAACAACTCCACAGTTGCCGAAACCACCTCCACTGCTACTGATACAACCGAAATATCCATTTGAAATCCTCGCGACCAACATAGTAAACATTTCCCCTCTTGGTGAGAAAAGATCATGGGTCATTGTATTTCAAGACTATTTCACCAAAATGGTAAGCGCTCATTTGATCCCAGGTCAAAAAGCAGCCACTATAGTCGAAAGTTTCATAAACAACGTAGTTTTAGTTCATGGAAGCCCAAAGCATCTATTATCAGATCAGGGTTCAGGTTTTACCTCAAACTTGATGAGAGACATGCTGAAACTTCTAAAAGTTCGGAAAATCAATACTACAGCGTATCACCCCCAATGCAATGGAATGGTCAAAAGATTCAATCAAATGTTAATTTCGCAACTCAAAAAATTCACCGCTGAAGATCCCAATAATTGGGAATGATATTTACCTTTTGCGATATTCGCGTATAATGCTGTTCCTCACACAGCTACTCACTTTTCTCCATTTCGACTTTAGCGAGGGTATGAACTCAGAATTGCTATTGATTTTGACTGTGCGAAAAGCCTAACATTACCGCTAAACTAGGGCGCGTATCAGTATATCTTCATGCGAGCGCAACTAACGTTATATAACGAAGTTTCCGATAATCTAAAAAACGCGTCCGAATCACATAAGCGATATTTTGATAATAAAGCGAAAGAGCGGAAATATGATCTAAACGATCTCCTAGTGTTGAATAACAACAAAAAAGCGACTAAAATCGACAAAGACTATATCAGACCCTTCGTAGTGGTCGAAAATTCCAAAATTTCGAAAAATGTAGTAATGATCGCTAGTTTAGATTGTCCCAGACAATCTCAGAAAGTCTCACTTTCTCGCATAAAGCCATACATGCCTCGTACGGCATTGGCCATCTTAGAATGGGAAGATAATGGTCCTCCGAGACTTGGAAAAGAGTTGAAAAATTTGTAAAATTTCGTCATATTCCAACTAACATTAATTTCTAATTTTACCAATAAATTATTATAGTTATATAATCAAATTTTAATGCTAAACGTAAGCGATGAGCATAAAATTTTGGTATCTAAAAAACGCGCTCAACACGCTAATTCAGATTCTGTGTGAAATGAGTGAATGAAATGTGTGTGATATTTTTGCCTAGTTTTGTGTATATTCAGGACCATTTCGAAGAAATTGACCTTTCCTAAGAAGTAGCGCAAAATGAGAAAGCAAAACGAAAAGCGCGCTCCGTAGATATATCCTCCTCCAGTCCCACCCAATCAGAACTTTACACTTTTCGTTATGTGCATGAAAAATTTGAAGTCATGGTTAACAACCTTCCACTTTACACCATTATTTTTATAGCAAGATTTTTGATCTTAATTTTCATTTGATAAATCGCAAAGTCCACTGATCGGTCGTATAAAATCAAATTCGGGATGCAAAACAAATCGAAATTGTTAGAAAGGAAGAATGACTTCCGAGTCAGAGGCAACAACGTTGCAAAGTTCTGGCATCGTATCATCATTGATAAAGCTGCGACCAATTTTTCGAAAATTTTTCAATGTACAAGATTGACACATCTTGTATCAATGCAAGCAGCATCATCAAGATGACAGATTCTTTTTCACGGACGGTAAGTTCTGCACTGCCGATTAGACTAAAGTCTAAAAAATAGGAACTCTGGGTTTCTCTTCCCCTGGGAAGAATATATGTGGATCCATAGATATATTATATTTGGGTCGTGGTAACTTCACCAGAAGATTGATATAATGGTAACTTCACCTAAATCTATCAGAATTTAATCCAAATTCTATGATATTTTTTAGAATACAACATAAAGCGAATGATAAGAATTGTGGAATTCGAACCATGGTTAGAGATGGTGTACCCAAGGCTGATGAACGTCCTTCAGGAGCCGACTTACATTGAGAGCGGCGACTTAAAAAACACGTTCACGATGCATACGAAGCTGAATTTTAAAAGCCACATTATGGTCGGCTTCGACATTGAAAAAATTTCGATGAATCAATTATATATCCACAAAAAGACCAAGCTGGATATCCAGAATCAAAATGTAGCTCACATTGTAAGATTCATCTAGCTTGGGTTCCCCACTGGACATATGATCATGTTCGACGCCCACGCAGCCACTCTGGATGATTGGACCACATTTTACAAATTCGTATCAGCCCTGAAAACCATTGTCCTCAGTTTTGATCAGGCCGATGATTGGAAGTGCTTTAAAGATATGCACAGGCGAGATTTTTATTCACCGGATGCCCCGAAAATGCACTCTACAGTGCTGGCACCCAGTATTTTGGTCAATATCCAAATCATACTGGAAAATATCGAAAGATCACCGGAAAAATGGGAGAGAGCACGTCTCATAGGCCTCTGCCCAGAAAACAAAAAATTGAAACGAATAGTCACCAATATGTTCGTGTTAGATGTAGAGCGCTTCATGTTATATTTTCCACAAGCGAAGGATCAAATCGCCTTAGCAGGCAAGCCCGACGAGCAAGTTATAAACTATTTGATCTTAGGCGCGTACTACCCAATTATAATGTTCTTGGCGTAGGGGCGCTATGGTTTCCTAGACAGCATCTACGATAATATACAAATTTTTCCACATGATTTTTTGTGGCCCGAGTACATACACATGGCAACACAAAATCTGTATGATAACGTGAGTGTCCATTAGGAGGGTGACGAATAATGCGCCTTCGGCATCATAGATTCTAGATTATGGAAAAGTCTTATCCACGCGATAATGTGCAACAAAATTTTGGCGTTGAACCGAATCATTTTTTATGATTACAAGGTTCCCAACTTGCACTTCTGTCTGTACAACCACTCCAACATGGAACACTCCACTAAAGTGTTGGGGCAGAAAATGCACCTGGCAAAACTACCATCGATAAAGGGTAGCAAACATAATATCTCATCCTTGACCATTGATGAAAAAATTGAACTGTAGGATAACGCAGGCCACTATATGCGCGGAAGTAATCGACAGAGCTCCATGCTCTAATGATATAACCAGTATCCACCATGTGATTGGTGCGTCGATGTCGCTTTTGTTCGTATCGTAAATAGACCAGAATATGGTCATGAGCAATGATATGAAACATACGAATTTCATTTTAGTCGTAAATGATCCGTTCTTGATATATGGTCCACCCAAAACTTGGCCAATATACGATATGAAATCAGATCATCAAATTTTGGAAACGCTGGCCTAAGCACCGCTACACTCAGTTCCAAATCATAAAGAATGGATGAACAAAACATGCCGCTAGCTGTTCATGTTTGCTCACAGCATTCTAAAACAGAATTGTGAGCTATAATTCCAAACAAAATTCCGAAATTACTGTCGAAAAATGATAACATCGAAATGGATCTTATTTGTGAACAAAACTGGATCAAACGCAACAGCACGTTTGAACTAGAATGGACCGAATGGGTTAGTCGAATACCCATAGTGGAAAAAATTCGCAATGATAACAAACAGCCAGTATATGCGAATTGTTACTTTATGAGACCGATAGTATTTCGAAACGACAGTTTTCCTGTCTCCAGCGCAATAGAGTTAGTAACGAAAAAGAAGTATATCGAGAACCCTTGTTACTATTTTTTGTACAACTCCTTGATTTTGACATCACAGAAATGCAAGCATCTAATTTGCTTTCCGCCTAACAGCATTTTAACAATGAGTTGGAATTTGCCAGTATTCCCGAAAGCGATGTTGGCCGGCGAAAGTCTGACAAAAACGCCTACTCAGGCTTCTACGGATACTGAGCTCGATAAAGAAACTGCAATGGCTGTTGAATCGCTAATAAAAGATATCGCTGAGGAATCGTTCATGATAAAGACTGAAGTTCCTACCAGAACTGATATAATTCAAATCAAAAGTGACGAAGAAGACGTATCGCAAATCGATACTACTGCACTGACTACAACAGCTAAGACCTCATCTTCGTTAACTCCGTTATCCAAAAATCTATCATACAGTCAATTCAAATTAGACTGGGGTAAAGGAGAGGATTTTCAAGCAAAAGCGGCATTGAGGAAACCCATTTTGATGAGAAATATTTCGGGTATAGAAGATGACAATTCAAAAATTGTTCCACTGCAAATAATCCCAATGGGACACAAAATAGTGACATCGCATGAAACAGAGACTTCTACACCTGTCAGCACAGACAGTAGAACTCGTGTTTTAGAAATAAAAGAAATCGACTATGTGGCGAACATGGTCAACCGATTCGGGACATCTGAGCTTATCAATTCTAGCTATTCGGAAGAGGAAATGCAATTGATAAGCAATTGCGGACAATTTAGGACTATCTGGAAACACATCCAGAGGACCCGAAGTATGTTCCACTGTGGAAGAAACGTCGCGATTCGCGGGAAGAAACGAGAAGTTAAGAACGAAAAGAAACTGAACTGAAAACGCGAGAACGACCTTCACGATCTACTACACGAAAGGAAGATGATAATTATGATAGCCGAAAAAATCAACATGGTGAATATGCGTCGAACGAACGCCCGAGGAAATATCACCATGATCGATACTATTCCAAGTATCAATGTGAGCACCCAAGCAATTTGAAAGATCGGCAAAAGAAATTAGAATGGGCAAGCGCCCTTAAACGAGACCAATTGCAAAAAGAGGAAATAGAGAGTCAACAGCCTGCGAGGACTGACTCCGAGAGAATGATTGATGAACAGAGTACATCACAGCAAGCCCAAATGGCCAGCAATCAACAACAGCCGAGATGAATCATTCATGAGTATAAAATACTGCATCAATGATTTGGCAAACAATGAACACCACCCAAAAAACGGTACCCTAGTGTACCTACTGCACCTATTATGGCCCAAATAAAAACAAGAAAGCCAAAGAAAAGTAACAGAAAGATATGATGAGGCCGACAAAACCGGCTATACCTCCAAAGTATTAGGTGAAACCTGCATTGATCATTGCCATGACTACGAAAATGCAACCACTGGTTGTCGGAGTACGAACAACGTTGGGAGCGGGGCAGTGAGCTCTTGCACCATGAGTGCCGACTACGAGTCAGAGACCTCAGATGCCTCAGCCCGGCATTCTGAAAACAAACAAAACTCTGACCAAAGTTTTGCCGAAAAGTCAAGGGTTTCCACCAAAATGAATCAAAATGAAGAATTGAGTATCACAATCCTATAGGCATTCGTTCTTTCACTAGTTTATTCTTTTCCACTAGAATCTTTTTGTTTCGATCTCTAAAATTTTAAAATTTCTTGGTACAAAAGTACTAGTTTCTATTTGCTCACCATTTTGTGCCTTAACATTTGTGATAATATCGTTAACATTTTTTTGTTCATTTGTTTGCGTAGTTGGCTGCAGCGTAGAGGAATGAAGGACACAAGCCATCAAAGATAAAGATTGCCGATATGAGCTAAATGCTCTCATATTTTCAAAACATCATATTCCTACAACACCTTCAAATCCCTTAAGGCGATTTACATCAAAACGGGGAGGAAGGTTGTGGGGCGATTTGGCATGTTTGTAAAGCTCATATCGTTTTCGGAAAAAGATCGGCAAGTTGAGTAAAGAGAGATCATGAGGAGACCCGTGAAGAGGCATGGCTATGACGTTAAGAAATTGTGAAAATGTTTTTCAGCGTGACTGTTTGTACTGTAGCCAAACAATTGTGTCCTAGCACCTGTTGAAATTGTGAGAGTTTGAGGTGGTGAATTTTTGTATTAGTAAATTGTGTTTTAAGTGTGTGTTCTAGGTTAAGTCAAACTATTTGGAAAATAGTTTGAGTAATCAGGTGTAACTCCTAATTGGGTAAGATAGCACAGTCTGAGTTTGGGCATCCAAAAACCTTGAATGACCTGAGCGAAGATCCCTGGATAAATTGACATAGTGCTCTCTACAAGCCCATCAATCTCCTGCATTCGATTATCGTTGGGTTAAGTTCGTCTAACACTCTGAGTGTTCCGTTTCTAGCGTTCCACATGCTCTTCTACGTTCGGTAAATTTCTAATTAAACAAGCGTCACAGCGTAAAGTCATCAACACAGTAACTTCAATTTTCTAGATTCCATATAACAAACTCTTGAACTTTGTTTTCAGTTTTGAATCTGAATAGAAACATCAAAACATTGTCTGGAGTATTGATTCCAACAAATCTGCCATGGCAGTGCTATGCAAAATTTATTTTTGTAACAGGTTTAGCATCACCGGCCTAAGAATATCTGTCCTAACCATGCATGTAACGAAGCCCTGAGGTCTGGGGGGGGGGCTGGGCGACTTTTTTGGGGCCGGGGGTCAGTAATTCTCATAATTTTGAGGGGGGTCTCTCAAGGAAAAAAATTCGATTTTTTTAGGAAAAAAGTCCAAAAAATAGTCCAAAAAATAGTAATTTTTGTCTAAAAAATGATACAATTGTATTTATGGCGCGAAGCGCCGAGAAAATTGATATTTTTGACTATTTTTTGTTCAAAAATTGACATTTTTCATCAAAAAATTAACATTTTTCAGTATTTTTCCTACCAAAAGTATGGGGGTCCCTAGGGCTACCATATGGCTAGCCATAGGATTGGAAAATCCTGGGAGGGTGGTCGCCCAATGGCTAGCCATATGGTCGACAATTTCTGGGGGGTTCCCATAGCACTTCCCCCCCCCCCCAATTACATGTATGATCCTAACAACAATGTAAAGATTAGAGAAAATAAAATCAAAGATTGCGTGATTTTTGGCCGAAACACCTCCCTATTTGAATCAATCAAACACAAAAAGTAAGCATTTCAGTTTTATATCCGAATCTGACTGAATGAACAAAGAAACACTATTCGAAGAGAACTCGTTCGCGTCATGCTCGGGTCAAATATACGATTAATTAGTATATAGACTCAGCGCGAAGCGCCGAAATTTTTTTTCATTTTCCTGCCCTAAAACGTCGAAAAATCAACGAAATTCAATGTTTTTGACCAGCCAGAAATTTTGTGCCAATTGGCACAAATGCTCAAAAATTTCTGTGCCATTCCAAATTTTTCTGTGCCAAAAACCATGTTTTGGCACAGAAAAACACTGTTTAGCATGGTATTAAAAAAATCTGTCCTTCACTGTAGAGATGAGTTGTAAAATTGTGGGGCTTTTGGATTGTCAAAAACTGAATGTGATTTGCAGGTACAAATTTGTGATCCTGTGATTTTGATATTTGTAAACCTCGTAGTATTCTTTGCTGTTTTTGGTTCTTCGCTCATGTTTTTAGTTTAGACGATAGAGTGAACAAAGAGGATAAATAAAAAAGGAAGAAACTGGGGCGATGCTAGGTAGGTAAGTTGGATGCAAGACTCAAAAAGATGTGAACAAACTCTAATGGTGTTAAGAAGACATACAGTAACCAATTCAAAGATTCTTTTATTTAAAGGCGCGGCTATTACGGAGCGGCAAGAAAATTGACGACCACGGGTGAACAAAAGAGCGAAAAATACATTACCCATCTCCAAAAGTAAGAAAACATACAGCTTATATATAAAATATAATGCGAAAAAAACTAGAAAGCGAAAAGGTCAGATATCATCAAATTTCATCAAATATTCTTTTTTCTATGCAGGATTCCAATGGCGACAAGGCGTATGACGCAAATCGTCCATCGATTCCGATCTTTTGGTGAGTCTTTATCATCCAAATTTATCTAAAGTTCTTTTTTCCTATCTTTTTCTTCATTAGAATGACTCATGTAACTGGAACGAGCGAAGGACGATGTCAAAGAAAGCTAAGAGGTTAGTTTTACTGTAGCTTTTTATCAGCTTTCGGACAAAATACGTTCCTTGGAAGATCGAGATCTGAAAAATTTCAGACATTTCGGGCCCACTGTTTTTTTTCCTCGAAGATTTTTTCCACATGAGAAACGAACCCAAAATTTTTTTCCTCATTTTCCAAAAATTTTCCACATTTTCAAAAACGTTTTTAATGTGCCTACAGATGCTTTTTCATGCATTTTAGGAGCATGCCCAAGCATTTTGATGCTTTTGGATTCAGAAAACTGCAAAAATTATGAAAAAATTGAGAAAATTCTGGTTATGTTAGTCAAAATGAGCTGTGGTGTTCTACAACAGCAGAGAAAGAATTTTAACGACAGAGTTGTCCTGAGTTTATTCTTTATTGATATTTCTGTGGTTCCAATTAGGATTATCCAATTTTATATAATTTTTGACGGGGCGCGGAGCACCAGAAAAATTTGTGGATTTTCACTTTCTAAAACGCTGGAAATTGAACCTTCACAACGTTGAGAAATAAATTAAAATCGGACTGATGAAGTATAACTTGTTCCCTATTGTAAAAATTTTTCATTTTTATATTCTAAAATGCTGGAAAATCTCTCCAATGGATATTCGTGAATTCGTGATTAGAAGTTCTAAAATCACAGTATAGAATGATGTCTTCAATTTCCATTTTCAATAAACCCAAAAGTTCATGTTAAAATGTTGGAAAAATTTCAAGCATTGACCTGATAGAAAATAATACCCCTTGTAATGGTGAGCCGATCGACTACAGTAAGCTCATCAGCTTTTCAAAGTGATTCACAAGAATGCATAGTTTCGGAGCTCAAAGTTGCTCAAAGTTGTTCGAAGGTTCACAATATCGAACATTACACTCGCAGAAGAATTGTGAAAAAAATTCAGTTCTCGTTTTTGTTGCAGTCTTGAGCCGTCGTATCACTTGCTGTCTATCGTGACCCATTTTGAACATTGTGAAGGGGCAATTCGCAGTAGTAAGTATTTGTTTAATAAAATATACAATCCTTCCATCTGTCATAACTAAAGTAGTAGTAAGACTGGTCCAGTATCGGTCGTAGGTGTATTGCAAGTTTTGGCATCCAAAAACCTTCAACGACCTGAGCAAAGATCCCTGGATAAATTTGACACTGCGCTCTCTACAAGCTCGTCAATCTCCTGCCTACGATTATCGTTGCCTGAATTTCGTCTAACACTCTGAGTGTTCCATTTCTAGCATTCCGCACGCTCTTCACGTATCGTACATCTCTTATTAAAATGCATGATAAATCCTCAAGCTACACAGCTTAAAAGGGTCTATTTTCGTCCTCTTATTTTCTCATGCACGACATAATTTGGTGACCGTAACAGCTCATTCAAAGGTTGACGAAACCCTGAAATTTGCGAAAAATCGAAAATCCGAAAAATGGAGGAAAACCGCACGTGTCGCTCTACTGCTCTAGGCTACAAAAAAGGTTTCTACAAGAAACTAGCGAATCTGGATGATCTAGAAATCGAAAATTTCGACTGCAAAAATGCAAATCTACGGCTTCTCTATGAAGCAGATAAGCCTAATTTCGATTTACCAGAAACATCTGCTCCACTAAAAACACCAAAAACTTCAGGATCTCTGTCTCCGAAAATCGAAAATTTAACTTTCTGAAACTGAGACCAAAGGAGACCGATACTCGAAAAATCTTCGATAATGACGCATATATCGACGTAATGCAAAAATGTGATGCCGAAATGATAAATTTTCGTGGGGATGCTGCTAACGCGTTAAGCGAAATTGTGATGATAGCAACTCAACAACTAAAACTTCTCAATGGATTTAAAACCGAAATGGAAGCGATGAGAGCTCAGAAAGAAGAGCTATCGAAACTGAATGTTCCTGAAATCAAAAATATCGCTGTAAAAAGATAGTGCAGCAAAAAGTAGATAATTCGACCCAAAATCAACAAGTTTTGAAATTCTTCATCGCCCTCGAAAACAAGTTTGGCCTCGATGCCTCTGAGTATGTGAAACTTCACACATTGTGTCGCTTGACTTGCGATGGTGCCCTGAACACCATAAGAGATGTCCAATCATACGATGAAGCGAAACAGATTTTGATGTGTATGAATGCACTGAATTGCGACCAAGATACGCTCCAATGCGAGCTCCAGTCCATCACTCCTTTCGAAACCGAAGATCCGTCTGCTTTTTTGAATCGAATCATTACCTACTCTACTGTACTATGACAGAAGCGCTCAGTATCACCATAGAAAAGTTACCACAACTTTTCTTTGGAAAATGCCGGAAATTTACAGAGTCTCGATTGACGCGAGTACTCTAGAAGTGATCACTGACTTAGCTATAGCGGTCGCGAAAGTTCAAAAAATCCAGCGAGCGAATAAACAGTCCACTGTGAGAGTAGAACAAGCTATACTGGTTATTAAATTTGAAAATCCGTCAGAAGAGCAACCATTACAGTCGCGTTTCAGAGATGATTCGAAACCTCGTTTCAGAGATAACTCTCAATCCAGAAATAGAGATGACTCTAGACAATGAAATACTGTCCGATTTCAAGAGAATTCGGCTCTAATGAAGACGAAAGAGTTCGAGGAAAGCGTGAAACAAGTCCTAGAAAAGTTCTTAATCCGAGAAAATTCACAAAATGCTAATAATTTCAAAAATCAAAGATCGCGATTCGATCGCGGAACAAGTTGGAATTTCCGGAATAGAGGAAACATTCCTATACAGGATATCTCTCAAAATCGAAACTTCCAACGAAATCAGTCACGTGAATGACCGGTGAAATATTGCACCTATCATGGTCAGTGTAAGCACGACAGCTCCAAATGCTATCAATTGGAACCACAGGCTTCTCAGCCTGGGCAACAGCAACGGAATCATCTATGGCAAAATAACCATAATTGGCGTCCTCGTTTTCAACAAAATACGCGTAACTACATGGTCAATCAGAATCGAAATTTTGACCAAAATAACCGATTTTTCAATCGCGATAATTTAAACTATCAGAGAGATGTTGCAAATATTTCTCTCTGTGATTCCGAATCCCAACAAGAAAAGATAATCGAAAAGCATTACTACTATCCGATGAATAACTCACAGTCTGTACAGACTCAGCTGACTTCTCCGAAATCTTCGCAACAAGTTTTGCCATCAGAAACCAAAACGGTATTTAACTCACCTAAACCTTTTGTTCCGATAAAACCAAAAACTAGTACAGCTAATATGCTTGAACTGACAGAAAGGTCTAAAGCTACAAATTTTTTCGTTGCTCCTGGAATCACAGATTTCACAATCAAAAAACCTACTGAACCGTGGATAGCGAGATCTAGCGTATGTCGAATCAAAGAATGTTCGCAAAAAGACATCAAACTTCTGAGCTTATACGCTCCTACTCGAGCTTTTCATATCGATACTGAAATCGGAAGAACCAAAATGAAAGTGTTGTTCAATACCGGTGCTCAATGTTCAGTCATTTCCTCATGTCTAGCTCAACACTCTTTGAGGATTGACTATGATACGTTAGAAACATCCGCGCAGATAAAAGTAGCCAATGGTGCTATCATTGATGCCTGAGGTGGGATAATCTTTAAAATCAGTTCATCTTTCAGAACGCATCTAGTACGATGCTGGATTCTACCTACCGCAGAACAGCAATGCCTCCTAGGAACTGATTTCCTAGTGCATGCAAGCGTTCGAGCAGTAGTAAACTTTCGCGAAAATTTCATCAGAATCAGAGACATTGAGCAAGAACTAAACCCAGTTTTGAAACTGATTGAAAAAGGGCCCTATGATGAAGTATTTTCAAATACTTCCACGGGACAAAGTCAAACGCAAATCGTGAAAATCGACAGATTGCTACTGATTTTGAATATCTCGTCATGCTATGTACAACTGAATTATCAAACCTGGGTTAACTGGAAAATCTTCCCTTTCACAAACGAAAGCTTCAAAAGCGTCATAGTTCAACCCGTGAACTTTGGAAAAGAAAAATTGTGAATGTCAGATCGAACTGGCGATAATCAACATAACTGAAGGCAAATGTCCACTATTATTCGTCAATAATAGTGCGAAGGGTATCCATCTGCAACCTAACCAGCTCATCACTGAGGTTAAATTCAGACTCGAAGAATCGAAAATGACCTTCGCATCCCTAAGCGCTCATGAAGAAGATTATGAACCAGCCACGTTGGTTAAAGATCAGTCAACTATGTCAGAAGATGAAAAACTTCAACTCGCTCTCGAAAAAATGACCGAAAAGTTGAATATCGATGATGAAGACAGAAAAATCGCTATCGAAGTCTTCAAGCAATATCACGATCTTTTCAGTCTCCCTGGAGATCAGCCTACTCTCATTCCTGAGTTAACGGTCTCTATAGACACCGATGATGCATAACCAGTCGCGAAACACTACTACCATGCGCCAATTGAACAAAGATCAATGGTTCCTCAGAAAATCCAAGAAATGCTAGAAAAAGGTCTCATCGAACCTTCCCAATCACCGTGGGCTGCACCTATGTTTCTGGTAACCAAAAAAGATGGTAATTGGCGACTCCTAGTCGATTATAGAGGTATAAATGAAGTTACTCCTAGCTATAAGTTTCCAATTCCCCGAATAGATGACTATCTAGATGCTTTAGGTAATGCGCGATTTTTCTCAACTCTAGACTTGAAAGCAGGATACTGGCAGATCCCTTTAGACATCGCTTCACGCGATAAAACTACTTTTGTTAGTCAAGAAGGGTTATTTCGATTCAAAGTTCTACCGCTTGGTTTGAAAAATGCTCCAGCTGAATTTCAAAGACTAATGGAACGGATCCTGCATCCATATATCTGGAAAATCTGTTTGGTCTATATGGACGATATCATAGTTTTTTTGCAAACGTATAACGATCATCTAGCACATATCCAACTGATCTTTGATGCTCTTCGTGACGTGAATCTAACGTTAAGACCTGATAAATGTGATTTCGTACCGAAACAAGTAAAATTTCTTGGTCACTTGCTAAGTGAAAATGGAATCTCCCCTGATCCCGATAAAGTCTCTGCGATCGTAAACAATGAAAATGCCGAAAACGGTAAAAGATCTCCAAAGTTTTTAGGGCCTAGTCCAATGGTGTAGACGATTTATACCGAATCTTGCCACTCTTTCACGACGGCTCTATCAACTACTACGAAAAAACGCGAAATATGAAATAAACGAAAAACATCGTACAGCGTTTAACGAGATTAAAACATCTCTAACCTCGACTCCTTTTTTGCAATATCCTGTCTATAACGATGAAAAATCGAAATTCATCATACAAACTGATGCTAGCACAACAGCTATTGGTGCAATTTTGTATCAAGAAAATGAAAATGATCAATGGGTCATCGCCTACAACAGTAGAGTTCTTTCTGACGTAGAAACCCTCTACAGTACAACTGAGCGCGAATGTCTCGCAATTGTAGAAGCTTTCCGATGGTACAGACACTATGTCTATGGTCAAAAAGTAACGGTCAGAACTGACCATAAACCTTTGCAATTGATCAAAGAAGAAAAACATGGAAATTTGCAACTTCATAACTTCACAATAAAGCTTCAAGACTACGACTATCCCGTTGAATATGTGAAAGGCAAAAAAAAATGCTTGCGCTGATTTTCTATCATGAAACGAGCCTTGTGCTAAAGTGAAGTCAATGACTAGCGAAGAAGTAATGAACGAAATATTCAGACCGACATTTCGCCAAGAGAAAAAAACTGTCACTGCAGCCATAACAAGGTCAATGACGCAAAAAGAAGAAAGAAGTAAAGTGCCGACATTCAAAGAAGACTTTCAACAGCCTGAAAAACGCCTAGTAACTATAGAAATGCCACACGAAATTGGAGAAGCTCAAAGAAAAGATCCGTACATTGCGAAGTTGATAAAAGTCCTTGAACAAAAGAAATCAGTATGATTTCATCTGCTTTTCATACCGAAAACGAAATAGTTTACCGAACGTCAAAACAAGCTAATACAGCTTCTGCGATAGTAGTTCCGACTACTTCAATAGAAAGTGTTTTGTATCAGTTCCATGGCCCAAAAATTTTAAGCCATCAAGGTCATAGACCCACTACAGCGATGATTCGTCAGCATTTCTGGTGGCCGAAAATGGAAGAGTCCATAATAAAATGGATCAAAAGGTGCAAAACATGTCAACAAACAACTTTGCAGTTGCGGAAACCTCCTCCATTCATGCCGATACAGCCCAAATATCCATTTGAAATTGTCACGACCGACATAGTATACATTTCCCCTCTCGGAGAGAAAAATTCATACATCATTGTATTTCAAGACTATTTCACTAAATGGGTGAGCGCTCATTTTATTCCGCATCAAAAAGCAGCCACTATAGTCGAAAGTTTCGTAAACAATGTAGTTTTGGTTCATGGCAGCCCGAAACATCTACCATCAGATCAGGAATCAGGATTCACTTCAAACTTGATGAAAGACATTGGGAAACTTCTAAAAATTCAGAAAATCAACACAACTGCGTATCACCCGCAATGTTATGGAATGGTAGAAAGATTCAATCAAACGTTAATTTCGCTACTCAAAAAATTCACCGCTGAAGATCCTGATAATTGGGAATGATATTTACCTTTCGCGACATTCGCCCATAACGCTGTTCCTCACACAGCTACTCACTTTTCTCCGTTTGGACTTTTGCGAGGGTAGGAACCCAGAATTGCTATTGATTTTGACTGCGCTAAAAGTCTAATGTTACCGCTAAACTACGATGGGTATCAGTATATCTTCACGCAAGCACAACTAACATTATATAAGGAAGTTTCAGAAAACTTGAAAAATGTGTCTGAATCGAATAAGCGATACTTCGATAAGAAAGCAAAAGAGCAGAAATAGGATCTAAACAATCTCATACTATTGATTAAAAATAAAAAAGGAACTAAAATCGACAAGGACTATATGGGACCCTTTGTAGTGGTCGAAAATTCTGAAATTTCAAAAAACGTCATAATGATTGATAGTTTAGATTGTCCCGGACAATCTCAGAAAGTCTCGCTTTCGCGAATAAAACCGTATTTGCCTCGAACAGCATTCAAAATTTTTAACATGCAAGTCAGTGGTCCTTCACAACTGACTAGTCATGCGCTACTGCATTGAGATCAAATTTTGTATTGTTCGTAAAATATTTATTTTCTACTTTGAAATCGATTCGTTTTTTATATAATCCGTTTTCTGTTTTATCTTCACCATTTTGATTGTTTTGAACTAACCTATAACAGTCTTTCATGGACTAAAGGTAGCGTATGGCCGATATGCGAGCTGGGATAAAAACTTCGTTTTGAAACATGCTTTCGGGTAATCTACTGGGTGGCAAAGAAACCACGACATCGTTAACATTTCAAATTTTTCTACATCTCATCCGTATGGCGGAGATTTCTTCTACAGTTTGGTATTGATCCGCTCAATAACTTTGGAATTTCGAGTTTCAAAGACTTCGCCGCATGCTTTATATATGTTTCTCTATGAAACTTAAAGCTTGCATCCGCTGCATACTTTCTGATCTGACGCCTCGGTGGCTATAGATTCCGTTCTGAAACACTGACACCTCTGCGGCTAAAGACTCTAGTCATCAGAATAAAGACTCCGGTTGTCAAAATAAAGACTCCGGTCATTCTGTTCCAAATATACCTTTGGGGATATGTTCCGTAGAAATATTTCTTTCTGTATACAAAAAGCGCCGGGGATGTTTCACATAGGACGCCTACCCCAGGCTTTGTGAAACATTGTGATTGCCATTCCGAAAGCTGGAAGGCTCGAAAAGGTCAGTGCACCTTTGGTGTTGGAAAAAACGTGCATCTCGCACTACCGCTCTCCAACTTTCCAAAAAATATATATATCTTCCATTCAAATTCCAATATATTTTGGTCAAAATTCAACTAATATTTTGTTGCGAATCGCCCTGTTGTTAAAAAATTGTCAAAATTGTTTACTTTTTCGTATTGCTCAAATGTTTTGTAAATTTTGTTGTGAGTATCTGATCGCTGCCGAAGTCGAATGAAAAGGCCCGCCAAAGAAAGAAAGATCCTCTGCATCTAAAGAAAAAACCGCTCATTCCTGAAGAGAGAAAATTTGAATCGCTTGAGGCGATTTGTGTCAAAGGGAGAGGAGTGTAATGGGGCGCCGATCGACTACAGTAAGCTCGTCAGCTTTTCAAAGTGATTCACAAGAATGCATCGTTTCGGAGCTCAAAGTTGCTCAAGTTCACAACATCGAACTTAACACTCGCAGAAGAATTGTGAAAAAAATTCAGTTCTCGTTTTTGTTGCAGTCTTGAGCGGTCGTATCACTTGCTGTCTATCGCAACCCATTTTGAATATTGTGAAGGGGCGATTCGCAGTAGTAAGTATTTGTTTAATAAAATATACAATCCTTCCATCTGTCATAACTAAAGTAGTAGTAAGACTGGTCCAGTATTGGTCGTAAGTGTATCGCAGGTTTCAGCATCCGAAAACCTTTGAGGACCTGAGTGAAGATCCCTGGATAAATTTGACACAGCACTCTCTACGAGCCCGTCAATCTCCTGCATATGATTATCATTGCCTGAATTTCATCTAACACTCCGAGTGTTCCGTTTCGAGCGTTCTGCAGGCTCTTCCACGTTCTGTAGGTCTCTTATTAAAACGCACAATAAATCCTCAAGCTACACAGCTTAAAAGCATCTATTTTCGTCGTCTTATCTTCTCACACATGACACCCTGAATGGCGCGGAGCGCCAGAAAATTTTGAGATTTTGACCCTTTAAAGTCCACCAAAATGCATCTTTTCGATTTTGAATTCCCCAAATTTTTTTCCACAATGAGAACTATACTCAAAATTTTTTTCCTCAAAGGACCCCATTTGAGAAAAAAACGGTGTTTCAGGCCACTATTTTTTTCCTTTTCCTCTAATGAGAAAAGGGTCAAAATTTTATCGCCAAGTCGTTTTTTCTGCTTAAAAATGCTCTTAATGAGCTATAATTATCTGTTGCAATCATTCTGACATTTTTAGAGTCATCAATTCATTAAAAGTGAATAAAAATTTCGAGTTTGAAGTTTAATTTACGAGCATTGTGAAACAAATTTTCCAGCAAACTATCGAAGGGCATAATAATGACTTTGAATCTGTGAAATCGACTGTTAAGCCTTTGTGATAAAAAGTGGGAGCCCCAAAACCTGTTTCTGCAAGGCTGGAAAATCAATTATTGGAATATTCATTTCAAAAACCAGATTCAAATTTTCTGTTCAAAAATCAAAAGTTCTATGAATTTATCATTTAAAAAATTTTAAAACTGGTATTAATTCGTTAAATTCAAAAATCTGGCTGCAAAGCTATGAATAAGAAGAGTTGGAAAACTATTTCCATGAAGCTTTTTAATTTAATTTATTTAAAGATTTAGGAAAGGAGCAATCACTTCGAGAAGTTGACCCATTTATATTTCTCAAAAAATGTGTTAATGAAAAAATGCGGACCTTCATGAAGTATCAAGATAAAATATTGAAGATTACCAATTGAAAACCTAACATGAGATAATATGCTCAAGATGATGAAAACTATTAAATACTAAATGATAAGTGGAGAACTAAACTGATTGATAAGTTCTTGTTCTGTGTTTTATTTCCTACTGAAATCGTCATCTATATCTTGATCACAAAAGTGAGCTACCGTCCTAACACATGTATATTTTTCATGACAGTAACTGATCGGAAGTTTTTTTTGGCACCAGTCTAGTTTCTTCGAATTTTGACTGTCACAGTTTCACCTAGAAGCAAATAAAAGAATAAGCAAAAATTTGAATTACAAATACAGTCATGGCATTTATTCCAAAATGAATAGCAGATTAAACATTTCAAAGATGTAAAAACTTTGGATTCTGGAATCCAATTTCATAGCTTGGAGAAAAATTATAGCCTCACAGCACTGTTCAAAATTCTGGATCATTTAAGATCTACTAACTTCGAATTTAACACCTTGCTTAAACTTCAAATTTAACCACTGCCTGAAAATTCTAACCATTGTCTGAACTTCAACCTTAACACTGGGATGTATGTAAGGTGCCACTTATATGTATGTAAGGTGCCACACAGTCACCCCCCTCCCCGCCTTGTGCATAACCCTGGTCATAATCCATTGGTAGAAACTGATTAAATATATTTTTTTTCAATTTCAGGCCTGAAAACATTTGCCCAGAGCCACAAAATGCCACCCACGGCACGAATCAGAAGAAATTGTTACTTATCACAGTTTTGGTATTGGATGAAACTTGGCGAAGGTTGCTTGTAGCTTGGTTCTTGTGCAACCAAGAAAATGAACAAAGCTTAACAATATTTTTGAAGGCCCTTAAGAAAGAGTAAATTTTCACATAATATTGAGTTTTTCTTGCTCAAATACTGAAAACTCTCCTCTTGATTATTTCTTTGAAGTTCATGTAATTTAGATTGTGTAGTATCAGTAAAGTCAAGTGTTTGTATTTTATAGAATTTGTTCCTTTAGGAGTGGGCCTATTGAAGGCAAAGTATTTATGAGCAATGATGCCAATTGTCACGAGAAGTGACAAAGTTTGAAATATTATTTTGTATTTTCTGTAAATTTTTGATCGTAATTTTTTCCAAGAAATGGTCTGGTAAAAACCTGTTTTTCTACAATAGGTGTTTTCGCGTTTTCTGCACCAACAGTTACATATATGCACAACACTTCACTTTTTTCGACCAGATTTTCATCATTGTCTCAATATGTTCGAACTTCTATATTTCTCGGCAGGTGCAGTTAGATCTGCAACAGATGCCCGTAAAGCATAAATATAGAATGGGACTGTAGTGACAGAACCTACGTCTCAAGTGGTAGGGGGATCTAGCTTGGGGGTAGACCCCTTCTGAAGGTATGAAAAGAGATCAGTCCAAGAATTGGCTGCCCATTGGAGAGTTTTTTTAGTACTGTTTCTCTTGCATTTCCGCATGTAATGTGAACATTATCGCCGTTTTTGTAGATAGCAAACTATCCCTTCTTTTTGGTCCTTTGATGCATAATGTGAACATTACCGTATTTTTTAGTGGATAGTGAACTATCCCAACTTTACTTTAGCTTTTTCTTTGTGGGTACTACAGTACCTCTTCCTCTTATCTTTTCAGGGCCGCCTGCCCTTCGCATCATTCCTTCCTTTCCACGAGCAGGGTCATTGCCTCATTTTATTTATTCGACAGCATCACTGCTCAATCCAAACCCTTGAATTCTTGGTGCATGTCTGACCGTATCTGACCGATTTGTAACATAAGTTGTAACATTTTATTTATTGTTGTTACTGTAAACTAGTAAAGTTAGAAAAACCCAGTTCCATTTGTCAGCGCTTCAGGGACTAATAATCCTCCCAAAACCCCACTCCTGACACAATCAGTATTTCAATGCCTGGTCCAAAATATTTCCAAGTGCACAAACCAAAAAGCTCCTATGTACTTTGCATGTTCTGCAGAACTGGCTACAAAATTTACAAACAAAAGTCAAAACAACTGGCACCAGAAAGTTAGTTTGGGATATATTGAAACGAATGCTGAGAATTCCAGATGCTGAACAATTTGAACGGGCTAAATGCATATTTCTGGAAGTCTTATCAAAATTTTCATCTGAATTCAAGACATATTTCGAAGATAATTATTGCTCAGAAAAGTGACTGCCACAATGGACTGCATATTCTCAGCAAAATATATGCATCAATATGAACATGCATATCGAACGTTTCCATCATACTTTGAAATATAACTTTTTGAACAAGCATGAAAATCATGGTTTGGATTTTTTATTTTACACTCTTTTGGAAGTTGCTAAGTTTTACACTGAAAATTATCGTGTTCATGGTAATTTAATTGGTGCCACAGGCAACATTTCAGAAATTCAATGTCACCATAAGCGTTCCGAAGAAATTGATCCGCTTGGAGTGCAAATTTTTGATGACTTGTAGAAAGTTAAATCAGTAAAAGTGAAAAATGATTCAGACATTTTCTATGTTATCAATTTAAGAACATTATTTTAATACAGCTTATATAAAAATTGCACCAATATTGTTCTGAAAAAAATAATCTACAGAATTTTGAGGATTTGGATTTCTCAATGAACAAATATGTTTTTCTCATAACAGCAAGGATTTCTTTCTGAAGATTCATTTTCCCCATGTTTGGTGTACATATTTTATTTTTAGAAAAATCATTGTGCCTGTCAATTTAAATGTAGATGTTGTTGAGTTTGCATTGACATGTACTCATGTACATGTTACGTTTTTTGGTAGCTAGATACACTACCAGGCAAAACTAACCATCTATGCCGGTCGCATCCAGGACGCGCTCGGAATGCACCCAAGACGTGAAAAGCACACTATACCGACAATAAAATTGACAGGCCATGTGCTTGTGTCACACAAAGCCAACAAATTTTGCTGATGCTTCCTTCTTACCTACCTATAGAAAGCACACATTATTTATCAGATATAAACGAAAGGTCAACTGTTGTCATACTGTAGGTCAAAACAAAGTGCATATCCACTACACATTATGAAAAAACTATGATTGACAGTTATTGCATGAATGTCAATTACTAAGAAAGATGAAAGTTCTCTTTGTGCGGCCGAAAAAGACCCGTTCCGGACGCGACCCAGACGCATCCAGGACGCGTCCCGGGCGCGAATTTTTGAGGGTTAGTTTCGCCTGGTAGTGTATGCTTGCAAACATATTCATCACATCCATTCTTTGCAATCAAACCAACAAAACCCATGTTTTCCACAATTTGAATTGCCGGAAGAAAGATCAACCAATGAAAGTGTCATTATTTCATCCACAGAAACAACAGATGAAATTGTCAAGGTTGTGGAAAAATTGATGAAAATTTTAATGAAGGGACATGTCGGTGAAAGTTTATCGATTAAACCAAGAGCTGCATAAGTCCAATGTCTCAGCCTCCTTATGCTGCTAATAAAGTGAGAAAATTCACTTGTTACTCAATTCAGTTACTTAATTTTACTCAATTCATTTCCTATTTCATTTTTTACGTGTGTAGAACTGTGGAAGGCTGTGAAAAGGCTTTTTCAGAACTCAGACAAAAAATGGCGCTTTTTAAACACCAAAAAACAAAACTGCTGTGCCAACTTTGGCCTACTTCACCAAACATATTTTGTTTGGCAGTTTTTAGGAACACAATTTGGAAACATTAAGAGAAAAAGCTTGACATGTGGTTTAACCCTACACTTTTTCAGAATTTGAAGCCCCAAAAGAGATTCGGCGATAAATCGAAGTGATATTCTTGTTGAAAAATTAATTTTTATCATTGTTCTCCATAATGTGATTGTTCTTGTGCAGTATAGAAGTTGTATTTTCTTTGAAAACGGTCATTTTATTTTATAATTTGCTTATAATTTTATCGAATTCATTAATATTGTGAATAAAAGCCTTATTTATATTAGTTGACCTCGTAGTCGTTTCGTGACATTGTCATGATTTTGAAGGTAAGTTTGACATTTTGCGTTCAGGAACAACAGTTTACTGTGTTGATGGCTCTACGCCGTGACGCTTGTCTCAATTCCCCACTCCGTGAACACGGTGGAAAACTTCATATTGTTGTTTACTGGTTCCGATTTAAATTTTCGAGTTATGACTGGAAAAAATCAAAATGTCTTGAATCCCAAAGATAGCGGTCTTTTTATTGCACAAAATAGTGTACACGTGGAAATTGACCCATCTGCAATCGAAGAGTTAGCAACATTGGTATGCATCTTATGTTTTTTTGTGCACGTACCACCGTTTTTTCCTCGAAGATTTTTTCCACATAAGAACTGGTCCCAAAATTTTTTTCCTCATTTTCCAAAAATTTTCCACAGTTTTGAAAACGTTTGTAATGTAGGTATGGAAGTTTTATGTATTTTAGGAGCATACTCAAGCATTTTGTTGTATTTGGAGTCAGAACAGTGTTTTTTTTGTGCCAAAACATGGTTTTTGGCACAAAAAAATTTGGAATGGCACAAAAAATTTTGGGCGTTTGTGCCAATTGGCACAAATTTTTTGACTTTTTTGACTGGTCGAAATCTGAATTTCCTTGATTTTTAGTCATTTTAGGGGCTGAAAACGCAAAATTTTCTCGGCGCTAGGCGCCGAGTCAAAATAATACTTAGTTAACTTCTATTTGTCTAGAACCTGAGACAATTGTATTTGAATAGTATATTCGTATGATCGCAACAAACTTTGAGATTGTCAATGACTGAAAAATGAATAGAAATGGTTAACTTCAACTGTTCATTCATTCAGTTCATACTTGTACTTGGTGGGGGGGGGGGAATTCGAACAAAAGAATTGACATTGTTAGCACAATTTTTCAACCAAAAATTTACGCGACGTGACTTTCGGCTTGGTTTTTCCAGGAGAAAGCAATTATGGACATCCTTAATTTATTTGCATCGGTGTTAAGAAGAAATTCGTAGTCGAAAATTAAAGAAAAATATAAAATGCCTGAAAAATTCTATAAAAATATTTCTTTCATTCATTCAAAATATCTGAATTCTCGCAGCATCCGATTTTTTTCGAATCATATAAACCGCTTTCTTCATCAGTTTTTCTGATCGCACTGCTTACTGCTTAGATAACAAAGAGTTGGCACGATTTTTATGCAAATTTGTGCGGCGAAAGCACCTTTAGTTATGTTTTCATCAAATATATGGCATAAAAATCTTTAAAGGTTTTCAGTATATGTTTCTAGGCTGGATAAAATTTTTTGTGCCATTGGCACAAATTTTTTTGGCCTTCTGTGCCAATTGGCACAAATGTCCGTGCACAAAAGTAAAACGCTGAGTCAGAAACAGTTTTTTTTGTGCACGGACAAGGAAAATTTTTTACCTTGAAAACGACTGAAAATCTCTAAGAAATTGTGTGCCAAAAACATACCTGTAAGAGGTTTGACCAGTTTGGGAGGGGGGCATACATCATACCTGTAAGCACCGTTTTTTTTCTCGAAGATTTTTTCCACATGAGAACCGGACCCAAAATTTTTTTCCTCATTTTCCAAAAATTTTCCTCATTTTTAAAAACGTTTATAGTGTGGCTAGGGATGCTTTTTTATGCATTTTATGAGCATACCCAAGCATTTTGTTGTATTTGTAGTCAGAAACCTGCAAAAATGAGGAAAAATTGAGAAATTTCGGGTAATGTTAGCCAAAAAGAGCCCATGAAGAATATATTGGTGTTCTATAGGAGCGGATAAAGCAAGTTAACGATAGAGTTGTCATGAATTTATCCGCTATCAACATTACTGTGATTGGGATTAGAATCAACTAATTTTATTTAGTTCTTGGTCCGGCGCGGGGCGCCGGAAAAATTTTTGGATTTTCACTTTCTAAAACGCTGGAAAATGAACCTTCATAACGTTGGGAAATAAATTGAAATCAGACGGATGAAGTGTGATTTTCGGGTTTTTATATTCTTAAACGCGGAAAAATAAATCTCTCCAACAGATAATTCGTGAACAAAAATTTTAAAATCGCAGTCTAAAATGATGTCTCCAATTTCCACTTTCAATAAACGCAAAAGTTCAGATTGCAAACGTTTAAAAAATTTCAATCATCGAGAGAAAAAATTGAGAGAATTGATGAAAAATCTCTCTTTTCGGCGACATAATTGACTGTAAACGATTAGAAAATGAAACCAGCTAGCTTGATTGATAGAAACTGTTGAGCATTAATTAGTAAGTCGAAGATGATATGCTAACGGCCGCGCCTGATAGAATATAGTGATCATTATACCCACGACCGGCGCGAAGCGCCGGAAAATTTTGAGATTTCGACTTTCTAAAGTCCACCAAAACGCATCTTTTAGGTTTAGAGTTCCCTAAAATTTTTTCCACAATGAGAACCATCCATACCCAAAATTTTTTTCCTCATTTCGGAATTTTTTTCCTCAAAAGACCCCATTTGAGGAAAAAAACGGTGCCTGTAAGACCTCCGACCAGTTGGGGGGGGGGCACTGTTTTTTTTCCACGAACTTTTTCCCACAAATGTGGAAAGGGGTCAAATTTTTTTCCACATGAGGAAAAAAATTTTTTTCGTCTTCAAATCCTCGTTTTTTGACTTAAAAATGCTCACAGACGCTCTATCGCACTGTTTTTGAGCTTTTTCAAGCCTTCCGGTGTTTTTAGAGAAGTTAATTCATTAAAATTGAAGAAAAATTTGAAATGTTCCACTTAGAAGCCTAATCTACAAGCATTGTTGAACAAATTTTCTAGCAAACTATCCAAGAGCATAATTGACTTGAATTACACAAGAAATCAATGGTCAAGTCCTCTATGATGACAAGCGGAAGCCCAAAAAAGATGGTAATCTTTCCGGCGCCCAGCGCCGGAAATTTTTTTTGGGTATATTGACATTCTGGAATGCTGGAAAATCAATTTTCCGAACATTTATTTCAGGAATTAGATTCCAATTTTGCGTTCAAGAGTCGTAATTTCTAGAATCTTACTTGAAAAATTTTAAAATCTGTAATTTATTTATAAACTCTCATGAACTTGGTCGAAAATATATGAGTAAGAAGAGTATAAATTTCCGAAAGGTATTTCCATGAAGCCTTTGAATTGATTTTACGTTAGCAAAGAAATAATCGCATAATAAAGCATAGAGACTTGACGTATTGATCTTTCTCAAAAGGAAAAAATGTGAATCTCCATTAAATATTATGATAAAATGTTGAATTAAAACATGAAATACTACGTTTAAGATGATGAAAACTCTTATAGATTAAGTGATAAATGAAGTTAGACATGATAAAAGCTGCGCCTGAGCTACTTAATGAATAATGATGATTATTAAAGTTATAACCGGCGCAAAGCGCCGGAAAATTTTGAGATTTCGACCTCCTAAAATGCACCAAAATGCATCTTTTCAATATGAAAACCCCAAATATTTCTTCCACATTTGTGGAAAGACCTCAAAAATTTTTTCCACATTCCAGATTTTTTTCCAAATTATAGTGCAAATGTGGAGAAAAAAACAGTGGGGGGTAAATCCGAAATTTGGGGGGGGGGGGTAGAAAAAGTCGAAATTTTTCCCAAAAAGGCCAAAAAACATACACTTTTTTGAAAGTTTTTTTAATTTTTTTCAAACTGGGGGGGGGGGGAAATGATTTTGGGTCAGGGTTGGCCAAGTTGGGGGGTCCCCCACCCCAACCCCTCCCCCCCAAGTACAGGTATGGCATACATGTAACGGAGCTCCGAGGTCTGGGGGGGTTGGAGCACTTTTTTCGGGGCCGGGGGTCAGTAATTACCAAAATTTTGGGGGAAGGGGTCCCTGAAGGAAAAAAATTCGATTTTTTTATGAAAAATGTCCGAAAAACGGTTTGAAAAGTAGTAATTTTTGTCTAAAAATGATAAAATATGTACTTATGGCGCGAAGCGCCGAAAAAATTGACGTTTTTGACCATTTTTTGTTCAAAAATTGACATTTTTCATGAAAAAATGACATTTTTCATGAAAAAATGACATTTTTCAGTATTTTTCCGAGTAAAACTATGGGGGTCCCTAGGGCTACCATATGGCTAGCCATATGATTGGGAAATCCTGGGGGGGTCACCCAATGGCTAGCCATATGGTCGACGATTTCTGGGGGGTTCCCATAGCACTTCTCCCCCCCCCCCAACTACATGAATGGGGGGGGGGGGTGGTAAATCCAAAATTTGGGGGAATGGGTCGAAAAAAGTCGAAACTTTTTCAAAAAAGCCCAGGAAAGGCACTTTTTCGCCAATTTTTCCCGAACCGGGAGGGGTTGGGTATAT
Organism: Romanomermis culicivorax; assembly: GCA_963922205.1. Classification (NCBI taxonomy): domain Eukaryota; kingdom Metazoa; phylum Nematoda; class Enoplea; order Mermithida; family Mermithidae; genus Romanomermis; species Romanomermis culicivorax. Next base: position 737,737 of record CAWUHX010000007.1, on the reverse strand, counting down.
GGTTGGACAAGTTGGGTGGGTCCCACCAAATCCTCCCCATTTACAGGTGGTCAAAAGTTTGATAGAAACATAACTAAGGATATTGCCACCGCGCTAATTTGCCTGAAAATCGTGCCTACTCTATTTTCTGTAATCACGTCAGTGAGAAGAAAAACTGATTTAGAAAACGGGTTCTGCGATTTGAAAACAAATCGAATGCTGCGAGAATTCAGAAATTTGGTTAACTTTGTCAGGAAGTTTAAGCTTTACTTTTCGGCTATAAATTTCTTCCTTCCTAACAACTATGTAAAAATTAAATTATGATTTCTTATCTATAATTGCTTTCCCCTGAAAAAGCTAAGTCGAAAGTCGCGTCACGTTGTACCAACGACGTCAATTTTTCTGTTTCGATTAAACACCAAAAATTAAAGTTTTGGTTTTCAATCTAACTAAATGAACTTCTTCCACTCATCATTGACAATCTCAAAGTCTGTTGCGATAATACATATATATTATTCGAATAGAATCCGCTCGCGTTTGAGACGAATGAAAGTAGTTAATATTAAACTCATTGACTCGGCGCGGAGCGCTAAGAAAATTTTGTATTTTCAGCCCCTAAATGACTAAAAATCAGAGAAATTTCGCCTTGAACTAGTAAAAAATTCGTGCCAATTGACACAAACGCTTAAAAATTTTTGTGCCATCCCAAATTTTTTTGTGCCAAAAACCATGTTTTGGCACAAAATAAAAACACTGGTCAGAAAGCTGAAAAAATAATTGAAAAAGTGAGAAAATTCTGGTTATGTTAGTCAGAATGAGATCATGAAGAATATACCAGTGTTCTACAGGAGCAGGTAAAGCATGTCAACGATAGAGTTCTAATGAATTTATCCGCTATTGACCTTTCTGTGGCTCCGATTAGAATCATCTAATTTAAACACTGGAAAATAAACTTTTACAACGTTGAGAAATAATTTAAAATCAAAGTGATGAAGTGTAATTTGATCCCCATTCCAGCGCGAAGCGCCGGAAAAATTTTCGGGTTTTAATGTTCAAAAACGCTGGAAAATAAATCTCTCCAACAGATATTCGTGAATAGAAGTTCTAAAATTTCAGTCCAGAATGATGTCTTGAAATTCCATCTTCAATAAACGCAAAAGTTCAGGTTGCAAACGTTTAGAAAATTCCAGGCATCGAGAGAAAAAATTGAGAGGATTGATGAAAAATCTTCATTTTCGGCAACATAATTGACTGTTGACGATTAGAAAATAAAACGAGCTAACTTGATTGATACAAACTGTTGAGCATTGAGTAAGTCGAAGTAGATATGCTTACGGCCGCGCCTGATAGAAAATAGCTATTATTATACCCACGACCGGCGCGAAGCGCCGGAAAATTTCGAGATTTTTATCCTTTTAAGCCCACCAAAACGCATCTTTTCGGTTTTTATTTCCCAGAATTTTTTCCACCATGAGAACCATACCCAAAATTTTTTTCCTCATTCCGAAATTTTTTTCCTCAAAAGACCCCATTTGAGGAAAATAACGGTGGCACGGACACACATTTTTTTCCTCAATCGACCATTTTTAGGAATTTTCTTTGAAAATGAGGAAAATTATTTTTTGCCTAGGCATCACTTTAAGAAAAAATTTTTTGATGGTCAAGCTTTGATGGTCTCATTGTGGAAAAATTTTTGGAGAATTCAAAGCCAAAAAGATGCGTTTTGGTGAATTTTAAATGGTTAAAATCTCAAAATTCTCCGGGGCTCCACGCCGGTCATGGGTATAATAGTCACTATTTTCTATCAGGCGCGGCTGTTAGCATATCTACTTCCACTTATTAATTAATATTGAACAGTTTCTATCAATCGAGTTACCTCGTTTCATTTTCTAATAGTTTACAGTCAGTATTTCACCGAAAATAGAGATTTTTCATCAATTCTCTCAATTTTCTGTCTTGATGATTGGAATTTTGCGATTATTGAAGATGAAAATTGAAGGCATCATTCTAACTGTGATTTCAAAACTTCTGTTCACGAATATCTGTTGATTTACTTTCCAGCGTTTTAGAATATGAAAACTCGAAAATTTTTCCGGCGCTATGCACCGGAATGGGGAACAATCTACGCTTCATCACTTTGATTTTAACTTATTTCTAAATGTTGTGAAGGTTCATTTTCCTGCGTTTTAGAAAGTGAAAATCCAAAAAAATTTCGGGCGCTCGGCGCCGGACTAAGAACTAAATAAAATTGGATAATTATAATCGGAACCACGAAAATGTTAATAGCAGATAAATTCATGGGAACTCTATGGTTAACATGCCTCCTCTGCTCCTACAGAACATCAATATATTCTTTATTAGCTCATTTCGACTAACCCATCTAGAATTTTCTCAATTTTTTTCTCCTTTTTGCTGGTTTCTGGCGTTAAAAACATCAAAATGCTTAGGTATGCTTCTAAAATGCATAAAAAAGCATCTTCAGCCACATTATAACGTTTTTAAAAATGTGAAAAATTGTTGGAAAGTAAGGAAAAAAATTTTGGGTGCGGATCTCATGTGGAAAAAATCTTCGAGGAAGAAAAACGGTGATTTCACTCGTTATAAAATGGAAAATTGTTAAAATTTTTCGGCGCTTCGCGCCGAATTTTAATTATTTTATATTTTTTCTGTATTATTTCAGTGCGCGGTTAGAAAATGTCAATCTAGTTATATAATGCTTATAGCTTTCGATCATCAAGATATTATGGATAAATGTTTGATCTTATGTCGTTTTTTGAGAATTTGACGGGAAGCAAGATTTTTTCCAGTTATTTTCCCAAAATCTTTTTGCGATCGTCAATAACATTTTGGAATTTGTGTGATTAAAACATTTTGAGCCAAAGTGGAAATTCTTGCTGGTTAAGGAATCGAAATGCTTGGTTGCCTCCCTAATTTTTGAATTGTAGTCTGCCCGACTGAAAATTCATTAAATTCAGTGAAAAATTAAACCTTCTGTCTCAGAAATAAAAGTTGAAAAGGTTCATTTCCCAGTGGTCTAAAATATCAATATCCCAGAAAAATTTTCGGCGCCTTAACAGTCTTTTCATTTTCTCTTCAAAACTCAGAAAATTTGGTTTTAGAAGCCTAAAACCGGCGCGAATCGAATGAAATAGAAGAAAACTAGCTTTTGGTGGTTCTTCCGATGAAATTAAGCAACTTATTGATTTTAGAGTGAGCAACCACAAATTTATCTGATGAGATACGTTCAAAAAAAACCTCAGAAATGATTCTGAATGATTCTTAAGCAAATTAACTGAAAAAATTATTTTTTCTCTTGAGGAAAAAATTTTTGGGGTTTCCCCTCAAATGGGGCAAAAAGATTTTGGTAAAAAAACACTGCACGGACATTTGTGCCAATTGGCACAAAGGATCCTAAAGATTTGTGCCAATAGTACAAAAAAATTTTCACTCTAAAAATATAATGAAAACCTTTAAAAAGTTTTATATCAAAAGTTTGATAAAATTAGTACTTAATATACTTTTACCGCACTAATTTGCATAAACATCGTGCCTACCCTATTTTATCTAATCACCACGGCAATGAGATAAGAAAAACTGATCGAGAAAACGGTTTATACGATTCGAAAAGAAATCGAATTGTGCGAGAATTCAGATATTTTTATAAAATTTATCAGGAAATTCATATTTTTCTTCATTTTTCGGCTTCGAATATATCTTCCTAACAACGATGTATGAAGATTAACTTAAGGATGTTTACAATTGCTTTCTCCTGAAGAAAACTAGTCGAAAGTTGCATAACTCTTTGGTCGAAAAATCGTGCCAACAATGTCAATTTTTCTGTTTGAATCAAACACGAAAAATGAAAATTTCGGTTCCCAGTACGACCCCTGAATGAACAGATGAAGTTCAGAATTTCTATTCGTCCATCGGTCATTGACAAGCTATAAGCTTGCGGCGGTGATACAAATGTACTATTAGACATATACCTGTAAGAGATCCGACCAGTTGGGGGGAGGTTAAACCCAAAATTTTCGGGTGGAGGTCCCAACATTTCCAAAATTTTGGGGAGGGGGGTCGAAAAACCTCCATAAAAGCCTCTTTTCTCGTAATTTTTTCCAATTTTCCGAGTTTGTGGGGGAAGTTGGGTATAGGGTTGACCAAGTTGGGGGTGGGGGTTCCCCCAGCGTCCCCCTAATTACAGGTATGCTATTCGAAGGTAATTCGCTCGCGTTCGAGGCAAATAAAAGTAGTCAGATAACTCATTGTCTCGGCGAGAATTTTCCGCTTTCAGCCCCTAAAATCACCAAAAAATAAAAAACTTTGGCCCTAGACCAGCGAAAAAAATTGTGCCAATTGACACAAACTCTCAATGCGCCCACTACGAACCCTTTCTCGTCTTTTGTCGAAAGGGATCAAAAATTTTTGTACCATTTTCGCCAAGTCCTTTTCCACGGCTCAGAAATGTCCACAGCTGCTTCTTTATTTACGCTTTTTCATGATTGTTGAAACGTTCTAATTCTTTTGAAGGCGGTAACAGCTGAAATTGAAAATTTAAATTTTTGGGATTCTAGACCCTCAGGTAATTATAAAAGGCATAAAAGCAGCACGAGTCCCATTAGCATTCGTGCTGATGAAAAAATATTTCATTAGCACAGTAGGCACTGTTGACAAATAATACGTCGTTGGTGTCAAACTAATGTGCGAGTTTGTCAATTCTGATAACATGCCTTTATTGTATTGACTCATGAAATTATGCGTGATATTGGTACTTTTAAAAGGAATAAGACTTTCATCTGATTCTAATTATATCATTTGATTCTCCTATTATGCACTTGATTAGTTAAGTGAACATTCAGTAGTTAGTTTGACAGTCATACTTCTAGAAATCGCTAAATTCGCATTCGGTTTCGATAAACGTTTATATCTTTTCATTGTATCTGGAACTATTTGTGAAAACGGCGATTTTTGATTTTTCACCACAGTTTTGTGGTATTCCTAACTTTCTTCTCGAACTTTTTTCAAAAATTTTCCCTTTCAGTCATTAGCACCGTCTTGAAAAAATCCTATTGTAATACGTTACGTCATATTTGGCTTACTAAATCAATCTTAAACAGACTGAGAAACCTACTGTATGAGTGTTGTGTAAACGACTTTAACAGTGATAAATGCAGCCCGTCGTCGATTAAGAAGCATAAAAAAAGATTATATAAAGTTCTTTTTACTTTGAAATACTAGGAATTGGATGAAGTTCAAAATATGGTTTGAAAGTTACTTTTCCTGAAATGTCGCTTAGTTTTTAGAAGTCAGATTTTACCAGAGCTGTCGGATCCAATGATTCCAGAGTAAAATCCAGACCGAACAAATACAAGATCAACAAGAAAGACGTAGCAAAAGCAGGTCAAATTTTCTGAATCTATCCGCCGAAAAGCTCTTTCATTTTTCACTAAAAACGAGAAGAAAAAGATATAAAAAGCGGTATTTTTCCTACAGTATTGCCTGAGATATTGCAGTTTAAAAAAGTAGGTAACATATTTTTATAACAATCATAGTTGACGTAAATATAAAACAAAAAGTTATTGCACCTATTGAATATAGTTATCTAGTGTTGTAGTTTACCCAGTGTATTATTACTTATTTGACTTCTTTTTACGTCTGTGCAAACAACATTAAAAATATTCGGATATCCGAAGGTGCAAAAAACACGGATATGAAAATTTTTATGGGGCACATCACATATTCCAATCAACGTCTTCCGCTGAGACCTTTTCGCTATTTCGCGAGCAGGGTTTTTTCATTTTTTCTCGACAGGCCCACTGGCTCCTTGGGTCAAAATATTACAGGCCAACCCTAATTTTAACAAGCCAAAACTAAAAAGTTTGTAAACGAATGTGATAGTATAAAAATAATGCTTTTTTCAACTAATTTATTCGAAAACATTCTTCGAAATCACAGAAGAAGCTCACGTCACAGATCAATCACTCTGAATACATTCTCAATCAAACACAGAGTAATAAGGCTCACAAACTAGATCAGTCATTATTCAAATCAATCAGTAGGGTTATCTTGCCAAAGCCTGGTTGCAATGCGCAACTTGGGGAAAAAATTTGACTGCACTGATAAATTTTTAGTTTCTCACTCTAAAATTGGTAAATTCGCCTAGTCTCATCAGAAATATGATTAAAAGTTACTCCCTTGTATTTCATGTACTTTGCATCATTTCCAGACATTTAAAACTAAATTTCTTGAGTTTTGAAGTGAAAATCGAGAGGCTAGCTAAAGTAACTTGGGCGCCTAGCGCGAAAAATATTGATTTCGTGGCCTTAGAAACGTCGGAAAATTAATTTTTTCAGCACATTCTTCTGCGATTACCAATGATCAATCGTGATGTTTTCATCATTTGATTTGCGAAAGCGTTGAAACATGTTTCTAACATTTTCGATCTAATGAATCTAGAGTCAGTAATTCAACAATCATACTTATTTATGACTGTTTTCAAACGTACATAGCATAAAAAAGCGCGATAGGTATTTTACTTCGGACTTGGATAATTTTTCGCCGTGTCGTTTTTTCACTTTAAAATGTCACCATACGCTTTATTTATGCCTTTTTGAGCTTTTCCGAACATATTGATGCTTCTGCAGTTGTCATTAATTTTTCAAAAATGAAAAACAAACCAAAATTTTTGACTTTTAATTAATAGTAATAAAAAGTAACAAAAATCCAAAGCGAAGTAAAACCTTAATTGCATAAAAATGTGACTGTTGTGATGACATATTTGCGCTTAGTCGAAATGAAGAAGCATAGACTGTATTTGAATCATTCTTCCTTGCCGCGCGAAGGGCCGGAAAGTTTTTCGGATCTCGATACTCTAAAACATTGGAAGATTAATTTTTTAAACAATTATTTCGTAGTTTAAAATTTGCTTTTTCCAGCGTAATGATGTTCAAGCTTGGATCATGTTCAGACGTTTTCAATTAGCTAATCAGCTAAAAATCAGCTTGAAGTCAACGATATTCCTTAAATTTGGGCGAAACAGCAAAATTTACAAATAGACTTTCGGCGGGGAGCGCCGAATTTTTTTGGGATTTTTGGTATTCCATAATGCTGGAAAATGAATCTTTTCAACATTTATTTCGTGGATATGCGCTCTAATTTTTCAGTCAATCCAATCTTTTGTCATGATGGGACAAAATGCAAGAAAGTGGTATTGAAAGCATGCGACGTTGGATTTTTCAACTCCCAAAAGACCTGTCACTGTTCCAAACTACTGATGTTTCAATCATTTTCCGGATGCAAAAAATGATGTCCATAATAATCAAAAACTTTTAAAGATCGCAGAAAAAGTGTGAGAAAAATTGAAAAAATCTCGATTACTTCTAGGCAATACCAAAGATAAACTGATTAAACCACAAAATGAGACATTCTATGCGGTAACAGCTATTGAATTCTAACTACTTGGTGAAGCAGACATGCTTATGGTCGCGCCTTAGATGGATTATAGCAAACAATGATCAAAATAATCCTTACCCGCGCGAAGCGTCTTAAAATTTCGAGGTTTCTGCCTTCTTAAATGCACCAGAATGCACCTTTCAGCCTTGAAAATCCCACGAATTTTTTCGTCATTTGGCGGAAGAGCCCAAAAAATTTTCGGTTTCCAGATTTTTTCACCAAAAACACCGATTTGGCGAAAAACAGTGATTGTATCGTAATGGTCTCTTTTTTTGACTTTGATTTAATTTTTTTATTCAGGTTATTGGTAGCTTGCCGCGCAATGTTCAATACGAGATTTGCAGTATATCAGGGGATGATAAAGGCATTGCAAACTGGTAACTCACTTACCTGTAGGAGGTCCGGTTTTGGTGAGAGGGAGCAGACGGCCTTTCAATGTTTTGGGGTAGGAGTTCAGCTAGGGCTCAAAAATGCGTTTTTTTACCAAACAATAGACAAAACACGTCCGTGATCAATGAATTTTCGCTTCAAAACGGATACTGAGCATTATGTCTGCGCAATGCACCTAAAAAATTCTCTTTTTTGACCGATTTTCGCTCCCAAAAAGTAATTTCCGACTAAAAAGTAAATATTTCTGGTCAATTTTCGGCCAGCTGGTGGAGGGTACATGTTGACATGCGTAGGTTGAGCATACCTAGACTATAGGTTCAACTGAATGCAACTCGGTACCAGATGACGGGACTTGGGTACCAGATTGACTTGATTCTCAGCACCATATCATGTTTTGTGTGTGAATCGATTTTAACCGTAAAAACGGGATAGAGGACTTCCAGATAGACCATCAACCACTAACCAGTAAAAACTAGGTAATTAACCATCTAGGAAATAAGCCAACCAACCAACTTATTATGGAAGAATCCATCAATTAACCAAGCAATCAGGTAATCAACTAACCAGCAGATCAGGTAGCCAACTAACCAGCAAGAACATCGATTAACCAACCAACCAGTAAGTTAACCAGCAAATCAGAGAGCCAATGAACCAAATGGAGAATATGATAAACAACCAACTAACCAGGAAACCAACCAACCGACCACTAGCTAGGTAAGCAAGCAATCAATCAGTCAACCAACCATTGCATCAAGAAATCAGTCGACCAACCAAAGAATGAGCGAAACAATCAACCAGGGAATCAACCAACCAATGATTGAATCAGAGAATCAACCAGCTAAACATGGAATCAATGAACAAACCAACCATGAAATCAACCAATCACCAAATCCAACCATGGAATCAATACACCAATCAGGAAGTCAACCAACTGATTAGGGAATCAACCAACAAATCATGGATTAATGAACAAACTAACCAGAAAATCATTCAACCACCCAATCCAATCAAGGAATCAACCCTATAATCCGGAAATCAACCAACCAATCATAGAATCAACCAATTAATTAGAGAATCAAAAAACTGATCAGGGAATCAATGATTGTGATGCATTAGAAAATTCTGAGATTCTAAAACCTTCTAAAAGGCACCAGAATTTACTTTTTCAAATTCCCTATTTTGTACAAGATAAATGTACTATAAATCTGTTTCCCTTCCCTACTCCTGTTTGGCTTGACAACCACTGAAAAGATTTGACAACCAACCAAATTTTTGGGCGGGCTGGTACCGGATGAACCAATAGGCTTCGTCCAGGTATGAGGTTGAGGTAGGGAATCCTCGACAACTGTCTATATGATTGAAAATTCTATGCAACCCTTCCCCCACAATCCCCTCTCCTATCTACAGGTATGGTAATCTGGCTTTCAAGTAGTCAGTAGTGGTCGGACTTGGTCTCCTGGTAGAGAACTGCTCCCTATGCCATTCTGCTGGCATCCATCTAAAGGACAAAGTCAGCAGACCCATCCAAAACTGGGTACCTCAGAAAAGGCACTGACAATAATGCATCTTTTAGGCTCCTAAAAGCCTGATGGTGAACCTCCGTTATTTCCTAAACACTGTTTTTTCCTGTTGATTTGTTTAAAGGTTCTGCATGTTTAGCTGACCCTGGTATAAACTTTTTACACCACTGCAGTATTCCTAGAAACTTTTGGAGCTTTCTTTTAGACTCTGGGAATGGGAAATCTTCAATAGCTTTGACCTTCTTCAAATCTGGGGAAACTCCATCCAAATTTAAGATATGTCCTAAAAAATGGACTCTCTGAAGGAGAAATTCACACTTCTCCAGCTTGAAGATCAAATGAGCCTTCCTTAGAGCTTGCAGGACTAGCTCTAAATTAATCAAATGTTCCTCAAATGTATTTGAGAATACTATAATATCGTCTATATATACTAGACAGATTTTCCAAACATATGGGTGCAACACCCTTTCCATCATGTGCTGGAACTCTGCTGGTGCATTCTTTAAGCCAAAAGGCATAACTTTGAATTGATAAAGCTCTTCCTGGCATATGAAAGCAGTTTTTTCTTTGCTTTCTTCATCCATTGGCACTTGCAATTATCCCGACTTGAGATCTATGGTGGTATAAAATTTGGCTCTACCTAAACAGTCTAGATAGTCATCCATTCTATGAATGGGATACTTATCATCCTTGGTGACCTCGTTTATACCCCTAAAGTCCACTACTGGTCACTTGGTATCATTCTTTTTACCTACTAGAAATAACGGAGCTGCCCAAGGCGACTTTGATGGTTCTATCACACCCTTTCTGAGCATATATTGGACATGCTCACGAACATGTGGCCTTAAATTTATAGCAGTCCTCTGGTATTTTTTTGCCACAGGTGCTGCATCGCCTGTATTTATTTTACAGGTCAAGTAGGGTGTAGTAATTGGAAGATCATTGGGCAAGCTGAACACATCTCTGTATTTTGCGAGACATCGTAGAGCTTGTTCCAATTGTCCAGATGGTATGTTGGATTTAGCCAGCATACTGTACAAAGCTTCCTTGAACTCTCCCTCATCGCTTTGAGTTGAATCACATTTAGCTTAGACTGCACAGGTTTGCAGCTTCTTGAGCTCCTCAACTATCTTCCCCTTGAGCTGTTCCTGGTTATCAGCATCGCATAACACGGAATTAGTATAGCCAATTATTTGATTGCATTTCAAATGGCATCCTGATCCTGTGGTATTGGATACCATAACTACAAAATCACTCTTAGTACCATCTACTATAGTAGTATCAATGTGTAACCTTTCTTCAGATTCTACTATGATTCCATTCAGGCAATTTTCGCCTACCTTGTCCTAAAGTTTTGCTTTCAGAAGTATATCAGTACTAATAGGTAAGTTGATTGGGTTGACAATCACCACTGGCACCAAAACCTTTAGTAGGCAAATCTTTGGCTGACACTGGTCGGCGGTGCTCATCAAGGATTCTGCAGCACTCGTGGTCACAACCTCTCTACAATTTGTATGGGGCTGGTCCGGTGTCACGTATATCCTCTGTTGGTGATTGTTGAGCATCATCCTCCTGTTTCTGTAATCTATTATGGCTCCTACCTGAGGATGAGCCAAAAAATCTGTTCCGACTATTACATTTTCACCTGCTTCAGGTATAACAATTGCTTTTTCGGGGAACTATCCACACAGGGTATCCATCCGAAACTAGATATACCCATGGGCTTGGACTGTTTTACCATTGGCTACAGTAACATTTAATATCCTTGGATATTCAGTGTAGTCTGGACCCAAAGTTTCTTTCAGAAACTTAGCTGACATAACAGTACACTGAGCTTCTATGTCAATTAGAGCCAATGTCTTACGACCTCCTATTACAACCTCAATGTGAAATGGGGCTGTTCTGGGGTAAGTATCCGGCAAATGTTGTTCCTGAGGGCTAGCTGGTGTGCCTCTCTTTATCACCTGTACTGTTGGTACTACAGTTTGTGCTGCAATAGCATTCATTTGGACAATACTGCCAAATGTCATATTAGAGCTAAGCACTCTCTGCTCTACTTGGCCCAAAGGATTCATTTGTGATTGCCTAGCAACCATTACACTAGAATAATCCTTCTGGGGCTGCTGATTTGTGAATTGACCCTGTTGCAGAGTCTGAGTTGGTCCCGTAATAGGCAGAGGTGGCTGTAATGCAGCTTGCTGCTGGAATTGTTGCATTTGTTGGTACTGCTTCTGCAGTTCCTTTTGTCTTTAAATTCAAGAAATTCATTGTAGTCCGAATTCTGTTGAAAACTTTCATGGCTATCCTGATATCCGGAATAGCCAATATTGTAAGCACCTCTGCCTCTGCTATTAAAATAAGTATTCATGTAACCTCCTCTACCTCTGTAGTTACCTCTAGCAGAACTGTTGAAGCCTCCCCTATTGAAGCTAAGGAAGCTGGCTCTGCCTCTGCTCCTGCATTCGGACAATACTCACAATGTCCTGCAGTCTGCAGTGTTATGTGTTATGTTCTTATGGAACTCACACCATGGCTTTGTCGGATCTCGGGAAACTCGACCTCCCTGACTGGTACTAGGTATGGCCACATCAGACCGATTTTCCATTTGCCTACTGTCAAGCTTTTGCTGAAGCTGATCGAACCTTTTGACCAGTTGTACCATTTCTTTAGAAATCCTTAATAAAAGAGACTCCTTCTTACATTTTTTGGTCTGAGCCCTAAGGGCTTCCTGAACTGGAATCTCCTCTATTTTAGGTGAGTGACTTCTCGACCTTTGGCTCTGGGATGGTACCAGATTACCTAAAGTTTGATATGGTTACCGAAACCTTTGTCTCTGGCCTTGTTGAAATCCTTCTGACTGATTCCTAGCAACTACTGCAATTTTAGGATCATGCCCACTCTGATTAGCTACCTCATTGATAACAATGGGATTCTGCTGTGTACCCTTTGGTCCATATCTCTGAAAAGCATTTTTATATCTTAGTTCAATATCATGAACTTCTACTGCCAAGTCATACAAAGTTCTGAAGGTATGCTTGGAATTTTTCAGTTCAGACTGAAATGTGGGATCAATCACTCTTATACACAAAGGTGTCAATAATCAACCTCTGTTTTGACTGATAATCTAAGTCACCCTTTACTAGTTCGACTAATATACTGACTCTCTTTAAAAAGTCAATAGCCTGTTCACTGTGTCTTTGCTAGATCTCAAATACCTCCCTGGTTAACATTTCCAGGTTACACTCTGGTGCAAAGACATTAATTATGGCTCTCCTGGCGTCCCTATAGGTCATGTTGTCACTTGCAACAGCCTTCAGTCTGCCTTTAGAAAGCCCCAGCAGTGCTTCATACTTAGCTCATTCTGGTGTATCCCTATGGAATTTACCTTCTAGTGCTGTCAAGAAGCTAAGCACTTGCTGATTTACCATACTTTCTTCCAAGAGTTTGGGTAACACACCTTTAGCGATATTCCTAATAACAATCTCTTGTGCCAAATTATTAGTTGGCATTTCTCTCTGATCATATGCTGTTGTTAACACTGGATCCATATCAGAGTTCAGAGATTGCAACATGATTTGATTTGGATCTCCTTGCGGTGGTACACCTCCTTGATTTTATAGTACTTTGTCTCTGTCAAATCTGTAATCCTTATATGGGAAATATGCCAGTTGATCTGCTCGAAGGGTAATTGGATCAACTATATTTCCTCTACCATCATAGACCACTCTTGTCAAAGTTGGATGCTGCTGAGCTATCTGATTTTGATTCCTAAGGTCTGCTGATTGCTCAGCTCCCTCCAATCGAAAATCTCTAGCTGGACCTCTCCAACTTTTGGGCTCAAAGTTGAGTCTTTGCCTTCATCAAATTCTGGCCTATTGCTAGGCCCTGCGCCTGCATATGTTTCAGATAAGAGATGATTGTCTCTTTCTGCACCCTTATTACATGGTCTAACCTGTCTATCTGGCTACTGTAGGTGACTGTCGGCTTCCCTTTTATTGTCCTCCATGATGGCATTCGCGATGATGTCGAATAATGCTTCCATGGTTCCCTTCAATTCATGTAACTGCGTGGCCATTTCTTGATTAGACAATTCGGTAGCTCTTTCCGGTTGGCTGAATCGCTCTTGATCCTGTGGAATCCTCTCTAATTAATGTTGTTCGATTTTGGGGTCCACTTCATCCAAATTTGGTCGAATTCCAGGCGTAACAACATCCCGTTTTGGTCCTGCTAATTTGACCCTCAGCAGTGATCTTTCCGCATCTTGATTTCAATTCGGCGGACCTCCTCTTGTTGGTCCATGGCAATCATAGGCAGGCAATCTAATGGCTCACCCGCATCTTGGGGCGTAAAATGCATTGCCTGCTGTTGCAATGGCTGTAGCCTTGCGGGATTCTGATCTGGAATCACTGGGTCTAGAGCAGCATGCCGTTGCTGATCTCCGTCTCCAAAATTGAGTAGATTCCCAGCACTCGCCACTCTGGGCGGTAATCTATCTAAAGTATTACCTCACGACAGAGCACCCCATAGGGGGGTATGTTGGGGTATTACCCCTGTCTTAGATTTGAAAATTCATTTACTACCCCTATAAAAACAGCTCGCTACAGCAAAAAATTTTGGTAGACTTCATCTTCTCCCCAGTAAATTATACTAATTCGAGAAAAATTGCAGAATGTGTGATTCTGCGGAATTACTCACTGCTGTTTTTGACACATTTACTGAGCAAATGATAATGGGAAAGTATGCAACTTCTGTGCCATATAGCGATTTTTAGGAAAGGATATCAGCACATTAATATATACTACTTGTAGGAAATCATTATAAATATAATTGGGAGATGAAATAATGCGTTATGTATATGTGATTAATAAAAAAATCGCCCCGTAGGGAAGAAAAATATTATGTTCTTAAAACTCTGCCTCTTCATGCTCTCCTTTCTTTTTCCCCGCTTCTACGTTGGGTCTTCTGTGCACATATGGTTACCCAAGCTGTGGCATACTTTCCTGCTATGGTTTGAGACATGTGAGGTCTGTTGACGTGGATCAGGAGTGGTACTTGGTTTCAAACTGGTAGTTCTTAGTGTAATGGGATTAATAATACTAAAGCCACATTCAGCAACAGGACTCTCAATTGGAAGCACTGTTCCAAGCCTAATCAGTGGTGGGATAAGCCCATACTGCTGAAGATGCTGGTTGAAACAATGTTTCCAAACGTATGTTGTGCCAGATTCTTGAAATGTGCAGGAATCAGTTGGCACAACAGTCCTCAAAGTGTGACTATTCTGTACGTATAATTAGTGCATTAAAGTTGCATGATTGGGAGCTGGAAAATAGAGTTGAAATAGTAAATGTTTTTTGACTGTCAAAAGCATAAAGTAGGGGCATTAATCAGTTTTGTAAGTTCGAGAAACTACAACTCCCCCCTCCTTAGCAAAAAGCTGGAAGCAAAAAAAAAAGGTCACGGTATATTTCAAGTACTACCCTTAAAATTTAAGATTGTACCCCTACCTAAATTTTCGACCTTGGGGACCTCTGATTATAAATATAATTGGGAGATAAAATTATGACTTATGTATACGTGATTAATCAAAAAATCGCCCCTTGGGAAGAAAAACATTATGTTCTTAAAATTATGCATCTTCATGCTCTCCTTTCCTTTTCCCCACTTCGGGGTTGGGTCTTCTGTGCGCATATGGTTACCCAAGCTGTGGCATACTTTCCTGCTATGGTTTGAGACATGTGAGGTCTGTTGATGTGGATCAGGAGTGGTACTTGGTTTCAAACTCGTAGTTCATAGTGTAATGGGATTAATAATACTAAAGCCACATTCAGCAACAGGACTCTCAATTGGAAGCACTGTTCCAAGCCTAATCAGTGATGGGATAAGCCCATACTGCTGAAGATGCTGGTTGAAACAATGTTTCCAAACGTATGTTGTGCCAGATTCTTGAAATGTGCAGGAATCAGTTGGCACAACAGTCTTCAAAGTGTGACTATTCTGTACATATAATTAGTGCATTAAAGTTGCATGATTGGGAGCTGGAAATTGAGTTGAAATAGTGAACGTTTTTTGACTTAAAAAGCATAAAGTAGGGGCATTATTCTGTGTGGTTAGAGTACTGCAACTCCCCCCTCCTTCGCAAAAAGTTGGAAGCAAAAAAAAGGTCACGGCATATTTCTAGTACTACCCTTGAAATTTACGATTTTACCCCTACCTAAATTTTCGACCTTGGGGACCTCTGCCTCCGGGTATCCTTTCAATTGGCATTCTAAGTCCTGCTAACTTCTGTAGAAACCTAGAGGATAGTCCTTTCTCCTAGTCTGATTACGGAGTTCCGTTATGAGGAGTTAAAATCCACCACTTGTTGTGCAGATCTTTCCTTAGGGTTAAGAAAAGATAGAGGCTTCTAGTCTGAACTGACCTGTTAGAGCTAATTCCTTGGCAATACCTCGGAGATCGCGCTACAGTCTGGATCCCCAGACCTGGCAACAACAAAAATAAACTTACTTTAATTACGGGGCCTCACACAGAGCCCTCATAGTCTCCTAGAGGAGAAAAGGAATCCCCTCAGGGATAAACTTACTTGCTGGATCCCCTGATAGGTCTTCCAGAGCTTGCAGTCAGCAAGCTGGCGCCTGGGCGTCTGGCCCTTCGCTCTGAATGGTCACTCGGATATAAATAATAAATAATATCAGGGCCGTGCGCAGGATTTTTTCATGGGAGGGGGCGGACTAAATTTTTTCACTGGATAGCCCCAGAAAATGTTGATCTTACGCGGATATACTGTGTGCATCACCGTTTTTTCCTCGAAGATTTTTTCCACATGAGAACCAGACCCAAAATTGTTTTCCAAATTTTTCAAAAATTTTCCACATTTTTAAAAATGCTTATAATGTGGCTAGGGATGCTTTTTTATGCATTTTAGGAACATACCCAAGCATTTTGTTGTATTTGTAGTCAGAAACCTGCAAAAATGAGGAAAAAAATTGAGAAAATTCTGGTTATGTTAGTCAAAATGAGCTCATGAATAATATATTGGTGTTCTATAGAATGGTTCGGCGTGGAGCGCCAGAAAAATTTTTTGCTTTTCACTTTCTAAAACGCTGAAAAATGAACCTTCATAACATTGGGAAATAAATTAAAATCAGACTGATGAAGCATAATTTGTCTCCCATTCCGGCGCGCAGCGCTGAAAAAATTTTTGGGTTTTTTTATTCTAAAATGCTGAAAAATAAATCTCTCCAACAGGTAATTCGTGAACAAATGTTTTGAAATCGCGTTGTAGAGTAATGTCTTCAATTTCCACCTTCAATAAACGCAAAAGTTCAGATTGCAAATGTTTAAAAAATTCCAATCATCGAGAGAAAAAATTGAGAGACTTGATGAAAAATCTCTATTATTGGCGACATAATTGACTATAAACGATTAGAAAATGAAACGAGCTAACTTGATTGATAGAAACTATTGAGCATTAATTAGTAAGTCAAAGTAGATATGCTAACGGCCGCGCCTGATAGAATATAGTTATAATTATACCCATGACTGGCGCGAAGCGCCGGAAAATTTTGAGATTTTGACCTTTTAAAGTCCACCAAAACGCATCTTTTCGGTTTAGAGTTACTGCTTCAATGCGGGGCGGCCGCCCCCCCCACGCCCGCCCTTGCGCACGGCCCTGAATAATATATAAAGCAATAAATACCAACAAATATTAAAAAGACAGTAGATACATCACTGATATCTTTATGTAAAATAAATAACAGGAATGCTGGGTAAAGTTTTTTGGACGCCAGCTATAATATCAAAAAATAATATAATGACAATGAATGAATCACTATCACTTTTTTGGTCTTTCTGTGGCGTTCCATTTCTATGCAAATGTCTGGGCTGCTGGTCATCCAATTCGTAAATTTGCATGGCGATTTCCTGATGCAACTTGCCATCAACAGGGTGTCCAACATGAGTGTGATTTGCTCTGAAATAATTATTATTGGTGTTTAATCCAAAGAAAAAAAGTTGACATAATTTTTCGACAAAAATTTACGCAGGAGTATGCAATTGCGGACTGGACTTCCTCAATCTTAACATCGTTGTTGAAAAGAAATTTTATTGAAATCGAAACGAAAATATAAACTTCCTGAATAAATGTAAAGATATATTCGAATACTTGCAGCATTCTATTTGGTTTTGAATCGTGAACCATTTTCGAGGACAGTTTTTTCTTGCACTACTGTAAATGTATGAAAAATTGGGTGGGGGCAATTTTATGCACATAAATGTCGTAAATGAAGCTTTTATAACATTTTTGTCAAATTTTTAGCAAGAAAGCTTTTCCCAACCTTCAGTGTTTTTTAACAATAAAAATATTTTTTGGCCTCATGCTAATTGGCACAAAAGACCGTGTCTAAAAAGAAAAGTTTTCCCTCCTAAATTTTTCTTTTTAGACTCTCCCAACAGAAATACTTCTCCTGTTCATTTCTGATAATTGAGCCTCAGGAAACATTTTTTATGGAAAATAATTGTCCCTCCCCTCGATAGTGTAAAAATGAAGATGGAAGTCTTGCTCTTAACCCAACCCCTCTAAACATCAAAGCTATGTGACTATATAAAAAGGATCCAGGTTTCAGGATCTGTCCCAGTTTTGTCATTCAAATTCTAGCGTACTGGCTATAGTCCGCTCATTAATGTGACAAACCTCCAAACCGTACAACATTGAGGTATTGCCCCTATCAGGGGTCTGAGAAAACATCTACTATAGCGGAAAAAAGTGTGCACAAGGTGGACAAAGTTCTTGAAAAATTGTGTGGGAAAACCTAGGGTTGTAGTTCAAGCAGTAGTATACAGTTTTCATCGTTCTTTAAAAAAAACATTTTGCAAGAAAAGGATTCGAATTATCACAAAAGGATTGCGGGCATTGTTGATTGATTCCCTTAGTCATGAAATCAGTTTGCCTCAGACACGCACGGCAAAAATCTGATAGTTCTGAGGGTCGTTGATTTTTTTATCCAGAGGGCGGGGGATAAGTGAGCAAAAAAAGAGAGCTCCGCAAGCATGTTTATTATACGTAATATGCAGGAAGTAATAAAAAATAGTCTTCAAAAAAATTCAGGGGCTATCCAGAGTCTCAGGTAGGAGGGTTTACTGGCCCCTCTACGTGCATGTATGGTTTGCCTGCTGCCGACTTGAACTGCGCATATTTTGTGCTGTTTTGTGCGGATTTATAAAAACGGCTTATCTGTAGGTCACTGTTAAGAAGTAGCTGACTGACTGCACTGTAGCAGACTCTGAGCGAATAAGAGGATATGTTTGACAGCTATAGTGTGCCGTGACACCCTCCGTAGCACGTGCCGTCGACCAAAGGAAAAAATCATGGTACTATCCTGCTAAAATCATCGATATATAACTACTAGAATTACGGACCGGTTCCAGGGAGTGAAAATTATCGAATGAAAATGAAATGAGATCAATTTAGTAAAATTATTCAGCATGCGCAGCATGGTTTTCTAGCATGGTGCCAATGGAGTTGGGCCTGTGCTAATGAAATTTTAGTCGTCCTAAGGAAAAGTAATATAAATCAAAGAAAGTTAGCAGCAGTGCTAATGGGACTCGTGCTAAAATACCATGATGTGCAATCAAGTTTTATCAGAAAGAATTAATGAAATCTGCAGTCTGTTTTATAAATACTTGTTGTGACTAACGATGTTCGGGAGCACGTATTTCGACATTGCTCGCATTAAATTGTTCATCAGTAGCGGCTTTGTTTGCTCGATTTTGATAACAATCAAAACGGAATCATCACGAATTTCTCTTTTTGAATCAGAGTGGTGATAGATAACGTTGAAGAGTATCACTACCAAAGTAACTTCAAAAATACCCACGAGTATGTCCTGTTAGCGGCCAATCCCCTTGTGTAAGTCAAGTTAGCTGAATGGCATCGGAGTATTTTGGACCTTATTGGCTATACAGGCCTGATCATTTTTCTCCTAGAGTAAGGTGCTGTAATTATTCATGGCAATAAAACTAAAAAAATTTAGATTATTTGAAACGAAGATGTTTCGCACCATTTGTGTCATTTGGAACTAGATTTAAATTTTGAATTAAATTTTAAATCAATTGCTATTCATAATTCAAACCACAAGAATTGAGAATTTTTAATGGTTTTATGAAATGTTATTGAATTCCATTATCTACATGTTATGTTCATTCAGCAGTGCCGAGCGAACTTTTCCGAATGAGTCTTCCATCAGAACTTTAACTATGTATAGGCACTTTTAAATTTACATTTTTTCGTCTTCTAAAGGTTCTCATACACAGTGTTTTTTTGCCGGAGGCAAATGAAAATTTTTGGGGGCAAAGCAGGGTTTGTTATTTGTACATGTACAAATGGCTCTTTCCATATTTAGGGAAGAAAATTTTATGGATAGGATACAGAAAATATGCATTTTGGTGCATTTTAGAAGTCCATAATCTCGAAAATTTCCGGCGCCTTTAATAAGCATTATTATCTATTTCCTAGCTCAGGCGCGGCTTCTAGCATGTCTAACTTCACTTATCATCTAATCTTTAGTAGTTTTCATCATCTTAAACGTATTATCTCATGTTTTGAATGGTAATCTCCAATATTCTATCTTAATATTTAATGAAGATTTGCATTTTTTTCGTCAAGTCTGTAAACTTTTTGAAGCGATTAATCCTTTCTTAACGTAAAATCAATCCAAAAGCTTCATGGAAGTAGTTTTCGGAAATTTCTACCCTTCTTACTCATATCTTTTCGGCCAAGTTCATGAGAGTTTGCGAATAAATTAATGGTTGAAAAATTTTTCAAATATAAAATTCTAGAA
Source organism: Romanomermis culicivorax (assembly GCA_963922205.1). Taxonomy (NCBI): domain Eukaryota; kingdom Metazoa; phylum Nematoda; class Enoplea; order Mermithida; family Mermithidae; genus Romanomermis; species Romanomermis culicivorax. The sequence continues at coordinate 717,564 of CAWUHX010000007.1, read as the reverse complement.
ATTACGACTTTTGAACACAAAATTCGAATCTAATTCTTGAAATAAATGTTCGGAAAATTGATTTTCCAGCGTTGCAAAGTATCAATACCCCAAAAAATTTTCCGGCGCTTCGCAAAAGTTTTTCCGGCGCTTTAATATTTGTTTTGCGCTCTCGCTTGTCATCACAGAGGACTCAACTGTCGATTTCTCATGCAATTCAAAGTCATTATGCTCTTGGATAGAAAACAAAATTTACAAAATTTGTTGCACAATTTGTTCTACAATGCTTGTAAATTAGACTTGAAACTCGAAAATTTCAATTTTTTTCTCAATTTAAATGTATCAACAGCATTTTTCGAGTTATAAATAAAATTTGAAAATGCCATGACCTAGAGGAACACAGGTTACTTATTTATACGTATTTTTGTTGTGTACAAATTGTACAAATGAAGTATTGGCTACCGGTTGTGCATGTACAAATGGGTCATGTACAAAAAAAACCCTGTTCATACATAAATATTCTGGAATCACGGTAAAAGTTCTAACGGAAACAAAATTTGTGCAATAGACAGGACAAGTTATTAAACCGTTTGAAGTTTGACTCTAATTTGTGGATGCCGGTTATCCTTCTGATAGTTTACATTTGTACACTCATAACGTAGCCAACAGGGTCACAATTGGGGTATCCGAATCAATTAATCTCATCAAGAATCGCCAATTCTCAATCTCAATTGAATCATTCTCACTTCAGGAGAGATATTTTCAAACTATAACGCCTATTTTCATAAAAAAAGAGAAAATATTCTAATTGGGGATTGGTGCAACCGTCAGTTAAATAACCGAGTATGATCATTTTTGCATTTTTTCATCGATCAATGCTATGAAGACCCATCTATACTTTTTTCGCAGAAAACGGACGCAAGCGATCTGCCCTCGCAGTATTGGGTATTTCAGTATATTATACATTGTCAATATCGTAATTTCCTATCAATGCGCTTTAAATCCATTTTTGACGCAACAAACGTATGAAACGCAAGATGCATACAAAATAGTTGATATCCGCAACACTATGCAAATTTTTCTTGTGATTTGATGCACAGCGAAAATAAAAGATTCATTCGATTTTGATTGTTGCAATCTCTTGGGCCTGATTTTCGGCAAAAAAGAATAGACGGGTCTTTAATGCTCGACTTGATTCAATTTACATTGCTGAAAATGCCGGAACCGGGTATTTTCGGCTTCCCTGACCGGGACCGGGGCCCGGCGTTCCCTACTCCTAGCCCAGCCGCTGTATTGAATGCTGTACGACAAAGTATCGTCGTTATTCAGGTGTTTTTTTGTCAGTACGATAAATTTCTCGTTTTGGCCCGATTTGGGCAATCATTTTACTGTTTCGTACAATAATCGTCAAGAGACGGGTTATATCGCGTTGTGTGCCTTATTCAAAAAAGCTCTGGAGGTTAGTTAATATTTTGGTATGAATAAACGTTGTGAGAAAATCTTTCATCTCGTCAGATTCGGAATACTCCAGATGCTCGGTCGGCAGTGTTTTTTTCCGCACAGTGCAGAATTTTTTTTTTGTTGTGATTTATGCACTGGTGCAGAGTTTGTAGGATCATAATATGTTTCATCACATATATTCTTCTATAATGTGTCAGTCATTGAGTCTGAACTTTTAAAATCATTATTTTCCTTAGTTTAAAATTTTAAATTACACATTTAAATTGATTTTTTCCTATATTCACTATTGTTGTGTTGTAACAGGAGAAAACAGCAGTGTAGAATTTTTTTGGCTTTTCTACACTTTGCAGAAAGCCGGGTGCAGAAAAATAACACTATCTGTATGTCTAAAATTTTTACTGAAGGATGTTTATGAATTGGTCAATTTGAAAGTTTATGCTCAATTTACATTATCAAGGTCAATATTCCAATTACCGAATGCGACTTTTATCTAAATTCATCGTATGAAAACGTCAAGTCCATATTTATTGGAGACGATGGTCACCTCATCCCGATGTTCGATGCTCGTTACGAATGCTTATTGGAATCTGCCAAAGTATTGAAGGAGGTATGGACCTTTTTGCTTTATCAAACAAGTTTGAAGGTGGAATGATTGACCTCAGGCTTTCCACCAGTTTTTAAAATCTTAGTGACGTTTTTCTTTGAACATATATGTTGTATCGCTTTGATTTCAATTTAAGAAATTTGCTGGTTCGTTCCTCGAATGTTTGAAAATAGCGGACGGAAGTGCCAAGAATTTGCTGTGCTTAATCTTAAAACATTTCACTTCTTTTAGAGATTACGCTGAATACGATGGAAGAACAGGCAGGTGTACTTAATTCTTGTAAGTAAATTTTCATTTTTAATAATCTTCGTTCATTCATTTCAGTTAGCTTCCTGAAAAGAGCGCAAATATTGATTTCGGACGTTTATCATGCGTTTAATGGTCGAAAGCCTGCGGATTTTACTGATTTAGATGTTTTAACAATGTTTGCCGATTACAGGGTACCGCAAGTCCTGGCATACTTCGGAGTTTTGAAATACGACGGATCGCTGAGCCAAATTTTGGAAAAAAGTAAGAGAATGCGTGAAACATAATTGGTAAAGATGTTTTCGAATAGCTACCTATTTATTTTGCTTGCTTCCGTAATGCCCCTAGAAAATGTGCCTTGCACTTAGTATTTATTCAAGAATTCGAACGATCCCTACATAAAAGCGGTATTTGAATGTCGTATGCCCAAATCCACGTGGCTGGTGCGTCAGAAAAATAACGCTCGGTGAGGGGCTCGAACCCTCGACTTGCTGCATACAAGGCAGTCGCGCTATCCAACTGCGCTAACCGAGCCACGTGGATGGTTCAGAAATTGTAGTTGTAGTGGTGGTGGTGAGTGCGGGACATGCCGCGTAATAAATAGCCAGACGCACCACTACAACATGAAGAACTCTCTCGTCTTATACTCGATTTTCAAATGGGCCTCAGAATGCAAACAAATTAGCGGACGAGTGATAAACATGCTTCAGAAGCCTACATTCTCCTTCTCGAAGTTTTACTCCTGACTGCAGCAGTTAATTTGGTGTGCGGCCTCTTAAATCGTTTATTATTTGCGCAAAATCTTTTTTTCTTTTCAAGACTCTACTATACCTTAGTCTGTTTACCTTGAAATGCTCCTGAATAATGAACGTGGAAAGCAAGTAGTATTTCACATTTTCGCGATTTTTTGATAAACAATATATCATATATGACCGGAAATTTGTCAGCATACTGACCTCACCTTTAACAATTTCTCGAGTGAAAAATTTTAAGGTAAGAGCTCTATGTAAACGATTTTGATGACAGTACTGATTTGTGTCACTTTTTCATTCGGAAGCATTATATTAAAAACAGACTATAGATTGTAACGGTTCTCCATACTGGGTGGTAGTCTCTCGACCACCGACTGCAATGCCCTGCATCGCCTGTTGCGACAGCAGCAGTGTCCGTCACAAAAATCCAGGTCTGGGCCCGTGACTATGATGAGCAACATCAAGTCTACGGGTTCAGAGGAAAATGCACGATAACACCTTTTGTGCATGTCACAAGCATACATGTAATTGGGGGGAAGTGCTATGGGAACCCCCCCCCCCCAGAAATCGTGGACCACGTATGGCTAGCCATTGGGCGACCCCCCCCCCAGGATTTTCCAGTCCTATTGCTAGCCATATGGTAGCCCTAGGGACCCCCATAGTTTTAGTCGGAAAAATACTGAAAAATGTCAATTTTTGAACAAAAAATCAAAAACGTCAATTTTTTCGGCGCTTCGCGCCATAAGTACATATTATATCATTTTTTAGACAAAAATTAATACTTTTTGAACCGGTTTTCGGACATTTTTCATGAAAAAATCGAATTTTTTTCCTTCAGCGACCCCTCCCCCCAAAATTTTGGGAATTACTGACCCCCGGCCCGAAAAAAGTGCTCCAAACGCCCCCCCCCCAGACCTTGGAGCTCCGTTATATGTATGGTCACAAGGTATCTCTATCAGGTAGGATTTTTTCGACGACTCCAATTCTCATAAGGGAATTCTGCACTGCATATTTCAGATCAATTTCTCGAGAATGGTAACCCAATGGAAGTCGAAATTCGAGGCTGCAGTATTTTTGCCGTTGAGGTTAGTTCCTAATTTTTATCGTAAGAATATTAAGGGATTTTATCGCACCGAAAACAAAGAGAAGTTCTTTTGATGAGAGTTTTATTCTTCATACAGCATCAAATTCAAGTTATCAACATTGTTTTCGGATGCCTTCTTCTGAGCAAATTTACATGCGACTGTTGTTTGGAGTAATTTCCATGGAAAATTTCAGGACGATGTTACTTGAATACTTAACCCAAATAGCGCTTATTTTCAGGAAATTGTCGAGAAAGTGAACGAAATGTTGTTGAAAATCGACTGCAACGCGTCTAAGATCAATGCCGCCTCGCTAGACTATTTTCTGTGGAACTACAGACGAGCTCACGCGGCAGAAATCGAAGAAAAGTTTCCTTTTCATAAAACTAGATGTATTTATTATTGAAGTACGGAATAAATATAAATAGAGGTTCACGAATAAGCTCTTTGTATAGACATTCAATTAGATTCTTTTGTCGTGCAAAATTCTATTAAAGCTATTATGTTATGATGATCATTTTTCCGAGCGTTGGATATTGGCGTGCATCTGAATGAATCTTGCATCGACGGTAGTGCTCCATTCTGCAGCAAAAACTGACAGACTTCCTGCAGGCCATTTGTAGCAGCCTGAAAGGGTCAACGATATATCAAAGATGAAAGCAACCAGACTTTTACACCGTTCGGTCAGAGTCTGTATTGTGCAATAAATAATAGTGGAAAGCAGGTACATGCTTTAATTTTTACGATTTTCGTGTCACTCGTGACTGAAAATCTGTCGGCATACTCAACTAACCTTTATTAACTTTCTAAGAAAAAATTCTATTGTAAAACTAGGCGAAAAAGATTTCGAACACAGTGCTTATTTTGGTCATTATCTGATTAACAAGCATTTTATGAGAAAGACTGATGCCGTTGCATGGAAAAATTGCATAACACAAGAAACAACAGGTTTTCTATTCGGTCGAGGGGTAAATATTAATAATTCGAGAAAAGTGACGAAAAATAAAGTTAATAATATATAAATAAAGCCTCAATGAAAACTGCAAACACTACAGGAGATATTTTCTAAGCAACAAATTTAACCGGCTCCGTCGTCTCATGCCTCGAAAATAATTAGCTTCACAAATAAATTTTGAAAATCGCAAGTATTACTATTCGCGATTTATTTTTTAAGGAAAGAATAGATAAACTTTCTTTTGTTGTTCCACTACAGAAAGATATAACGTTTATCAAATATAATTTCCACTTTTACTATATGAAGCGCTGTTCTTCCATCGTAGTCTCGTGCATTGATGTCGGCTCCGGCTGCAATCCATGCGCCGATCCTGCGCACGTTACCAGCGGCAGCCAACCTACAGTAGTAATTTGAGCTTGAAGAGGTATTTCAGTTGAAAGTGGAAACTTGTTTGAAAAGACTGATATCCAGGGCTTTAATTCTACATGACCCACTTGCACATGCACAAACGACAGCCAATATTTCATTTTTACAATTTGTACATAGCAAAAATAGGTATAAATAAGTAACCTGCGTTCCTCTATGTCATGGCCGAAGACTAATAACTAAATCAGCGTAATTTTCAAATTTTATTTATAACTACAAAAAAAATTCATTCAAATTTAGCAAAAAATTGAAATTTTCGAGTTTTAAGTCTAATTTACAGGCATTGTGGAACAATTTGTCTAGAAAACTATCCAATAGCATAATGAATTTGCATTAGATGATAAACCGATGGTTCAGTCCTCCATGATGACAAGTGGAAACCTAACGGAAAAAATTTTCGAGTATTGACATTCGGCGACGCTGGAAAATCAATTGTCTAAACATTTATTTCAAGAGTTGGATTCGAATTTTGTGTTCAAAAGTCGTAATTTTTAGAATTTTATTTGAAAAAATTTTAAACCAATAATTTATTCGTTAACTCTCATGAACTTGGCCGAAAAGATATCAGTGGAAGAGTAGAAATTTCCGAAAACTACTTCCATGAAGCTTTCGAATAGATTTTAGGTTAAGAAAGGAATAATCGCTTCAAAAAGTTTACAGACTTGACGTATTGATCTGCCTCAAGAAATGTTCCAAGGAAAAACTGAATCTTCATTAAATATCCAGATAAAATATAAAAGATTACCACTTAAAACATTAGATAATACGTTTGAGACGATGAAAACTTCTATACATGTCTGAGCTAGGTAATAGATAATAATGATAATTAACGTTTTCGCGCCAAAAAATTTTGAGATTACGAACTTCTAAAATGCGCCAAAATGCATATTTTCTGTACCTTATCCCCAAAACTTTCTTCCCTAAACGGGAAAGAGCCGTTTGTACATGTACAAATGACTACCTCAATTTCGTTTGCCCCAAAAAAATTTTCATTACTGATCCAGAAATTATGGAATTTATGAAAGAAACGTCTGATCTCCGATATGTCATTACGATTGTTCTCTTTTTCATTCAAGGCATAATCTCTGTCTCCAGAATTTTTCCAGTTCATTAATTGAACCATCAATGCGGTTTGCTCTTACATACTTGCATAATTCTGTTCCTAATACGACGGGATTCATTTTCAAATGAGCACCAGCTTTCCTCAACAGCTTGATAATTTCTAAATGACAGCTTTCGACGGCTTCAGTTAGTGGAGTAGCGTCGTTATCGTCACTTTATAACAAAAACTAGTGCGCAATCAATAGAAATACATTTTCATCTTACTGTATAATCACTAATTTAAACTGAAAGCTTACCGAGCGTGTACTGACACTCCCTCAGAGAGCAAATATTGCACCACTTCGATGCGGCCATGTGCCGACGCAATATGTAAAGCGGTTCTTTTTTCGAAATTACGGTGGTGCAGTACAGCGCCCTTGAATAAAATAATCAAGGTTGAAGAAAAAATTTCTAGAAATTCTTGAGAAAGGTTGATTGTGTTGATCAACGGCAAAACAGAGTTAGAACGGTGCATGCGATACGAATTGCCTTGTGGCCGATGAAAGAAGCATTTTATACCAACCTAATCTCGAGAAAAAAATTATACCGAGCGGAATTCACAGCTCATTGAAAGAAATGATGTTTTCTTTGGAGAAATTGAAAGGAGAGACTGGAATGACTGAACATTCGATGACAGTAGAAAAATTAGATCTTGACTAGCTGAATCAGATTCGAATGAGTCAATAGAGTAACCGACTTTTTTTGTTAGAAACACTGATGAGCAAAGATTATTTACCGCGGTGCTAATTAATTTGGGCCTGCGCTAATTAAAATTTTACTCGTGCTGAGAAAAATTAACACAAATTGAGGAAAATTAGCGGCAACGCTAATGGATAAAAAACAGTGCTGATGAGTAACGTAGGAAATGACGATTAGGAGTTTCTGAACAGTAAAATTCAAAACTTTCAAGTTACCTGATCTCTCAGTTGTTTTAGTGAAATGACATCTCCTTGGCTGGCCGCATGACAAATTAAAGGCGGAAAAATAGTATCTCTTAATTGAATAATTTCTTCCGTCGTTGATAAATGCAGTGTTTTTGAAAAACGCTTCAAAACCTCGCATCTTGATAAGGAACTGCTGTCGTCGTCGGAAGAACAACCCAACTCGCCCCGCAAATTTTTGCTCAGCATCTGAATTTCGAGTGATTTCTTCATTTCAACCCAAAAATTATGTCCAATTCAAAGGTCCAGTCGCCGACTGTTGGCGACAAAAATCCTAGGATTTTTTTACTTCTGGGCTTTCTGCAAATTGCCTATTCATTGCATAGAGTCGCCGACGAAAATCCTAGGATTCTCTATTTCCGAACAGGAGTTTACTGTTTCTTACTCAAGAATTAAGTGAGATATTGACAATGAATCTAACGACCTTCGGAACCTTATTTTGGCTTGAGAATTTCTTTTTATAAGATTTATTAAGGAATTTAAATTTATTCCAGCCAATGGATAAAGTATTAAGGCATAAACTTCGTCTCACTAATTTCTTTTCCTCCAATGACAAATTTTCGAAACTAATAACGTACGACAATTTTGTTAAAGCTGCTTCTGGCGTCATATCACATCCGTTGACAACACCAATTTCGGTAAGAATCTGAAAAATATGAGCCATAAATTGTTGGTTAATTGCACATACGGAACTTTAGCAACAATAAAGCATACATGACATCGTGGGGGGGGGCTAACTGCTACATAATGCATGAATATCCCTGACTAATAATCGTGAAAGGTTTTAATTTTTTAGAGGTTTGCCTCATGAAGGGTCACTTCTCTGAGACGAAAACACGAATTTTCGACATATTTTTATGGGCGCAATCGTGACTCGACAATCAGTAATCATCTTCCGAGTAAAATACGACTACTTTTCCGGTACGGTATCGAGATTCTACGACGCCTATGCAACATTGGCTAACGTTCACAATAATAACACCACGTTGGATTGCATCTTGCAACTCTTGCAAAATGTCTACACGATGGCTCGGCAAATTTCCGGCGCCGAACGTTTGCAGGACTATGCCTTTAACGTTTCCGTTGAAGAATGCTTTTACCTGTAGAAATAAGCACACATACATTTGTTGAACTTTCTTCCAGCGAAATTTCTTACGCAATGCAAAGACATAGATGGAAAAATACGAAGGAGGCCGATGTCATTGCTCAAACTCGTCCGAATAGTGACTTTTTCGGGAATGGAACTTCGGTATATACGATTCCAATCAACTGAAATACGTATTTTGACATGTTTACAAGTACAACTGGACTATGTTTCGACATGCAAATGAGGTCCATACATGCATTAAAACATATATTCTGAAGTTTGAACACAATCATTGCTGCAGCATGCCCAACGTAACCATACCTGTAATTGGGGTCGGGGGGACCCTACCCCCCAATCTGGCCAACTCTATACCCAACCCCCACCCCCCAAACTTGGAAAAATTGGGGGAAAGTGCCTTTTTCGGGAAAATTTTCGACTTTTTTCGATCCCCCCCCCCAACTAGTCGGACCTCTTACAGATATGAACATAACAAGTTGACGAATGAGTTCTTTAAGAATTAGTGTTAAGCGTAACAAAGAATGTTCACAATTGGATTTCGAAAAATTTCTTGTCCAAGTCAAAATCCGTAATATTATAATTTAGCTCGACAGCTGAATTTGCAAATTAAATGCAAAATCAAGAACTCAATGATCCTTTCAACTATATTCGATCATTAGCTTTAATTTTTTTCAACGATCATTCAACCACGTACAAGGCAGTTTATTAAAAATTTGATAAATTTACCATTAATATGAATCCCCATTTGAGCCAACGGCGCGTAATTAGGCGACTTGAAAGTATCAAAACTATTGATATCCAACTTGATAGTTCTATTGCCCCGGAATAAATTATTATTGAAATATATTGCAACCTGAAAGATAAGGTCGAACTATTTGAAATTAAGTTTCTAAACTAAGCATCAAGGATGTCATTAAAAATGCATAAACGTGACGCTTTATCACCTCGGGTATATCATAATTGCCAGCAATAATTAATGCACCGAGGAAATTACGACGACCGTCGCTGCGGACTTCTGTGATGGGGATTTGGGCGCCGGTCAAGATTATAGGTTTTCCGAGATTATCGAACAAAAAGCTAAGAGCACTGGCCGTGTAGCACAAAGTATCGGTGCCGTGAAGGATAACAAAGCCGTCGTATTCGTCGTAGGAACGCTTTAAAAATTTTCACATTATCGCTGGGACGACTCAGCTGGTTTCAAACATTACTGATGCCAACAAAAGCAAGATTGAAAGGTCATAAAAGCTATTTCCTTTTACATTCACCAGAAATCCCCGGTGCATTTCTTCAACGGAAATTTTTTCATAAATGACCATAAGTATATGTACATAGGGGGTAGGGGGATAAACCCTTCAACCTGCAATCCTGGACACCTACTACCGGCCCGAAAAAATCGTCAAACATCCCCCTGAAATTTTTTGAAGACAGCTTTTTGATGATTTTTATGCATATTTTGAGCGAAAAACAAGCTTATGGAGCTTTTATGGCTCTTTGCTCACCCAAAAGAAGGTCTGAGATTCCTTACCGGAAAATTCTTTCCGTGCATGTTTGTGAATGACTCTAAACATTAATGGATAAGCGCAAAAATGATAGCTACAAAGGAAGTCAATGTTTCCATCATAGGCTTCATGGTATAAATCTAGCGAAGGAAAAACCGACAATTATTGAAGTAAGATGGAGTATAAACCAAAAAATCGGTTAAAATTACGAAATCCGTATGTCGCTGGACATTTTCCAATCAATCACACATACAGAATGCGCAGAAAAGTCAATATTTGCGTAGTACAGTAACCCTTAAATTTTGAATTTTTACGTTCAATGGCATTTCACAATACGTGCTTCGAGATACAACAGCCCGAAAAAGACGTGTCTCTGCGGAAGACAATGCTCTATAATCAGGTAAGCAAAAAATTTCTAATCCAATACTCTACGCCCTTAATAATGCCATTTTAGAATCAAAAAGAAGTGTGAATAATCCAAAAAAGTCTTTTGGAGCCCCTACAGCACGTAAATCGGATTGAAATATTATGACAACATATTCGCATACCTGTAATTGGGGAAGTTGGGCGGACCCTCCCTGGCAACCCTGTCGGACCCAATACCCAAATCCCATAACTTCCGATAACTCAGTGCTCGAAAAAATGAAGAAAAGCAGCATCTTTTGACCTTATTTAGGAAAATTTCCGAAATCTTCAACTTTTTTCGACTTTCCGAGGCCACTATTGACCTCCAGGATTTTGGAAAAAGTGGGCACCCTTACCCCACCTAGAGCTTCACACGACAAAAATTTCGTACCCGGGTACCCGTTTATTCATCACCCGGGTACGATGTTAAAATGAGTTGTAATGTTAATGTACATAGACAGATACACTGTGAAAATAGAATGATGCATTACACACACTCCGTAGTCCCTACTACATAATATTTTTCAACACTTGTGTTGAAACACTGGTTGTGTTGTTGTATACAATAGGCTGCATAGGTAGGTATATTGCGAATATAATGCTAGAGATGATGATTGATACACATCATCAACGCACCTACGCTGCAAAATACTACACATCACATCACAATAGCTCAATATAATTGACGAGACAAAGCGAAATTTGCATACCTCTAGGGTTTTTTTTTGACCTACGAGTCACAAGCCAAGTGGCTTGTTGACCTTAAATTTTACAAGCCATTCCAAATTTTTGCAAGCCAATTTTATAATATCAGTATACGTGAATAAATTCCGAAGCTAGGTTATTTTTTAAAGAAATGTATATATTGAGCATCACGGCAATCGATCAAAAAAGAGATGTCATTCAACATTTATTCAATAACATTTTAGAGCTGTTAATTCATTAAAATTCAGGATACATTTGAAATTTTTGAGTTTGATCAAAGTCTAATCTACAAGCATTGTGGAAAAAATTTTCCAGCAAACTATCCAAGAACATAATGAATGACTTTGAATTACACGAGAAATCGATGGTTAAGTCGTCTATGATGACGAGTGAGAGCCCAAAAAAGCTATTAATCTTTCCTGCCTGAAACGCCGGAAAATTTTTTTGGGTATTGACATTCTGAGATACTGGAAAATCAATTTTCCAACCACTTGTTTGAAGAATTAGTTTCGAATTTTCTGTTCAAAGGTCGTAATTTCTGGAATTTCATGTTTGAAAAATTTTAAAACCATTAATTTATTCACACACTCCAATGAACTTGGCCAAATAGATATGAGCAAGAAGAGTAAAAGTTTCCGAAAACTACTTCCATGAAGCTTTTGGATTGATTTTACGTTGAGAAAGGAATAATCACTTCAAAAAGTTTACAGACTTGACGTATTGATCTTTCTCAAAAAATGTGTCAAGGGAAAAATGTGAATCTTCATTAAATATCAAGATTAAATATTGAAGATTACCAATTAAAACATGAGATAATACGTTTAAGATGATTAAAACTATTAAAGATTAAATGATAAATAAGGTAGACATGTTAGAAGCAGCGCCTGAGCTAGGAAATAAATAATAATGCTTATTTAAGTTATAACCGGCGCGAAGCGCCGGAAAATTTGGAGATTATGACCTTCTAAAATGCATATCCGATATGATCAAACACATGACTCAAAAAATTCTGACAAGCCATTTTTGCTTGTTGGACTAAAATTCTACAAGCCATTTTGTCAGTCCAACAAGCCATGGCTTGTAAAAGGCTAAAAAAACTATGCATACACTTCTACATAGTTTTTTTTTTTTAGCATTTTACAAGCCATGGCTTGTTGGACTGACAAAATGGCTTGTAGAATTTTAGTCCAACAAGCCAAAATGGCTTGTCAGAATTTTCTGAATCATGTGTTTGATCACATCGGATACAGAAGAGATGCATTTTGGTGCATTTTAGGAGGTCATAATCTCAAAATTTTCCGGCGCTTCGCGCCGACTATAACTTAAATAAGCATTATTATTTATTTCCTAGCTCAGGCGCGGCTTCTAACATGTCTACCTTCACTTATCATTTAATCTTTAATAGTTTTAATCATCTTAAACGTATTATCTCATGTTTTAATTGGTAATCTTCAATATTTCATCTTGATATTTAATGAAGATTCACATTTTTTGAGAAAGATCAATACGTCAAGTCTGTAAACTTTTTGAAGCGATTATTCCTTTCTTAACGTAAAATCAATCCAAAAGCTTCATGGAAGTAGTTTTCGGAAATTTCTACTCTTCTTACTCATATCTTTTCGGCCAAGTTCATGAGAGTTTGTGGATAAATTAATGGTTTTGAAATTTTTCAAATATAAAATTCTAGAAATTACGACTTTTGAACACAAAATTCGAATTTAATTCTTCAAATAAGTTTTTGGAAAATTGATTTTCCTGCATTGTAGAATGTCAATACCCAAAAAATTTTCCTGCGTTTCACGCAGCAAAGATTAATAGCTTTTCTGGGCTCTCACTTGTCATCATAGAAGACGTAACTGTCGATTTCTCATGTAATTCAAAGTCATTATGTTCTTGGATAGTTTGCTGCAAAATTTGTTCCACAATGCTTAAAAGTTAGACTTCAATCAAACTCCAAAATTTCAAATGTTTCCTGACTTTTAATGAATGAATGGCTCTAAAATGTTATTGAATAAATGTTGGATGACATTTCTTTTTTGATAGATTGCCGTGATGCTCAATATATACATTTCTTTGAAAAATAACCCAGTACTGGAATTTATTCACGTATACTGATATTATGAAATTGGCTTGTAAAAATTTGGAATGGCTTGTAAAATTTTAGGTCAACAAGCCACTTGGCTTGTGACTCGTAGGTCAAAAAAAAAACCCTGCACTTCTACTCTCAAGTCTACATATCATACGTGATACAAAACGGGTACCCGAATTACCCGTGTACCCGGGTAATGGTTTTCATTTTGTACCCGGGTACCCGGGTATACCCGGGTAATTCGGGTACCCGGTGTGAAGCTCTCCCCACCAATTTTGGGTTTACCCCCAAACGATCCGAGGTCTTACAGGTATAATGTTGGACATTATTGGCTACAGAATCGAGGAAAAAATCTGTGGCGTCCTATGGAGAGATGCCCAAAAAAGCTATACGTAATACTTTTTCCACCTCTACCTCAAAAACGTAAAAAATTTTAAGTATGGGATGAATTTTCTACTACACAGGGTTATATGTTTTCTGCGCTTTGATATTTTGAATCGCGTGAACATAGCACGAAATGCTAAAAAATTGAAAATTGATGGGAAGAACCGTGCGAAATAAATGCCACAACGATATTCAGCATGTAAAACTGCCACCTGAATTTCAAGGCATGAATAACTTTGAATTTCTCTCGCGTATTAAATAACTTACATAAATATCTTTAGCGATTTTTATCCAGTCGTCGACGGTTGTATTGGATGAATCTAATAAGGGATCGTATTCGAACAACCAGTATAAGATGCGGCGTTGCTCATCTTTCACAGGACTAAAAAGAACTCAGCCAATTAGAATGTATGAGCTAAAACTTGACAACATTCAGTACCTACCTAATTTTTTTGATATTGAAAGCTCAATTTTCTAACAATTTTTTACAATAAATGAGAAATGAGGAAACTATTGAACACAAATTTAAATATAATTGCTAAGTAATCTTTGACGAACAAGCATTAAGTGCAACTCACGGGAGGACATACGGCTTCAAGGACAATTCACTGAAATACAGCTGCGCATATTCTTTATCATGTAAATGAGGTACACTTCTCAACGTTTTCGGCAGATAATTCGGAATGGATTTAAATTCTGGGAAAAAACGCCGCATGACAAATAGATTAAACGAGTATATGATAGTTATAGATCGAAAATATAGTACTAAATTTTGGGAACTTGTCAACTTATATCAGCATTACGAATAATGCGCTGAAAATTCATACCACTGTCGATGACTGCCATTCCGATAGTGCCGCCACTGTACAAAACCATAACCCTGCTCTCTTTCTCTCTAGGCTTCAAAGTACCGTCAGCGGAGGCTTTCGCGATTATAGCGTCGGCGCTAATGCTCGCCCTCCGCAGAACCTTTCAATAAACAACTTCTAAGCTAAGCAAAAGAGCGACGAATAGATCGTATATTACGGCCTTACATCCCTGGAAATGCTGCGCACTTCACCATCACTCTCGAATTTAACCTTCCTGTGACGATACGCTTCATCGATATGACGCTTTTCGGTTGGTCTGACGACAAAGCAGAAAAAGACTTGTAAAAAACGAGTAGATATGTACTTGAGACTGTGAATTGTCATGAGAATGGAAAGGCCGCACAAGCCAAAGGGTCGTCAGCATTGCATCTCCGCGATCCGCCTAAAGCAGCCGGCGGGATAGGATACTCGCACTACGAATAGATGTTCGAACCCTATTCATACCTGTAAGAGGTCCGTCCAGTTTTAGGGGGAGGGCGAAAACCCTAAATTTTGCGGTGGTGGTCCTAATATTCGGGGGGGGGGTCGAAAAAATCGTAAAAAAAATTCGGGAAAAATCTCAAAAATTTCCATAAAAAAGGTACTTTTTCCTAATTTTTTCTAGTTTGGGGGGTTGGCTATAGGGTTGTAGGGTTGACCAAGGGGTCCCCCCGGCCCAACCCCTCATTACAGGCGTATTCATAACTATTCATAACTGACTAAAAGTTCGAAAAAATGTTGATTTTAGATTCAAGAGAGCAATTTCGATTGAAGAAGTATGTGTGAAGAGTGATACATTTTTAGCCATCCTATGGACTTTTTGGGACATGAGCACAAATCCTCGGGAATTTTTCTACAAGTCGGTTCCCTTCCAAATTACGGCCCTAACTGGCATTTTCGGACCCCTCGAGAGGCCAGCAATCCAGATCAGTTCAAAAATCCAGGCGCTCGTGGCATCCAGGAACTCATTTGCATAAAATCTACACACATCTCACATTGTCCTTCTCACTACAGAAAAATCCTACTCACTTCAAGAATCGAACGTGGTCCACCAGCCTATGGACTTAATGCGTTTACCACTACACAATTTCACCAGAAAGGGCGCAGCTGCTGTACCCTAAGCCTAAGCCTAAGGAAAATTTTAAACGAAAAATAAATGTCTACTCACAAGTCACAACAATCCATGCTCAAAATTAACAAACAACTCATATACGATAATTAGGCTGAAGGCCGGGAACCGACTTATAAAATTTAGCCAATCCTCGGGACATTCGTGAGAATCGAAATCCGCGTTTTTCTGTCGTAAGACAAAACGCCGTTGCACCACGTTCAAATCAGATTGTTGATACATGCAGCATATAGAAAACGATTTTTCTCTCGCATACCCTTTTGCAAAAACATCGTCTGACGATGACTGAAACGAACTGCTGTCTTCTTCCATGTCACAGGCTCTAAACTTCAAAAATCAGTTGAAGTTTTCTTTTTTGATCAGTTTCATTCTTCATTCCTTGTAAACTTCATAACAATAATAATAATAATAATTTATTGGGTCGAAAATAATGCGTGGTAAATATAAAAAATAAATATACGTGAAAGGCGTAACAGCTAAGGAAATTATTGAATTATGTTACACCCAGGGCCGTGCGCAGGATTTTTTCATGGGGGGGCGGACTAGATTTTTTCACTGAATAGCCCCAGAAAATGTTGATCTTACGCGGATATACTGTGTGCTTCACCGTTTTTTTCCTCTAAGATTTTTTCCACATGAGAACCGGACCCAAAATTTTTTTCCTCATTTTCCAAAAATTTTTCAGATTTTTAAAAACGCTTATAATGTCGCTACGGATGCTTTTTTATGCATTTTAGGAGCATACTCAAGCATTTTGTTGTATTTGGAATAAGAAACCTGCAAAAATGAGGGAAAATGGAGAAAATTGTGGTTATATGTTAGTCAAAATGAGCCCATGAAGAATATATTGGTGTTCTACAGTAAAGCATGTTAACGATAGAGTTCTCATGAATTTATCCGCTATTAACATTTCTGTGGTTCCGATCCGAGCAGATTCATCTAATTTGATTTAGCTCTTGGACCGGCGCGGCGCGCCGGAAAAATTTTCGGATTTTCACTTTGTAAAACGCTGGAAAATGAACTTTCATAACGTTGGGAAATAAATTAAAATCAGAACGATGAAGTGTAATTTGTTCCCTATCAGGGTTTTTTTTTGTACACAGCAACCAAATTTCGGGCTGTGCAACCAAATTTTTTCTGCCAAGTTGCACAGTGCAACTTGAGGCCTGACTGCTCTTTTGATAAGGTTATTGGATTTTCTGTCCGGACTCCGGAGATGCATTTTTATGCGTTATAAAATGGAAAAAAGTGAAAATTTTTCGGCGCTTGGCGCCGGGTTTCAATTCATTTATAATTTCCTATATTATTCTGATGCGCGGTTAAAAAAGGACATTCTATTTAGTGCTTAAAGGTTCTAATTATCATCATATTATGGTTAAATGTTTGATCCTGTATCGTTTTTTGACGAAGTTGATGAAAAGCAACATTTTTCTGGATAATTTTCCCAAAATTTTTTGCGATCTTCACAAAAAATTTGAATTTTGACTTTCATGTGATTAAAACATTTTGAGTGTAAGACAATACTAGAAATTTTTGGCGGTTGAAAGCCGCTTGCCTAGTTTTTGGATTTCAGTTTGTCCCACTGAAAATTCATTAAATTCACCGAGAAATCAAATATTCTGTCTGGGAAATAAAAGGTGAAAAGATTCATTTTCTAGCGTTCCAAATATTAAAATCCAGAAAATATTTTCGGCGCTGCGCGCCGAACTAATTACTCTGAGTCTAGTCATATTAACTTTTTCATTTGGTCTCCAAAACTCAAAAAATTGGGTTTTAAATGCCTAAGACCAACGCGGATCGAAAAGTCAAGAAAACTAGTTTGAGATGGTTTTTTCCGATAAATTTAAGCAAATTTATCGATTTCAGAGTGGGCAACTAAAAATTAATCTGTGCAACCAAAATTTTTCCCCAAGTTGCACATTGCAACCTGGCCTGTGCAAAAAAAACCCTGTTTTTCTATTATTTTTTCTTTTCTAAAAAGCGGGAAAATAAATCTCTCCAACCAGGGTTGGCAAAAACCCAGTTTTTGAAATTTTCATTTTTGGGTTTTTGGGTTTTTTGGTGGGTTTTTCTGGGTTTTTGGTGGGTTTTTCTAGGGTTTTTGTTCCAGTTTTGTACTAATGAATGATCATTTTACTTAAAATATATATGAGAATGTTATTTTTAACGTATAAAGTGTATTAAATTGCTGAACAGTGTTCAAGACTGACTATACATTTGGTTGTAACATATTTACACGAGTCACGACTGCACATTGCACAACGATTTTATCGATTTGGCTCATTAAAACGATTGGCTGTTTAGTGAATTTTTTATTCAAAAAAAAAGGAAAAACAACGAACCAGAAACAAAAAAAAGAAAGAAAAAAAAATAAAAATCAATACCATACAGAAAACAAAAAAAAACCAAAGGGAAAAAACGAAAAACAAACAGGAAAAACAAAAAAAAGAAAAACTAACGAACCACAAACAAAAAATAAACAGAAAAAAATTTAAAAAAAAACAAAAAAAAACAACGAACCAGAAACAAAAAAAGAAAGAAAAAAATGAAAACATAGAAAAATACGATACAGAAAACAACAAAAAACAAAAAAAGATAAACAAAAAACAAACAGGAAAAAACGAAAAAATGAAACAAAAAAAGAAAAAAATTTAAAATTTTTGAAAACATTTAAAAATTTATAAATTTGAGTGATAAATACCGAAAATAATGCAAAATATTAATTTTTTAAAATTAACTTTGAAACTTTGAAGAATAAACAAACTTTCTTATCAAAAAAATTGATGACGTCATTTTTTACCTTATCAAATTATAGGAATCGTGTATTTTCAATCCACGATTAAAATAGGCCGATTCATCAGGCAAAGATTTGACTTCCGTAGCGCAGAAACCGTGTTTTTCCCATTCGTGTTTCCTATGAAAATTTTTTTTTAATTTTGAAAAAATGAAAAAAAAATTTTAAAAAAACTTATTTAATGAAAAAAATAAAACGAAAACAAAAAATTTTAGGAAACATAAAAAAAATTTAAAATATAAAAAAGTTTAAAATTAAAAAAAAAACTAAAAACTAAATTCTTTTCCTGAAAACAATACTATCTGAAAATTTAAAAGAATTAAGAAAAACCCAAAAACCCAAATTTTGTCAAGAAAATGCACCCAGAAAAACCCAAAAACCCAAAAACCCAGGTCTTGCCAACCCTGTCTCCAACGGATATTCGTAAGCAGAAGTTTCAAAATCGCAGTCTAGAATGATGTCTTCAATTTCCACCCTCAATAAATTCGAAAGTTCAGGTTGCACAGGGTTCATACAAAGTTGGAGAAAAAAAATTCCCTGTGTTTTCCAGGTTTTCCAGGTTGACAAATACAATTTTTCCAGGTTTTTATTATGCTGAAATATACTATCCTGAAGAAAAATACTGAATAATAGAAATATATGTGAGCTAAAGTATAATCAAAAATAGAGTACTAAATCAAAAAATTTATTTCAAATTATTGCACAACCTAGCGCCGAAAAATTCTGATTCCGAAGCCTCTAAAACGTTGGAAAATCAATTTTTCAGCACATTCTTATGCAGCTACCGATGATCAATCGTGATCTTTTCACCATTTGATTGGTGGAAGCGTTAATACATTTTTCTAACGTTTTCGTATATCAAGAGCCAGTAATTTACCAATCATAATTATTTATGATATATATAAACCAACGTATAAACCAGTGTTTTTTTGCACGAGCTGTTTCGCACGGTGCAAAAAAATCACCAAAAAAGTTTTGCACGCCAAAAAATTTTTTGTACGCTAAATAAATAGTCACATTTTTCCACAAACTTTTCTTCCACAAATAAAGAAGTCAAATTTTTTTCCACATCAGTGTTTTTTCTCGTCACTGGGCTTTCGCACATAATGACTTTGAATTACACGAGAAATTGACGGTTAAGTCCTCTTGATGACAAGCGAGAGCCCAAAAAAGACAGTAATGTTTCCGACGCCAAGCGCCGGAAAAATTTTTTCGGTATTGACATTCAGCGACACTAGAAAATCAATTTTCTGAACATTTATTTCAAGAATTAGATTTGAATTCAGTGTTCAAAGTCGTAATTTTTAGAATTTAATTATTTGAAAAATTTTTAAACCAGTAATTTATTCGTTAACTCTCATGAACTTGGCTGAAAAGATATATATGAAGGAAAGAGTAGAAATTTCCGAAAACTTCTTCCATGAAGCTTCCGAATTGATTTTACGTTAAGAAAGGAATAATCGCTTCAAAAAGTTACGTATTGATCCTTCTCAAAAAATGTGTCAAGGAAAAAATGTGAATCTTCATTAAATATCAAGATAAAATATTGAAGATTACCAATTAAAACATGAGACAATACGTTTAGGATGATGAAAATAGATTAAGTAATAAGTGAAGGTATAGACATGCTAGAAGCTGCGCCTGCGCTAGGAAATAAATAATAATGCTTATTAAAGTTATAAACCGGCGCGAAGCGCCGGAAAATTTTGAGATTTGCACCTACTAAAATGCACCGAATTCCATCTTTTCTATATGAAAACACCAAATTTTTTTCACACTTAATAAATATTTTTTTGCACGGTGCAAAAAATCTGAGTTTTGCACGAGCGGAAAAAGTTTTGCACAGTGCAAAAAAACACTGGTATAAACCATGAAAAAGTGTGATAGATATTTTACTTCGGACTCGGATATCGATCGGTAATTAATGCGGTGCAGAGCATCAGAAAAAATTTGGATTTTGATATTCTATATCGTTGGAAAATGACCATTTTTTAATATCTATTTCCTGCCTGACAAGTTTAATTTTTCATTGAATTCAACATGTTTTCAGTCAGGCAAACTAAAATTCAAAAATTAAGCAAGCAGCAATGAATTGAATGACTTTTTCAGACAGAAGATCCTCTGCTATTGTCCCACGCTTAATCATTTTCCCAATGCAAAAAGTTATCTTCACGAAAGTCGAAAATTCTAAGGAACCACAAAATGATTTTGTGGAAATAATCTAGAAAAATCTAGGTTTTAGTCAAATATCTGAAAAAACAATACAAGGTCAAACATTCATCCATAACATGCTGATGTTTAAAAGCTATAAGCCAGCGTAAGCTAGGCCGACATTTTCCAACCGCACAACAGAAATGATAACAAGATTCATAAGTGACTTGAAATCCGGCGCGGAGCGCCGGAAAATTTTCGATATGTTTTCTTAAAAACGCATAAGAATGCATCTCCGGACAGGAAACTCACCCAATCAAAAGGGTCGTTAGTGTCTAATTTTTATAAGCCATGTTGGCTTGTGCCCCTAAATTTTTAGGAATCACTCAGAGTTTTTAGAAGCCATGGCTCCTAATTAACCTTAAAACACCCTGACCAGACTCGATTTTTTTCGCTCGCAAATATGAATGCTCTATATAGCCGAAAACATTTTATTGATTAGTCTCCAATTTTCTGGCATAAATGAGGAGTTTGAATGTTTTCTCGAATATTACCCTTACAATCCAATTGAAACGCTGACTTTGACGTAATAATTTAAAGGCTAAATTAAAAGTTGAAGTTGAAAAACCTAAAAAAAAACAATCTCAAATACTCGATGATTTTAAGCAATTTCACTTTCAATGTGCATAGTCGAATAAGAAAACTCGCCGCAGCGCGGCGAAAAAATTTGACGATTTTCCTCTACTTTTCAACACAAAATAATTATTTTTCCACAAAATTCCCTGTGTTTTCCAGGTTTTCCAGGTTTTCCAGACCTGAAAAAAAATTCCCTGTGTTTTCCAGGTTTTCCAGGTTTTCCAGGTTGTGTATGAACCCTGGTTGCAAATGTTAAAAAAAATTCCAAGCATCGAGAGAAAAATTGAGAGAATTGATGAAAAATCTCTTTTTTTAGCGACATAATTGACTGTTGACGATTAGAAAATGAAACGAGCTAGCTGGATTGATAGAAACTGTAGAGCATTAATTAGTAAAGTCGAAGTAGGTATAAGGCAAGGGCCGCGCCTGATAGAAAAAGTTATCATTATATACCCATAACAGGCGCGAAGCGCCGAAAAATTTTGAGATTTTGACCTTTCCAAGTCCACTAAAACGCATCTTTTCGGTTTCCTCATTTCAAAATTTTTTTATTCGAAAGACCCCGGCAAAAAACGGTGCTTTACAGTACAGACTGTGTTCATCACCGTTTTTTTTTTTCCTCGAAGATTTTTTCCACATGAGAACCGGACCCAAAATTTTTTTCCTCATTTTCCAAAAATTTTCCACATTTTTAAAAACGCTTATAATGTGGCTACGGATGCTTTTTTATGCATTTTAGGAGCATACCCACGCATTTTTTTGTATTTGGAGTCAGAAACCTGCAAAAATGAGAAAAAAATTGATAAAATTCTAGTTATATTAGCCAACATGAGCTCATGAAGAATATATTGGTGTTCTACAGGAGCGGGTGAAGCATGTTAACGAATAACGATAGAGTTCTCAGGAATTTATCCGCTATTAACATTTCTATGGCTCTAGAAAATACTAAATTGGTAGAAAAAGTTCAACGAAGGTTTACAAAAAGACTTTTTGGATATAAAGATTTAAGCTATAAAGAGCGCCTCAACAAATCTGGCCTTGATGACCTTGAATTTAGACGTACGTGTATCGACCTATCTTACATGTTCTTAATTTTGAAATTTAAAGTTATTCCACCCGACTTATTTTTCACTTTGAGTCCATTCAATTATCGCGCGTCTAACTTATTTAAATTGTATAAATCGAAACATAACTCTAACGCTTTAAAACATGATTTTTGCTCGCGAAATATTGATGTTTGGAATTCCCTACCCAATGATATCATTCATTCAAACAACATGCCCTGTTTTCGGTCTGAATTGAGTCGTTTTTTTAAAGCTCAATTCGCACGTGCTTTTGTCACGTCCATGAGCTTTTCTGTATTAGTTGCATTTACTCGTGTATTTATTCGCATTTAATAAATTTCTTTCTTTTCTTTCAAAATGATTTGGAAATTTTATCAAATTGGTCAGAAGTTTTGCAAAAATGAATATATCAAGAATCATCTAATTTTATTTAGTTCTTGGTCCGGCGCGGAGCGCCGGAAAAATTTTTGGATTTTCACTTTCTACAACGCTGGAAATTGAAACTTCACAACGTTGGGAAATAAACTAAAATCCGACTCATGAAGTATAATTTGTTTCCCATTCCGGCGCGAAGCGCCGGGAAAATTTTTCAGTTTTTATATTCTAAAACGCTGGAAAATAAATCTCTCCAACAGATATTCATACACAGAAGTTCTAAAATCGCAGTCTAGAATGATGTCTTCAATTTCTATCTTCAATAAACGCAAAAGTTCAGGTTGCAGACGTTTAAAAAATTCCAAACATCTCGAGAGAAAAAATTGAGAAAATTGATGAAAAATCTCAATATTGGGCGACATAATTGACTGTTAACGATTAGAAAATGAAACGAGCTAACTTGATTGATAGAAACTGTTGAGCATTAATTAGTAAGTCGAAGTAGATATGCTAATGGCCGCGCCTGATAGAAAATAGTCAAGATTGTACCCGTGACCGGCGCGAAGCGCCGGAAAATTTTGAGATTTTGACCCTTTTAAGTCCACCAAAACGCATCTTTTCGGTTTGGAATTCCCCAAAATTTTTTCCTCAATGAGAACCATACCCAAAATTTTTTTCCTCATTTCGAAATTTTTTTCCTCAAAAGACCCCATTTGAGGAAAAAAAAACGGTGGTGTTCATACGACCTGTTAAGACCTCCGACCAGTTGGGGGGGGGGGGTAAATCCGAAATTTGGGTGGAATGGGTCGGAAAAAGTCGTAATTTTTCCCAAAAAAAGGCCAAAAAACGGCAGTGTCTATTAGCCGGATACAGCGAATATAATATTTTATATTTGCAGTATACTGTTAATAGTGCATGCTATATAAGACCTACTATTAGCCGTACGAGAAAAGTACAGTATATCTCATCCTACTAATTTTTTATTGACATTTCCATCTTGCAGATCAGATTGTACATTTGTCAGCTGTTACCTATCCAGCCTGGCACACTGCATACAGTTTATTTTTTCATAATTATCCTGAATTGTGTACAAACTTATTAAAATCTATTCGATTTACATGATAAACTGGTCGATATCAATATATGAGGAAACTTTTGTGCACAATATAGCTTAATTTTTCGATGATTTTCAGGATGGATTGTTATGTAGAAGCCATTGAACTTCATAATTTGCACAAAATGCTGTAGCCGAAGATTATTTACTTGTCCACTGCAGATGCTTCGAAAGCTTCAGTAGCTGGTTCGATTTTTGGTTGCTTCCAAGGTCTCGCCAAAGCCATTGGACGGCTAGAAAGTGAAACTTTTCAGTCATTTTCAGTTGAATCCAGTAAACGTTTTGATAACGATGAAAAGAAATTTGTTTTTTTCAAAGCTTGTTATAGTTTGCAGGAATCGTATTCGTTGTAGGGCAACTGGCATAGGCCTACAACCCAATCAAAGTTATTTCGGAGCTGTGGGGTGTAGCTGTCGTTTAAATATTAATGTCAGTAATGCAGAAAATAAGCTAAAAGTCACCCGCTCGAATTTTAAATATAATCAAGAAGTTTCTGAAGAATTATTGTCTCATTTCCCACATAAAAGAAGATTAGACGGAGATGCAAGGGATTTCATTGTAAAAGCAGTCCAGTTGGGAGCTAATGTAAAATTGATTGCTGAGGAAATTCGCTCCACTGAAGGTAAACAAGTGACTAATCATGATATTAGAAACATCATAGATGCTGCCCGCAGTTCTGAGAAAGCCAACGAAGTTTCCAAAACCATTTATTTTCTTGAAAATATGAAAAAGACTGATCCAGGCTGTATCTCAAAGTTATATCAGACCCAAAATCGAATGTTGTGGATATAACCTTTTTTCAAACTAGTCTCATGCGTCAATGGTTTATCGAATTTCCAGAATTAGTTAGATGGAACTTATCGTTTAAACAACATCAACTATGTTCTTTTTTTATTCACTGCGCTAGATAAGAATCGTATCAGTCGCATTGTTGCTGCAGCATTTTTGAGCTCGGAGACTGAATATCTAGTGACATCTTGTTTCGAACAGTTTAAAATCAGTATAATCAGGATAGCATAGACAAACTAAAATTGTTGTTTTGAACAAAGATTTTGAGTCCATTAAGGCGGCTCAGAATACTTTCCAGAACGCAACTGTTCTACTATGTATGGTTCATGTCCAGCGAAATTTTAAGAAAATTGTTCGGGAAATGAAGTTTACCCCTAGTGAGTCATGTGAGATGGGCAAGTCTAATTTGACTTTACAGAATATCAAAGAATGTGCATTGACGTTGCTGAAAAGACTATTACACGCAAGAAAGTTTGACGTCTTTAATGACAGTTGGACTGAGCTCCTGAATGATAAATTAATCCCAGGTCATTTCAAAGAAATTTTCACATCTAACTGGATGAGTTGTAAGGAAATGTGGGCTTGTGTCTTTCGGAAAAATCTCACGACTTTTGGAATTAATGATACTAATCAGATTGAAGACGTAATAAGTCCGTATTCGCGGATGTTGTTATGCGTCGAAAATCTGATAAAATTTATTTCTATGCATACGTTCAATGCAAAGCATCGGAAATACGTGGAAAAATGTAAAGGCAAATTTATTTCCAACATTCCTTCATTTGAACAAAGAGAATTTCTGATTCAAACATTTCACAGATTTTGCTGGCTTCTAAGCTCAGTGCAGAATATAATTTGTTTCAGGGAGACCTTCGAAAATTTCAGATCATCAACAATGATGGAGCAACTAGTGTTTCCAAAACGGATTTTGACTCCAAATAATACCATTATACAGGATCGCAAATGTTCTTGCGAATTTTTCTGCCATTTTGAGTTGCCTTGTCGTCACATTATGGCTGTTAGAAATTCGAAAAATTTAGAAATATTTGATTTGAAACTTATTTCATGAAGTTTCCAATGGTTTAAATTCGTTACGTCTGTTCCTGATAACTTCAGTCATGATTCATTGTTGGAAAAAATTCCCGAAAATTCTATCGTAATAGGTAGTTCAAAAAATAGAATTTTGTCTGTAAATGAAAAATACAACAAAATGTTGAAACTAGCCAAGCGAGTTTGTGACGTCTGCAGCAAATTAAGTTTCACAGAATTTGAAAAGCAATATGAACAGTTAAAAAAATTTTTCAATAGCCTGAATACATCTGAGCCTATGTCGATGGTTATTTCAAAAACTGATGAACTGGTGGAAAAAAGCTTCGATTTGGAAACAGCAAATGCTGAAACTGATGTTGGCATGACGAAAACTGGAAGCATCGTGCGCGATCTTTTACCATCAGTGTCAAACCACAATGTTGAGACGAGATCTGATGATTTTAGTGAGGCTTCCGAGTTCAAAAAATGATCAATACTCATCAGATCAGTTACTTTCTTTTAGAAAACAGCGTAAGATCATGGGTAATGTAAAGGGTTTGACAGAGAAGCAAAGGTGTTTTTCGTAAAAAGCAAATAAATCAACTTAAACTCTCTGATGCAGAAGCCAATAGTATTAACTGTGGTGACTTTATTACGGATAATATTTTGAATAAAGTATCGGATTTGATCCAACTATTTTTCGACAGCGATTATCCATCTCCACCAACCCAACGTTTGAAAAAACAAATTGGCCGTTTTGTGCAAATTATGAAGTCAATGGCTTGTACATAACAATCCATCCTGAAAATCATCGAAAAATTAAGCTATATTGTGCACAAAAGTTTCCTCATATATTGATATCGACCAGTTCATCATGTATATCGAATGGATTTTAATAAATTTGTACACAAATGAGCATAATTATGAAAATATAAACTGTATGCAATGTGCCAGGCTGAATAGGGAACAGCTGACAAATGTGCAATCTGATCCGCAAGATGGAAATATCAATGAAAAATTAGTAAGATGAGATATACTGTACTTTTCGTACGGCTTATAGTAGGTCTTATATAGCAGGCACTATTAACAGTATACTGCAAATATAAAATATTATATTCGCCGTATCCGGCTAATAGACACTGCCCCAAAAAACATTACTTACACTTTTTTGCAAATTTTTTTAATTTTTTCCAAACTGGGGGGGGGGTTGTTGGGTGATGATGTTGGGTACATGGTTGGCCAAGTTGGGGGGCCCCCATACCTGTACTTGAGGAGGGGTTGGGGGGGGACCCCCCCCAACTCGGCCAACCCTGTACCCAAAATTCCCCCCCCCCCCCAACCCCGCCCCCCAGTTTGGAAAAAATTAAAAGAATCTTCAAAAAAGTGTATGTTTTTTTGGCCTTTTTTGGGAAAAATTTCGACTTTTTCCTACCCCCCCCCCCCCCAACTGGTCGGAGGTCTTACAGGTATGGGGGCCCCCCACCAACCTCCCCCCCCCCCGCCAAGTACAGGTATGACTGTGTTTTGCTGATTGACATGTGCGTATATATACAGTAAGCCATGACATGCATTGACAAACTTTGAAACCTGCCAACAAAGAATTAAAATGACATCCGTATCATCTGTGTACATAGGTATATTGAAACGTAGAGTAACGATATTCATGAGATAATAATTACTTCACTTGATTATCAGATTCCAAAAGTATCATTTTTCGACTTGCAGTATTTTTTTTCACCTCATCGTGCAGGTGTTACGAACGAAATATCGGCTAAACGAGCCTATTTTTGCGATTTTTTGGTGGAAAGAGTTTTCGATCGCGGGTAATTCAATGGATGCGGTCACTTTACACAAAAAAAATATCACGGGTGTAAACAAGCGTATTTTCGTAATTTTTCGTTGGAAGGAGTTTTCGACGGCGAAGAATTCCATAGATGCGATCACTTTACACAATACAATTTTCCTGGGTGTAAACAAGCGTATTTTCGTGAATTTTTGGTGGAAGGAGTTTTCGACTGCGGGAAATTAAATAGACGCAGTCACTTTACACAAAAGAGTATGCTGGGTGTAAACGAGCGTATTTCCGCGAATTTTGAGGGGAAGAGTTTTCTGACCATAGGGACTTCAATGGACGCAGTCACTTTACACAAAAAATCGTCCTTTGTGTAAACAGAGGTATTTTTCGATTTTTTGGGTTGAGGTTTCTTGACAATGGGATATTCAACTGATCTGGTCACTTTACATTCTGTTTACAACGTCATTTACTACGCAGTTTACTCACCTGTTACTTTTACCAAAAGAATTTGTTCCAAGAGGTTCAGACCTTAATGAGGTGACTCTTAAGGCCCTGTCATAATTCACTGGGTGGTACCGCGCCGCACCAGTAGTTTTATCCACACTAAAATGCGGCCCCACCCGGTACCGCCCAGTACCGCGCCATACCACCTTTGAAGTATGATTAGGTTTTGTAATTTGGCGCCGTGCGGCGTCGCCATCAAGCTTCAACTGAAACGAGATTTTCGAACAAGCTATGTATTGTAAAAATGCAGTATACTGTTGTTGTAACATATTGTTGCATACTGTGACATTTATACGTGTAGTTGAATCATATTTTTCACTTCAATAGTGAATTCTGACACTTGTCAAATTATTTTACCAAATTTATTACTTACCGTATTTATTCCAATAAACAGCGCGCCCTTTATTATTTCAATACCTTATTTGCTGTGCCGTTTATTAGAGGGCGCCGTTAATTAGAGGGCGCTGTTAAATATATTTTTCACGAAGTTTGGGTTTGCTTTTCCATTTACTAATTCATAAACAATGTGTGATGCAAAAAAAACGAGATTAACCACATTCACGCAGTGGATGGAGGCCCAAATCGGCGAAAAAAGAAAAAAAAGGGGAAGGAAAAAAAATTAAAGCTCAGAGGAGATTTAGGCAGAATACCCTATTTACTCAACTCTGGGAATTTTGTGACTCTTGGGGATTAAATCTGGGGAAAAATCGACACCAGTGGATTAATTAAAGCTTAGGGGAGTTACTATACTCATAAGGCATTAATTTACGCGCAAGAATCATTAAATTAATCACACATGGGGCAAATCCCGACCTAGAGTAATTAAATTTTACTCAAATGCGGTGCTATCTGAGTTGGCGCTAAACACAGTAACCTACCCGATCACACGCAGTGGATGGAGGCCCAATTTAAAGAGAGAAAAAAAATGGAAAGAAAAAAATAGAAAAGAAAGCTCAGAGGAGATTGAGGCAGAATACTCTATTTA
Organism: Romanomermis culicivorax; assembly: GCA_963922205.1. Classification (NCBI taxonomy): domain Eukaryota; kingdom Metazoa; phylum Nematoda; class Enoplea; order Mermithida; family Mermithidae; genus Romanomermis; species Romanomermis culicivorax. The sequence continues at coordinate 688,620 of CAWUHX010000007.1, read as the reverse complement.
AACTCGATCCTGGGAAATTATGACTCTTGGGGGTCGACTCTGGGGGAAACCAGACACCAGGGGATTTATTAAAGCTTACGGGCTCTACTATACTCATAAGGCGATAATTTACACACAAGAATCATTAATTGAATCACTCGTTGGGGGGAATCCCGACCTACAGTAATTAAACTCTACTCAAACCCGGTGCTACTTGAGTTGGCATTAAAACTCAAACATGAGGGCCATTTCCGACCTAAGGGGCAGTGTACCTGCTTAGGGGCGTATCCGACTTACATGAGGGCAAAAGATCATCCCAAGGGTCAGTAGTCCCACTTTGAATGTGAATCAGCTAACCAGAGAGAGGTTACCCCACTCTAGTGGTGATTCTCATGATCTGAGAGAGGTTTCCCCACTCAAACCGAAATTTTACCGAATTGAAAGAGGTATCTCCACTCAAAAGGGTAAAAGGTTCGCTCCTAAGGACTGTGAAGCCAGACTTAAAGGTCGAGCTTCCAGCCTCACCATGTCACATTAAGTAGACTTTGGAGCCATGTCACATTAAACAGAATGGGTGATCAGTCACATTGATGGGAAAACCCAATACCATATTCATAGAAGATATGGTGATGTCACTGCAAGTGGCATGCTGTGACCCCTTGGGTGGCTCACTTATAGTTATCTACTTCGGGAACCTAACCCAGCTGGTACTACCACAGGAAAACCCATGGTGTACCTCGGCCTTGTCCTTGGGTTCAGCTGTAGAATAATGGACAACCGGGCCGGGTCAGGGGTGCCAATCCCTAGTCCTCATTCAGTGGGATTGAGGGATAGTGCCATTTGCAGAATGGCGTACTGTAGGGGACCTGATTGTTAACCTAAATCCCCTTATTGGGCCCTGACCTTAAGGGTCTGAGGGCTTTCTCAACTGAGGGTACTCTCAAGGGAAAACTAGCTTAAGGAGGATCCCCACAAATATACCCTCAACAATAATAACCCCTGAGAAGACTCACTAAATCCTCTTCTCAAAGTACTCAGCGCTGGGCGATGGGTTCAAGGGTCAATGCGAGGGTCCTATGTACGGCGGTGAGCGGGTACAGGAATCCGGAGCGATTCGGCATAAAGGGTAATGCAGCTGCGGGTCGGCGAGTGATGGTATCAAATGTTTCCTGGGGGAGGCGACGGGGGTTCTCGATCAACGGCAACAGGGGTGAACTCCTACGGCTGGGTTATGGTAACTGGCAACGCAAGGGAGACCAAAGGCGAAAGTATGCAAATTTATTGACGGGCGGCAAACGCAGATGAAATATGTAAATTATAATAAAGACGATGCAAGGCAAACGGGGGACGCAGGCTGTAAAAAGGCAACAAGACGATTAGGCCCAGAAATGAGTGCAAAACTAACGAAACATGCCCTTTTAAAGGGCCCCGTAATCTACAGTATGCCTTGGGTGGAGTTAACACTCCCCCAGAAGATTAACACTCCCCCAGAAGATGCCTATGGTCACATAGACATTTTCCAGTTCACTACGTTAAGCATTGGGGCGAGTTTTCACTCTCCATGCTTAACATACGAACGTCATCTAGTGAGAATTTCCAACTAGGTGTTTCACATTGCGAAACGTCGCTAGTTTTTACTGACAAGAGGTGCACGTTGTGCTCCAATTACAGCGATGAGCTCGGAGAGCTTATCTTTAACGGAAATTCTTGACTAGCGGGTTACATACCATAGTCTATGTGTATCACAAAATAGCAAATCGAAACAGAAATAAAAGTGCACAAACGGAACAGAAACAAAACATAAAAAGTACACACAGAAATTGCATGTAAAAATTATAAAAACGAAAAGTAATATTGATGTAAATTAATGTAACACAAAATGTGGCGAAAAACATAACGAAAAGGTATGATGTGAATCACCTGACGTTCGGCTAAATTCGTTGGCAGGTGACACCGCGGTCCTTCAAAAAAGGGCCTCCTCGTCATTGTGTTATCGAGTGGGGCATGTCCGTGGAGGTCAAATGTCCAGGTAGAAATTAGGGCGGGTGATCGATGGTCCAGTGGTTTTTCAGTGCGTTTTGGCTCGTGGAGTTATGTCAATGGTCCGTGGAGTTGCTGACGTCAATTGGAATGAGTCAAGTTGCTGATGTCTATTGATCCATTTGGTGATGCATGAAGTTGCCGATTGTCGATTGATTTGTGAAATCTGTAACGGGACTAAAAGAAAAATTTTAGGGGCGAGATGTAGGCTATCGCATGGATGGGCCTGTGATATGAGGCAATATCCTAGTTTAGATGCATTGATCGCTGCTCATTCTCTTCTTTACACTGCTGTTCCAGCATGGAGCAGGAGTGGGTATTCCGTGAGGGGCATGGCGGTCCTTCCAAAAAGGAGGACCTCCTCGGTAAGTTTACTAAAAAAGAGAAGAGCTACCTGATTACAGGTCTGAGACCTCGGCATCAAGATGTGGGTCAACAAGATCTTGTGTAAAATCTCGGTTTGTTGATGGAATCAACAAAGGTGCCGTCTCAACTACCTGTAAAGTGGAAGGTATCTCCTCTGCTTCAGTAAGCTGATCAGGTGACACATCGCATCTAAGCTGATTGACATGCACAGTATCTTCTTTATCTGCCTCAAGCCGAATGGTGACATTGGGATATGCCACATTCGTTACAAAGTAGGGCCCATCGTAAATGGGCAGCAACTTAGGTGTCAGACCACATTTGCCGGTGGTGCGCAGTTTGAGCACCTGATCACCAACTTTGTATGAGACATCTCATGCCATGCAATCATAAGACCGGGCATAAGCCGCCTGTGATCTCTCAATTCGGCTCTGGATCAAGGTCAAGGCATTTGTAAAATGCCGTTTGACCTCCATATCATATGTGGAAACATCAATGATATGGGCCAGAGGGTTGAATGAGAGCGCCGCATCAACGGGTAGCATGGGGGTGCGACTATACATGAGTTCAAAGGGGGAATATCCTGTGGACTCATTCATGCTAATGTTGATGGCGAACACAGAATACTGCAGGTGTTCATCTCAATCAGTATGACCTTGGTGGACATACATAGGTAGCCGTGTAGCTAGCGTCTGATTAGCTCTTTCCACTTCGCCGTTTGTCATCCGGTGATGAGCGATGGAGTGGATTTTCTTAGTTGACCAATGGCAGTGATTTTGGTTATCAGTTTGGACGTGAAATCAGTACCATGATCAGACTGAAGAATCTGCGGTGCCCCATGTCTGCAGACAATTTGTGTAACAAAAAGGCGTGCTATGGTTTGCGCAGTAATGTCCGGAGTAGCGAAAGCTTCAACCCATTTGGTAAAGTAGTCCATAAAGACTACAATAAAACGGTTGCGACTTTCGCTAGTGGTCATTGGTCCCATACAGTCCGCACCTACTCGATGAAACGGCCCCATGATGGTGATCAGTTTCAGAGCTGCTTGGGTCTTTTGTCTCGCGGGTTTATTCCGTTGGCAAAAGTCACACCACTGACAAAAGGACTTGACGTCCGCACTAAGGGAAGGCCAGTGGTACCTGCAGGCTATAAGCCTCACGGTTCGTTTTGCATCAAAGTGTCCAGAGAGAATGTCATTATGGTGAGCCTCAATAATGGTAGTAACCATTGATCAAGGAATGACAATCTTGTTGGACTCGCCTGTCCACTTCTGAAGGATGTTATCCAGCAAATGGTAGTCATTAACATCATTCTGATTACCCTCGGGTTTGAGTGACCTAAGAATGGAGGCTAGTTCGGGATCCTCAAATTGAGCTGCAAGAAGATCATGGTGCTGCACATCCTGTGATATCTCAGCATAAGACTCAGACCTGGCCAGGCGCTGCGCACCATCGATGGTCCTTTGGGATGATCTCGCCAGGGGCTGCGCACCATCGGAGATCATCATAATTTCTCCCTCCAGTCTGTATAGGGGAGTATCATCGATACTCTCCCCGGCAAGGGAATTAGGATCAGGAAGGCGTGATAATGCCTCAGCATTACGATTAGACCGACCTTTTGGCCGCTGAATTGTCAGTTTGAATTCAGCTAGCACGAGGCCCCACCGAGCTATCCGGGCTGAAGGATTAGGTTTCTCCAACACAGCCTTAACAGCAGTATGATCAGTCTGAACAACCACCTCATGTTGAAAAAGGTAAGGCCGAAAGTGCTTGACGAAATGGACAACAGCCAGAGTCTCTAACTCCGTAATAGTGTAGTTCTTCTCGGCTGCCGTTAACCCTCTACTGGTGTACGCAACAGGATGGTCGTGTCCATTTTCACCTAACTGGCTCAGAACTGCTCCTATTCCCGAAATACTTGCATCAGTTTGAAGTATGAAGGATTTCGTAAAGTCTGGGTGGTGCAGGACAGGAGGGTTCAACAACTGCCTTCGGAGTTCGTCGAACACCGCTTGCTGAGGTTTTGACCACTGGAAGGTAACTTCCTTCCGTAAGAGCTTCGTCAGCGGCTCGCTGAGCCGGGCGCAACCATGGATGAAATGCCTATAATAAGACAGAAGACCAAGAAACGACTTGATGTCTTTGGCGTTCTGTGGAATGGGTAGATCCTGGATGGCAGCCAATTTGACTTTATCCGGTTCTAGGCTGTTCTGTAAGATACGGTAACCTAGATATTCTACCTCAGAGTGCGAAAACTTGCATTTACTCAGTCTGAGCTTTATTCCACCCTGACGGAGATGTGTAAACACATTTGTCAGGCACTCAAGCATCTGGGTGTGAAAGTTCCCAAACACCAAGATGTCATCGAGATAGGTCAGTGCTGTGCACCACTGCAATCCCGTGAGAAGCAGATCCATGAGGCGTTCAAAGGTCCCAGGGGCATTGCAAAGACCAAAGGGCAGATAGTTGAACTCATAAAGTCCAATAGGCGTGTTAAACGCTGTTTTCTCCTTGTCTTCCTCGGCAATAGGTATAGACTAGTAGGTGTTAGCCTGATCAAGGGTAGTAAAGTATTTCATGCCCTTTAGTGTGTTGAGGATATCATCAATCCGTATGAGAGGATAGACATCCTTTTTTGTGACCTCGTTAAGACCACGAAAATCAACACACATCCGGTGTGACCCATTTTTCTTGTGAACCAGAATGGTGTTAGTAGCCCAGGGAGAAGTGCTAGGCCGAATAATACCTTTTTCCTGGAGCACCTTGACTTCTTGTATGATGAGATCCTTTTCCTTGAGCGCGGTGCAGTAAGGGAAATGGAGGACTGGGAGAGTGTCACCCGTGCTGATCTCATGGTGCACGAGGTCAGTGGAACCTGTGTCCTTCTCATCAATAGCATAGAGGTCAGTGAATGCGACCAGTAGATCGAATAACGCTGTCTTATCCTGTGAGGAGATATCGGGGGATACCACAGCATTTGCCTCGACCCACTTCAGATCAAGAATGGTATCAGACTTGACCACCAATCCCTGTGAGGAATCAGTGTGCATCTGCACATGACCCATGGTTGTGTGCAGGTAGAGAACCACTGGGTGTGTAATCCGGTGAACTACCTGTAGGGGTATGCGACCGTTAGTCACGGTGCTCACACTACCAGCAAAATACACACTGCGTTGCTGTCCCAAAAGGGGCTTAGGAAAGAAAGCTACCTCGGGCACAGTTGCATATAGTGAAGGTACAGGTGTAGTAAATTGTGTCAGCGAGCGAGGCTCAAGGACAATCAACTCATGCAAGGGTAGTGCCTCACGAGTAGAGGGAGGATTGTGAATGAGGCCTTCACACGGAACCCGAAGGTCCTTGAACTGAAGAAAGGATTTCTCCCAGTTCAAGCTCACACAATTGAACCATCCGAGGAAGTTCCTCCCCAAGACTAGTTCAGCTGAACAATTCTCCTGAACTTGGACCTGAATTAATTTAGAGACATCAGCCACTGTCACTGTGACATAGGCAGCACCTAGCAGTAGAATCCAAGACCCATTGGCTGCTATGGGGCGAGCCCTAGTCTCTGTGAGTACCAAGTCAGGTAGCTGGACCACCAACTTGTGATCCAGGAGCATGAAAACTGCTCCTGTATCAATTAGAGCTTCGGCTTCCACCCAATTGTTCAGTAGAACTCAGATATGAGGGGTCCTCATTTCAGTGGGGTAGAAAGCTGACACCACATGACCTGGGTCAGGTGCAGAATCATCAAAACTCGACTCTGGTGCATTGGTTCGCTTCGGTATCGGCAAACCAGTGCGTCGGAGTAGTCCTACCAGAGCATAACCAACAGGTGATTCGGGATTGGTCCGAGGAGTAGGATGGACCTGAACAGTGAGTACATGATCCGATTGCTCCCCTAAGCTCTGAGTAGCTCCTAGGGATTCGACCTCTGTGTCAGAGAGTGGGGGCACCTCTAGTACAGGGGATGCAGGTGCATCAGAATCACTAAGGCTCGCAAAAATGGCCTTTCTCTAGTGTAACCGGAGAGTTTCTAGGGGGGTCGAGGACAGTTTGACCCTGACCTGGCCATAAAATGACGGCTAGCCCGTCTAGAAGAGGTCCGACTACCTCTGGTTGACCCATGTGATGAGGCAACGGATGAAGCTCGCGAGGGTGGCCGAGAAATAGATGAAGTCCTTGATCTTGATCGAGACCCGGACCTGTGGGAGGCCCTTGATAGTGGACATGTGTTTTCCCACCAGGGTTCGACCTGATCAATCTCAGCCGCTGTCAAAAGAAGTGGCAGTTCTACCGCATTCAACTGACAGACATGTTGTTGGTAATCAAAGGCAATATTCTGGAATTGTTCTAGAAAGTCCAATCCAAGAATCAGATCGACCGGTGCCCAGAAAGGAGACATAGTCTTACACACATGGAGATGTATATCCACTCTTGTGTGTGGCTGACGGGTTCCAGGCAACATGATCTCATACGGTTCCGATAGGAGAGTATGGATGGTTTTCCCATTGATACTCATTAATGAGTTAAAGTCGTGATGTTGCTGGAAAGCTATCACTGCCTTCGGACTTTCTTTAATCAAGGCTTTGTGAAGGCGTTGACTAATGATGGTCTCTGGACAACCAGTAACAAGGAAAGCAGGAGTTTCCTTGAGGTCAACTAGTAGGACAAAACACAGGGTGATCCTGTCTAACTGAGTTGGCACGTCGTTCTGTATGTAATGAAAACATACCCAACATTGAACTTTCTGGAGGAGGTTCAATGGAGAGTATTGGCTGACAAACCGAACCTGTCTTTTCCGCAGGCGGTAACTGAGATAATAGGAGAACCCAACGTAGATGAGAAATCCTGTACCGGCCAGCACTGCCAGAGCGATGAGGGTGTTAAAGATCAACTGCATCAGTCCACTCAAAAGAGACTGTAAGCCCTGTATGAGGTTGTGCTGCTGACCAGTAATCACGTGGTTTGCTGCGAGACCAACACCTTCCAGTGAGGCTTTGATGTCAGTCCGTACCCCGGTGACCGCCTGATAAAGAGTATCTGGTTGTAGGGATAGACCAGTGGTATAATTTACCAACTGGTTTAAGACCGCTTCAATTTGCTCAGTCTTGTAAATGTATTGTTTAAAGAAAGCAAAACTTGAAGAGGTCATCGCCAACTCATGGTGAAAGAGTGCCTGAGCATCAAAGTGAGTGACGTTGAAGCGCTGTTTCCAGAACTGTTCAAGGGGAATGTGGCTCACATGGACCGTGCCAGACTCAGTAAACCAGCCTGAGTGATTTCGGAAAATCACCGTGAAGTGGTGGTCACACGGCGCTTTTGGGCTGAATTTAGTGAGATATGGGCCACCGGGGGTGGCAAAATAGATGGTACCGCCAACCTGTATGGGTAGATACTTGAAACAGGTGTCCCCCACCCGGTACGAATGGTAGACATAAGTGGCGTTGACCTTTTGACACGGCTATATTGTCAGTGCTTCACCCGTAAATTCTGCTGTCAGATCATTCCTTTGAAGGAATGCCCGGGCTCCTAGTGTAGGGTCAAAAGGAAGCAACTGCCAAGTCAGATCAAGGTAGCATTGAGCATGAGAACACAACTCAAGCCACATGGACCGAAAATTGTTAATTTCCCACTCTTTGATCTGCTGAGCCAGGTAGTTCAATTTGGCATTGACGGGGTCAGGACAGGAGTCCTTTGCCAATCTGAACCACCTTTGGGTCAAATTAAATCTTCCGTGAATGCATAGAAGAAGACCCTGATCCATTCGTACTGTGTTTAACCGGAGGTCGGGACACAACCAAAAGACGCGAGAGTTTCCCGGGATCTTCAGGGCAAATTGCAAATCATCGATGATGATATGGTTCCTGACACAGACGCAGTGTAATTGCCCTGAGGGCGATAATGACACTGTGCTGGAAAGTTTGTTACAGGCCAAATGATTACCCTGTCCAGAGTAGTGCATTGACCTGCAGTGGGACTGCATCCACCTACTTCTCCTAAGGTACTTAGAGCTGTAGTGCCATCTCACGAAGCAACCTGTCCCTCCTTGATGAAGAGGTTAGTCACTATCTTGCAGACGTCACTGCAGCACCATGAGTTCATCACCTCCAGCATTTGGTTAGTGCAATAAAAGCCAGGGTGTATTTCCACGAGCTTCAATAAACCAAACACCTTTGTGCGATGTGCTAGCGTACAAGCTGCAGGTGCTAGATGCTGAGTGGTTATGACGTCTGCAGTAATGCCCCTAGATCCGAAAAAACCAGTATTTGTGCATACCCTACGGTTTCGCAACATACACTTCTATGCTAAAGTAGTGATTGGATCAGAAATAGGTACATATACTGTAACATTCATGCATCATGGACTTCACGAAGATTTTGGTGGTTTGCATTCAACTTTTTGAGGTAGCTCAAATGGATGACCGCTTCTTGAAAGACCACAAAATTGGTATTGAGTAGCATGTGTTGCAGAGCTCATTCCTAAGAAAAGTAGTGTCACAAAGGCCCAATTTATTACAAACAAACTATTTACAAACGGTGCTCGTAAACATACACAAAAAATTACAGTTTTCACCCGTCGGGCGGCTTCATTCTTTGTTGAAAAAATGGTGACCCCTCAGTGACGCTGACGACGTTGTTAATGGGGCGCAACGGTTCTCCAAAGGCGTTGGTGACCGGTTGCTGTTGAGCAATTGCCGCTTTTTTTGGACTGTTTGGACTCCCATCGTCATTCTTGTCGGTGACATGGCAACAACTGCTGTGGGCCGCACGTTGCGACTGGCTTCCTCCACAGTGCGGCGGATGGCGTTTACTGCCGGCGACGACGGTTCACCATCCAACAGGATCTTGTCCACCGGGGTGGTGCGAATAGTTCCATCGGCGATAAACTCGGATGATCGTCGAGGGAGGTCGGGTCCCAAAATCGGCAACGCTGCTGGGGCGGATAGCACCATGTGGGCGGCCGTAAGCGCCTCAACCTCGAATGGCTCGTTGAGTAGCCCCCATGGGAGGTGTGGATACTTTTTGGCCAAATCTGTTGACCAAATGGCCCGCATCGCGTCGGTGACGGATGAGGAATCTGTAAACAAGAAATCATTAAAGCCAGTGACTTATAAGGATATCTGATTTCCAGACCTGAAATGGCAGAAAAAGAAGGTAGTTTACCTAGCAGATTCATTGATTCCATTTGACCGACGACCTCCAACACAGAGTCCGTGGGAATTCCGGGCGGCGGTCCTTGGGTGATAACACGTGCCTGTGGCACTGTTGTACCTTCCGTGGGTCGATATGACCCGATTACGCTGATGTCGCCAGTCATTTTCGGTGTCGTTGATGGGTTTATTTTGACCAGCATCGCGTATTTCGGCAGCAGCAGCAGCAAAGCCAACAACAGAGTCGGTGCCGAAACCACTGCAGTAGCTGAAAACCCAATACTGAGTACACAGACAGGATAACACAGTTGTGAGTGATCCGCCAGATGTTCAGCCAGAACTTCATCATCCAGATCAAACAGATCTGGGTGAAGAAGACCGTTGGTAGCCCCTACAGCATTATTTTGCCGTGGGGGTGACCGATATTGGTTCCCTGTCCCATGAGGAGTTGGATCAGCATATCGCCGAAAATTTCCACTTGCCCCCTGAGGAGAGTAACTAGAATTACCAAAATTAGTCTCACCAGGCAATGTCGGAGTCCGATTAGGGCAGGCCGTAGCCCTGTGCACATGTATCTTTCGGCAATGCGGGCAGGGTCTGTGGCATCGGTCAGTCGGGTGCACCCTCATTTGACAAAAATAGCAAGGGCTGGCGCCAGTGGTGGTGACGGTGCTAGGGCCGGCGCTATCGGGATGTTGGGCCTGGCAATTAGGGTCGTTGTGGGTGCAGCATCCATGGCAGGAGCACATCTGTAAATGTACCCCTGATGGGTGATTGCCAGCGTTTTGGACTCGCATCGACGGCATCATTGATGGCGTCAAACTTCTCGGAGGCGGCGCTGTTTGCTGAGCTGTAAGTCGGGCAACGTGAGCTGTGAGCCGGGCCATCTCTGATTGCAAACGTCGAATTTCGTTGGACGGCTTTGCTGACGGACGTTGAGCAGTGCCCCTTTGATTTGACATTGACCTGATGTTATCGGCGGTCCTTTGTTCTGAAGAGAAAACAGCATTAGATGGGGCAGTATACCTAATCTCATCCCAAAAAATCTGTGATTCTGCGTAACAAGCTGCTTTGAGAGTCTCTTCATGAGTTGTGAACTCCCTGAACTTAATACTATTTCGAAGGACTGGTTTTAACCCTCGCAGAAATATAGGTTTTATAATCAAATCCCTAATGTCAGTCGCGAGATCCAGATAAGCCACCCTGGACAGTCTCTTAAGGTTCTCAAGGTAGACTATCGGGGACTCAGTCGGCTTCTGCAGGCAATCCTGGATCAACTGCTGATGCAGATCTGAGTCACGCCCTACTGGAAAGTCTCTCCTAAGAAAAGCCGTGAACTCTTTGTAGCAGATAGGCTGCGGAGTTCCACTGCTAAAGTCCCAGTAGGATGCGCGAGCAGGACTTGTTAGGCAAGACTACAGGAACAGGATTTTATATGCATGATCTGTTTCTACTACCCCTTCAAGTGTAAAGAAACAGGTCAAGTGAGATATAAAATCCGTTATGGACTCACCAAAAGCACCTGAAAAGGCAGGAGGGGCCATGAAGATGGACACAGGATGGTGGGTGCGTTGTGCCATTCATAGCCTTCAACTTTTGGTTGAGCGGTCCAAGGGCATTCTCATTCTTGGACCTTATTTTCAATCGGTGAAGGTAGATCAACTTCTGACTTCATAGTTGAGAGTTCATCTTCCTGTAAGGTAGCTAAGACTGATAATTGTGCCTGTGAAGCTATTCGATCAAACTGAATAGAGAGGGGCTCACTTGCGGTGATGTGGCATGGGAATTACGAGATCGTTCACGCGAAGGCGTTTTTGAGGCTTTAATGCTTGTTCTTTACAATAACTAGCGACCACTCAAGGATGGGGCTAGAAAAGAACAAGGTTTTAGCCCTCAGAACGGCCAGAGAGAGAGATAGGCTGACTCAGAAGGGAATTTATCTGGTCACCTATGTACTTAGAGAGGGGGTAACCCGTGTGTAAAGAGAGGGAAAGTTATACATCCCAAACTTTAGAAAGAAATGGGGCTAGACCCAGTTATTTTAAACCAAAAAGTGAATAAATTTAAATGAAATGGTGGTTTCCGAACCGAACAAGAAAGGACGATGTAAGGACTCTAGTACAGATAAACCGGCCCAAGAGGGAATTTTATTTGGAGGTTAAGTCCGTTGTGCTACTTTACAAACCTTGGATATGGGAGAGCTTGTAACCAACAAAGTCCTACTCACCAGGAGTAGCGCATGAAGCAGCTTAAGAATTAATAAGTAAAAGGGGACAACTTGAAGTAAACTTATTGGGTGTAAATAGATAGGGACAAAATTAGTTTACACACCAGACTACGCAAAGGGGATGCGCTATTATGCAATCGGCCTCACTCACTAGGAGCAATTGCGATCTCTGAAAAGTTTGATGACCAGACAGGAGGTTCCCAAGGGGATGACATTCGCATATATTCTACAACTGTGCCCAAAATGGGAATGCACATTTTAAACAGAACGGGAACTCTCCAGGAGTATTATATACAGCTGGGGGCCGGGTTTCCATTCACTGAGATGAAGTGAGGATCGCAGGTCACCAGTTGGAGATAAAGAGCACCAGGTATGGAGGTGCTATTCTGACACACTCAGTCAGTAAAAGGGCATGGGGGTCCTTGGCCCAGCTGTGCCAAAATGGAGGTGGGGAAATGCAGGCTTCCTCCTATGAATCGAGGCTAGGCTCAATGCATCTTGAGATCAGGGGTACAGTCTGTCTCGAATAAATGAGTGTAAAGCGAGGGGCTAAGGCGGACTTAGTTGTAACGTGTTTAGGCGGACTCGAACACCTTCGCTCAGGCGGACTAGCGGTTATATTATGCTAAGGGACAAACCAACGGAGGCGGGCTCAGGATTAAGGGCGACTCTAGTGCGGACATTATTAGGCCAGCTAACGAAGGCGTTTGAGTGTAAAGAAATGAATACAGGAGGGTCTTTTACACTTTAGGCCCAACCAATGGCTGTGCCATAATTCCTGAGGAATTATTCTGGTGGGGACACTAAAGAAGATCATAGATGAGAAAGAAATGCGAGCATTTAGATAAGAAATTTACAAGAAGGTTGTCAACCCTTGCGATTGTCAGACACAGGCAGTACTGAGTGCAAATGCCTAACAGTTGCGTAAGTTGAACAACGGACCCAGCTGAGGCCGAGTGTAAACCTGTTCAAACCTGCAGTTAAAGCTTTGAAGGTGGTCACATGCTGATCCGTTGGTGCCTCTACCCTGGCGGACAAGATCAGTATCACGGACCGAGTGCATCTCAGGTGGAGTGAGCATGTATACTGGTGTTTCCCAGGCACCAGTGACACACAGACACAACCCTTGGACAAGAGCCGTAGGTGAGAATGTAATATTCCAGCAATCACGTAGGACTCAAGTCGCATCTTGTAAACCCACAGTAACCTGGTGCTGATGTCAAAAGATGTAATATACACCACCACACACTTGGTGCTGACCTCAGGTAACTGGGATGTAGGTGCCCTAGTCTCATATTGCAGTATGTACGCCAAAAGTAAGAGCTTACAGCTACAGACTTCTTACGGCAACACAGAGCATCGCCGTTGCTGACGCCAGAATAAGACTGTAAAGTCTTAATTCCGATACTGGAATAGAAACATTATCATTGTGGACATCGGTAGGTAGGGCCCCAAGGCCAGCAACCCTGCTAGGACAACACGGAGCATGGCCATTGCTGACATCAAAAGGTAATAGCTGAGTCTCAGTTATCCTACACCAATGATATGAGATGCAGTTGTTGCAGACGCCAGATGTGCAGTTTGTAAGGCCTCACATCTCCGAACAACAACACGAGTATTGTTGTTGCTGATGTCAAAGACTGAAGCCGGTATAACCGACCAGTCCTAGTGCAACAACACAAGCCTCTGCTGTTGCAGACGTCAGAGAGACAGTGCCATACGGTCACCATCCCGCAATAACAACCTGTTACGTTCAGAGGTAGAGCCGGAGGGCCACCCACCCCTTAAAGCAACAGCAAGGGATGCAGCTGTTGCAGATGCAGGGGGAGGACACAGAGAACCATCAACCCCTTAATGGCTACATGCTATGCGGCCATTGCTGACGTCAGAAGCATGACCTAGCTGGGCATGCCTCAGTGCAACAGCAGCATGTGAGGTAGTTGCGGACGTCAGAGGTAGAGTCTCCAAGACACATCACCTCATAACAACAGCACAATCAGTTGTTGTTGCTGACGTCAGTGGTCACGATCGGAAAGATCGTCACCACGTGCAACTACCTAGAGAGAGAAGAGAAAGAAGACCCTACAGTAGGGGAAAAATAATAAAAATGACCTGCTGAAGGGTTGCCAACTATGGTGTATGTGTGACCAGAAAAAGAAAATGTGTTTTTTTTTTATTGATTTGAATAGAAGTGAAATGAAAATGTTTTATGTAGTAGGAAGGAAAAAAGGATAAAATTTTAATTTGTTTGTTTAGAAAGGAGAGAAAATGGGTTATTAGTTTTTATTTGATTTGATTTTTGAGATAAGAAAATTTATTGGGTGAAAAAGTTATGATAATTGGGTCACACGTTACGCATAGAAGACCGAGAAAATAAAAAGTAAAGTAAATAAAATAAAATTTGAGGCCCAAGAGATAAGCAATGTGATCTGCTAAGTATGGTGTTATATGTGTCAGCAGTATAATTTTGGCTTGTTTGGCCGGAAAATGAGCAACTTGGCTAGTGCTCAGTAAAGATGAGAAAAATTTTGAAAAAGTGTGTTGACACACATACCTGACATAGATAACAAATCACGACCACACTTGACGTCCAGAATCAAGAGTGGAAGGAGTACTGTATCTCGTGATCGGAGATCCCGAAACCCTGAGGGGCTGTAGAACCTCATGGGCTGTGATACTCAAGTACCCGTACCCAGGTATACTGTAGTCAGAGTACGTGCAAAATGCAGTCATACTGTAACCAAAAGGCCTATGGCGCTACAGTAACCTATCCGATCACACGCAGTGGATGGAGGCCCAAATCGGCGAAAAAAGAAAAAAAAGGGGAAGGAAAAAAAATTAAAGCTCAGAGGAGATTTAGGCAGAATACCCTATTTACTCAACTCTGGGAATTTTATGACTCTTGGGGATTAAATCTGGGGAAAAATCGACACCAGTGGATTAATTAAAGCTTAGGGGAGTTACTATACTCATAAGGCATTAATTTACGCGCAAGAATCATTAAATTAATCACACATGGGGCAAATCCCGACCTAGAGTAATTAAATTTTACTCAAATGCGGTGCTATCTGAGTTGGCGCTAAACACAGTAACCTACCCGATCACACGCAGTGGATGGAGGCCCAATTTAAAGAGAGAAAAAAAATGGAAAGAAAAAAATAGAAAAGAAAGCTCAGAGGAGATTGAGGCAGAATACTCTATTTAAACTCGATCCTGGGAAATTATGACTCTTGGGGGTCGACTCTGGGGGAAACCAGACACCAGGGGATTTATTAAAGCTTACGGGCTCTACTATACTCATAAGGCGATAATTTACACACAAGAATCATTAATTGAATCACTCGTTGGGGGGAATCCCGACCTACAGTAATTAAACTCTACTCAAACCCGGTGCTACTTGAGTTGGCATTAAAACTCAAACATGAGGGCCATTTCCGACCTAAGGGGCAGTGTACCTGCTTAGGGGCGTATCCGACTTACATGAGGGCAAAAGATCATCCCAAGGGTCAGTAGTCCCACTTTGAATGTGAATCAGCTAACCAGAGAGAGGTTACCCCACTCTAGTGGTGATTCTCATGATCTGAGAGAGGTTTCCCCACTCAAACCGAAATTTTACCGAATTGAAAGAGGTATCTCCACTCAAAAGGGTAAAAGGTTCGCTCCTAAGGACTGTGAAGCCAGACTTAAAGGTCGAGCTTCCAGCCTCACCATGTCACATTAAGTAGACTTTGGAGCCATGTCACATTAAACAGAATGGGTGATCAGTCACATTGATGGGAAAACCCAATACCATATTCATAGAAGATATGGTGATGTCACTGCAAGTGGCATGCTGTGACCCCTTGGGTGGCTCACTTATAGTTATCTACTTCGGGAACCTAACCCAGCTGGTACTACCACAGGAAAACCCATGGTGTACCTCGGCCTTGTCCTTGGGTTCAGCTGTAGAATAATGGACAACCGGGCCGGGTCAGGGGTGCCAATCCCTAGTCCTCATTCAGTGGGATTGAGGGATAGTGCCATTTGCAGAATGGCGTACTGTAGGGGACCTGATTGTTAACCTAAATCCCCTTATTGGCCCTGACCTTAAGGGTCTGAGGGCTTTCTCAACTGAGGGTACTCTCAAGGGAAAACTAGCTTAAGGAGGATCCCCACAAATATACCCTCAACAATAATAACCCCTGAGAAGACTCACTAAATCCTCTTCTCAAAGTACTCAGCGCTGGGCGATGGGTTCAAGGGTCAATGCGAGGGTCCTATGTACGGCGGTGAGCGGGTACAGGAATCCGGAGCGATTCGGCATAAAGGGTAATGCAGCTGCGGGACGGCGAGTGATGGTATCAAATGTTTCCTGGGGGAGGCGACGGGGGTTCTCGATCAACGGCAACAGGGGTGAACTCCTACGGCTGGGTTATGGTAACTGGCAACGCAAGGGAGACCAAAGGCGAAAGTATGCAAATTTATTGACGGGCGGCAAACGCAGATGAAATATGTAAATTATAATAAAGACGATGCAAGGCAAACGGGGGACGCAGGCTGTAAAAAGGCAACAAGACGATTAGGCCCAGAAATGAGTGCAAAACTAACGAAACATGCCCTTTTAAAGGGCCCCGTAATCTACAGTATGCCTTGGGTGGAGTTAACACTCCCCCAAGCTAACTTCTGCAGCAGAAATCACTGCAGAAGATGCCTATAGTCACATAGACATTTTCCAGTTCACTACGTTAAGCATTGGGGTGAGTTTTCACTCTCCATGCTTAACATAGGAACGTCATCTAGTGAGAATTTCCAACTAGGCATTTCAGGTTGCGAAACGTCGCTAGTTTTTACTGATAAGAGGTGCGCGTTGTGCTCCAATTACAGCGATGAGCTCGGAGAGCTTATCTTTAACGGAAATTGTTGACTAGCGGGTTACATACTGTAGTCTACGTGTATAACAAAATAACAAATCGAAATGGAAATAAAAGTGCACAAACGAAACAGAAACGAAACATAAAAAGTACACACAGAAATTGCATGTAAAAATTATAAAAACGAAACGTAAAATAATGTAAATTAATGTAACACAAAACATGGCGAAAAACATAACGACAAAGTATGATGTGAATCACGTGACGTTCGGCCAAATTTGTCGGCACATGACAGTCTGATCCAATTTCGGCACTCCTGAAACATAATACTTTTGGCTTAAAACATATAATTTTTTGCAGTGTAAGGCATTATGGAACCTGTAGTGTAATTCGGATTTTCGGAGTACAATTGTTTTGAATCATGGGGAATTCCATAGACGTGGTCACTTTGCACAACAAAAATCATCCTGAGTGTAAACAAACGTATTTCGGTGAATTTTTTAAGGAATGGGTTTTCGACTGCAGAGAATATAATGGACGCGCTCACTTTAAACAAAAAGATTATCCCTGGTGTAAACAAGCTTATTTTCGTGATTTTGTGATGAAAGCGGTTTTTCACTTTAGGCAAAAAATATTCCAAGTGTAAATAAACGAATTTCCATGATTTTTTAGAGTAAGAGATTTCTGACCACAGAGAATTCAATAGATGCGATCACCTCATGCAAAAAATCATCTCAATTGTAAACAAATTTGTTCGTGCGTTTATTTGGAAGGGGTAGTTTTCTGATTTGGAGAATTCGATGGAAGCAGTCACAGCACACAAATAAATATCCCAAGTGTGAACAAACGTATTTGGTCGATTTTTGGGGGAACGTCGCCGCAGAAGGGATGGATCCTGGTTTTTTCAAACTAAAAGCCAAAAAAGTGTGTGCTAAAAATTTCTTTCATACAGGAAAAGACTCCCAATTTTAAAACTCTGGGAGGCATACCCCCATATCACCCCTCACACATATGTGCTTCCAACCGCACGGAACTTTTTTAGTTACCGTCAATTAAACAGGTATCAACTTTGGTTGACCAATAAAATCCGACTCATCAAATTTTGAAACGTATTCAGCGAAATATTCGAACAAAACATTCCACACAGATGCCAGTCATGTCCAATCATAGGAGTTGGATAGGTGCGGAACCCTGTTCCAAGATCCAGCTCCTCAGTTTCCCGCAAATATGGCCCACTGACCTTGGTCTATATATGACACAGATTACTGTTCGTGGAGCAATGTTACTGATAATGCATCTCGACACTACTGATTATCTCCCAAAACTTATCATTATCAGCTTCAATGAGCAGGCAGTTCCCTGTGGACACAAAATACTCGTGCAGATTGGGATTCTGAAATGACCTGTGATTTGAAATAACTCAAACAGAAAAATGCTTGATATATGTCATACTATATTCATTTTGAATGGATCATGATCCCGTCAAAGTTACATAAATACACACTAGAACAAACAATGTCGTTAGGAAAGATAATAAGTATGACAGAGCATCATCACTAGTGAGTGAACAACCAAGATCATTCGCCAAAATATTCAGATTGCTGCTGATCTAATTCAACTGGCCAAAAAGATCGTTGATATCTTCAAATTTAAAATCGTTATTTCATCAATCTGCCACGTTTGAGAAAGGATCCAAAATGCAACAGGTAGCATTAGAAATAGATCAAGTTTAATACGGATCACAAATTTATATCAGCTCATATTAGACTGCTTCTCTTCTGCAGATTTATTGCAAACTTCTAAAACGAAATTTCTTTACATGAACGAAAATTCTTGCCCTATAATTTGCTACTTGCAGAAAACTTCAATCCCTCGCAGAACACTTGTTTTCACTCAGGCCAGCTGAAAGACGCAGAAATATAATAATCTTCAACATGCACAGCGAATTTATGAACTCTGAACATCGTCTGCAAGATAAATATTTCGATCTTATGGATGGTGTGAATCTCAATAATTTGAACGTCCTCAAGTTGACTAGTCTTTTTGTTACAGTTTCCCCATATAATGAGATCGACGACTTTATCATGTAATTCGAATGAATTTAAATGAATGTGTGTACAAATGATGATGATTATGAAAAATAAAGTGTCTGAAATGTGCTAGATAGAATGAGGTACGGTTGAAAATGCGCAATCTGATTGGCAAGTTGTAATTTTTATCAAGGAATTAGTGTCATGGGATTTACTGTACTTTTCCTACAGCCGATATAGTTGACGGCAGTGTCTATTAGCCGGATACAGCGAAATGCGAATATAATATTTTATATTTGCAGTATACTGTTAATAGTGCCTGCTATATAAGAGCTTAATTAGCTTAATTTTTCGATGATTTTCAGGATGGATTGTTATGTACAAGCCATTGAACTTCATAATTTGCACAAAACGGCCATTTTGTTTTTTCAAACGTTGGGTTGGTGGAGATGGATAATCGCTGTTGAAAAATAGTCGGATCAAATCCGATACTTTATTCAAAATATTATCCGTAATAAAGTCAGCACAGTTAATACTGTTGGCTTCTGCATCAGAGAGTTTAAGTTGATTTGTTTGCTTTTTACGAAAACACCTTTGCTTCTCTGTCAAACAATTTACATTACCCATGATCTTACGCTGTTTTCTAAAAGAAAGTAACTGATCTGGTGAGTCTTGATCATTTTTGAACTCAGAAGCCTCACTAAAATCATCAGATCTCGTCTCAACATTGTGGTTTGACACTGATGGTAAAAGATCACTCATGCTGCTTCTAATTTTCGACATGCTAACATCAGTTTCAGAATTTGCTGTTTCCAAATCAAAGCTTTTTTCCACCAGTTCATCAGTTTTTGAAATAACCATCGACATAGGCTCAGATGTATTCAGGCTATTGAAAAATTTTTTTAACTGTTCATATTGCTTTTCAAATTCTGTGAAACTTAATTTGCTGCAGACGTCACAAACTCGCTTGGCTAGTTTCAACATTTTGTTGTACTTTTCATTTACAGACAAAATTCTATTTTTTGAACTATCCATGTATTGCGATAGAATTTTCGGGAATTTTTCCAACAATGGATCATGACTGAAGTTATCAGGAACAGACGTAACGAATTTAAACCGTTGGAAACGTTGTGAAATAAGGTTCAAATCAAATATTTCTAAATTTTCCGAATTTCTAACAGCCATAATGTGACGACAAGGCAACTCAAAATGGCAGAAAAATTCACAAGAACATTTGCAATCCTGTATAATGGTATATTTGGAGTCAGAATCCGTTTTGGAAACATTAGTCGCTCCATCATTGTTGATGATCTGAAATTTTCGAGGGTCTTTCTGAAACAAATTATATTCTACACTGAGCTTAGAAGCAGCAAAATCGGTGAAATGTTTGAACAGAAATTCTTTTTGTTCTAATGAAGGAAAGTTGCGAATAATAATTTTGCCTTAACATTTTTCCA
The DNA here is from genome assembly GCA_963922205.1 of Romanomermis culicivorax. Lineage (NCBI taxonomy): Eukaryota > Metazoa > Nematoda > Enoplea > Mermithida > Mermithidae > Romanomermis > Romanomermis culicivorax. The sequence continues at coordinate 668,525 of CAWUHX010000007.1, read as the reverse complement.
CGTATTCCCGATGCTTTATATCGAACGTATGCATAGAAATTAATTTTTTCAAATTTTCGATGCATAACGACATCCGCGAATACGGATTTATTACGTCTTTGATATGTTTATTTTGTGCTTCAATCTGATTAGTATCATTAATTCCAAAATTCGTGAGATTTTTCCGAAAGACATAAGCCCACATTTCCTTACAACTCATCCAGTTAGATGTGAAAATTTCTTTGAAATGACTTGGGATTAATTTATCATTCAGGAGCTCAGTCCAACTGTCATCAAAGACGTCAAACTTTCTTGCGTGTAATAGTCTTTTCAGCAATGTCAATGCACGTTCTTTGATATTCTGTAAAGTCAAATTAGACTTGCCTATCTCACATGACTCACTAGGGGTAAACTTCATTTCCCGAACAATTTTCTGAAAATTTCGCTCGACATGAATCATACATAGTAAAACAGTTGCGTTCTGGAAAGTATTCTGAGCCGCCTTAACGGACTCAAAATCTTTGTCCAAAACAACAATTTTAGTTTTGTCTACGCTATCCTGATTACTGATTTTAACTGTTCGAAACAAGATGTCACTAGATATTCAGTCTCCGAGCTCAAAAATGCTGCAGCAACAATGCGACTGATACGATTCTTATCTAGCCCAGTGAATAAAAAAGAACATAGTTGATGTTGTTTAAACGATAAGTTCCATCTACTTCAACTAATTCTCGAAATTCGATAAACCATTGACCCATGAGACTAGTTTGAAAAAAGATTATATCCACAACATTCGATTTTGGGTCTGATATAACTTTGAGATACGAGCCTGGATCAGCCTTTTTCACATTTTCAAGAAAATAGATGGTTTTGGAAACTTCGTTGGCTTTCTCAGAACTGCGAGCAGCATCTATGATGTTTCTAATATTATGATTAGTCACTTGTTTACCTTCAGTGGAGCGAATTTCTTCAGCAATTAATTTTACATTAGCTCCCAACTGGGCTGCTTTTACAATGAAATCTCTTGCATCTCCGTCTAATCTTCTTTTATGTTGGAAATGAGACAATAATTCTTCAGAAACTTCGTGATTATGTTTAAAATTCGAGCGGGTGACTTTCAGTTTATTTTCGCATTTACTGAAATTAATATTTAAACGACAGCTACACCCCACAGCTCCGAAATAACTTTGATTGGGTCAAAGGCCTATGCCAGTTGCCCTACAACGAATACCATTCCTGCAAACTAGAACAAACTTTGAAAAAACAAATTTCTTTTCATGGTTATGAAGACGTTTACTGGACTTGATTGAAAATGACTGAAAAGTTTCACTTTCTAGCCGTTTGATGGTGTCAGGGAAACCCTGTTGCATGATAAAACACTTATTAATGTTAGACTTTCACCTCAAGCTATAGTTACAATTTTTTTTTGATGTTTGTTTAGAATATTTTTGAACTTATCATCATGCTTCATCACACGAAGTACTTTGTTTGACAAGTGAAATTTAATTGAGTCATAACTAATTAATTAGGTCATAATATAGAATTTATGGTAAGTTGAAATTTTACTTTATTACGTAATTGACTTATCAGTGATATGAAAACAATATATATAAGCAGGAGTCATTTAATTTAACTTCAATTCATGTTCATACTCTTTGTTTTTTATTCGACTTTGAATTTGTATTCGAAAGTGAGTATTTTACTATTGTGCTACTTAATAAATAGTTAGACAGAAAGAAGTGATCTTGGACTGAACTCTTAAGTAGTGGCTTAAACGAACCCTGTCATCTTGAGCGTGACAATGGCTTTGGCGAGATCTTGGAAGCAACCAAAAATCGAACCAGCTACTAAAGTTTTCGAAGCATCTGCATTGGACAGGTCAATAATCTTCGGCTGCAGCATTTTGTGCAAATTATGAAGTTCAATGGCTTGTACATAACAATCCATCCTGAAAATCATCGAAAAATTGAGTTATATTATGCACAAAAGTTTCCTCATATATTGATATCAACCAGTTTATCATGTAAATCGGATGTGTTTTAATAAATTTGTACACAAATCAGGATAATTATAGAAATATAAACTGTATGCAATGTTCCAGGCTGAATAGGTAACAGGTGACAAATGTGCAATCTGATCCGCAAGATGGGAATATCAATAAAATATCGGTAATATTAGATGTACTGTACTTTTCGTACGGCTATAGTAGGTCCTATATAGCAAGCACTATTAACAGTTCACCGTTTTTTTCCTCGAAGATTTTTTCCACATGAGAACCGGACCCAAAATTTTTTTCCTCATTTTCCAAAAATTTTCCACATTTTTAAAAACGCTTATAATGTGGCTACGGATGCTTTTTTATTCATTTTAGGAGCATACCCATGCATTTTGTTGTATTTGGAGTCAGAAACCTGCAAAAATGAGAAAAAATTGAGAAAATACTAGTTATATTAGCCAAAATGAGCTCATGAAGAATATATTGGTGTTCTACAGGAGCGGGTGAAGCACGTTAACGAATAACGATAGAGTTCTCAGGAATTTATCCGCTATTAACATTTCTATGGCTCTCATTAGAATCATCTAATTTCATTTAGTTCTTGGTCCGGCGCGGAGCGCCGGAAAAATTTTTTGGATTTTCACTTTCTACAACGCTGGAAATTGAACCTTCACAACGTTGGGAAATAAATTAAAATCCGACTCATGAAGTATAATTTGTTTACCATTCCGGCGCGAAGCGCCGGGAAAATTTTTCAGTTTTTATATTCTAAAACGCTGGAAAATAAATCTCTCCAACAGATATTCATAAACAGGAGTTCTAAAATCGCAGCCTAGAATGATGTCTTTAATTTCTATCTTCAATAAACGCAAAAGTTCAGGTTGCAGACGTTTAAAAAATTCCAAACATCGAGAGAAAAAATTGAGAAAATTGATGAAAAATCTCAATATTGGGCGACATAATTGACTGTTAACGATTAGAAAATGAAACGAGCTAACTTGATTGATAGAAACTGTTGAGCATTTAATTAGTAAGTCGGAGTAGATATGCTAATGGCCGCGCCTGATAGAAAATAGTCAAGATTGTACCCGTGACCGCTGCGAAGCGCCGGAAAATTTTGAGATTTTGACCCTTTTAAGTCCACCAGAACGCATCTTTTCGGTTTTGAATTCCCCAAAATTTTTTCCTCAATGAGAACCATACCCAAAATTTTTTTCCTCATTTCGAAATTTTTTTCCTCAAAAGACCCCATTTGAGGAAAAAAAAACGGTGAGTATACTACTGCAATGCAAATATAAAATATTATATTCGCAGTATCCGGCTAACAGACACTGCTGTTGCCAAGTTAGGGGTTTTTCCCCAAATCCATACCTCTAATTCGGGGGGGGGGGGGGCCCACCCCCAACTTGCTCCAAGCCCGTAGCCAGGATTTTTCCCAGTATGGGGGGGCACACTTTTTTTCAGGGCCAATATCTCAGCCAATATTAGTGATAGAAAAAATCTGAATGCAGATTCGAGCGTATCTCAACAAGCTCTACAAAATGAGCTATAACACAGACATATTTGGGATGAAAAATTTGTTCTGAATTTTGAGTAGATTATCCGCGCGAAGCACCAAAAATTTTTCGCGTTTTTTCGTCTCTAAACGTCTAAAAATGCATTTCCAGCTCTTTTTTTGACTGAAAAAAATTTTCCTCAATGTGAACCAAGCCCAAATTTTTTCTCTACATTTCAAAATTTTGGTTCACAAAAGAAAAGACCCAAATCACTGTTTTTTTCCCCTGGCCTTTTCCCCAAATGCGGAAAGGGATCAAAATTTTTTCCCCCATTTTCCCGAAGTCGTTTTTTCGCTCAAAAATGCTCACAGACGCTCTATTTACGTGTTTTCAAGCTTTTTCAAGCCTTCTGGTGTTTTCAGACCCGTTAATTAATTAAAATTGAGGAAAAAATTGAAATTTTCGAGTTCAAAGTTTAATCTACAAGCATTGGAACAAACTTTCAAGCAAACTATCCAAAAGCATAATGACTTTGAATTACATGAGAAATCGATGGTTAAGTCCTCTATGATGACAAGTGAGAACCCAAAAGGGATGTTAATCTTTCCGGCGCGAAGCGCCGGAAAAATTTTTTGGGTATTGATATTCTGCGACGCTGGAAAATCAATTTTCCGAACGTTTATTTAAAGAATTAGATTTGAATTTTGTGTTCAAAAGTCGTAATTTCTAGAATTTTACTTGAAAAATTTTAAAACCAATTCATTTGTAAACTCTCATACTTGGTCGAAGATATATGAGTATGCAGGGTATAAATTTCCGAAAGATATTTCCATGAAGCGTTTGAATTGATTTTACGTTAGAAAAGAAATAATCGCATCAAAAAGCTTAGAGACTTGACGTACTGATCTTTCTCAAAAGGAAAAAATGCGAATCTTCATTAAATATCATGATGAAATATTGAAGATTACCAATGAAAACATGAGATAATACGTTCAAGATGATGAAAACTATTATAGATTACATGATGAATGAAGGTAGACATGCTAAAAGCTGCGCCTGAGCTAAGTAATGCATAATAATGATTATTAAAGTTACAATCGGCGCGAAGCGCCGGAAAATTTTGAGATTATGACCTTCTAAAATACACCAAAATGCATCTTTTCTGTATCCGATCCCCAAAATTTTCTTCCCCAAATGGGGAAAGAGCCCAAAATTTTTTTCCCCTTCCCGAATTTTTTTCCCGAAAAAGCACGATTTGGGGGAAAAAAACAGTGCCCCCCACCCCAAACTCGGAAAAATTGTAAAAAATTAGGAAAAAAGTGGCATTTTTTGGCCTACTTGGGGAAATTTTCGAAATTTTTTCGACTTTTTTGGGGGTTTTTCGACCCCCCTCCCCAAAATTTTGGAAATCTTTAGGACCCCACCCCAAAATTTTGGATATACCCTACCATACCTGTAATTGAGAGGCATACCTGTACTTGCGAGGGTTGGGAGGAACCCCCCCCCCCAACTTGGCCAACCCTGTACCCAAAATCATTTCCCCCCCCCAACCCCCACCCCAGTTCGGAAAAAATTAAAAAAATTTTCAAAAAAGTGTATTTTTTTGGCCTTTTTTGGGAAAAATTTCGGCTTTTTTCTACCCCCCCCCCAAATTTTCGGATTTAACCCCCCCCCCCCCCAACTGGTCGGAGGTCTTACAGGTATGTTGGGAGGGAGGTTGGGGGGGATCCCCACCCCCAGCTCGCTCGAACCCTGTACCCGAATGTCGGGACCCCCCACCCCCAACTTGGTCAACCCTACCCAACCCCCCCCCCCCAGGCCCCAAACTCGGAAAAATGGCTTTTTTGGCCTTTTTTGGAATAATTTTCGAAATTTTCTCGAGTTTTTTTAGATTTTTTTGACCCCCCTCCCCAAAATTTTGAAAATGTTGAGACCCCCACCCCAAAATTTTGGGTTTACCCTCCCCCCCAACTTGTCGGACCTCTTACAGGTATGTACCATACCTGTACTTGGGGGGCGGGTTGGGGGGGGGACCCCCTCAACTTGGCCAACCCTGTACCCAAAATCATTTACCCCCCCAGTTTGGAAAAAATTAAAAAAATTTGCAAAAAAGTGTATGTTTTTTGGCCTTTTTTGGGAAAAATTTCGACTTTTTTCTACCCTCCCCCCAAAATTTCGGATTTACTCCCCCCCCCCAACTGGTCGGAGGTCTTACAGGTATGGTATGTACTAGAGATGTATCGGGTACCCGGACCCGAAATAGGACCCGAAATTACCCGACCATTTTGCTGGACCCGGACCCGATATTCTCAAAATTTTGGACCCGGACCCGATATTTCCAAAATTTTGGACCCGGACCACTACCCGAAAAAATTATCACAATTTTGATTCGGGTCTGATGTATAATATATATAGTCTATTTTTCCGGAAATGCTCCTGAACTTTTTGGCTTTTGCCAAACCATAACTCACATAGAGCTAAAAATTTGTGGATTTATACAACTAGCCTTCAACAATTTTCTGAATGAAAAATCATACAGTAAAACCTTCATGGGAACAATTTAACAGTATTTGAATTTAGAAGTAGTTTATTAAAAATAAACTATAGTAATTCAGCTGAAATCAAATCAGGGTTTTTTTAACTACAAGTCACAAGCCAAGTGGCTTGTTGACCTTAAATTTTACAAGCCATTCCAAATTTTTGCAAGCCAATTTTATAATATCAGTATAGGTGAATAAATTCCAATGCTAGGTTATTTTTTAAAGAAATATATGTATTGAGCATCACGGCGATCGATCAAAAAAGATATGTCATTCAACATTTATTCAATAACATTTTAGAGCCCTTAATTCGTTAAAATTCAGGAAACATTTGAAATTTTTGAGTTTGATCGAAGTCTAATCTACAAGCATTCTGGAAAAAATTTTCCAGCAAACTATCCAAGAACATAATGACTTTGAATTACATGAGAAATCGATGGTCAAGGCCTCTATGATGACAAGTGAGAGCCCAAAAAAGTTATTAATCTTTCCTGCCTGAAACGCCAGAAAATTTTTTTGGGTATTGACATTCTGCGATGCTGGAAAATCAATTTCCCAACCGCTTGTTTGAAGAATTAGTTTCGAATTTTTTGTTCAAAGGTCGTAATTTCTGGAATTTTATGTTTGAAAAATTTTAAAACCATCAATTTATTCACACACTCTAATGAACTTGGCTAAAAAGATATGAGTAAGAAGAGTAGAAATTTCCGAAAACTACTTCCATGAAGCTTTTGGATTGATTTTACGTCAAGGAAGGAATAATCACTTCAAATATGTAGTTTAGAGACTTGACGTATTGATCTTTCTCAAAAAATGTGTAGGGAAAAATGTGAATCTTCATTAAATATCAAGATGAAATATAGAAGATTACCAATTAAAACATGAGATAATACATTTAAGATGATTCAAACTATTGAAGATTAAATGATAATTGAAGGTAGACATGTTAGAAGCGGCGCCTGAGCTAGGAAATAAATTATAATGCTTATTTAAGTTATAGCCGACGCGAAGCGCCGGAAAATTTTGTGATTATGACCTTCTAAAATGCACCAAAATGCATCTTTTCTGTATCCGATATGATCAAACACATGACTAAAAAAATTCTGACAAGCCATTTTGGCTTGTTGGACTAAAATTCTACAAGCCATTTTGTCAGTCCAACAAGCCATGGCTTGTAAAATGCTAAAAAAACAATGAATCAAATACTCACATTGAAGAATGTATGACACATCAAATATTTACTGTAATATGAAAAGTAACAAATAGAAATTTATTGTTTAGATCACTATGAGACTGACCTAGATTTAAAATGTATAGCAACCACAAAATAGCGCAGCATGCGTAAAAATATAACGGACCCGGACCCGAAATAGGACCCGAAATTACCCGACCATTTTGCTAGACCCGGACCCGATATTCTCAAAATTTTGGACTCGGACCCGATATTCTCAAAATTTTGGACCCGGACCCGATATTCTTAAAATTTTGGACCCGGACCCGATATTCTTAAAATTTTGGACCCGGACCCAATTTTCGTAAAATTTTGGACCCGATACATCTCTAGTATGTACCCTCCCCCCAACTGGTCGGACCTCTTACAGGTATGCCCAAATCTAGGGGTTTTTTGAGGGCGTTGAGGTTTTTCTCGGGGTTTTTTGTTTCAGGGGTTTTTTTTTTATTTTTGAGGTTTTAGGGGTTTTTCAATGAATTGACTTGTTTGAATTTTGTGTGCTTGATGGAGAATTACTGTATAAAAAAAGAAAAAAAGCGTGATGAAATTGAAAAAATGAATATTGATTGAATAGTGTGGCCTGTTTGTGTAATTTACAATTGAATTAGCATATTTTTGGCTTAATTACCGATTTTTGGCTTTTGGTGAAGCGTGTTTTCTTCCAAAAAAATTTTCAGACCCTAAAAATGTTTCGCCAAATTAATAATATAACTGAATGAATTTAGGGTACAAAAGCACTGAAACACATTGAAATTTGATTAATCGCGGGTGATGTACATAAAAACAACATGTGCTAATTTGTTTGGTGTTTTATATAATGCCGCAAAGCGGCCAAAAGTAACTATTTTACCTCATTAAAGTGCATTCAAGTTTGAAATGCTACATCTAGGAGAAGTTAGATAAAAACTTTTTCCCCATTTGGCCAATAGTGCTAAAAATATTTCCGTTTTTTTCCAACATTTTTTCCCCAAAATAAACGTTTTGGGAAAAAACACGTTGGTTTGGCGTAAAAATACTCTGTTGACATGTTTGGGGCGGAGTGCACACTGCAAATTCTTTCAGCGATTGAATAAACAGTTTATGAAAATCTGAACTTTTGGATTTTATGGGCTTTTTGCTGGGGTTTCTTTGGTTTATTGTGGGTCTTTTAGTTTAATGTGATGTGAGTTTTATTTTTTACTCATTTCAAGACATTAGTAGGAATGGCATGGCACTAGTCAAGTTTAGCGCCAGGCCAGGTAGTCAACTTATCGACTGGTGAGACCTTCATTCAATTAGTCTTACCATTGGGCTTTGGCTTAGGCTCTGGCTTTGGCACAATTTACTTATGTGTATATTCTATATAGTGTATATAAGTTCCAGTACTAAACTTCATGAGCGCCATAGGAAATCTTTGAAACATGATTAGATACATAAAACTTAATCAAGTGCACTTAAAATTCTATTGAAATAACACGAAAAACTTATGACTATTTCTGCCGGTGAGCCACTAAAAATTTAGTTTTTAAAAAGTGCAACTTTTTGGGCAGAAAGAAACAAGTTTGAAATGGCCTAGTTTGCACGATGCTCTTAAGTATAATAAATCATTTAAAAGTTTTATAATCCAAGTTTATAACAAAATAAATGAAGAATTTTTGTAAACCCTTTTTTCTTCTTTTTCTTTTCCTTTTTTCGTTTTTGTAGACGTAAATCAAAAAACCCAAAATTTGATGATTAAAATCCAAGAAACTCAAAACCCTAAAAACCAATATTTCCCAACCTTGAACCCATACATGGCCACGGTCAAAATTTTAGGGTAGGGAAAAATCCTAAAATTGACATTTAGCAAATCATTTTTGTGACAATGATAAAAGTCAATTTTAGATGTGTTTGCTTTGCTTTTCGTATTTTTTGGATTATGTTGGTGATAAAAACTGGAAGCATTGTTTTTCTGAAATAAATAAATGAGCATGTTGATTGATGATAAAACCAAACGTTTCTAAGCAGCATCAAAAATGAAATTGATTCTTATTTTCCATCAGGAAGCTTTGAAAGTTTTGATGTATTGGCTCCTGAAAAGCTCCCTCAGAAAGAATCAGAAATCCTTTTATATGGCACTGATGCAATCAATGACTTGGCATTGAAATTTCAGCTTGATGCAGCTGCAACAGCAAGTGAGTGGACCCAGGCACTTCTTCAAATCATCAAACAGAGTGACTTTTGCTGCTTTCAGAAGACTACAGCTGTTACTTTCTGGCAGCATTTTCTAAAAAAAGACAGTGGCATTATCTGGGGAGAAAATATCAAGAAGCTGATCCATATTGTCCTGATTTTGCCTATTGGCAGTGCTGATGCCGAACGAGGCTTTTCAATAATGAACCATATACGCACATCAAGGCGATCAAGACTCGAAGGAATAAGCCTGGATGCTTTGATGCGCTTAAGAATAAATGGCCCAAATGATTTGGAACAGTTCAAAGCATCAAAATATGCAAAGGCATGGGTTGCAGAAAACCACATGCGCACTGATGACCCTCATAATCGAAAAAAGAAAACAAGAAAGGAAATGAAATTGGATGATACTGAAATGGAAGATGATGTGTATTTGCCAACCAGTAACTTATTTTGATGTTCTCATACTTATTGTCAACCATATACTGTGCATTGCTTGCATCAGTTATTTTTTGTCAATGTATTTTTCTTTGTAATTTTTGTAATTTTGTCCAAAAATCGCCAGATAGCAAATGGTTACTCTAAAGTTTAGGGTAGGGATAATGTATACCCTATGTATACCCTGTGGCCATGTATGCTTGAACCTTTTACTCTTGATCATTTTCATCAAACTCAGCCGACAATTCACCTTGGGATTGAAGTCTACTTTTTAGCTTTCAACTAAGCAGGCTTATTATAAGTATGGACAGTGTTTTTTCTACACAATGCAGACTTTTTAGGCTTTGTGCAAAATTTTTTTTGTGATTTCTGCACTAGTGCAGAATTGTTTGAGTCCTGTGTTTGATCACATTATTCTTCTGTAATGTGTCAGTCATTGATTCTGAACCTTTAAAATCAATTATTTTTCTTATTTAAGATTTTAAAATGCCTAGTAAAAAACTATAAATTCGTTCAAATTTAACATTGAATTACACATTTAATTTGCATTTTCACTATTATTCTATTGTAGCAGGCAGTGTTTTTCCCCCCAAATCGTTTTTTTTTGGAAAAAATTTCAGAAAAGGAAACAAAATTTGGGATCTTTCCTTATTTGGGGAAAAAAATTTTGGGTTTCTGATATGGAAAAAATGCATTTTGGTGCATTTTAGGAGGTCATGATCTCAAAATTTTCCGGCGCTTCGTGCCAGTCATAACTTCCATAAACATTATTATGTATTACCTAGATCAGGCGCGGCTTTTAGCATGTCTACCTTCTCTTATCACTTTATCTATATAACAGTTTTCATCAAACGTATATTATCTTATGTTTGATTCAATTGATAATCCTCAATATTTTATCTTGAAATTTAATGAAGATTCGCATTTTTTCCTTGACACATTTTTTGACAAAGATTAATATGTCAAGTCTCTAAACTCCTTGAAGCGACTATTCCTTTCTTAATTTGAAATCAATTCAAAAGCTTCATGGAAGTAGTTTTCGAAAATTTCTACTCTTCTTACTCATTTCTTTTGTGTCAAGTTCATGAGAGTTTACGAATAAATTACTGGTTTTGAAATTTTTCAAATAATAAAATTCTAGAAATTACAAGTTTCAAACACAAAATCCGAATCTAATTCTTGAAGTAAATGTTCGAAAGATTGATTTTCCAACATCACAGAATGTCGATACCCAAAAAAATTTTCTGGCGCTTGGTGCTGGAAAGATTAATATCTTTTTTTGGGCTCTCACTTAACATCATAAAAGACTTAAGCATCGATTTCTCATGTAATTCAAAGTCAGTATGCTCCTAGATAGTTTGCTGGAAAATTTGTTCCACATTCTTGTAGATTAGACCTGGATGAAACTCGAAAAATTAATTTTTCCCTCAATTTTGATAAATCAACGGCTCGAAAAATACCAGAAGGTTTGAAAAAGTTCAAAAACACATAAATAAAGAATCTTTAAGCATTTTTAAGTGGAAAAATCGACTTCGTGAAATATGGGAAAAATTTTGCTTGGTGCAGAAAAAAATTACTGAGTATGGATTAGAATTAGGATTAGGAGGCTTATAAGTTAGAGATTTTATGTTGTATTCATGCAGGCACTGCAAGCTGAGGCTTAGGCTTCATTTAAGAAGCTTCTAACTAAATTTGTGAATCTTTTCAAAGTTAAAACATACATGTTTAATCTGGCTTGATCTTTTTAAAACCCACAATTTTCTGACAGTGTTGTTGGACAGTATTCTAGGTGTGCGATATAGCTTGGCTTTAAGGAATGAAAGTTGTAAATTTTTTACGGTAACAAAATCTATGTTGAAAAAATTTACCTCAGGTATGTATGTATGATCGTTTAAACAGTTTGGTGCAGCAGTCAGCTGAATGTGATGATGAAGATGAAATTCTACAGCTAGCGGCTGAATAAAGTTGTTGATTCTTAATAAACTTACATATTTTCATGATAGATTTCGTACACAAAAGATGTATATAAATCAATCCATATCTTATCTTATGTACATACCTGTAAGAGGTCCGACCATTTGGGGGGGGGGGGTCGAAAAAAGTCGAAATTTTTCGCAAAAAGACCAAAAACATACACTTTTTTGCCATTTTGTTAAATTTTTTCCAAACTGGGGGGGGGGGGTTGGGTATATGGTTGGCCAAGTTGGACATACCTGTAGCTGGGGGGGTTGGGGGGGACCCCCCCAACTCGGCCAACCCTGTACCCAAAATCATTTCCCCCCCCAACCCCCCCCCCCCCCCCAGTTGGGAAAAAATTAAAAAAATTTGCCAAAAAGTGTATGTTTTTTGGCCTTTTTTGGGAAAAATTTCGACTTTTTCCTACCCCCCCCAAAATTTCAGATTTACCCCCCCCCCCCCCCAACTGGTCGGAGGTCTTACAGGTATGAAGTTGGAGGGTACCCCCCAACCCCCTCCTCCAATTACAAGTATGCTTATGTATCCATCATGCGAGCACACATTTAGTACATGAGTCGAATTTGCTAGTTTTCTCACCAAAAATTAGACACTAAATCTTTCGTATAGTGTATTCCGACTATACCGGATGACATCCATTGATCCATATCATCATCAAAATTTTATAAAATATGATCGAGTTTAATATTCTGAATTTATTGTAACAGTAAGGTTTTTAATTTTCTTAGCTCAAAATTTCAAAATTATACAGATCAGTTAAGCTTGATTGAACACCATATGTTCAATTTTTTCAATGACTGCTGCACTGTAGGTTAACAGAGAGAAGAGCTTTTGAGTGGCTCGTTTTTATGTAACTTGACATCGCTATTAAGTGGGAAAAAAATCGTACCTTCACAAAATATGTATGTAAATCCATACATGTAAAGTGTAATGGAGCGCCAATCGACTACAGTAAGCTCGTCAGCTTTTCAAAGTGATTCGCAAGAATGCATCTTTTCGGAGCTCAAAGTTGTTCAAAGTTGTCCGAAGGTTCACAACATCAAAGATTACACTCGCAGCAAGTTTGTGATAAAGTCAGTGGTTGTTTGGTTTGTCTTAGTGAGCAGTCCGTTTTGTGAGAGGCTCTGAGCATCGCTAGTAAATCGAAAACCCAGTGTGTGTTCTAGGTTGAGTCAAACTATTTGGGAAATAGTTTGAGTAATTGGGTGAAACTCCAAATCGGTTAAGATAGTACGGCCCGAGTTTCAGCATCCGAAAACCTCTGACGACCTGAGTGAAAATCCCTGGATAAATTGACACAGCGCTCTCTATGAGCCGGTCAATCTCCTGCGTACGATTATCGTTGCGTTAATTCCGTCTAACACTCCGAATGTTCCGTTTCTAGCATTCCGCACACTCTTCTATGTCCCGTACGTCTCTTATTAAAACGCGCGATAAATCGTCAAGCTACACAGCTTAATTTTCGTCTCTTATTTTTTCACGCACAACATAATTTGCTGACCGTACCAGCTCGTTTAAAGGTTGAGGAAAGGCTGAAATTGGTGAAAAATCTGAAAAACTACCGGAATCGACCCGAAAAATGGAGGAAAACTGCACACGTCGCTTTACTGCACTAGGTTACGAAAAAGGTTTCTACAAGAAACTAGCGAATCCCAATGATCGAGAAATCGAAAATTTCATCTATGAAAATGCAAATCTACCACTTCTCTACAAAGCAGATAAGCGTAATTTCGATTTACCAGAAACGTCCTCTCCGCAAAAAATGCAAAAAACTTCACGATCTCTATCTCCGAAAATGGTCGAAAATCGAAAATTCAATTTTCTAAAACAGAAACTGAAGGAGACTGATGCTCGAAAAATCTTTGATAATGATGCGTATATCGAGGTAATGCAAAAATGCAATGCCGAAATGATAAATTTTTGTGGCGACGCTACTAACACATTAAGGGAAATAATTACAATAGCGACTCAACAATGAAAACTTCTCGATGAGTTTAAAACCGAAATCGAAGCTATGAGAGCTCAGAAAGAAGAGTTTAAAAAGTGAACGTTCCCGAAATCGAAAATATCCTGAGACTGACAAGTTCTTACACTCAGTCTCCTAAAATCTAACAAACCCAAAAATACCACTAGCAATTGGAAAAGTCAACTTAGTTTTCAAATCATAATTGATGATGATGATGATCTAATCATCCCGACACAAATGTTTGACCACTCTAATGTGCTAGAAGCGCTAAACTCTCAGATAAATTTTCCATCTATCCCACCTTCACAGGTACCGATGATGAAATGAGAATTAAGACTATCTGTGAAAAGATAGCGCTGCAAAAATTAGATAATTGGACCCAAAATCAACAAGTGTTGAAATTCTTCATCGCGCTCCAAAACGAATTTGGCCTTGATGGGTCTGAATATGTGGAACTTCACACCTTGCGTCGCTTGACTTGGGATGGTGCTCTGAATACCATACAAGATGTCCAATCATATGATGAAGTGAAACAGATTTTGATGTGTATGAATGCACCAAATTGCGATCAAGATACGCTCCAATGCCAGCTCCAGTCCATCGCTCCTTTCGAAACCGAAGATCCGTCAGCTTTTTTGAATCGAATCAGTACCTACGTACATCTACTGTACTATGACAGAAGCGCTCAGTATCGCCATAGAAAAGTTATCACAACTTTTCTTTGGAAAATGCCAGAAATTTACAGACTCTCGATTGATGCGAGTACTCTAGAAACGATCACTGACATAGCTATAGCTCTCGCGTCAACTTTGAGAGTAGAATAACCTATACTGGTTAACAAACTCGAAAATCCATCGGAAGAGCAACCATCACAGTCGCATTTCAGAGATGATTCGAAACCTCGTTTCAGGGATAACTCTCAATCCCAGAACAGAGATGACTCTAGACAGCAAAATACTGGCCGGTTTCAAGAAAATTCGACTCTAATGAAGACAAAAGACTTCGAGAAAAGCGTGAAACGAGTCTTAGGAAAGTTCGGAATCCAAGAAAATATGCAAAATGCTTATAATTTCCAAAATCAAAGGTCGCAATTCGATCGCGGAACCAGTCCAAATTTCCGGATTAGAGAAAACATTCCTATATTGGATTTCTCTCAAAATCGTAATTCCCAAAGAAGTCAGTCACGTGAACGACCGGTGAAATATTGCACCTATCATGATCAGTGTAAACACGACAGCTCGGAATGCTATCAGTTGAAACCACAGGCTTTCCAGCCTTGGCAACAGCAACCAAATCAGCAATGGCAAAATAATCATAATTGGCGTCCTCGTCTTCAACAAAATATGCGTAACTACACACTCAATCAGAATCAAAATTTTGAACGAAATAACCAATTTTTAATCGCAATAATCGAAACTATCAGAGAGATGTGGCAAATATTTCTCTCTGTGATTCCAAATCCGGACAAGAAAAGATAATCGAGAAGCATTATTACTAATCGATGAATAACTCACAGTCTATACAGACTCAGCTAACTTCTCTGAAATCTTTGCAACAAGTTTTGCCATCAGAAACCAAAAGGGTGTTTAACTCACCTAAATCTTTTGTCCAGATGAAGCCGACAACTAGTACAGCTAATATTGTTGGGCACCCTGTTGATGTCAATTCGCGTGGGGAAATCACCATGCAAATCGAAGAAATGGATGACCAGCAGCGCAGACATTTGCATAGAAGTGGAGCACCAATGAAAGACCAAAAATGATGGTGAAAATTATTGTTCACTATAATCATTATTTTTATAATATTCTTGTTATTGCTGGCATCCATAAATATAATTCCCAGCACTACGACTTGTTTTTACATATTATTCACTGTGGTATACCCACATTCTTTTTACATATTTCGTCGGAAGTATTGTTTAATACATTTGTTTATTTATTTAAATTATTCGTATCGGCGAAAGTGGAGGGCCAGAGGCCCAGGTGCCAGCTTGCACCCAGCAAGCCTTGGGAAACCCTTTAAGGGTTATACTCAAGTAAGTTTATCCCTGAGGGGATTCCTTGTCTCAGGTAGGAGACTGCGGAGCTCCTTGGTGAGGCCCCGCATTTAGAGTAAAGTTTATCTTTGTTGTTGTAGGTCGGGGATAATCGGACTGTTGCACTATCACCGAGGCTTAGCCAAGGGATTAGTTCTAACAGATCAGATCAGACCCAAAGCCTCCATCTTTTCTTACGCCTCTTAAGAAAAGACCTGCACAACAATATGCTTTAACTGACAGAAACGTCTAAAGCTACAAATTTTTTCGTCGCTCCCAGAATCACAGATTTCACAATCGAAAAACCTACTGAACCATGGATCGGGAGATCTAGTGTGTGTCAAATCGAAGAATGTTCGCAAAAAGACATCAAACTTCTGAGCTTATACGCTCCTACTCGAGCTTTTCATCTCGATGCCGAAATTGGAAAAACCAAAACAAAAGCTTTGATCGATACTGGTGCTCAATGTTCAGTCATTTCCTCTTGTCTAGCTCAACGCTCTTTGGGGATTGACTATGATACGTTAGAAACATCTGCGCAGATAAAAATAGCAGACGGTGCTATCGTCAATGCCCGAGGTCGGATAATCTTCAAAATCAATTCATCCTTCAGAAGGCATCTAGTATGATGCTGGATTCTACCTATGGCAGGAGAGCAATGCCTCCTAGGAACTGATTTCCTAGTACATCCAAGCATTCGAGCTGTAATAAACTTCGGCGAAAATTTCATCAGAATCCGAGATGTTCAACAAGAACTAAACCTAGTTTTGAAACTGATTGAAAAAGGGCCCTACGATGAAGTATTTTCAAATACTTCTACGGGACAAAGTCAAACACAAATCGTGAAAATCGACAGATCGCTACTGATTTTGAGTATCTTGTCATGCTACGTAGAACTGAATTGTCAAACCTGGGTTAACAGTAAAATCTTCCCTTTCAAAAGCGTCATAGTTCAACCCGTGAACTTGGGAAAAGAAAACTGCGAATACCCGATCAAACTGGCGATAATCAACATAACCGAAGGCAAATGTCTACTATTATTCGTCAATAATAGTGCAAACAGTATTCATCTGCAACCTAACCAGCTCATCGCTGAGGTTTAATTCTGACTCGAAGAATTGAAAATGACCGTCGCGTCACTAAGCGATCATGAAGATGATTATGAACCAGCCACGTTGGTTAAAGATCAGTCCACTATATTGGAAGGAGAAAAACTTCGAATCGCTCTTGAAAAAATGACTGAAAATTCGAATATTGATGATGAAGATTGAAAAATCGCTATCGAAGTCTTCAAGCTATATCGCGATGTTTTCAGTCTCCCTGGAGATCAGCCTACTCTCACTCACGAGTTAATGGTCTCTATAGACACCGGTGATGCAAAACCAGTCGCAAAACACTACTATCATGCGCCAATTGAACAAAGACCAATGGTTCACTAGAAAATTCAAGAAATGCTAGAAAAAGGCCTAATGGAACCTTCACAATCACCGTGGGCTGCGCCTATGTTTCTGGTAACCAAAAAAGATGGAAGTTGGCGACCCGTTGTTGACTATAGAAGTATAAATGAAGTTACTCCAAGTGATAAGTTTCCAATTCCCAGAATCGATGACTATCTAGATGCTTTAGGTAATGCGCGGTTTTTCTCAACTCTAGACTTGAAAGCACGGTATTGGCAGATCCCTTTAGACATCCCTTTGCGCGATAAAACTACTTTCGTTAGTCAAGAAGGCTTATTTTGATTCAAAGTTCTACCGTTTGGTTTGAAAAATGCTCCCGCTGAATTTAAAAGACTAATGGAACAGATCCTGCATCCATATATCTGGAAAATCTGTTTGGTCTATATTGACGATATCATAGTTTTTTGGCGAATGTATAACGATCATCTAAATCATATCCAACTGATCTTTGAAGCTCTTTGCAAGGCGAATCTAATGTTAAGACCTGATAAATGCGATTTTGTACCGAAACAAGTAAAATTTCTTGGTCACTTGCTGAGCAAAAACAGAATCTCGCCTGATCCCAAAAAGGTCTCCGCGATCGTAAACTATGAAATGCCAAAAACTGTAAAAGATCTTCAAAGTTTTTTGGGCCTAGTCCAATGGTGTAGACGATTCATACCCAATCTTGCCACTCTTTTGCGACCGCTTTATCAACTACTAAGAAAAAAGGTGAAATATGAGATAAGCAAAGAACATTGTATGGCTTTTAAGGAGATTAAAAGATCTCTAACCTCGACTCCTTTTTTGCAACATCCTGTCTATAACAATGAAAAATCGAAATTCATCATTCAAACTGATGCTAGCAAAACTGCTATCGGTGCAATTTTGTATCAAGAAAATGAAAATGATCAATCCGTCATCACCTACAACAGTAGAGTTCTTTCTGACGTAGAAACCGGCTACAGCACAACTGAGCGCGAATGTCTTGCAATTGTAGAAGCATTCCGATGGTACAGACGCTATGTCTATGGTCAAAAAGTAATGGTCAGAACTGATCATAAGCCCTTGCAATGGATCAAAGAACAGAAACATCGAAATTCACGACTCTAGAACTCGGCAATAAAGCTTCAAGACTACGACTATCGAGTTGAATATGTAAAAGGTAAAGAAAATGCTTGCGCTGATTTTTTGTCATGAAACAAGCCTCGTGCTGAAGTGAAGTCAATGACCAGCCAAGAAGTAACAGACAAAATATTCAGACCGACATTTCCCCAACAGAAAAAGACTGTCGCAGCAGCCATAACAAGGTCTATGACGCAAAAAAAAGAAAGAAGTAAACTCTTGTCTCAGAATAAAAGCCCAGGTTCGAAGAAGACTTCCAACAGCCTGAGAAACAGCTAGTAACCATAGAATCACCAGATAAAATCAGAGAAGCTCAAAGAAAAGATCCGTACATCGCAAA
Source organism: Romanomermis culicivorax (assembly GCA_963922205.1). NCBI lineage: Eukaryota > Metazoa > Nematoda > Enoplea > Mermithida > Mermithidae > Romanomermis > Romanomermis culicivorax. The sequence continues at coordinate 649,818 of CAWUHX010000007.1, read as the reverse complement.
AGTAGTAAAAATTTTGAACAAAAACAAATGTCCACAATCTCATCTGGTTTTCATACCGAAAACGAAATAGTATACCGAACGTCAAAACAAGCTAATACACTTCCGCAATAGTGGTTCCAACTACTTTGATTGAAAGCATTTTGTATCAATTCCATGGTGCAAAGATTTTAAGCCAACAAGGCCATAGACGCACTACAGCAATGATCTGTCAGCATTTCTGGTGGCCCAAAATAGAAAAGAATCGATAATAAAGTTGATCAAAACGTGCACAACATGTCAACAAACAACTTCACAGTTGCCGAAACCACCTCCGTTGCTGCCGATACAACCAAAATATCCATTTGAAATCATCGCGACCGACATAGTAAACATTTCCCCTCTCAGTGAGAAAAGATTATACGTCATAGTATTTCAAGACTATTTCACTAAATGGGTAAGCGCTCATTTGATTCTGGATCAAAAAGCAGCCACTATAGTCGAAAGTTCCATAAATAACGTAATTTTGGTTCATGGTAGCCCGAAACATTTATTATCAGATCAGGGTTCAGGTTTTACTTCAAACTTAATGAAAGACATGATGAAACTACTAAAAGTTCAAAAATCAACACCACTGCGTATCAGCCACAATGTAATGGAATGGTCCAAAGATTCAATCAAATGTTGATTTCGCAGCTCAAAAAATTCACCACTGAAGATCCTGACAACTGGGAACCATATTTACCTTTCGCGACATTTGCCTATAATGCTGTTCCTCACACAGCTACTCACTTTTCTCCGTTCCAACTTTTGCGAGGGTATGAACCCAGAATCCCTATTGATTTTGACTGCACTAAAAGTCCAATGTTACTGCTAAACTACGACGCGTATCAGTATATCTCCACGCGAGCGCAACTAATGTTATTTAACGAAGTTTCGGAAAACTTAAAAAATGCATCCAAATTGCATAAGCGATATTTCGATAAGAAAGCGAAAGAGCAGAAATACAATCTAAACAATCTAATACTGTTGATTAACAACAAAAAAGGGACTAACATCGACAAAGACTATATCAGACCCTTTGTAGTGGTCCAAAACTCCGAAATTTCGAAAAACGTCATAACGATCGATAGTTTAGATTGTCCCGGACAATCTCAGAAAGTCTCACTTTCTTGCGTAAAGCCGTACATGCCTCGAACCGCATTCGAAATTTTTAACGCGCAAGTCAGTGGTCCTCCACAACTGACTAGTCAGGCGCTACTGCATTGAGATCGAATTTTGTATTGTTCGTAAAATATTTATTTTCTACTTCCAAATCAATTTGTTCTCTATATATTCCATTTTCCGTTTCGTCTTCACCATTTTAATTGTTTTGAACTAACCTATAACAGTCTTTCACAGACTAAAGGTAGTGTATGGCCGATTTGCGAGCTGCGATAAAAACTCCATTTCGAAACATGCTTCCCCGTAATCTACCAGGCCGCAAAGAAACCACGACATCATTAAAATTTCAAATTTTTCTACGTGTCATCTGTATCGCCGAGATTTCTTCTACAGTTTGGTATTGATCCGCTCAATACCTTTCAGATTTCGAGTTTTAAAGACTTCGCGTGAAGCTTTATATACGTTTCTCTACTAAATTTAAAGCTTGCATCTGCTGCAAACTTTCCGATCTGACGCCTCCGTATCTAAAGATTCAGTTCTGAAACACTGATGCCTCCGCAGCTAAAGACTCCAGTCATCAGAATAAAGACTCCAGTCATCAGAGTAAAGACTCCGGTCATCAAAATAAAGACTCTGGTCCTTCCGCTCGAAATCCAGCCTTGGTGATACATTCCGTAGAAAAAATTTTGTTCCATATACGAGAAAGTGCCGCCGTTGTTTCAAAGTATCTGATCGCTGCCGAAGTTGAATGAAAAGATCCACCAAAAAAAGAAAGATCCTCTGCATCTAAAGAAAAAACCACTCATTCCCGAAGAGAGAAAATTCGAATCACTTGAGGTGATTTGCATCAAAGGGGGAGGAGTGTAATGGGGCGCCAATTGACTACAGTAACCTCATCAGCTTTTCAAAGTGATTCGCAAGAATGCATCATTTCAGAGCTCAAAGTTGTCCAAAGGTTCACAACATCAAAGATTACACTCGCAGCAAGTTTGTGATAAAGTCAGTGGTTGTTTCATTTGTCTTAGTGAGCAGTCCGTTTTGTGAGAGGCTCTGAGCATCACTAGTAAATCGAAAACCCAGTGTGTGTTCTAGGTTGAGTCAAACTATTTGGAAAATAGTTTGAGTAATTGGGTGAAACTCCAAATCCGTTAAGATAGTACGGCCTGAGTTTCAGCATCCAAAAACCTTTGACGACCTGAGCGAAGATCCCTGGATAAATTGACACAGCGCTCTCTACGAGCCAGTCAATCTCCTGCGTACGATTATCATTGCGTTAATTTCGTCTAACACTCCGAGTGTTCCGTTTCTAGCGTTCCGCACGCTCTTCTAGGTCCCATATGTCTCTTATTAAAACGCGCGATAAATCGTCAAGCTACACAGCTTAATTTTCGTCTCTTATTTTTTCACGCACGACAAATGGGGGGGGGCGAAGTGCTATGGGAACCGCCCCCCCCCCCCCCAAAAAATCGTCGACTATATGGCTAGCCATTGGGCGACCTCCCTCCCAGGATTTTGGAAAAATTCTGTATTGGCTTGGCACGATTTTTATGCAAATTAGTGCGGCGAAGGTATCTTTAGTTATGTTTTTATCAAACTTTCGGCACATACCTGTAATTAGGGGGAGACCCCCACTCCCCCAAATTGGCCAAACATATACCCAACCCTTCCCCCAGTTTGGAAAAAATTTTGACATTTTTCGACCCCCTCCCCCAAAATTTCGGATTTACCCCCCCCCCCCCCAGCTGGTCGGACCTCTTACAGGTATGTTTCGGCATAAAACTTTTTAAATGTCTTCAGTATGTTTTCAGTCTGGAAAAAATTTTTTGTGCCATTTTTTTGGCTCTTTGTGCCAATTGGCACAAATGTCCGTGCACAAAAAAAAACGCTGGTTCCCGGTCTTCAGCCTAATTGCTGTATATGAGTTGTTTGTTAGTTTTGAGCATGGATATCTGTGACCAGTTAGTAGACATTAATTTTTCCTTTAAAATTTTCCTTAGGCTTAGGCTTAGGGTACAGCAGCTGCGCTGTTGAGGCTCTTCCAAATGAAGTTAATAGTTAAAATAGTATCAAGGGTCTTGAAGGAATATAGTGTTTATACTTTCTGGTGAAGTTGTTTTTTTACAAGGAACAATGACCAGCACGGGTAGATGCGTCACTTCCTGTTTAGCAATAACTTATTTTTCTGCAGTTTGCACCACCATACATTTTGGTAAAAAGTTGGTGTACAAGTTTGGCTACACTTCTGAATGACACCGTACACAATGCATAGTTAAATCAAAAGGTAGTCATGCCAGGCAGAAAAAACTTGCTCGAGAAATCGAACACTTCATTTCTATGCAATTAAGTACAGACTCATTCACTCTAAATTACAGACATGAACCATGAAAAAACCATCGGCCGATGCATCGGTCGATTACCATCAAGCATACATATAATCGGGGGGAAGTGCTATGGGAACCCCTCCCCCAGAAATCGTCGACCATATGGCTAGCCATTGGGCGACCGCCCCCACAGGATTTTCCAATCCAATGGCTAGCCATATGGTAGCTGTAGGGATCCCCATACTTTACGTAGGAAAAATACTGAAAATGTTAATTTTTTTTAGAAATGTCAATTTTTGAACGAAAAATGGTAAAAAACGTGAATTTTCTTGGTGCTTTGGATACATTTTTTCGGTCTTTTTAGAGAAAAATTACTATTTTTTGAACTATTTTTCGTACTTTTTTCCGTAAAAAAATCGCATTTTTTTTTCTTGAGAGACCTCTCCCTACAAAATATTTGGAATTACTGACCCCCGGCCCCAAAAAAGTCGCCCAACCCCCCCCCCCCGCCCCAGACCTCGGGGCTCCGTTACATGTATGCCATCAAGTACCAACAATGTAAATTTTTCCGTTTGGATCAAATACCAAAAATAGAATTTTAGTTTTCGATCTCAATTTCACTGAATATACAGAGAAAGTTCCAAATTTCTGTCATTCATCAGTCATTGACAACCTATAAGTTTGTAAATATACTATTCGACGAAAATTTGCGCGCGTTTGGGCCGAATAAGAGTAGTGAATATTGTATATCGCGCCGAGAAAATTTTTCGTTTTCAGCCCCTAAAATGCCTAAAAATAAGGGAAATTTCGCCCTTGACCGGTCAGAAAATTTTTGTAATAACAATAACTGTGCGAAGCGCTGGGAAATTCGAAATTTTGAAGTCTTTAACGAAGTAGAATGCATCTTTTTGATCTCGACGTTCGAATCTGGTCCATAGCGAAAATTCGCTAAGAAATTACTTTGATCCTTCGTGCAAGTGCGGTGGGGAATCAGTAGAATTCCTTTTCCTAATATCTTTGCAGCAGTAAATAATGTAGACTGCGCAAATTATGGCTCGTTTGAATTTACGTTTTAAATTCCAATCCAACACTAACCGTTACCAACCTTTAGTATAAAGAGCTCTTTTTATTGTACCCGTTTCAGTAGCTCGAAATAAAACTTTACTCCGTTTCGTCATCGATGGAATTCGATCCAGGATTAGCCGAATATCCATGTACGAATTGTACCGAGCGATTGGGCTCTGTCCACATCGAATGCGCCGTTTGCGAGGATATTCGTTTGTGCTTAGAATGCTTTAGCTGTGGAGCAGAGTTCAGTAGACACGAAAGAACTCATGATTACAGAGTTAAGGTACACGAGCTTTTAATTTTGTCTTGAAACATTGTCATCAACTTCTCATGTCAATTTTAAGAACACGCGCGGTAAAATCATATTCCACGATGAAAGTTGTGAAAAAGATCTGTTGTATTCGTCCGACGAAATGGCTTTGCTGGAGGCTGTCGAAAGATTTAATCTGGGGAACTGGTAAGATTGTACGTTCGAATAACTTTGCGGTCTGAACATCGTATTTTATGAGATCATTAATTTTAAAAAATCCGTTTTATGTAGGGACGACGTTGCCGCTCATGTCGCAAATTCAATGTGGAGTCCAAAGGACTTAAGAGATCATTATGACAGATATTATCTGCATGGAAAAATTGCCAAGGCTACCAAACTGAATTTGAAGCCACCATTGATCAAAGATCATTGTAGTAACGGTGAGCTATCTTGGAAAGTTTGTTTTGCTTTACTGACCTTCGTAGCTTTCGAAAGAATGAAGAATGCAGTTTGCCGCCGTCGATAGATAAGGCATCTGGCATAAAAACAGCAAACTTCAGTCAGACTGCTTAAATATTGGCTGACTACAATCAAAAATACTAAACGTCGTTTTTTAGCAATTAAAGAAATTGACAAAAATCAACATGTTTTATAACAGAAACAAGTAAAATAGATTCGATCATAAGAATCATTTAACAGCCAAAAACTACATGAGAACTGTTTCTATGTGTCCTTCTTTCTGTTTCACTACTAATTTTAATCGTTTCTTCAATGGAAGAATGGATTTTTCTTTGATTTTGTTTTTTACCAATTTCAAAACAAAAGCTCTTGATTTAGTCGAAATTTTTTTCATATTAAAACAAGAAACTAATGACTTTAATAACAAATCTAGTTGAATTTTGATGTATTCTTGTGTGTAAACAACTTGAAAAAACTTTTTCACAATACGACAACTCTTACTTTGATTTCACACTTTTACTTCTTGAAAAAGGACCACTTATACGAAACTTCTGTTTATGTGAATACCATAATGCCTAGAGCATAAATTTTAGCCCTTACAACTAAGACAAATAGGAGATTCTAATGCAGCAATCCGCATTACAAAAGCTTCATCCATTTGAAAGTTATGAAAGTCAGCACCTGTCGCTTTTTTTGACTCACCCTGTATTTCCAAGTTTGGCAATTGCTCTTCATCATACATATAACAGTTCCAGGTCGCTAGAGAGTGTCAGCGGTTGTTTTAGGGAAGAATGTTTGAAGGGGAGAATAGGGAAAGCGGTCAGAATTTGTTAGTTTGTTTTCAAAAATAGCTAGCAATTTCTCGAAAATGAAGTTCCAAGCAGCTCCAAGGAAAGGCTCGTGACGCAAAGCTCAGAAAAATGATACATTTTTCACACTATTTCGGTAAAAATTAGCCAAGGAGATTCTAGTCTAATACATACGTGTAAGGAACTCCGAAGTCTTGATAATCAAGCGATTTTTTTGGAACAGTTTTAGAGGGGGTCCCTGGAGAAAAAAATTTCGGTCAATGTTTCATCAGAGATGTCCGAAAAATGGTTGAAAAGATATTTGTCTCAAAAAAACCCTTAAAAATGTATTTATTCGTGGAGCACCAAGAAAACTCTTATTTTTAATCTTTTTTTCCATTTAAAAATGATTATTTTTCATCAAAAGTGCTCAAAAAAAGGTCAGCAAGTGCTCAAAAAATGTTTTTTTCAGCCGAAAAATCGACCAAACACGCCCCTGATCAATGAATTTTTGCTTTAAAAGTAACTGATACTGAGCATTATTTCGGCGCCAAGCGCTGACCCATTTTGTCTCCAAATAAGTCATTTTCGACCAGAAAATTGGTATTTTTCGTCGATTTCCGGCCAGCCGGAAAGGGTAGCTGTCGACAACATAAAGTTGAGGGAGGGAGTCATGGACAACTGCATATACGGTTGAAAATTTTTTTGGGACTCTTTTCCCTCAATCCCCCCATTTTCAGGTATGCTCCATGCCCTCAGGTACACCAAGATTCATTAAAATTTTAAATCGTTTTAGACATTAACGACACGTGTAATAAAGACATTATCAGTAAAGTTAACGCCGATGATTTAACAATGATCGCTTACATGCCCAACAGAGACGATTTTGAAAAAGTAAAGTTTTTTCAAACAAATGTTGTATCTGTTGTTAATTTGTATGCAACCAACGTTAAGGAGTATAATAACGAAGCTGAAAGCGTTCTAGCCAACTTAGGCATTATTCCTGATGACGATGACGAAATCGACAGAAGTAAAATAGTTATTATTATATTGTGTATTAGCATATGTACACGGATTTTTTGGGGGAAGGAAATTTTTAAATATTTTTTCCCTGTTTCTACAACAATATTTAGCTGATGAAATCTGCTGGAGGCTTCGGACGCATCTTACTGAGCTATATGAAGGGGATCTACAAGTAAAAAATCTAGCAAGAAAAATGTCTTTTGAATTTGTCATTTTTGTAAAATTAAAACCAGACAGGTCGGAAGTTTGGGTAAGGGAAGATGCCACATGGTAAGGGTAGTACTCACTCCAATGCCACGCCGTGACCCTTTTTTACAAATTACAGATCACTTATTCACCAATAACTTGCCTAATTTTACATGTTTACTTCATAAAATGCACCAACATTGTTTTTTCACGTTGAATCCCCAACATTTTTCTTCTTTTCTAAAGATTTCCAAAAGATGCTACAATGTGGGGAATGCCCAATCCAAAGAATTACAAAAATCTCCGGCGCAAAACTTTTTCGGTGTTTTTTAATTTTACAGCCTGGAGAACCGTTTTCTGACCATGTAATCTCCACAAAATGTCTATCTACTTTGTACAAACATACCAAAAATTCCTTGTGCACAGCCAAAAAATGTTTTTACCGTACAAAAAAAGTGTAGTGCTGTACAGCTGTCAATTTTTATAATTTCATGCATCTAAATCACCTTTGCAGTAGCTGACACCGTGAACGTATTTTTCCTAACTGATCACGCCCTTTCAAAAAAATAACCAATAGCAATCCTCCAATGTGCGCACCCACTCATTTCCTTGAAATTGGCTTACCATCACATTTCCGACATTTTTGTGTACCTGTCAGTCATTTTACTCCCATTTCACTCGACTAATTTTCAAATCTAAGACTGGGGTAATACCTCCCAACCCCACTATGGGGTGGTCTGCTTAAAACAGTGTTTTTTTGTCAAAAGTTATTCACGATGTTACTCACAACGTTCACTTTTATTTTAACAGAACCCGTCTTGTTTTTTCAGAAAACAAAGCCCATCACACTTTCTAAATAAATTATCTTCATTTCTGCTCGATGAATAGGTAGGATGGCCAATTAGTTGACTTATTGGCTTAGCTTACCAATTTTGTTAAAAGGCGTTTTAAAGTAGAAAGCTACCTTTCTGATGTAGCGGTTACTGGCAACGTAACAAGGATTTTCCTTTTGCTGCTACAGGCACAAAAAGTGTTGTAATCGATTTCATTACAAATTTTTTCGGAATATGATTTACGAATATAGAAAAAAATATGAAGTTATAGAATCACCTGAAATAAATTAAAAACTTCCTCATTAATGATTAGCACTACAGTTACATTAATGCAATCAATTCACAATCCAAAGTAATAGAGCGCATTATTTTAAAAAAAATTCTAACCTTTCGGGTTGGCATACCCCCGTTCTTTAACTACGGGCCTGTGTACATGTAACGAAGCTCCGACGTCTGCTTGGTTGATAAAGCGACTATTTGTAAGTGGTGTCGTCAATTGTCCAATATTTTAGGAAAAGGTCATTCGATGAAAAAATCTCGATTTTTCGCTCCGGAAGTTCGAAAATAGTTCAAAGCATACATGCACATAGAGGCTAGGGGGAAAACCCTCCTACCTGAGAGCCTGGATAGACCTGGCCCGAAAAAATTGTCAAACAGCCCTTCAACTTTTTCGAAGATATGTATATCTTGTAAAAAACACATTTAGGTATATCTTGTATAAAAAAACATGCTTGTGAAACTTCTTTTAATTGTTTGGTCCCCCATCCCACTCGATCCCACTCCTCTCCATGAAAAGTCAGAGGATCTTTTTGTTCAAAAACGACTTTTTTCTACTAAAAATGCACATTTTTTAGTTTTTCGACCTAAAGATGGGGATTTCTATCAGGGTTTTTCCTTACCGGTCGATCCGTACCATACGGAATTCTAGTGAAAAATTTTCGTACTATCCTACTCATTTCCGTACAACTAATTTTTCTCTTGCTTCATATCTTGTAAGTAATGTTTATAACATTAGTTGAAAGTATACGTCGTAAAAGCACGAACATGGTTGCTCATACTAAGATTGATAGATTCACTTTACTTTTATCATAAAAACTATTTAGCGCTAATTTTCTTGAATTTCATTCAAATCGCGTCAGTTCTAAACTTTTGCAACTAGATTTCATGAGTTTTGGAGGAAAATAATGAAAAGTCGGGCAAGATTATCGATTAATTTTTCATTTGAAGGCTTCCAAAATGTCGGAAATTCTTCTGCAACCATTGGTGACCGATCGTATAAAAAGGTCGCAAAAAATTCGGCGGCAGACATTCCATCTTTTAATCGAAGATCGTAAATGTCGGCGCGTAGCGCCGACGAATTCTATCAATTTCGATATTCTAGAATTCAGGAAACTTTTTCAACATTTATTTAATACAAAAATTAGGCACGCACACGGTAGTTTGAATTCCTCAGACAGAAAAAAACATCTGTCATTTTTCTGCGCTGATGATGCTTGAATCATATTCCAAAGGGGAAGTTATGTTCACAAAACAGTAAAATATTCAAACACAGCAAGAAGATTTTCAGAAAATAATCAAAAAAAATCTTGATTTTCAATTATGCCAAGAAACAAACAACACAAGATCGAACATTCATCTATGATGTATATATATTTAAAAGTTATAAGCAGCAGATAGGACAACATTTTTCAACCATGACTTAGAAATAACATGCAGAATTACAAATTATCCAAATTTTGCAGATTTCAGAAAAAAAGATTTTCAGAATTTTTTGTTTTAAATCTCTTGAAAATGAATTTCGGACAGGAAATCCTATAACTTAATCAAGAGGGTCGTCAGGCTTTACGTTGTACCGTACAGAAAACTCAGTAAAATTTTTCCGTACCAGCCCAAAAAAGTCCGTCTGGTGTGGAAAAAACCCTGGTTTCTATGCCTGTCTACATTTCCGATGATTTCTAAGGGTTCCTACGGCGCTTCTCCCAATTTCATTTATGATTGGTTAGCCTGAATTATCAGAATGCTTTTGACATGCTCCTATTGTTACAAACAATAGAATTGAAATTGAGTCTAATGCATAATTGGGAAAAAGATTTTCCATGCACTGTACAGACCTTATTGGAACTGCGTAAAAATTTGGACGTTTCTTGCACTGAGCGGCAGCTTTTTCTGAATATATTGTTGATATTTTTCGTGTTTCTACCGTGGGAACCGATAAAAAGTGCAGTATTTGACGTTAGAGAAAGTTAAAACGCCAAATAATAACCGAATTTATATTTTTCTACCACAGTCACAGCTGTTTTAGTCAAAACTTGACTTGTTTTCACTGTGTGTCACGTACATCTTAATTCTCAATCTTGGTAATTTTTACGTTTTCAAAATTATTCGTGGATCATGACACTAAAAAATCTTGAAATTCCGCATTATTTTTCAATAATTTCACGTAGTCAGAAAAGCTGTTTCACGCGATTTTTCTGGGAACCAACAATTTACCGCAGTTTTGTGCATTTTTACTATATTTCAACTGTGGAATGAAAAAAATTCGGATGTTGAATTTTTTCCTGATTTTCGCCCTGCAGAAAATACCTGATGTTGAGTCTGGAGTACAAAATTTTTTCTTCATCTCTATATGGTTTTAGGCGTAAAAGCCGCACATATTGATGCATATATACGCCAATTAGTTGAAAGGAAAAGAAGGCACGATATAATCCACGACTACGATCTTATTACGCAATTCTTCAAACTGGAGAAGCCCCAGCCTTACAGCTCTGCAAGATATACCGTACAGGCTAATATAAAACGAAAAAGAGAAAGGTGCTAACATGCCTGTAGGCAGGTAAGGTTGGGGGGTCATGGTCCCCCAACATGTTTCAAGCGTTAAAAAAGCAAATTTTGAAGAAGCAAATTTCAAGTGTAAATAAGTGAAAAAAGGTTTGGTTTTTTCTTCAAGAAAGAGTCAAGTCAGAAATGCCAATTTCACAGTAAATTGAGTGAAAAAATGTGTGGCCCCTACGAAAAAAATTCCTGGCTACAGGCTTGGGTACTAACCATGTATTGTGTTCGCTTTGAAAAGATGTGCTTTACATGACAATTCAAATGCTTAGCTGCGAATCCATCATTATATATTACGATATTCTATTCTAGCGTGAAAAAACTTTCTAGTCTGCTACGAGAAAAAAATGATTTTTTTGGACCGAAATTAAGAATCTTTCTCGAAAGCTCGAAAAAAATCAAAATGTATATTGTATTTTTTAGTGGGAGTCTTGAATATGTGTAAGTAAGTACATTAGGAATAGGTCGCCTATCGAACCATAACTTGCACATTCGTTCAAAAAGTACTTATCGGAAGTTAGATAAATAAGATCAAAAATTGTGTATAGTTGTCAATAACTGAAAAATATTTTGTTATTTTGTAGTACAACAAATGTGCGCATGATGCTAAATCACAAAAGAGTCGATAACGCTGTGTTAGTTGAGTTCATGGCCGTGAGCAAGGGGGGGGGCGGGGGGCGGCCGCCCCCCCCCCCCCATTGAGGCAGTAACTCTAAACCGAAAACATGCGTTTTGGTGGACTTTAAAAGGTCAAAATCTCAAAATTTTCCGGCGCTTGGCGCCGGTCATGGGTATAATTATAACTATATTCTATCAGGCGCGGCCGTTAGCATATCTACTTCAACTTACTAATTAATGATCAACAGTTTCTATCAATCAAGTTAGCTCGTTTCATTTTCTAATCGTTTACAGTCAATTATGTCGCCGAAAATAGAGATTTTTCATCAAGTCTCTCAATTTTTTCTCTCGATGATTGGAATTTTTTTAACGTTTGCAATCTGAACTTTTGCGTTTATTGAAGGTGGAAATTGAAGACATTACTCTACAACGCGATTTCAAAACATTTGTTCACGAATTATCTGATGGAGAGATTTATTTTTCAGCGTTTTAGAATACAAAAACCCGAAAATTTTTCCGGCGCTACGCGCCTGAATGGGAGGCAAATTACGCTTCATCAGTCTGATTTTAATTTATTTCCCAACGTTATGAAAGTTCATTTTCCAGCGTTTTAGAAAGTGAAAATCAAAAAATTTTTCCGGCGCTCGGCGCCGGACCATTCTATAGAACACCAATATATTCTTCATGAGCTCATTTTGACTAACATAACCAGAATTTTCTCAATTTTTTTCCTCATTTTTTCAGGTTTCTGACTACAAATACAACAAAATGCTTGGGTATGCTCCTAAAATGCATGAAAAAGGATCCGTAGCCACATTATAAGCGTTTTTAAAAATGTGGAAAATTTTTGGAAAATGAGGAAAAAAATTTTGGGTCCGGTTCTCATGTGGAAAAAATCTTAGAGGAAAAAAAACGGTGAAGCACACAGTATATCCGCGTAAGATCAACATTTTCTGGGGCTATTCAGTGAAAAAATCTAGTCCGCCCCCCCATGAAAAAATCCTGCGCACGGCCCTGGTTGAGTTTAAAGAAAAAATTTTGCGAAATGAGTTGGAATTTCTGATGTAAACACCGAGAGATGAATTTTAGTGCTTGTCGAAATAACGCATTACCACACATCAAATTTGAACTCTTATTTACTGGAGATGATTTATCTATATTTGCATAACTATAGCTATCAGGACAAATATTAGATGCGTTGTCGTTTTTTTGTCAATTTCAATAATCGGTTGTCGTCTTCAGTAAAAAACCATCTGAGACCGGAACATTTCAGCCTAACATAGTCGTTAGAATTCGTCGTTTTTAGGGAACTACGGGAAGGTTTGAAAAAATTTTCTCAACTGTTACCAGCCGAAGAATTTAGTGATTTGATTGATTCGATTGTTAGTAAGTTTCTTTGGAAAAATTTTTAAAGAGGATGAATTCCTGGCAGCGAATTGAACTTTTAGGAGAAAAGTTCTTGAAAGATCGTATCGAGCAACTTCAAGATATGCAGAAGAAAGGCGTTACTACTCTCGGAAGTGAGTTGATGTGGTCTAAAACTTGCACTTCCGACTCGATACTTCACTTTTTTCCTTCTATACGAGTCTGCCGTTCTTCCTTAGACGGCCGCAGTGACTTTGATGGGCTAATGGTAACGCTAGAAATTAATCGAAATGTGTCAATTTCACATGAAGAGGTGCAGTAATTGATGCTTAATTTGCTTAGTAGATAGCTGCTATCATATTGCTGTAAGATAAGCTTTACCAGAGCCGGTTGCACGGTAAGAGATCGACGATGTTCTTCTAATTCGACTCACCTATATGTTTTACGCTCACTTAAGCAGCACGGCATCAAATGTCTGTAAGAAGATAATTATGCATTTATTGCATAAGTTTACCCCCCCCCCCCCAAGCAATAGGGATGGGCCGGGTATCCGGATCCGCGGATATCCGCCTAAATTTTAGGATCCGGATCCGCTAAATCAGATTTTTTTGTATCCGATCCGGATCTGCCGAACCAAATTTTTTAAGATCCGGAACCGGATCCGCTGTTGTCAATGATTAAGATCAGGTCATAATCGGATCTTTATTCATTATTATTCACATAAAATTTTGCAGTATTAGAAAACACCAAAAATTTTCCGGCGCTTCGCGCGGGATTAAATAATTCTTTGCAATACTATTTTTCAACAAATAGTGCTTCCTGGAGAAAAAATTTCCAGTAAAGGAAAATATGTTGGTGGTCCTCTTGTACGGAAAAGGCGAATTTTGGTCCATTTCAGAACGTCAAAATCTACTCCAACTTTTTTGCAACTTAAATTTTAAACGTGAAGCCGAGTTTGAATTGAGAAGCATCATGGAACTAATTTTTAGAAATTTCAGGTTTAACTTGAAGTTTTTCAGATTTATGAAAGTTATGAGTATATTTTCTTAATTTCTAAGATGATTATGAAGGACGGGAACTCGAGTTCTAGTAGGAAGAAACCTTGTGCGAAAATACATAAAAGATCATGGTTTTTTCAGTGTACAAAAAAAATTTCTTCGTACAAAGACTTTTTGGCCGATCGTTTTACAGGTACAAAGAGGCTTGTACAAAAAAACACTGCAATGGTAGCAAAATTATACTTGAGAAACAGTAATTTTCCAACAGTACCACTCTTCAAACGATTTTTGGTAGGATCATAAATTTGACCAGCACCACTCAATAGCTGTTCATAGGGGACACTTTTCGCTGGTGCTAATTTAAGTTTACTTTCTGCATGAAGCAATTGTCCAGAGACGTTTGAAATTTAAGTTCATGCTCTAATTTGGTTTTTGAGTAGCTAGGTTCATTTTTTGGCTATCTTTAAAGAAAACACAAAAATCAATTCTTTAACATAACTTTACTTTACTAGTAGAAATTTGTTCCACAATTACTTCTATTTTCATTATCTTCTTTTTATTTAGCCGCAAACTGCTTATATATTGCCATATATTTCCTCTCCGAATGTTTTCTCTGACATCCAGTAGCACAACCTTTTCTGGATAACTGGATTCTGCATTTATTGCACTTTGCCTTTTCTTCATCATCTGGGGACACTGTGAAGTAGTCCCACACTCTGCTAGTGAAAGAAAAACTTAAATCCATAATTTCTGAAAAAAGTTTCCATTTCTATTCATTTCTTTTCTGATGAAACCAATATTAATCTAAACATGAATACAATTTAATGAATGAAAATTATCAATTAGTACATGTGAACTATTTCAATAAACGAACACCTCAATCATTAATAATCTATTAATCTATTGACACCAATGAATATAAATTCATTTAACTCAATTTTAGACAAATTAGACATAGTACATATACTTATTGAAAGATCCGATCCGGATCCGCTCGGATCTGTTCCTCAAGATCCGGATCCGCTGAACCAAATTTTTTTGGATCCGGATCCGCTGAACCAAATTTTCCAAGATCCGGACCCGGATCCGCTGTCGCCAAAAAAGTCGATCCGGCCCATCCCTACCAAGCAATAGCTGCTATAAATTTACCAAAAAATATCGAATACCGTCGCCGAGCATAATTGGAAATCAAAAACAGTTGCAAATAACTTCCAATTGTAAAATCTTCATACACACACTAAGGAGGAAAAATGTTAGGGATGGGATAGATATCCAGATTCAATAACTCGGGTATCTTCCCCCCTTTCTGAATCCAAATCCTACCACTGCAGTTTCCTGGTTGCGGATCTGACGAAAAAAATTGTCTAGATCCGGATCCGATGCTGTCAGGTTCAGATCCAGTCATAATGAGAACTTTATTCACTTGGGGTTGCATTAATTTTTTCAAAATTTCCAAAAGAACAGTAGCGAAATTATACTTGACGAACAGTAATTTTTAACTGTATCTTCCTTTAAACGATTTCTGGTAAGATCGTAAATGTGAACTCCGATTAGTTTTTCTGCAAAAAACAAGTTACATCGTAAGTCTTAATTTTTTAATTGACTTGACTGATGTAATTTTACTTTATGAATGAAAGAATAGTCAAAAGCAGGCTTTATTATGCACAGTGCACCGATTTTTGGTCGCGCAGAAAAATTTCCGAACATTTTTGGCATACAACAGAAATTTTCGATCGAGAAGTCATCGAAGTTTTCGGTGTTTCTACTGAGAGAATCGATAAAAAGCCGTGTTTTCTGGCTTTTTAGCAAGCTAGAATCCAAAATTTTCCAGTGCTACATACCGAATGAGTAATTATAACATAATTTGCATCCTTTACGCCACAGTTCTGGCCGTTAAGTTCACTTGTCTAATTGTGGAATTATTGAATATAAATACCTTACAGTGATTGGCATACTTATTGATTTTCAATCATGGTCATTTTTAACGTTCAACTACTGCAATTGTTGTAATTTTTCAAATTATATTTATTTGAAGCAGGAAAAATTTGTTCAGTGGATAGTTTTTTATTGTTCGTTTCTGCACGATGCAGATGGAGGAGTGCAAAAAAAGCCTGGTCTAAAAACTTTGAGCACTTGGTTTTATTTGCCTCTCAATTTGATAATTATTATAATAATTATTGAAATGAGAAAGAAATATAAATTCATACAACTTGATTTCGAATAACTAAACATACGTAGACGATTATTAACTAACATACATATATATATGCTATATACAGGATCCGGATTCTACCCGCCAGAGGTCCCCAAGGTCGAAAAATTAGGTAGGGGTAAAATCGTAAATTTTAAGGGTAGTACTTAGAATATGCCGTGACCTTTTTTTTTTGCTCCCAGCTTTTTGCGAAGGAGGGGGAGTTTTAGTACTCTAACCACATAGAACTTACAAAAATGAATAATGCCCCTAGTTTATGCTTTTTACAGTCAAAAAACATTTACTATATCAACTCCATTTTCCAGCTCCCAATCATGCAACTTTAATGCACAATTATACGTACAGAATAGTCACACTTTGAAGACTGTTGTGCCAACTGATTCTGCACATTTCAAGAATCGGGCACAACATACGTTTGGAAATATTGTTTCAACCAGCATCTTCAGCAGTATGGGCTTATCCCATCACTGATTAGGCTTGGAACAGTGCTTCCAATTGAAAGTCCTGATGCTGAATGTGGCTTTAGTATTATTAATCCCATTAGACTATGAACTACATGTTTGAAACCAAGTACCACTCGTGATCCACATCAACAGACCTCACATGTCTCAACTCATAGCAGGAAAGTATGCCACAGCTTGGGTAACCATATGCGCACAGAAGACCCAACGCAGAAGCGGGGAAAAGCATGAAGAGGCAGAATTTTAAGAACATCATGTTTTTCTTCCCAAGGGGCAATTTTTTGATTAATCACATAAGTCATTATTTCATCTCCCAATTATAATGTATATCTTAATGTGCTGATATCCTTTCCTAAAAATCACTATATGGCACAGAAGTTGCATACTTTCCCATTATCATTCGCTCAGTAAATGTGTCAAAAAGAGCAGTGAGTAATTCCTCAGAATCACACATTCTGCAATTTCCCTCGAATTAGTATAACCTACTGGGGAGAGGATGAAGTCTACCAAAATTTTTTGCTATAGTGAGCTGTTTTTATGGGGGTAGTAAATGAATTTCCAAATCTAAGACGGGGGTAATACCCATCCCCATACCCTCCCCCCATGGGGTGCTCTGCTACCCGCTCTGATGTTCTGGTGTTGTGCATGTCTTCCTCGCCTTGACCTGACAACAACAAACAATAACCACTAATTAACAGACCCTCACATAGCGGACCTCGTAGACTCTCTTCGGAAAATAAATGCCCACTAGAAGGAACGGTGTAGAAGAATCTCGGGCTGATCTGTCTTCTCCTTGACGTCTGCAAGAGACAATGCTGGGGCCTAAAGCCCTTCGTGTACTCACTCTATGCACGAATGAATATGCAAATAAATATAAGAAAAAATAGTAAGTTTAAGAATGTAGACGGACCACTGAAATGTTTATGCTAATATAAAAACTGCAGCCGGAAGAAACTATATTGTTGGGCGCCGGCATAAAATACCAAAAATATAATCAAAAACAAGAATGATTTCATCATTATTTTTCTTCTTTCTTTGGCGCTCCATTGCTATGCAATTTTGTCTACGCCGCCGGTCGCCCAACATTGATTTGCATGTTGACCTCCCGTTCGCGAAATGGGCAGCAACAGGGTACTCAACACTGGATCCGGATCCGACGATTGTAATTTTGTGTATCCGGATCTGATGGAGAAATTTTTCGGATCATTTAGTCATATCCGTCCTATCTTAGAGAATGCCTAGAGTCTCATTTAATTTCAATAGTTAGTAGAGGTGCAACGGTTAACCGAAACTGATATTTTTTATAAAACATTACTAGTTCTAAACGGTTCCGCCGTTTGTTCTTCTTGGTTTTCGAAATAGACAAAAGCATGAATTTTTCCAAGTTTCAGGTGGTCAAAACGCAAAAAAGTTATGGCATCTGGCATATAATACAATGACAATAACTTGATTTTATCTTCTGATTTAGTTTTGTAGCTGAATAAGTAATGCATTTCTATCAATGCTGCTGTGTTCTGCTTCTTCATTTTGAACAGTTGTCCATTTTTTCTACTAGTAATGACTATGAAAAATTCAACAACTTATTTCAGTATTTTTAGCATATTTAAGGTAAAATAGTGTGAAAACTAGGAAGAACCAATTTTCTACCTTACAATGACATTCATTTTTGGTAAAATCTTTTCTGCAAATTTTCGCCATGTTGCACTGAAAAATTCTTTCAGAAAAGTGTAATAACTAGCAAGGCACATATTTTCAAGAAGCAAAATCTATTTGAAAAATGTATTTTTATTGATTCATTTCATCTCAATTCTTTTTTACTCTCAAAATTCTGTAAGTATGTGACAGACACTGAAGAAAAATGTAAGATTTTTGTACTAAATTAGCCAACCTTGCATTCCTTTTTACCAACACATACTAACTACTGAATTTTCAGCAGCTGATCATTATCGCTGAAGAGACCTCGAAGATTTTAGGCTTAAAAGTTGATGGTAAGGAAGCTTAAAAGTTGATGGTAAGATGGTGTCTCATTTTGAAAAAATGTTCATCATATAAGGCAGCAATTTATGACTGGGAATTTTTCTCAAAATAATGCCTAAATTCGGCAGAATATTGAAATACTAATTAAAAAATCAATCAATGTTCAAACTATGAACATTTTATATGGTACTGTAAATACGACTATTATTTGCAGTGTTTTGATGTAGAATATCCATTCTGTTCCTAATTTTTGAAACCGGAACCGGCATTCCACAAAATCTGGAACCGAAACAGAACCCATATTACAAAAAAGCTGGTATCGTTGCACCTCTAATAGTTAATGCCGAAAAGTATATTTTTCGCTTGGAAATTTTCCCCAGAAGTTGTTGAGACGGAAATAGTTATGAAATTTTTAAGAAAAGAAATCCTTACGTGATAAAAAAAAGTTTTCGCAAAAACGATGTATAGTCAGGCAAATGACCAAAATTTTTAAGAAAAGAAATCCTTACGTGATAAAAAAAATTTTCTCAAAAACGATGTATAGTCAGGCAAATGACCAATCACTCATTTGGTGTGCGATAATTATACGAACGTCAGTGGTTAATCCGACTACATAATCAAAAGAAATGTTAATTTCATATTCTTGAAGTAATCAGGTTTTTCGTTTAAAATCAAAATTTTCGCAGCATTCTCAGGTAATTTTGATTTTTGAACCTTTCAAACGCACATCTACTTCATTTTTTGAAGTCAGAAACCCTCTCATCGATGTAGATGATATGATTATATCGACATAGAGATGGGATTATTCATTTAAGTAGACCTTAAGATATGTCGTATGCCCAAATCCACGTGGTTGGTGCGTCAGAAAAATAACGCTCGCTGAGGGGCTCGAACCCTCGACTCGCTGCATACAAGGCAGGCGCGCTATCCAACTGCGCTAACCGAGCCACGTGGACGGTTCGGAAATTGTGGTTGTAGTGGTGGTAATGAGTGCGGGGCATGCCGCGTAATGAACAGCCGGACGCATCACTACAACAGATATTGTATTGCAAAATGTTATCCTACTGCCAATTTCTTGCTATGGACTTTATGCTAAGTAGCACTCTATTTTATGCGCTTTACTGATCATCTACTAATTTTTTGCGCTTGCTCCTCAGTCGCACAATTTAAAATTACGTTTCGTTTTCTAGGACGAGGTAAAAGTTTCCAACCGGATGTGGCCGTCAAAAAATTACGGGTAAGTTCAACGAACTCGCCATCATACATGCACATGGGGGTTTTGGGGGTCTGGTTCCTCAATATATTTTGATTCACCTCCAGAAGATTTTTGCTGACCCCCAGCATTGATCAAAATCATGCTGTAGTTCAACGGTTTTTCTAAATAAAGCATACATCATTTCAAAGGATTTACATATAAACCAGTAAAAAAGTAGGCCAAGCGAAGATTTTCACGTATTTCACAAATTTTATGTAAGAATTCTTTGGTTTGATGTTAGAAACCCTTTTTTAATCAAGAAAGAAAAAATTAAATCCCTACCCAGCTGGTACTCAACAGAATTTCCATGCTATGCATGCAGGCCCGTACCAAGGAATTTTTTAGGGGGAATTCCAAAATCCTTTCCAGACAAACTCGACCTGGTAAGATCGCGTAGCCACCAATTTTCGGGCTGGTAGGTTCAGAATGGTGGGCTTAAGCGCTTCCTTGTGGGATTTAGGGTGAATCTCCAGAAAAAATCGATTTTTAGCTGCCTTTGGCTCGAAAAATCTCTGAAAAAAGGTAGTTGAAACAGATAATTTAGAATACTCAATCAGGTTTTTTTGCACAGGCCGGGTTGCAATGTGCAACTTGGGCCAAAAGTTTGTTTGCTCTTTCTAAAATCGATGAATTTGCTTTCATAAGAAAAACTCATCGGAAAAAGGATTAAACGTTTATTTTCTTGAACTTCATATAAATCGTGTCAGTTCTAAACTTCTGCAACTGAATTTCGTGAGTTTTGAAGGAAAAGACTGGGAAGACTATTTTATTTCAGGGTTTCTAAAATGTCGGAAAATGTTTTTTCAGCTTATTCTTCTGCAACCATCGGTTATCGATATTATTCACTTTTTTTCAACACGCATAATCATAATAATGCATCAAAAGAGATTGTTTTTAGATGATATAACGCACAAGAATGCTGGTTGCAAAGGATACAGCAGCAGGCATTCTATTTTTTAGTCTAAGGTCGTTAATTCCGGTGCGTAAGCCTGCAAAATTTTTTAAATTTTATTATTTTAGAATGCAGGACAACGAATCTTATCAACATTTATATTCTGGACAAGAGTATCACTTTTCCAGCGAATTTGTGCTGATGATGTTTGAATCTTATTCCAAATGGGAAAAGTTTGTGTTCACAAAACACAAAAATATTTGAACACTGGAAACAAATTTTTAGAAGATAGTCCAGAAAAATCTGGAACAATACAAGATTAAACATTCATCCAAGATGTATTTATGTTTAAATGCTATAAGCATACGATACGACTACATTTTCCGGTTGTGTACCAGAAATGAAATGAATAATTACGAATCGTTTAAAATCCAGCTGGAAGCGCCGAAAAATTTTCAGATTTTTCATTCAAAACGCATGGAAATTAATTTCCGGACAGGAAATTCTATAACTTAATCAATCAGGCTTAGATTACACTGTGCAACTTGGGAGAAAAATTTGGTTGTACAGGCCGAAGTTTGGTTGCTGTGTGCAAAAAACGACTTCTACTCATGATTAATATTTTTTGAGTTCATTCTATCATTACATTCTGATAATGAAACTGCATTATCAAATAGGCTAAAAAAAATTTCGATTTCATTTCAGGGGAAATCCCTCCCCCCTGCTCTCCCAGGGTTTTTCTGCACGATGCGGATGTTTTTGGGGTCGCTCGGAAAATTTTTGGAGAGTTTTCCGCATGGAACGGAAACTTTTTTGATGTTTTTAGTGATTTTTAATGGTGGTGCGGAGATTTTTCTGGTCGATTTCCGCAAGGTGCGGGAAAAACCAGCAGTCCCGCCCCCTATTTACGGGCCTGTGCGCATGTATGCTCGCCATTAACAATTACATAAAAATTCAAAACATACGCCGAAATTTAAGGCTCTGTCTGACTGAGTTAAGCCTTAGAGGATTTAGCTTTTTTGTGATAATTTAAAATAAAACTGAACCTCGGAAAACGTTAATTGAGGTAGTTTTCGATGCTGGTAGCGAATCTGACATCCATTTTGCATAAAATTGTAAAATAGACGTGCTGCAGTGAACTGAAAATCAGAATTTAACGATTTTTGTTTATTTTGTTGCACTTTCTTCCACGATGTACCTATTGTTGCGCGAATACGATAGCTTCACTAGTCAGATGAGTCAGCAAAAGTTTACACTGAAGTTCATCGGTCCTGAGTTTATTGTTATCTTTGGGTGATCCACTGAAGTTGAATTTTTCAAATGAAAAAATGATACTTCTTTCAGAAAAGGACATTACAACACGCCAATACTGGGAAGTAGGAAGTAATCTTAGAAATTTCTACAGTATGTACTCCTACCATGCGTGCATATAAATTCGGAGAAGTGCCATAGGAACACCCTCCCCTCAGAAATCGTTGACCATATAGCTAGCCATTAGGCGACCCCCACAGGATTTGCTAATCCTATGGCCCGCCATATGGTAGCCATAGGTACCCCCATACTTTTGGTCAGAAAGATACTTAAAAATGTCAGTTTTTGAACAAAAAACGATCAAAAACATTACTTTTCTCGGCGCTTCGCGCCATGAATACATTTTTTACGATATTTTTAGACAAAAATTACTATTTATCGAACCAGAGCATCCTATAGAGTGGTATGGTGGGTATTATCCCGGTCTTAGGTTTGGAAATTCGATACCCCGGTAGGAATGACTGACTGGTAGAGTAAAATGGGACAAAAATGAATTACTAGCATGGTTCTTTTTTTAGCAGGTGCTAATGAAGTTGGGCGTGCTAAGAAAAAGTAATACAAATTAAGGAAAGTTAGCGACCGTGCTAATAGGATAAATAAAAAAACTCCTGATTACTGGTACACAAAATCCTGGGAAGTATCATAATGGGTTAGCCAATTTGAGGGAAATGAGTAAGTGGGCTCTTTTGGAAATACTGCTATCGGTAATTGTTTTGAGAGTACGTGGTCGCTATAAGAAAAATACGTCGGCGTCCACAGGTTTATAAATATATTGCATAAAATCTTGGTATTGAACAACTCCACCCTTTTCTCCCAAATTGTGGTTCTTTTAGAAAAATGTTCAGAGGAAAGGAAAAGTGTTGATGATTTGACGTTAAAAAACAATTTTGGTTCGTTCCCAACTCGATAGAATCCTTAAAATTGGACATATTCGAACCATTTTCCCTTTTTTAGAGAGCCCGAAAATTACGATTCAGCGTTGGAACACCAAGGTACTGGTTTTGTTCTAATCTGACAAGGGTGCTTATACCTCTGTACGAGTGAAAAATTCCGTTCGCGATTTGGAAATTCCGAACATTCTGAATCCTATAGTCAGAACAGGCATGAAAACAGGAAATATCTTTCGGTCAGCAAAATTTTTTGAAAAATAGTTCTGGTATTCGTCTCGATGCTTTTTGAACTATTGGCAGGGTTCCTGGCGTGGCCTCCCGACACTATAGTCTGTTTTTTTGGAAATGTTCGTTAATAATAAAAGTGCAAACCAAATATTATTTCATATTTTTACGATTTCCTGCTATAGCATATGTCACATAGAACTGGGAAGGTTTCACCCCTATTCAGCGAAACACACAACAGCGAAACTCAAAACAGCTATTCTCAATACAGCGAAGTCTCGGAACAGATTCTCAAAATAGCGAATTTTCAAAAACGTTATCTTTAGAGTGGGAGAAGGGAGATTGGGGGGATAGACATTTTGGTTCAATAGACCTATTTGGTCCTCCATTTCGATCTGGTGGATGCTGGTTGTCACACATTTTGACACGAATCACCAGATATCTGACATTATGGCCATATAGCAGGCTCGAACATTTCGGGGGGCCATGCCCCTCCACAATGTTTGAGGTTTTAAAAAAGGCAAAGGTTCGGTTTTTTTCAAGTCAAGTCAGAAATGCCAATTTTACGGTAAATTGAAAGAAAATAATGTGTGCCCCCCCCCCCCGAAAAAAAATTTCTGGCTACAGGCTTGTCTACATGCATGTTTTTTGTTTCTTCTTTTCCTTATTGACTTACTCGCTTTTTTCTTATTTTGAGCCACTTTTAGTTCTTTTTGTTTAATTTTTTCAGGTCGTGTACTTGTGTTCTATTTTTTACCTACTTTTTATTACATTATTTTACTTTTCGTTTCTTTATTATTTGTTTTTTGTTCTGCCTTTACTGCCTAATTATTTTATTCATTTCATTTTACTTCATTTATTTGATTAATTCAATTTTTTGCAATTAAGCCCCATACAAAACAATTTTAATCGGAAATCCTTATTATAATTTTTTGTTTTTGTTTTCTTTCACGTTTTGCAAAAATGTTTTTCTGACATTTTTTTGTGATTTTGGAATGATCCGTTCGTGCATACCTTACCTACCGCAACTGCAGCACAAAAGCATATAGAACTTAGATGGCCAAATGGAACTCTCAACTAGCAAAGACGATTTTAATATACCTAATTTGCATTTTTTCATGAAAATTATGTGTGTGTAATGCATAAAACTTTTTACTATTCGCTGTATTGAGATTCGTTCTTTTGAGAATCGCTGTTTTGAGACTTCGCTGTTTTGAGAATCGCTATATTGAGACTTCGCTGTAATGGGAATCGCTGTTTTGAGAAACGCTATTTTGAGTTTCGCTGTGATGTGTTCCGCTGTATTGAGAACACGCCACTGAAAATTTGTGAGCCTACTCAACTAACCATTACCTCAAAAAATCCTACAGTAGAAGCTTCGTGCTTTTGTCATTTTTCAATTTACAAGCATTTTATGAAAAACAGGTGATATTCTGTAGTAATTCAGCTCCGAACTTCCTGGACTGAGCATTTTGTGTAAGAGATATATTGTCTGCAGTATTGCATTCTAGTTTTAAACATGCTATTTTTCGATTCCCCTTATGTTCATAAATTCAGTTGAACATGCCCGAGGAATGGGGTCATTTTTTGATCAATCGTCACATGCAGGATTATAACCGTATCGTGTGGTCCATTTCTGAACTGTATCTTAAGTATCTTACGATGCAATGCAGTGAGCAGCAGTCTTCATTAGTTTTTTCACGGAGCCGGAGTGTAAAAAGCAAAATAAACCCGAAAGTGAAAAAAGTGGCTTGATTAAAAAGTACACAAAAAAGGAAAATCCATCAAAGAAATTTTAGTTCGAATGACATCAAAGCGAATGAGGGCTTCGTTTCACTGACACCTAATAGACTAGCCTTTCATGTGTGCGTTTTCTTTTCAGAAGCATTAGAAAATGGCAACACATGCGTCGCTGGCACAAAAAGTTCGCGACCGAAAACAGCGGTGGCGGTGCCAACGCCGGCGACCCTGGAAGCAACTCGACGGAATAAAAAATGCAGATTCTACGATTCAAATTGCACAATAATCCAGCATCCGAATGATTACCGCACTTTTTCACCTACGGACGAGTCCGAAAGCAACTTTTTGTTATCAAATTCTGAAAAAACATCGTGCCAACTGTACAATATTACACCCGAAGATTATAAACTTTTGAAAATGGATCTATTGATCGATTGCGCGAGGCAACGGCGGCCTTGGACAAGCCTATGCACTGAGAATCGTGTCGAATTGAACGATAATTGCCTTCGTATCAGAAATTGTGTACAAAATTTCATGTTAGAATGTGGCTGGTTGTCGTAAAACGTTCTCTTGTACTGAGGTGCATTGTTCCATCTTGTGTCGGATTGAATTTTACCGTCTATTAAAATGTCCTCCATGTTTATATTAATTTAGAGCCTCGAGCAACGGCAGGTGTTCAGAAAGTTTTCAAATCTTAAAAGAATGATTATAAATTTCAGTTTCATGTGAGCATGGCGGCAGAAAATAAAATTATCCATAGTCTGTTTTCTTGAAAAGTTTCTAAATAATGAAAGTGGAAGACACACAGTATTTCAGATTTTCTGATAAACAATGTGCCATGTGGGAGGAAATTAGTGAGCATACTGATCTAACCTTTAACAATTGATCGAGCGGAACATTTTACAGTAAGAGTGTCAAGTGCAATGCAAGTTATTATTAATTCTTATGATAATCAGATAACGATTACTATTTGTTGATGCAAAATTAAGCTCCCAAAGTCCAGTCTCGTTTTCGTAAGTTTTTTGACCACTGCTTATCAGTAATGACCCACAATGTTTTGACCACGAGTTTATGGCTAACATTTTTGTCTTTCTTTTGACTCATGTAAAAATAGCCGATCCGTTTACGATTAGTGGGTTCTTCTTGGTTTTAGTTTTTAGTTCTTAGTTTTAGTTATATTCTACGTCCCAAATAAACTATTTATCACTAGTAAGTTTTGTTCGACTATGGCAACAGGGTTGCTAGTATTGGGTACTTTTGTGTTTCTGCTCGATGCTAGTATTCACTAGAAAGAACCTGTGTCACAGACCGTGACAAGATTTGGCGAGGCTGGCAGGACGTGACAAGATTTGGCGAGACTGAAAGGACATGTAGCTGATAGAGCTGACAGGTTTTCTTTATTGCTTCACAATTTTACTGTCACTGTTTTGTATTGAGCTATTGGGCTAAATTTTTGTTTGTTCGAAATCTGGGATTTCGTTTTGACAATTTAAGACACGATTTCTGAGAGATTCTACCTTCTGCTCCATTGACCCATGATAAGTTGGGAATTAATTATATCTGAAAAAGAGATATTTTGAGTAGTTTTACATGCTGAGTATCGTGACAGCATTCATTTTGCGTAAAAATCAAAATTCACATAGCTACAGTACTCCAAAGTTTAGAATTTTTACATTTTTTGGCATTTTTCAGTCTGTACACGTGGTTCGAGATATCACAGCTCAGAAAAGACTTGACTCTGAAGCCAAATGTTGAATGCATGCAGAAGACCGTGCTCTATATGCCGGTATGAAGAACACTTTCTAATCTCTTACTTTACACCTTTTATTCCATTAAGTGTCAAAACCGATGTCAAAATAAACCGAAGAAGACCTTTAGGGTCCTATTTTGGGCACCTTCCCATAGGATGCCGCAGAATTTTTTTCTTGATTTCTGTAGCCACTAATGTCTGACATATTGTGTTAAAATTTCAATCAAATTAATGTACCGTTTTGGGAGCTGTAGGTGTGTGCACATTCTGAAAGCTGATACAAAAAAGTCATGCCTGGTAATGATGATACAGAAAAGCTTTGGAGGCAACTGTAAAAAGGGCTATGGAGGAGCCACTAAGCCTATTAAGGATAAGCTCGAAAATTTGACATTGAAAATTGAGGAAACGGAAGGCCATAACGAAGCTAATATGAGGCAATCGTTTCTTCGTTTTAATCCGTTTCAAATGTTCAATCCCCCACCACCATGTTCTGGGAATTTTGGTGAAACTTTTTTGGATTGGATTGGAAAATTGACACATTTTATGATCTTGCAGGGCACAGGTGATGATGACCAGTTGTACAAAATTGCTTATTTGGAATCAAATCTGATTGGTTAAGCGCTTGCATCATTGCATGATCTCAAGAGAAATTTGTATCCTGTGACTTTTGAGGCAATAGTTGAAGGGTCCAAGGAACTTTATCCTGATGGTAGGGATAGTGGTTTGCACCAGCAATTGTTGTATGATCGTAAACAGAAGAAGGTTGAATCAGTTACTGAGTACCATGATAAGCTCCGAAAATTGGCTAGATCAGCATATCCCAGGCACGTGAGCAAATTTTGAAACCCATATTTGTTAGGGGTGTGAGATCAAATATTTATGAGGGTATGAAATATCGAGAATTTGCTACTTTGAATGAAGCAGCCAAAGCGGCCAGGTATACTGAATCCCAAATATTTAGGGATGATGCTAATGTGAATGTCTATGAAAAAGTATATTCTGCAGCTGAATGCAATCAACACACTTTCCAACCATACATGTGCATCTCCGAAATGTTGAGGAGGGCACTTGGGTGGACCCTGGTTTTTTGACGTTTTTTAAAACAAGAAAGTCAAAAAAAGTTGGCAAAAAATTTTTTTTTCGTACAAAATTATTCAATTTCAAAACTCTTAGAGTAGTTAGCATCCTCATGTCCCCCCTAACACATCTGTGCTTACAACTCGTTGAACTTTTTTACTTAATTTAGTGTTGATAAAACAGGAATCAACTGTGGAAAACTGACACATAAAATCCCACTCCATTTTTTAGAAGAAAAGCTACAGCACAAGGTTTTCTCAGAACTTACTGGATTTATTTAATTCAGTCATTTTATATAAGACATCGTATAGAATTCACTCCATAAGTTTGCTGATTGCGAGCTGTAAAACAAATTTATTCTTTCAATATAGGTACTTGAAATCAAGTTATCACAAGTGTTTGTTGAAACTATCCAACAAAATAGCATTATTCACAGTCTTTGGATTTAAACTGAAACTCGCAGAAAGAGCACCTATTGCAGGATGCAGACGGAAAGCAAATTCATCCATGATCACTCCCGTCCTGCTTTCAAAACAGTCATACTGTTGGCGTGGGAGTGCTAGTAGAGAGGGAGAGACGCGGGAACCGGATTTGGTTCACATCCCTGATATAGGTATGGCTGAATCAAGAGCTTTTTAATGACATTTTTGTATGCTTTACCCTGTTGCCCCCTTTGCATATGGTGCCCAATGACTGCAACTAAGGCCCGGTTTTGCACTAAAGGGGTCGAAGCCCGAGCTCAAAATAATCTCGAACAAAAAGGCGATCGACTTGGTTTTATTTCAAGTTTGGTATAATCTCCGTGTCATCAGGATTATAATGAGCTGAATGTCGAAATTATCCCCAGCCCGAGCTGTCGGGTTGCGCTAACATTTTCGCATAATTTTCTTATCTCTAAAGCAAATAGGCATAAAAATGTTTGAAATTCCCAAACTCGAACTTAAAGCACAATATTAGCTATCCTAAGTGAATATTGTTTGTGCACTGGAAGAAAATAATCTCAACATTGCGATTAGCTCTAACAGGATTAGGAATTTAATCCTGATGATGGGATTATCCTCATGTTGGGTTAGTGCTGTCACGTGCCGACGGATTTCCTCGAACGTCACGTGGTGATGCACATCACAATTTTTCATTATGTTTTTCGTTACGTTTAGTGTTACAGTAATTTACATCAATTTTGCGTTTCGTTTTTATACTTTTTACATGCAATTTATGTGTGTACTTTTTATGTTTATTCCTGTTGCTTTTGCGCACTTTTATTTTCGTCTCGATTTATTATTTTCAATTGCACACGTAGACTACGGTATGTACCCGCTAGTCAAGAATTTCCGTTAGAGATAAGCTCTCCAAGCTCATGGCTGTAATTAGAGCACAATGTGCACTTCTTATCAGTAAAAACTAGTGACGTTTCGCAACGTGAAACGACTAGTTGGAAATTCTCACTAGTGACGTTCCTATGTTAAGCATGGAGAGTGAAAACTCGCTCCAATGCTTAACGTTGTGAACTGGAAAATGTCTATGTGATCATAGGCATCTTCTGCAACGATTTCCGCTGCAGAAGATAGCTTGGGGGAGTGTTAACTCCGCCCAAGGCATACTGTAGTTTATGGAGCCCTTTAAAAGGGCATGTTTTGTCTTTTTGTCACTCATTATTGGGCCTAACTGGTTTTTCGTCTTTAGCCTTTGCGTCCGCGTTTACCCTCGCCGATTTTATTATATTTTGTGTTGTCAACTGCGTTTTGCCGCACATAGAATAAAATTTACATATTTTTGCCCCGGCCTACATATACACATCGCCACTACAGTAACCCGACCATAGGAACCCGTCCCCGTCGCCGTTAATCGTAGAATCCCGTCGCCCTTGCTGAGGAAATGTCGGTAACCACCGCCTGCCGATCAGCAGCCGCCGAACCCCATGCCGAATCACCCGGATTCCCGTTCCCGTACATCGCCATCCGTAGGACCCCAGTTTGACCCCGAACCCGTTGCCCAGCGCCGAGTAATTTGAGCAGAGGTGTCATAAGTCTTCTCAGGGGTTATTGTTGTTGAGGGTATATTTGTGGGAGTCTCCCCTAAGCTAGTTTCCCCCGGAAGTACCCTCAGTTAAGAAAGCCCTCAGACCCTTAAGGTCAGGGCGAATAAGGGGATTTAGGTTAACAATCGGGTCCCCTACAGTATGCCATTCTTCAAATGGCACCATCCCCCATTCCGGTGAATGAGGACTAGGGATTGGCACCCCTGACCCGGCCACATTGTCCATTATTCTACAGCATTAACCCTAGGACAAGGCCGAGGTACACCATAGGTTTACCTGTGGTAGTACCAGCTGGGTTGGGTTCCCGAACTGAAACCAATAACGGAGCCACCCCACGGGGTCACAGTGTTATGTTTACTTCTCTGCTTAGATCCGAAGATGTCAGCAATATGACTCAAGTCCTATTGGCTTGTACTCAATCGACTACTGTAGGTCACTCAAAGGAGCTTCCTATTGGCAATCAACTGAACACAGTGCAACAGTCCTTAAGCAGAAATAAACACAACCTTCAGTCACTAATAAGTAACTGGAAATTCTAACTCTTGCAATCGAAGGGCACTCAGGGTCTCCCCAGATGCCTCCTAAAGGTTCACACAAATAAATAGAACTCACTTCAATGATATCCAAAAGGACTGGGCTTCACCTTGGCTTGGCTCCCGTGTAAGACGACTCCCTCCAACCGCTCAATGCGCAAGTAATAATAATATAAATAATAAATAATTATAATAATAATAATATTATGTAAATATGGTGTGGGGCTGTCAGCGTCGGCCTTTACTAGGCGAAACAGTACAAATATAATTTATAACGGACGCGACTCGCCCGAAACACACCAAAGTACGAGAATGAATAAACATTGCTCTTTTTGGTCGAATCGTAACTTTGTCGATTCACCAATTTTGCATAGATGTGGGATTGCTACTGCCGTAAGCACATCCCCAACATCCCTCGGGCCTTGAAACTGACCAACGGGAGGTGAAGAAGGAAACCGTGAGCAGGACTTTTACCTTTTACGGTGTGACCTACTACTGGATCCCAACTTAAAGGATTATGATCCGACCCCGAAGGGTGTACGGGTCATAATCGTCCTAACCTGACCCCGAAGGGTGTACGGGTCAAGACCACCTCCAACGTCAAGTCTTTTTACAAGGTTACCTAGGTCTGTCCACTGAGATGCCGCGGCACGATCGATCACTGATCCAGCATCTGACGGATCGACGACTCTGCGCCGGCTTGACTTTCCCTGGCTTCGCCAGCGTGCCTTGAGGCTCCTAGGTACCTTCCTCCACAGTCGATCGCTTCGTCCCATTGAGTGATGTAGATTGTCTTTGGCAGCAGGTCCATATATCCTGCATAATTGCGTTGTTATCGTCCTTTCCGCCAGTGTAGTGGGTGACATTTTTGAGTTTAAAAAATCTAAATAAAATAGACATCAAATCACGTGAAAAACAACAAAAGTATTAAAATAATTTGAAATCAAGAATAAATGTGTGATGTACACATAAATGAATTTTAAAAGATCAACAGCAAATCAAAAATTGTTTTGAAATTTGAATTTGAAAATTTAGGAATTTTGAATAAGAATTGAATGAAATTGAATGAGAATTTGAATTTTTGGCCAAAATTGTTGCGGTTAAATTACTGCTGTTGTCCACCGCCTTTAAACTGCTACTGTATCCTGGTATCTGTGACCTTATTTTCAGCTTGGTTATGCCATTTCTAGCTCCATAGCCTATTTTCCGGTGTACACTTCAACCTTTCAACATGAGCAGTTTCTTCTCCTCCATGAATTCAAAATTCTATGTGATACAGACTTCACTCCAAACATCGAGTTCCCTAAGCAACCATAGTTGCTATGCAGAGTCCTATTGGTTTGATGCGATCATCTGGTCACAAATGGGGTCATTGCTGCTTTGCAGGTATACCTGCAGTTACAGCTTGACTTACCATAAACAAGAATAACTATCATTTAGATTTGACTCAAATCTGTATGGACATATACACATCACTTTCCACCATGAACAACTTCAATGCGGGGGAAAATTGTGATCGGTAGGTGCCATAGTCACAGAATTTGGTTGGCTAGTAAGACAATAAGGAGAATGCCACCTTTACGGATACCCACACTCAATCCAAACTCTTACCACTCGACTGCAGTGTCTCTGTCCAACATTCTATTGACAACTCCATGCCTCTGAATTCCAAAAATTGATTTTGATAGAACCCTTTCAGGTTCAATTTTGAAATTAGAAAATTTGAAACCAAGGGCTTTAAATATATAACATTGATGCAAATGGTTTGGTCAGTGACAAAATTTAAAGTTCTGGCATTTCTGCCGTGACTCTGTAATTTCATCTTGACTATTCCATAGCATACTCTATCTGATACACTTCAATTCTCATTTGCCCTTGGTCGCCCATTAAGCAGTATGAGCATGAAGTCATCATTCCCATAGCACCTAAAATGGACTGACTCTTCCCGCTGAAAAATTCAAGAAATAAACTCACCATCAGCATAGAAAAGACAATTTGATTTATTGCCGATATCCTGGCTGACTTGCCT
Source organism: Romanomermis culicivorax (assembly GCA_963922205.1). Classification (NCBI taxonomy): domain Eukaryota; kingdom Metazoa; phylum Nematoda; class Enoplea; order Mermithida; family Mermithidae; genus Romanomermis; species Romanomermis culicivorax. Next base: position 617,550 of record CAWUHX010000007.1, on the reverse strand, counting down.
GATGTGCTCGTCCAATACAATTTCCTTCATGATCGAGCAAATTGTTCACTCGTTTTTCAATTTGGGGAAAAAAATCTAAATTTCTAAAAATTTCTAATGACAAAATTAAGGCAGTAAGACAATCTTGAAAAATTTGAGAGTTGAAAAGAGAAAAAAAAAAAAAAATTTGATTTTGAGTGCAGAAATATTTAAAAATTTGAACTGTAACAATACAAAAATAAAATTCAAAAATACTGTGCAGCTGTGTCAACTGCATGAACTGCCGTAAGGTGCTGTTCCTCCTTTCAGACGATTATGGCACCTTTGGCATTCATATCACCTTTCACCATCAAACTTCCTTTTGAACATGAATACCTCATTGACCTTGAGGTGATTTATTTCCAAATCACAATTCTCAGTTCTTTCAAAAATCATCTGATCTCGTAACTTCTGAGGTTGTTTTACCATATTCAGGTATTCAATATCTTCTGTTTGAGTCCAGTTTGACTTGAAGTGAACTTCAAATTTACACTTTTCTTTCTCTAAAAATTCCTCGTTCACATTCTTCACCTTCGCTTTAACACTCTGTGGCATTTGATCCTGTACAATGATGCTATTTATCACCTCTGGCTTCTTCTTTTTACCTCCTTGTCTTCTTTCTTAGCTATCACATTTTCACCACAATTTGCTTTCAGGTCTGTCCCTAAAGACGTGACTGATTGCTTCTGAGGCTCAGATGACAGCCTTGAAATAGGACTGATGAAATTAAGCTTTTGACTCACAGGTAGAGATTGCTGCATATGCTGAATATTAAGCTTCTCTCCTCTGATACATTCCTGAAAATTTGCAGACCATTGATATTTATCTGATTTGCAGTATTTCCAAGGTATCTGACTTGATTAACTCTCTCAACATTTGCTGCATTACTACCTACAGTGTGTCTAGACTGTACACCACAACCAAATCTACTGCCTCTACCATATTCATTTTCCCACTTTGTCTTTTGTCTGTTCCTGATAAAATTCAGGCTTCGACAGTCCGATGTATCATGGGAGAAATTCCTATGGTAATTACAGTATGGCTTCTTGACTTTTCTACCTTGTTGATTCAGGATTTTTCCCTCCTCAACAGTTGCAGTCAAGTCTTTTAAAGCTTGGCTGTTAGCTATAGTCCTTTCACACAAACTTTTGAAACTTTGCATCATCTTGGCAAGCAATATAGATATCTTCAGTATGAGGGATTCACTATTAGGTTCATCTAAGTTTATTTCTGATTGAGGAATATGCTTTCGAATCCCCTGTATAGCGGTATTCTCATTTGAAGTATCAGTTGTAGCTTTTTGTAGATCAGTTTTTCTTCGATTTTGCCTTTTTCGGGCATAAATCGAAATGTTTCTGTTCACATTGGCTACACTTTCTTGCCTCTTCTCCTTTGCCACACTTGAAACATTCTTTCCTTCATAAATTCTGGAAGCAAGACTTTTCCGCTTCTCAATCTTATAAACTTCTTCTGCAAGATCATGCCAGCTTTCAAACTCATTACTTTGATCTTGCAACTCCATCTGTAATTCTTCTGAACTCTTATACATGAATGTCTCAATAATCAAGCCATTTCTAAACTCTTCTGACTCATTAGCATAAATGGCTTCTACCAACTCACTAATTCTCATGAGGAATTGAACTGGATGTTCATCAGGTTTCATTTCAATATTAGCTAGCTTTCTCTTCTGCATCCCGATATTGTATCCTGGTGCATACACTTGAATGATTTTCTTTCTGGCAATACCGTAAGAAGTACAGTGTTTGATTATACTCTTTGGTACACATTTGGAAAGTCTTCGTAGTGCTGCAATTTTGATCCTATCTGGGGTATTCAACAGAAATTCTCCTTCTAGCTCATTGAGAAAACTGACTACTTGTGGCTCTGTCATGTCATCAAGAAGTAACTTTGGTTCAACAGCTCTAGCTATATCTGAAACAGTAAGCTCAAATCCATCAAATGAGGAATCAGATCCATCAGAATCTGATATATCTCTTTTGATCTTCCTGGATCTATGCTTTCTCTTTCTAGCTTTTTTGTTACTGACTTGATCACTGTCTGTTGCTGCATCACTTGTTTCATGAAAGTTTTCTCTCACTGTATGACATTCAGCTTTTGGGCTGATTTGCCTTTTAGCTTGAGGTTTTTTCACAATAACAGTGGATGAAGCAGTATTAGACAATGCCATAACTTTTTGCACTGACTCATCTACTCTGGACTGCTGCAACTTTTGGTCATCAGCAATTGCCTTTGCAGACATCATTGGCAAATTTTCTGCCACACTCCTTCCTTGCAGATCACCTTGACTCATAAATACTGATCTCAGATTTTCACCACTCACCATTGATTCCTGACATTTGTCGCCATTGATCTTGGACAATATAGCAAATAATGAATTGATCATCGATTGCATCTTCTCCATATTTTGATCGATTTTCTGGCACCAATCGTAATCAAATCCATGGTAATTTGGCGAATTTCGATGGTGATAATAATCGTAATTTGATTGCAGTTGATCACAATAATCGACTGGAATCTTTGCCATAAATGGATCGGCAATATCGTGATTGATTCCAGAATTGGGCACACTTTTCTTACTTGGCATCTCAACTTCCCTTCTTTTTGAGAAACCCTCAGGCATATCAGAACTCTGGGTGACTCTGTGCTTTTCAATGATGCAAGTGTTAGAAGCCACCACTTGTTATGTTTATATTTCTCTGCTGAAGTCCGAGGATGTCAGCAATATGACTCAAGTCCTATCGGCTTGTACTCAATCGACTACTGTAGGTCACTTAAAGGAGCTTCCTATTGGCAATCAACTGAACACAGTGCAACAGTCCTTAAGCAGAAATAAACACAACCTTCAGTCACTAATAAGTAACTGAAAATTCTAACTCTTGCAATCGAAGGGCACTCAGGGTCTCCCCAGATGCCTCCTAAAGGTTCACACAAATAAATAGAACTCACTTCAATGATATCCAAAAGGACTGGGGCTTCACCTTGGCTTGGCTCCCGTGTAAGACGACTCCCTCCAACTGCTCAATGCGCGAGTAATAATAATATAAATAATAAATAATTATAATAATAATAATATTATGTAAATATGGTGTGGGGCTGTCAGCGTCGGCCTTTACTAGGCGAAACAGTACAAATATAATTTATAACGGACGCGACTCGCCCGAAACACACCAAAGTACGAGAATGAATAAACATTGCTCTTTTTGGTCGAATCGTAACTTTGTCGATTCACCAATTTTGCATAGATGTGGGATTGCTACTGCCGTAAGCACATCCCCAACAACAGCATGTCACCTACAGTGCCATGGCCGTATCACCTATGGGATACGGTATGGGTTTTTTCATCAATGTGACTGATCACCAATCTATTTAATGTGATATGGCTCCCAATTTCAGTTAATGTGACATGGCGAGGCTGGAAAATCGACCTTTAAGTCTGACTTCACAGTCCTTGGGAACGAACCTTTTACCCTTTTGAGTGAGATACCTCTTTCAATTAGGTAAATTTTCGGTTTGAGTAGGGGAAACCTCCATCAGATCATGAGAATCGCCACCTGAGTGGGGAAACCTCTCTCAGATCTGCTGATTCGCATTCGGAGTGGGATCACTGACCCTTAGGATGAAATTTTTGCCCTCATGTAAGTGGATACGCCCGTAAGAAGGTACACTGTCCCTTAGGTCGGAATAGGCCCTTATATTCGAGTTTAGCGCGAACTCAGATAGCACCGCATTTGAGTAAAATTTAATTACTCTAGGTCCGGATTTGCCCCATGTGTGATTAATTTAATGATTCTTGCGCGTAAATTAATGCCTTATGAGTATAGTAACTCCCCTAAGCTTTAATTAATCCACTGGTGTCGATTTTTCCCCAGATTTAATCCCCAAGAGTCATAAAATTCCCAGAGTTGAGTAAATAGGGTATTCTGCCTAAATCTCCTCTGAGCTTTCATTTTTTTTCCTTCCCCTTTTTTTTCTTTTTTCGCCGATTTGGGCCTCCATCCACTGCGTGTGATCGGATAGGTTACTGTAGCGCCATAGGCCTTTTGGTTACAGTATGACTGCGATTTGCACGTACTCTAACTACAGTATACCTGGGTACGGGTACTTGAGTATCACAGCCCATGAGGTTTTCACAGCCCCTGAGGGTTTCAGGATCTCCGATCACGAGATACAGTACACCCTCCACTCTTGATTCTGGACGTCAAGTGTGGTCGTGATTTGTTATCTGTGTCCGGTATGTGTGTCAACACACTTTTTCAAAATTTTTCTTATCTTCACTCAGCACTTGCCAAGTTGCTCATTTTTCCAGCCAAACAAGCCAAAATTTTACTGTTGCCACATATAACACCGTACTTAGCAGATCACATTGCTTATCTTTCGGGTCTCAAATTTTATTTTATTTACTTTACTTTTTATTTTCTCGGTCAAACTATCCAAGAGCATAATTGACGAATTATACAAGAAATCAATGGTCAAGTTCTCTATGATGACAAGTGAAAGCTCAAAAAATTGACATTCTGGGATGCTGGAAAATCAATTTTCCGAACATTTATTTCAAGAATTAGATTCCAATTTTGTGTTCAAGAGTCATAATTTCTAGAATTTTACTTGAAAAATTTTAAAATCTGTATAATTTATTTGTAAACTCTCGTGAACTTGGTCGAAAATATATGAGTAAGAGTATAAATTTCCGAAAAATATTTCCATGAAGCTTTTGAATCGATTTTACGTTAGCAAAGAAATAATCGCATTATAAAGCATAGAGACTTGATGTATTGATCTTTCTCAAAAAGAAAAAATGCGAATCTTCATTAAATATTATGATAAAATGTTGAAGATTACCAATTAATATGAGATACTACGTTTAAGATGGTGAAAACTATTACAGATTAAGTGATAAATGGAGGTAGACATGATAAAAGCCGAGCCTGAGCTACTTAATGAATAATGATGATTATTAAAGTTATAACTGGTGCGAAGCGCCAGAAAATTTTGAGATTTGGACCTCCTAAAATGCATCTTTTCAATATGAAAACCCCAAATTTTTCTTCCACATTTGTGGAAAGACCTAAAAAATTTTTCCACATTCCAAATTTTTTTCACATTATAATGCAAATGTGGAAAAAACAGTGATTCTGGAGTTCACAAATGTTGGCTACCACGTTTATTTGCTTTTGAACATTGCAAGCAGGCCCATATCCAGGCATTTTTTTCAGGGGCGAATTTCAACATTTTTTAAAATAGATGAAACTCGACCTAGTGAGGTTGCATAGCTCCTGAATGTCATGCTGAAAGGTTCAGAATGGCGTGCCTAAAAGCCTCATGGTGGGGTTTAGAGCGAAGCTCCAGAATAAATCAATTTTAGCTACTTTAAGATCAAAAAATCATGATCTAAGAATGATGATAAAGTGAGTTCATACCACTGCTTGCCAGTTTGATTTTTTTAACCATTATATTAACGTCTATCTTTCGATATTGTTAATTCTCCCAGTTTGCACACTTTCATAGAAAAAATTAAACTTCTGAACTTCCATAATTGAACTGGGGGGTGGATGTAAGTTGTTATTTTTCAAGTAACCTTTGCACCCTATTGCTGCATGATTCACCTGTTTCCTAAAATATCTAAATGTTTTGTGAGTCGATTTACAATTCTTACTATTCATACAATATTCAGGGTTGGAAAGGCTTTGGTTTTTTGCTTTAAACAAAACAAAAAATGGAAAATCTCTGGGTTTTTTATTTTTTTCCAGAATCAATGGAAAACTGTCTTTTCACATTAGTCGATCTTCTAGGCATGTAATGGTGTCTATTTAAATCAACAAAACAATTAATTCAGTTGAAATGAGTTCACTACAGAGTAGAAAAAAGTCCTATTTTTATTATACATTTCGTTCACAAAAGATGTGATATCAATCAATCGATATTCTTTGTATCCATCTTGGAAGCACACATTTAGTGAGTCGAGTTTGCTATAATCTGCTCACAAAAAAATTAAATGCTGATTCTTTCGTAGAGTGTGCTCTGACCATACTGGGTGACATCCATTGATCCATATCATCATCAAAATTTTGTAAAATATGATTAAGGTTAATATCCTGAATTTTTTTTAGGGTAAGCTTTTCAGCTTTCTTAGCTTGAAATTTCAAAATATAAATGAGACAACAATAATAAAATTTTATACAGATCATTTAAGCATACTGTAGGTTAACAAAGAGAAGATCTTTTGAGTGGCTCATTTTTATGTGACTTGACATCGCTACTAAGAAGAAGAAATTGTACAAAAATATATATCTACCATGCAGGTGAGAATTGTATATATGATAAGACCCATTTGCTGTAGTTATAGCTCGCAGACAGGTTTGAAAAGCAAAAATTTGGAAACATCTGAAATGTTTATGTGTGACTTTCATCTGAAGTTTGTAATATTAATAACATATGTAATAATCTATCAATTTAAAACCCTCTTATCGAAAATACTTAGAAGTTGTGTCATTTCAGCTTTCCTGTGCACATGTGTATATATGTGATGCATTGATACAATTCCGTGGTTGATTTCTTATGAGTTCTGATTATGTACATTGCATTTCCCTTTATTTGTAATTTTGCTTATTTTCCTTGCATTTGCCCTTTACATATTGCATGCTCTGTTCCATTTTTACTTTTCCCATGTTCTTCACTCATCGTTCCATTCTTATGTGCACACTATTACTGTATTTCTAGTGCTATAATAGGGATCTCCTATAGCATAAAATAATGACACTTGGGATAAAATTAATACTTCTAGCTGCCAATTTAAGGTCCCCTGACTAATCTTAGATGATAGAGGGAGCTTCCAGCAGTTTTTTACATATTTATTTTGATGTACCAAACATTTTGAAGAATTAAACCAGAAAAAAACGTTAAAAAATCACAGAAAAACCAAAAAAACCATTAAAAAACACTAAAATACCAAATAACCAAAAAGCTGAAATTTCAAAAGTTTGGTTTTTGCCAACCCTGATGACATTATATTATGTATTTTATTTTGCATTTCTCTTTTCATTTTGTATTGTGTGACAGCAATAAATATTTTTCATTTCATTTCAATTCATTTCATTTCAAAAATCTCCGAAAATACCTATCATTACATTCTGATAATCAAGCTGCACACCAATTTTTCCTCAAAGATTCTTTCCACACGAGAACCAAACTCTTCACATGTTTATTGTTTCAATTTTCTGGTTTTTACATTCTAAAATGCTGGAAAATCAATTTTCACTACATTGAAATGTAAATTAAAATCATACTAATAGATAGTAATTTTGTTTCTCATTGTTTTAGAATACAAAAATTTTCAAATAAAATTTTCAAATTTTTATATTCTAAAATGCTGGGAAATCTATCATTGCAATAGACACATACCTGTAATTTGGGGGGGATTAGGTGGACCTACCCAACCCATACATGTAATTGGGGGGAAGTGCTATGGGAACCCCCCCCCAGAAATTGTCGACCATATGGCTAGCCATTGGGCGACCTCCCCCCCAGGATTTTCCAATCCTATGGCTGGCCATATGGTAGCCCTAGGGACCCCCATAGTTTTAGTCGGAAAAATACTGAAAAATGTCATCTTTTTTCATGGAAAATGTCGAATTTTGAACAAAAAATGGTCAAAAACGTCAATTTTCTCGAACCTGGCACCATAAGTACATATTTTATCATTTTTTAGACAAAAATTACTACTTTTTAAACCGTTTTTCGGACATTTTTCATGAGAAAAATCGAATTTTTTTTCCTTCAAGGACCCCTCCCCCCAAAATTTTGGGAATTACTGACCCCCAGCCCCAAAAAAGTGCTCCAACCCCCCCCCCCAGACCTCGGAGCTCCGTTACATGTATGACCCAACCTAGTCAACTCTACACCCAAAACCCCCAAAAATTAGGAAAAAGTACCTTTTTGGGTTTTTGCAAGTATAAATTCAGTGTGATTTTTCAGCTGATATGGATGATAATTGTATTGAAAAATTTTCTAAACATGAGCATTTGACAACCAGCCCAGATATTCATCAAATCAGGTGAGATTTCAGCCTACAACTTGGCTGACTCTGTGAAGATGAAACGGTAAGTCTAAGGCAGAATGTCAGGAAGAATGCTGGAGCTGTGCCTTATTATCAATCTGATGGGCAATATTTTTTCCTAGGTAAGTTTCATGAAATTAGCTGTTTACTCTTCTCGATAATAATAAAACAATTTTTATCATTATGTCATAATCCATTGGTAAAAATTGATTAAATATATTTTTTTAATTTCAGGCCTGCAAATAATTGCCCAGAGGTCACTGTTTCGAAAATTTACATCAAACATTGTGTGTATGGATGCCACCCATGGCATTAATTCAAAAAATTGTTACTTGCCACAGTTTTGGTATTGGATGATAATCGGCGAGGATTGCCAGTAGCTTGGTTCTTGTGCAACCTAGAAAATGAACAAAGCTCAACAATATTTTTGAAGGCCCTTAAGAAAGGGTAAATTTTCATATAATTGACTTTTTCTGATTTAAATGCTGAAAACTCTCATCTTGATTATTTCATTGAAGTTCATAGAATTTTGTCTAGATTATGTACTATGCTGCCATAAGCATTCTGAAGAAAATGATCTGCTAAGAGTGCAATTTTTTGATGGAAAGTTTTCTGGGAAGTTAAATCAGCAAAAGTGAAAAATAATCCAGACACTTTTTATTCTGTTAAGTGAGGCACTTTATTATAATACAGCTTATACAAAAATTGCACCAGTTTTGTACTGAAAAAATAATGAACAGAATTTTGAGTATTTGGATTTTTCATTTTCATCCATTTTCCCTATGTTTAGTGTACATATTTTATTTCTAGAAAAATCAGTGATCAGTGCCTGTCAATTTAAATGTAGATCATGTTGAGTTTGCATTGAAATCATTTTTTGGTAGCCAGATATACCTGCAAGCGTATTCACTGTATCCATTCTTTGCAATTGAACCAACAAAATCTATGTTATCCACAATTTGAATTGCCAGAAGAAAGATCAACCAATGAATGTGTTGATATTTTGTGAGCAGAAACAACAGACAAAATTGTCAAGGTTGTGGAAAAATTGACAAAAATTTTAATGAAGGAATGTGTCTGTCAAAGTTTATCAATTAATCCAAGAGCTGAGGAAGTTGCATTGAGCAGATTGAATGAAGTCTATACAATAATTGCATCTTCAAATCATGGAAGTCCAATGTCTCAGCCTCATTATGCTGCTAATAAAATAAGTAAGTTCATTTGTTACTCAAATCAGTAACTCAATTTTACTAAATTCATTTCTTATAACATTTTGTACCTATACAGAACTGTAAACAGCTGTGAAAAGGTTTTTTCAGAACTCAGACAAAAAATAGCGCTATCGAAAAAGAAAACTGTTGTGCCAACTTTGGCCTACTTTACCAAATATATTTTGTTTGACAGTTTTTTGCTTGTAGGAGCATAATTTTGCTAACATTGAGAAAAAGCTTGACATATGCATTAATCCTACACTTTTTCAGAATTTGAAGCCCCAAAAGAGATTCGGCAATAAATTGAAGTGATATCCTTGCTGAAAAATTAATATATTTTTATCATTGTTTCCATACTGTAATTGTTTTTGTGCACTATGCGCGTTGTATTTTCATTGAAAATGGTCATTTTATTTTATAATTTGCTTATAATTCTATCGAATTCATAATGCTTGTAAATAGAAGCCTTATTTATATACTAGTTAGCTTTTCACCCACATTCGTGGCATTATCATGATTTTGAAGGTAAGTTTGACGTTTTGCGCTCTGATTAACAGTTTACTGTATTGATGGCTTTACGCTGTGACGCTTGTAATCATCCCCCCCAACCCCCCCCCCAGTTTGGAAAAAAAATTTTTTTCAAAAAAGTGTATGTTTTTGGCCTTTTTGGGAAAAATTTCGACTTTTTCCTACCCCCCCCCCAACTGGTCGGAGGTCTTACAGGTATGCTATGCGCTATTGGTTGACTGAAGGCAAAACGTGGCCTTTGTTCCAAAAAATTGCCTAGAGAGTATGTTTTTTGAGACTACTAATGGCGAGCAAGCGAAATTTATTATGTCATGTTATAATCACTTGTTTTCCATTTTGGTGTCCACTGCGTCATCAGAGCGTAATTTTTCAACATTTGGCTTTGTTCACAGCAAGTCGCATAACCGATTGCCATCTGCATTAGTCGAAAAGCTAGTCTTCATAAAATTCAATGCCAAAAATTTTTTTGACGGTGCATTAGTATATGATTTTATTTGTTATGATAAGGAATTTTTTGCTTAAAAAAGGAAAAATGAATAATGATATGAAAATGTTTTGCATTATGAAGAATAAAACTCTAGATATGTTACATTTGCTTTTCTTTCATACTTAATTCAGATCCACAATTGTGAAATAAAAAAACCCTGATTAAACCCAAAAAAACCCAAATTCGAAATTTCGAAAATGGGGTTTTTCCCAACCCTGGTCCGACTAGGACTCGGACTTAAAATCCTTGGCAGATGGGACTCGGACTTGAAAAAATGCTCGGATACGCGAGGTCTCGGATTCAGATACCCGTCCCATCCCTAAATATTTCTAACATTTCTATTTCCTGCATGAGATGTCTAATTTTTCTGTGAATTCGTTATGTTTTCAGTCGGGCAAACTAAAATTCAAAAATTCGACAAGCAACAAAGAATTTGGATGGCTCTTGAGACAGCAAGAACCTCTGGCATTTTCTCATGCTGATAATGTTTTAATCATTTTCCATATGCAAAAAGTTATGTTGATAACTGTAAGAGGTCCGACCAGTTGGGGGGGGGAGGTAAATCCGAAATTTTGGGGGAGGCGGTCGAAAAAAGTCGAAATTTTTCCCTAACGCCAAAAACGTACACTTTTTTCTCAATTTTTTCCGAACTGGAGGAAGGGGGTTGGGGGAGGTTGGGTATATGGATGACCAAGTTGTCGAAAATTCTAAACGATTTCCGTACCTGTAAGACCTCCGACCAGTTGGGGGGGATAAATCCGAAATTTTTTGGTGGGGGGGGGTAGAAAAAAGCCGAAATTTTTCCCACAAAGGCCAAAAAACAAACACTTTTTTTGCTTATTTTTTAAATTTTTTCCGGGTGGTTTGGGGGGGGGGTTGGGTGATATTGGGTACATGGTTGGCCAAGTTGAGAGGGGTCCCCCCAACCCCCCCCCCAAGTACAGGTATGTATCAAAGAAAAATCTTAATTTTCGTCAAAATTCGTGAAAAATCAATACAAGGTTTAAAATGTTTAAAAGCTATAGATAAGTATGAGCTAGGCCGACATTTTCTAACCGCACAAAATAAATAAGAATCATAAATGGTCTGAAATCCGGCGCGAAGCGCAGGAAAATTTTCGATTTTTTAAAACGCATAAAAATGCATCTCTAGACAGGAAACTTCTGAACCTAATCAAAAGAGTCATGTGCTCCTAATTTTTACAGACCAATTTGCCTTATGTGGCTAAATTTTTAGGAATCAATCAAATTTCTAGGAGCCATGGCTCCTACCTATGGCCAATGGGCCTAAAGAATCCTGTCAAAATTGCGCTGGTTAGTGGTTATCAGGGTTGGCAAGACCTGGGTTTTTTGGGTTTTTGGGTTTTTCTGGGTTTTTCTGGGTGCATTTTTTTGACAAAATTTGGGTTTTTTGGGTTTTTGGGTTTTTCTTAATTCTTTTAAAATGAGGATTTCATCGTTAATTTGAGGATTTCATCGTTAATTTCCCTGTGGCAAATCCAGAACGAGATTGAGGATTTCATCGTTAATTTCCCTGTGGCAAATCCAGAACTAGCTGACCGAAAAAGTGCTGTGTATCAAGAATTGACGCAATACATGATTGAGGCAAAATTACAAAAACAAAATAACTCATTTCGCTACCAGACCAGATGCTCGTCAAAAAGAAAAAGTCTGTCCTTGAGTATTGGCTCACAGATGGAGCTGACTGGCCGCTGGTGCAACGAATCGCTCTGAAGGTACACATAGATAACATGTTATTTGTTTCAATGTATTACATGTATAAAAAATTAATTGAGGTTTTTTCGCTCGTTGTCTCTACTGCATCTTCGGAAAGAAACTTCTCTACCTTTGGCTTCATACATTCCAAGCTGCGAAATCAATTGTCGATGGAAACAGTGCGCAAACTGGTATTCGTTAAGACAAACTTTGGGCTGCTAGAAAGTTCCCCTGACTGTGAATCTGATGAAGTGAGCGAAGCCGATGCGTGAAATTTGATTTCCGTAATTTTCAATTTTTTAAAGTGACATTTCAATTTTTAGTGTTTAGATCATGCAATAAAAAATTCAATAAACAGCCAATCGTTTTAATGAGCCAAATCGATAAAATCGTTGTGCAATGTGCAGTCGCGTGACTCGTGTAAATATGTTACAACCAAATGTATAGTCAGTCTTGAACACTGTTCAGCAATTTAATACACTTAATACCTTAAAAATAACATTCTCATATATATTTTAAGTAAAATGATCATTCATTAGTACAAAACTGGAACAAAAACCCTAGAAAAACCCACCAAAAACCCAGAAAAACCCACCAAAAACCCAGAAAAACCCAGAAAAAACCCACCCAAAAACCCAAAAACCCCAAAAATGAAGATTTCAAAAACTGGGTTTTTGCCAACCCTGGTGGTTATAGGTATAAATGGGTGCGGTCGTCTAATTTTTTCAAGTCTGGGTAGTTGGAGGAGTTGGGTCCCTAATTGCAGGTATGTAGTGGCATACTTGTAAGACTTCCGACCCATACCTGTAAGACCTCCGACCAGTTGGGTAGGGGGGTAAATCCGAAATTTTAGGGGGGGGGGGGTAGAAAAAAGTCGAAATTTGTCCCAAAAAAGGCCAAAAAACATACACTTTTTGAAAATTTTCTTAATTTTTTATAAACTGGGGGGGGAATGATTTTGGGTACAGGGTTGGCCGAGTTGGGGGTCCCCCCCCCCCCAAGTACAGGTATGCTCCGACCAGTTGGAGGGGGGCAGGGTTAAATCCGAAATTCGGGGGGGGGGGGTAGAAAAAAAATCGAAATTTTTCCCAAAAAAGGCCAGAAAACATACACTTTTTTGCAAATTTTTCCCAAACTGGGGGGGGGGGGGGTTGGGGGGTTGGATGAATTAGGGTACATGGTTGGCCAAGTTCGGGGGGTGGTCGTTGGTACGATTAGCAATGAAATGAGGCCTTTGACCACGTCGATTATTCACAGTAAACCGCGATCTCAACTCGGGAGTGATGTTTTTGACATGCCAGGACGATCCTGGCTGTGTTCACATAGTATTGACATGATAACGAGCAAATTTTGATCATAAGCTGGATCAGGTAGACTCCCGGCAAAATCGTAATAAGAACGATTTCTGAGAGGTTATGATAAGTTGAAAATTAATCATATCTAAAAATGAGCTATTTTGGGTAGTTTCGTGGGCTGAGTTCCATAGTATCACTTGTTTTGCTTGAAAACGAAAATTCACGTCGCTACAGTATGCAAAAGTTTGAAAATTGATCTATTTTCGACATTTTTAAGTGCTCTTGCTATCCAAGCGATTTTTCAGGATCGAATAGATCTTTTTTGATGAATGGATATTCATTTTGATGAGGAGAGAATAAGCTCTCTTGTGATGTAATATTTACAGTAAATAATTGCATATTACACTTTTCCATACAGTTTAAAAAGTCGAAAATGGGCCGTCAAATTTAGAAATATTTTGTTTATGGGCACTCCCGAGCACGTTTCCATCAGATTCCGCAGAATTTTATTTTCTTATTTTATAGCTCATACATTTTTACTGAATTGGTCAAATATCAGAATTTTTGTACCGTTTGGGGAGCTGCCAATGCTTTGAAGTAGTCATACTCATTGAAATCACTAAGGAGTCACTGCATTTTCCAGGTGGCCGTTGTCTACCACGTGTGATACTTTATATTCTGTACTATATAGACTTATCAAATAACCAATAGACTATAGTTTGATGTACTGATTATTTCACAAAGGAACATTCTCTGCAAAAGAATAAGAAGCAAAAAAAAGAAAAATCTTGTTTATAGGCACTCTGGAGCACCTTCACCTATGATGTTGAGGAATTTTATTTTGTTATTCTTTAGTTCATACATTCCTAGAGTAGCTGCAAAGGTAACATGCCATGCACCGTTTTGGCGTGGCAGCCGTAGACATCTGCATACACTGCACTGTCATTCAAATGTGTTTTTGAATCTGAATAAATGCTGGATATATAAAGTTCTGGGAATACTGGATGCGTCTTTACCCATCAATACAATATAAGAAAAAATTTTTCTTGAAGTAGTGATAAATTTTCATTGATCCAGGTTTGATGGTTTCTGAACAAATGAAAAATCGAAAAGTTCGAAAATTTTCATTAAATTCCAGAAATTGAGTGATTGTTTGAAATACACTTGAAATCCATTCATTTGCTCTATTCTGTCTGGCTAATGTCACATGCTGTGAAACAGAGTTCCTTCAACTGTATAGCACTTTTGCATAGTTTATAACATAGGCAGAGTCGGACAGCTGACATTTATTTTGTAACATTAAACTGGCAGCTTCGATTTTTGCCAGTGAAATTAGGGTATCACTAGTCAGTGGAATCCACGCGCAGATGTTGATGGCAGACATGGTCTAATTGGCAGATGCGAATATTGTCAGTAAATATCAACTCTTTTTTTGCCGATATTTATGTCTAATCGGGCGATGTGGAATCTGCTTTTTTCATGTGTAAAAGGCGGATGAGTTTTAAGGATTGCAGATATTTTGTTCGAAAATTTCAAATGTGTTGGCGAAGTTGTCAACTTTTTTGGCCGATATGTATGTCTAATCAGCAGGCACAATATCCGCAATCTGCACAAAGTCTAATCAGCAGATATAAAATGCATATATGCTCATATCAAAAGTTGTATATTTTTGATTTTTGGAAGTCCACTTCGAATAATGTAAAAATTTAGTCGGAACTGTAAAAGGATTGAACAACCGCAAGGTTGAATCGAATTTACATCCATTAGAATGGATAAAACAGTTACTAAATGTCGAATGTAACAGGCACAGTCTTGACATGTTGAATTCCTGTTTGGTTTGTTCAAATCCTGATGAGCCTTTATCTCTCACATGAATATAAACATGAGGAAAGCATTGAAACATCATATCTACAGGGATAACACAGAATAAAATGCAGGTATATAAAAAATAGTAGTGAAAGCTGTAAAAGGAATGAAAAACTGTGAGGTAGATTCTATATAATCTATGATGACATTGATATATAATAGAACAGTCGATAAGTCATTGATTTTATATTCCTGTTAGGTCCATTCAAATCCTAATGATTGTACATTT
Organism: Romanomermis culicivorax; assembly: GCA_963922205.1. Classification (NCBI taxonomy): domain Eukaryota; kingdom Metazoa; phylum Nematoda; class Enoplea; order Mermithida; family Mermithidae; genus Romanomermis; species Romanomermis culicivorax. The sequence goes on along the minus strand of CAWUHX010000007.1, from coordinate 602,127 downwards.
CTCACATGTATATAAACAGGAGAGAAGTGTTGACACATCGTATGTATGGGTTAATGCAGAATAAAAGCATGTCTATTAAAAAATTAAACCTAAACTGCAAAAGGATTGAACAACCCCCAGGTCAGATAAATCTTTTCATGTTTCTGTAATTGACAAACTGATAGAACAGTTGTTAAATCATTGATATTATAGTCCTGTTTTGCTTCTTCAAATCCTAATGAGGCATATTAGTCACATGTATATAAACATGAGAAGACCGTTGTAACATCATATCTACAGGAAGACATATTAAAAAGTTTAGCTGAAACTGTAAAAGGATTGAACAACCACCAGGTCACATTATTGTTATTGCCATAATCGGAAAAATGATAGGACAGATTTTAAATCATTTATATTATGTTCCTGTTTTCTTTGTTCAAATCCTAATGATTTTTATCAATCACATGTACATAAACATGAGAGAAGTGTCGAAACATCATATGTAGGGGTTAACACAGAATAAAAGCATGCTTATTGAAAAATTTAACCTAAACTGCAAAAGGATTGAACAACTGCCAGGTTGGATGAACAACCGCAAGGTTAAATAAACCAATCGAATGAACATGCACAGGATTTTTTCATGGGTGGGGGCGGACTAAATTTTTTTACTGAATAGCCCCAGAAAATGTTTATTTTATGTGGATATACTGTCTGCATGCTGCCTCAAAGGGGGGGCGCCCCCCCCCCATCCCCCTTGTGCACAGCCCTGATTATGAATGAGTATGTTTATGAAATGCTGTACTTTTATCAAGCATCGTAGTAGTTTACCACCTGACGTGATTATACAAATGAAGAGGTTAGTCCATGAACATTTTCTAGGTTTCAGTTGATACCAACAATGCCAAAAGTGAAAAAGGATAAACAGTCGTTAGGTCTTCGTTCTGATTATGTGCAGTTTTTTAATGCAAATTATAATCTGCACAGCTTATATAGCTATGCATCCATTTTCTCCTATCAGATCCATTCAAATCCTCAAGATGCAATTTGTTTCATTTGTATATGAACATGACAAAAGGAATGAAATCTCAACATTATGATTCTCCATTCCTTGGCCTTACAATTGCATACAAATTATATAATGCTTTTATTTTGCCCGTAGGCACACAATGAATGAATAATAATACAGTGGTTATGGTGATGTGACGTTTCAGTAGTCTACGTACTACCTTCCTCAGGCGACAATAAACTCCTTTTTTTACAAAATTCGCTACTTGAGGGAATTGAACCCTGATCGTTTGATTGAGAGTCTAGAGCACTACCACTGGGCCATGGAGGCCAGTAGTAAGTTGTTTAGAAGTGCTATATATCCTTACTTGGAGGTACTAGTTCAGACTTGGGTTCCTGTCTGTTGCCCTTCTAAGGAATGCTTGGTTCCATATGTGGCCTATTTCAATTCTCTTACTACCTACATTTTTTGACCCCACTTTTTCCATCTCAATGGTTTCTCTGATCTTCCTTTTGTAGGCATTAGGCTCTTGGGCAAGTATGGTGGTATTGTCAAAATTGAGTGTACATCCACATGATAGGCAATGTTCGGCCACACCACTTTTCTCAAGGTTCAGGTTCTTAAGGGCATTTCTGTGTTCTGCAATACGGGTCTTAAGTGTTCTGCCCGTTTCTCCTATGTATACTTTCCCACATGGAGCCATAGGTACTTGGTATACTATACCCTGTGTATCTTCTTTATTTCTAGGTGGTGCTACTTTTCTGACTCTTTTCCTGATTGTGTCTTTACTTGTGGCAACTAGTCGAACCTTGTACTTGTGGCATATTCGCTTCAGTTTCTGTGTTAGTTGGCCACTGTATGGTATTACAACCGTGCCTTTGTATTCAACTTTTTCTTGGTCATTTGCATTTTTTGTTATATTTGCTTTGTTAATGATCACTGTGGGATAACCATTTTTCTTGAAGGCTTGCCTGATGTTATTTTCTTCCACTTTCCTGGTTTCTTCAGTTGAGCATAGTGTACCTGACCACAATATCATTCCCTTTACAATTCCTGCTTTGGTGTTTACAGGATGGTTTGACTGGAAGTTCAGATATTGGTCTGCATGTGTTGGTTTACGGTAGACACTTGTTGCCATTGTCTGTCCTTGCGTTTGACAAGAACATCTAGGAATGGTAACTGCCCATTGATTTCTGTTTCCATGGTGAACTGTATGGCTGGATTCTGTTGGTTCATATGTTCTAGGAAGGATATTAGTTTTTCCTCACCATGGTCCCACAGGATGAATGTGTCATCCACATATCGCAGCCAGATTGTTGACTTGTGTGGTGCTGTTTTCATTGCTGATGTTTCAAGTTTGTCCATGAACAGGTTACAAAGTGCAAGGGATAGTGGTGAACCTATTGCCATGCCATCTGTTTGTTGGTAGAATTTGTCTTTGAACTGGAATATGGTGCTGCACACACAATACTCAGTTAGGTCTGCAACCTGTTGTGCTGTTAGGCTAGTTCTTTCTGCTAGGCTGCGATCTGCTTCCAATTGGGCCCAAAGGTACTTTATTGCTTCTACTACTGGAACACTTGTGAACAAGCTTACAACATCCAGGCTTACCAACTTAGTGTTCTGATCTAACTTTATGTCCTTGATCTTGCTTACAAAGTCCTTGCTGTTGACTACGTTAGATTCTATATTGTTCTGCAATGGACTAATGATCTTTACTAAGTGCTTAGCCAATGGGTGGATTGTTGTTTCAATGCAGCTCACTACTGGTCTTAGTGGGATTTCCGGCTTATGGATCTTTGGCAGGCCATATATGTGAGGGGCCTTACATTGTTCTTTAATTGTTACTGTTTTTTCTCACTTAGCATCTTGTACTTGCTTTCTTACTTCTTTCTCTATTTGGCTAATTGGATTTCTTTTCCCCAGGCATTTAAACTTTGTTCCATCATCCAGTTATGCCATGATCTTCTGGTCATACTCATCAGTGTTCAGTAGTACTGTTGCCCAACCCTTGTCAGCTGGTAGTATCACAACTGTCTTATCATGCTTCAGGTTCCTGATAGCACTGGCTTCCTGTCTCGTTATGTTCAGCTTGGGTTTTCACTCATGTTCAATTGCTTTCCTAATTTCGAACCGAAAGTCACCTCCCTTGTCACTTTCCGTGATATGTGCTGCACATTGGATGTCGGTAACTATGTCTGCCATTGGATGTTGCTGTGGTGTGATAGCAAAGTTCATTCCTTTGGCTAGCACTTTTCTTTCTACATCTGTTAGTTGCCTATTGCTTTTGTTCACAACCACTTTGTTTATGTCTACTTGTGGTGCATTCACATTCTTTGGCATCAGCTGTCCCAAACAACCTTTTGCCAAATATTAGACACTTTATGAATACATGTTTAAAAAAAATTAGCCATAAATGTAAAAGGACCAAACTACCACCAGATTAGATGAACTACTGCCAGATTTGATAAATCATTTTGGTATTGCCGTAACAGCAACCTGATAGAAAAGCTGTTAACTCGTTGATATTATACTCCTGTTTTGTGTGTTCAAATCCTAATGAGGCTATATCTCTCACATGTATATTATGAACATGATAGAAGCATTGAAACATCATATCTAGGGGATAACATAGAATAAAAGCATTCATATTCAAAATTCAGTCTATTAATTAAATTAAAAATTTAAAACTTTCATTATAATTTAATTGATATGACTAACTTGGGCTCTCATAGGAGCTCACAACTGCCCAATACCAAAAACATAGTTAGAATTGATATTTCAATCATTCCACTGCTTCAATGGTCATATATCCCCTCTCTATCTACAGATTAGGGATGCAAAACTCTAATCAGTATCAGGTAAACTCATGTCCTGAACTCATCTTGACTTTTGGAACATCCTACTGTAATCTTAGCAGTTTATTTCTCATATCAATTGTTGTTTCTGTAAATTTTAATATTTGAAAAATACAATGTTTTAATATAAAAAAAAATATTTCACTGATTAATAATTCACAAATTAAAAGGAATTTCAAATAAAGTATTTTGCCTTTATTACATAATATTAAGTTGGTTAGATGCAAAAAGTCATAAATTTTGTTCAATGTTTAAATAGCTCATTAACCTGTAACTTTGATGTTTCAATAGGAAAGTTGAAAATATATACATCTTTGATTTTTGTGCAATTGGATAGAACAGTTGTTAAATTTTTGAGCACTAAGTTTAGCCTGTTCTATTTTTGTTTGTTTTATAACTTTCTAGTACGAGTATTTTCAGTATTTGAAAAAGCAGAAAGTGTGGTTTTACATCAGATGAATTTATGCTAATGTTGAAGTGAAAACAACATTCCAAAAGTGAAATTTTTTATAAATGACTGTTTCACAAGGAAACATAACAGCTATAGCTATATTTTCAAATTAATGCTTTCACCATTTTGGGCATCCCACATGATGTCGACCTAAACATCGAGCATGTCATTGTTCATTGAAATTAAGCATTTTTGTGTTTCCTGCGAATAACAATTTTGGGTGAGCATGCAGGCGAGGTCAGTATCTGCATAGAAATTTTCATATTTACAATATGCTTGTAAATTTCATGAGCAATGAAGATATTCTGATGTTGATTCATCCCTTCTTTGCCTGCACATTCCAAACTGGTAAAACACAACAGGTTGAGGTATCAGTTGCTCAAAGATCACCATGATGGCGTTGTAAAAGTCTTTGTATGATACTGTTTGAGCCATAGCCCACAAATGTGTGAACTGTCGTTTAGCCTCAGCTCCAAGACCTGGGTACATGATATGGTTCTTTTCAGCATCCTCCAGATGCTTGTTGGCTGGGCATCTTGCATCCATCGAGTCCTACATGATGTCTAGTTGCTGCTTCCAAGTTGATAGGGATCGAATTTCCATGGATGGGTGCTCCCATAGTGGCCTAACTGGAGGAATTGGAATCGTGTCCATTTACTATCGAAATCTGTATAAGGTGTATCAGTAGAATGAAAGCATAGTTAGCCAAACTATTTAAACACCAAAAACAATGTACACAAATTTACATAGCCCGTGCTGGAGCGAAAAAATAAATGAAAATAAAGAAAACAAAATTTGCATGTTCCCAAAAATGTGCATGTTTATGATTATTTCTCAAATTGTTCATGCATTTTTGGGGGGGGCTGAACTATTGAGGTGCAAAACTGCAAAAACTCACCCAAACATTATACTTTAGCAGTCTTGTATCAGTCATGCCGTACAGCTCACTCAAATTTGAGAATCAAGTGTTTCGAACCAGAAATATGAATTCTATGCACTTTTTTATGTACCATGTCGAAAATTAGTGAATTATGTATCTTTTGTGTGGAAATGACAAATTTTTTAAAGTTCATAACAAGGTTAGGTAAAATTCATCTATATCTTACAGAACCTTCAAATGTTTTAACAAAAAGATCATTAACTGCAAATCTGTTGTCAATCTCTCTTACCTTGTGGTATGTGACTCAATATTTGATGCAGAATCCAAATTTGCTAGTTTTATTTAGGCATGATCAAAATGAATTGAGTTATTTCAGTTTGAATGCTCATTTTCATGTTTTTACACAGTAGCATTCACAACATTCTTCAGGTTGCATTAATGACAAATTAAGGTTCTGTTTTGACCCTAAAAATGCACTGAGCTTGTTGAAGGAAATTAATCTGTCAAAACACCCAGATGAGGTTTCAGATGGTTGAAATCAGAATAAAAAAGAAAACAGCAAGAAAGTTGAGAGCTAGTCAAAGTAAGATTACAAGTGTCCCTTCACTTGCTTATGTCCCAGATGTTACCAAGTGTCCCTTCATCTTGCTTTTCTTGTTTGTATACTTTGAAATTATTATTAAACTTTATTTGCTAATTCACAGTTCAGTTGCAATTGTCAAAATTCTGATCATTGATTACTTTTAAATGGAAGAAAGCTTCAATAAACTATTCTTTGGTGTCAGCAGCATTGTTTGTTTATTGATTAAATAATTAGTATGTACAAAACAAAACAATAAAGATCCTATTCATTCTCCAATGATTCAATGGAAAATGTATCTCAGCAATTTACTAATCAACAAGAGTTCATTAAAATATAACTCATTTGGAATGAATAGGATCTCTCAACAAGTAACAATTGTACAGCAAAAGGTACAGTACTTTGTTAGTGTTATTTTGGAAAGCAAAATCTCTCCTCAATTTTTGTTTAAAACCATCAAATCAATAGCAGGAATTGCTGAAACTAGCAGGATACTGAAGGTAAAAAAATTGAAACACATTCAGAAAAAAATATCATCACTGATGGTGTGACCTTGTTGTTGCACCAACATCCCTAATCTATCTGATTCTCCCCTGGCATCCTTGCTTTTTTTTCATGAGACGCAATCCATTAACAACTGGCATAATGAATACACGAGGTATCCGTACCCCTTTTCCAAAGTCCAGTTGAGCTGCCAGTTGTATTTACGGGTCCTTGTTATGTAGCGGCACATGAATTTGAACATTTGTGCCATTGTCGCCTCCTTGCTTGTAAATGGGATGTTGTTTGTGCGGTAATTATCATACAAGGAGTATGGCAGTTTTGACAAAGAGCCAACCAACAGATGAAAAACATCGTGGCCAATGTGCAGATGAATCAGCATGCAATGGGGACCCAAGACTAAAAATGAACAACAATTTAAATCTGTGTCAGGTAGAAAGATGTTAGCAAAGTGGCTAAACTTGATGACTTTTATGTATAATATACTTTTGAGTCCAAATTTTTTGGCATATTCGGGATCATGATAGTGCAAATTGTCCATAAACAGGGGTAGCCGTAGTTCCTCTCTGAATATGGACAATTTATTTTTTTGGCAAGATTTGCCTCTAGTTGGGATGAAAGGTTCCAAGAAGCATTTTCGGGTTTCTGTAACATTTAAACTAACAAAATGTTTCTGTTCACATAATCAAATGGAATCATTACCTCACCGCAAGTTATCAGGAAATAGTAGTTTTTGGCGAACAAATTCTAGCATTTGTTAGTGTTTGCTCCGAGGAATGTTAGAGACAAATATTTCGCCCCAACCAGCAACATAAGTTGTGGGAGCCATTATGTAAATGTCACATTTTTCATTAAAGAATGCTGGAAGGCAAACAATATAAAATTCTGTGATAATATGTTTGCGAATGCTGGTGGTGATGGCATAGTCCAATGCCATAATTTCTAGAACACTCAGTTGTAAGTAGAATGTTTATGAAGTTTAGGATGTTTATAAAATTTCTCACTTTGCACTATGGACTGTTGTTCTTGAGATTCAACAACTCCAATGTACGGCCACAACCTCTTGTGAGGTAATTAATCGTAGATGCTATTGGTGTTATATGTGCACCTATTGGCAATACACCTAGAATGCAAGTAGTAACTATGCACACACAGTACAAAATTTTTAATGGAAAGTGGCAATATACCATTGGAGTAGGGTGCACCATCTCACGGGGGTGGTATTATTAGGTAGTTCTTAGTTTACAAATCATCGGTCCTCTTCCAATGATGGGAACATTGTGGCATTTCTGATGATGAATAAAAGGCACCAAGCTCTGTTGATGGCAATGTTCAACCCCTTATAGTTTTCAAGGAATTGAATGGAAAAGTAGGAATCCGATCGAACGATATTGTATACTAGTTTATTAGAAAATGCCCCGATGGGGCAGAAAAAAGGAGAATATACTTGCTTCAACAGTTGCCATGGTAGAAAAAGAAGTGGACTAGATTTTTGAGAACTTGGGTCAAAGTTGGCAAAAATTCACTTCCTTTATATCGGATTTTCATTCTTTCTCAAAAAAATTGTCTATGTCTGTGAAAAAGTATATTCTGCAGCATTGTGCATTTTGTCCTTGAACTGGCATCAACTACAGTAAAATTTTTCTATATGAAAATTATATGCACCTGACTTCAAGTGTAAAGAAATGGTAAACCGTTAGCATTCTAACTCCCAACCAATTCAAAACTCCTGCCTTTCACACTAGCTGAAAAATAGTGAGGGAGGCATATTATAGTCATTTTCAGAACTATAAAGAAACCTGAGGTTTGTTGCGCTAACCCAACATGAGAATAATCTCAACATGGGGATTAAATTGATGATCCTGAGTTTAAGCTATTCACAATGTCCAAATTATTTTCTTCCAATACACAAATCATACTCACTTCAGGATTAACTAAACCTGAGGTTTAAGTTCAGGTTTGGGAATTGCAGAAATTTTTATATTTATTTGCTTTAGAGATAAGAAAATTATGCGAAAATTTTAGTGCAACCCAACAGCTCGAGCTGGGAATAATCTCGACATTGAGCTCGTTATGATCCGTATGACATTCCAATTATACCGAACTTGAGATCAAACCGAGTGGCCTTTTTGTTCGAGATTACCATGAGCTTGAGCTCAGACCCCTTTAGTGCAACTGGGATTTGGTTACAGTGATTGGGCACCGATCTGCAAATGGGAGAACAGGGTAAAGCATACAAAAACGCACCTGATTTAGGCCTGCCTATATTAGGAGTGTGTGCGAAATCCCGTACTCAGTTCTCCCCGACTCTACTTTCGCACTCACACAGCAGCAGTACGACTTTTTTGAAAGCAAGATCAGAGTGACAAAGATGGGTGAAATTGCTTCCCATTTGCAATCCCGTAAAAAGCGCTCTTTCTGCAAATTTCAGTTTAAATCCAGGAACTGTGAATAATGCTGTTTTGTTCAATAGTTAATTAGAAGAGAATAAATTTGTTTGTAGCTTCCAATCAGTAGAACTTACCGAGTGAATTCTATACGATATGTTGTATAAAAAGAGTGAATGAAACGTATTTTGCACAATCAATTCAGTTCTTAGAAGACTTTGTGCTGTAGCTCTTTTTTCTGAAAAAGCTGAATAGGATTTTATGTGCCACTTTCCCTCAGTTGATTCCTTTTGTTGACACCAAATTCAGTAAAAATGCTTAACACAGTTGGAAGCAAACACGTGTGAATGGGGACATGGGGGTATCAACTTCCACAAGGGTTTTGAAACTGGAAAATTTGTTATGCAACAAATTTTTCGGTCAATTTTTTCGGATTTTTTGTCTCACAAAATGCTAAAACACCAAGGTCCATGCCTGTATCCTCCTAAAAATTTCAGAGATGCACATGCTTGGTTGGAAAGTGTGTTGATGCACTCAGCTGCAGAATACTCTTTTTCACAGACATAGGCAATTTTTTTGAGAAAGAATGAAAATCCAATATTAAGAAAGTGAATTTTTTTCAACTTTGACCCAAGTTCTCAAAAATCTAGTCCACTTCCTGTTCTACCATGGCAACTGTCGAAGCAAATATATTCTCCTTTTTTCTGCCCCATCCGGGCATTTTCTTAGTTCACCTCTTTTTAGTAGGCCCCAATCATGCACGAAAACTTTCATAGAAGCACATTGAAGTTTTAAATTTGGTCATCTGCGCTTCAAAAAAACAATAAAAAACTTCAAGCAACGAATTCTCACCTCCTGCAAAAGTAAATGATGTGTAAACTGCATATTACTTAAAAAACGTTGTAAAGATACTGAAAGGTGACCATATCTATTGAATTCCTCATGGTTTAGAATCCTTCAACCCAAAAAATTGCAGAAATACCTTTGTTTACACAAATGACTTTTTTAATGTAAACTGACTGCATCCATTGAATTTCCCATGGTCAGAAACATCTTCCCTCAAAAATCGCAGAAATACACTTGTTTACACTCAATATGAATTAGTGTGTAAAGTGATCACTTTCATTAAATTCCCAATGGTCGAAAACCCCGTCCACAAAAAACTCATGAAAACAGGCTTGGTTGAATCCGGAATAATTTTTTCCTGTAAAGTGACCACATCCATCAAATTCCCAATGGTCGAAAACCCTTGCAGCCCAAAAATCCCAATAAGGCTACAGGTTTATTAGAAACGGCTAGAAAATTAGTAGTGCATCATGCTGCAAAAAATTATTTTTTTGAACCCATAAGTATAATATAACAAAATTGGGGAATTTGGTGTTTTCCAGGACTTTGGACCACCATATAATTGAATTGGGGCCATATTTAAAAAAAATAAAAATTAACATTTGAGATTGCACCCCCAAAATGCTCAGGTCGAAGTATGAAGCTTGGACATGCCACCCCCATTGCTGGGCATGGTGGAACTGGGGGGCCTTAAAAAGTGCGTTTTTTTCATGTTTTTGGGGCCCCACTGAGCACCACTTGCAGATAGAGGCGAAAAGACAAAAGGCACCCCATAGTTTGCCTCTATGCCCGATATTATGCAAAAAACCCGAAGGTTCTAGCTCTTACGGTTTTGGCTCTAGAGGGGGGGACATGACATTTGAAAGCCAAGTATATTAATATTTGGCGAAAGGTATATTATTATAGTATATTATAGGTTGACGCTGTCACGCCAGCTGTGATTACAATATCAGATTCTTCGCCCAGGAACAAACTAACATTATTCACAGTGTGTGCATTCTGACATTGCTATCTCCTAATTCATACTTGAAAACCATCCATGGTGCTAATTTGAACCTTTTTCAATTGATTTTCCAGTTCATTAGCAGAGAGGTGTGTTTTGTAGGTAAGTCCCTGCATTTATGGCTTTGCATGCCTCTAGCATGGTGTTGCGCAGCAATTCCCCCTGGGCGCTGTACGAAGTGATGATGATGATATCTTCGTTTTTGAACTTTTGCACGCCCATCAGGCTGGCTGCCAAATGTACTACTGCTCTTGCTTCCTGAATGTTTTGTATCAAACCAGAATTATCCTCCAATGATTCTAGGCCAGTAACATTGACCCAAGCTATTGGAAACCCGCTTATCATTGTTGGATAAGTCTTGGGTAGGGGTAGATATCTGTCAGCTGCAAAAAATTAAAATAAATGAAAAATTATTTCCCTTAATATTAAAAATTACTTTTTTCAACTTGTTTTCATACTGAATTATTGTAGGTTAAGTGACTAACCAGGCTTCCAATGTCTGGATGCATGTGATATTGTTCATTCAGCATGGTGTATGGTGAATTCGTGTTGTAAAGGTGTTCGAATAATGTTTGACCATAGCCCAAGTTTTGTGCTTGTAGGGATGTGAAGCAAGCACCCAACTGGTAGGGATCGCCCAATAGAGTAACCTTAACAGATGTATTGCATTGGTCAAGTTATTTAATTATTTTAATTAAAAATTTTTTTAAATTAATTCAATGAAACACTGAAAAACTTAAATTTACTCATTGGCTAATGGAAAAACGCGTAAAAGGTATGAGGTTCGCTGTTTCAGTATCTTGAGCAGCTTCATCTATGAAGACTAATTTAAAAAAGGTTCCAGTCAGTCATGTGTCTGCGACTCCATTTCATGTTGCACAATGCAGTATTTTAAGCATAATAGCAATTTTTCATATTTGTATAAGTTGAAATCAGCCTTCTTTTCTTCCTCCTTCATCAGAGGCCTCCAAGGACCAGGGCCATACTTCATTTGTATACTCTGCCACTATTGTGGCTTGCTGGAAGAGTAACATTAAAAAATTTCAAAAATTTAAAAAAATTTTAAAAATTTTAATTTCTGTAGAATTAACATTTTTCATGTCCCCAAAAACACTCTTCTAATTGCATTTCACATTGTTATAAGGCCTAAAATGTCATACCCGCTGAATATATCCACCAATTAGGGATGCAAAACCCTAATCCACAGATGTAATTGGTGGACATCACTTAAACCCTATTATTGAACATAATTTCGACTTTTGGAGCATGGGACTGCTACCCCAGCATCTCAGTCATAGTCCCAATCCGATAATTTAAAAATTCAAAAAATTTTAAAAAAATTTCCAGAATTTCCAAAAAATTTTGGAAATTCAAATTTCTTTAAAATTAACATTTGTCATGTCTTACAACCATAAAAACACATAAAAAACAAAAAGACAGTGACAAATCCCAATTGGTACACACCAGAGGTATCCATTTTCCAAATTTTCATTTCTTGGGGCCAGGGTTTGCAGCCTAAATGTCCAAATGTTGGGTTCGGGTGAGTAGTACTTTGCTCTGTTTGTCAAATGTACGATGTTTTGCTGAATTTTTGTTGTTCATTGGGCTAATCTTCAATGCTCTTCAAAAAAGCCTGAATGAAGTTTTCGATGGCAGTGTTCAAAGAGGTAGTGATGTTGATTTCCCTGCCATCCACAGGGAAAGCAGGTAAGCAATTGATGTGGCAGTTGACATTTTCCCTGTTCCTGGTGGACCCTGATGAATTAAAATGATGAAATAATTATGAAATAAACATTTTTATTAATTTTTAATACAATAAACTTAAAAAACTTATGCTGCCCAATAATAACTATTACTTGAATAATCTAAATGTAGTTTTTTTCTCATATTTGAACAGCCCCCATTTGCGAATGGTTCAGGGAGCATAGAGACAAAAGGTCTGGTCTATTCACGAACTTATCCAGGTATGAGGTATCATTTGTCTAAATCAGCCACATATCAACAAATCCCCAATGGGTTTGCTAATTTGGAATGAACTTTTGTTTAATGCTCCAAGGAGCATCCCTGACTGCTGATGAATGTACATAGCCCCAGTTTCATCTTGTTTCCTTCTAAACAGCCACATTGCAGTGTTCAAATCGACCTTTGATAGATGCTTGATCATGTTTAGACAGTTTTGCATTCTAAATGTAAAACTAAAGATTATAGTATCAATTTTTAATCTATACAAGAACTTGCTTATGAATGTGACAATACCTAAGCTGCACTGTCTCATCACCTTTCCACAAAACTTTGCCTTTGTGTGGCCCCATTGATCGAGTTTTTTTGAAGAAATGGTCTAGGGCAATGACAGAAATTTTATCGTAATCCGCATCATCTTCTTCATCAATGTCATTTGTTTCTAATTCATTCTCATTCCTCCCTCCATACCACGTTTGCATGTTGTCCTTGGGTTTAATGAATCATTGAAGGTTGCACAAATGGAAAATCAATCCCTTTACTGCAGTGTCAAAAGCACTGCTTTACAGAATGCATCAGTTTCAATCCAGTTGCTTGAAGATTCATTTCTTTCTAACAGCATTAATTGGATCTTTTGGTTATGGTTTTGGTTACGACTTAAATTTTGGTTATGGTTTTGGTTACAACTTAAATAACTAATAGCATTTTTTGAGAATATATATGTGAAAAATCTTTGCTAATAAAAAGCTTTCAAAAATTTGGGCCCACATAATTTATTACATGTTTACATTTCAGCAGTGTTCCTTTGAACTTGAGTGTTCTGGTTGTGAAATCTGGCAGGTCGAGGATGAAATCTATGCAACTAAAATGTTTACAGCTCTCAAGGAGTATTTTATTGTTTTTCATGGCTTGGAGATTGAGGCAGAAATTCATCATTTGGATATACTCATTTGGTGTATTGTACCTGCACATAACTTGATAGGTTTACATACAAATTGCAGTTGAACATTTTTAGGGTTTTTTAAAAAACCCAAAAAACCAAAAACCCAAGGCCTAGCCAACCATGATTGTACTTAGTAGCATGATTTTCCCAACAGGGTGTAATTTCCCCAAAAGTTTCAATAGAACCCCTGTAGAAAAAACCAAAAGGAAAAACCAAAAAACTTCTCCCCTCCAAAAAAAATCGAAAAATTTCCAAGCATACATAATCCAGAAATTTATAGAATTATTGAAAATCTTATGCAGCCGGTTTGCATTCCATGATGTGACGTTGACATTCTGGGTTGTCAAATCCTAGCATCTAACAATTTGTCCCATAGTCCAATGAATACTTGATGCCATTGAAATCCTACTGTGTTGTGTTAGGGGCCATGCATCGAACATCAGGTGATTCCAAAGTTTCCACTTGAGGAATCTGTAATTCGGTTACTTCATCATCATCATCAGATGTTTGCTCTTCAATCCATGGCTGGAAGATGTTAACCATTTTTATAGCAGAAATTTGAAACAGAATATCCGATTTTTATTTACTTGAAGTGGCACTGGTTCAGTTATTTTCCAGCCATTGCGATTTCAATTGGAGAAGCAGACACCTAAAGTGACGCAGCCGTGATCAAAAGTATGAAAAGGGTACTGGAATAACATCATAATGAAAATTAGTTCTAAACTACCAAGTACGTAACAGTTGAAAACTTACAAGAAGTATCCGTAATTGAATAAAAAATTCGTATTCAAGCGAGATTTTATGATGGATGGTCGAACAGTGCCTGAATTGTTTTGTATCTCGATAAAATTTGCGCGTAAAAATAGGCAATTATTCAACAACCAAAGTGAGAAATTGTGGGAGCTTAAAATAGGCCATGAAAAATTTATGAACATACAGTAAACTTTTCATTATGGTGGTTTTGTTTGCAACAGTTAAACAAACATGGCAGTTGAAAAGGCTCATCAATGAACAGGCAGTTGGGAAGTTTTCTCAACTTCCTACATCAGGTTCACACAGATTCCTTGAATATAGATTTTAACATATATATTTACGCAACGTTTTGATGTTGCTCAAAAAATATTGGCAATGTAGGAAGTCATTACTGTATTATTTGAATTTAGAACAACAATAATTTATATGCTCTTCACTTCGCCTTGCTTCACATGGCTTGTATGTTTCTATTGGGGAACGGGCTCGCCTTGTATAAATCACTTCGCCTCATTATTGCACCCAAATTAACAGCAGATTTGCACATCATTTTGCCGAACAAAATATTTATTGCACCCACATTGGAGAAATTTGAGAAGTAGTAAGTGTTTGTTTTGTTGATAGGGGCAGGGCTCAAATCTTAAAAAAATATATCATCATCAAACATTTATCAATAATAATTAGCCAATTAGAAACTATAATCACCAACTAGAATGCCAGTGCAGAATCACGCACTAGAATAATTCCAAATATTATAAATAATTTGAAATGAGGCGCGAAATGCTGCGAAAATTTTTCCATTTTAAACTGCACAAAAATGCATCGCCGGAGAATTTATGGGTTTTTCCATGTGAATAGGATAAATTTCTGAGAAAAGCAATCAGGAACCTCTTGCCAACCAATGAAATTTGTTGTTGTTCTTGTTCTTATATTCCTTTGACATTAAGTGACTAGAATGGAGTAACAACAATTTGATGGCAAATTTTCCTTAGGTTACATGACTGAAGGTGAAAATTGATGATATTCTCCAGCGCTCCATGCCAGATTTTATTTTTAATCAGTTTTAATAAGTTTTTTGTTCCCCAGATCAAATCTTTATTGTGTTGTAGGCCACCAAGGAAACTTGTTGTTGTTCTTGTTCTTTTATACCTTTGACATTTATTTATTTAACATACCCAAAACAAGAAAACTAATTTAGGGTATTTTCAACTGGTTTTTTAACTATTCACATTTTTCAAACTGATGTAATATTTTTGGACTGTTCTTGGTAATGAAACTTATTTTCAGTTCCTTTCTTCCATAGATACTTCGAGCTTTTGGATTTCGAAAAAAGTAGCAGTTGGTCGCTAAAATATGGCATATGACGAAGTATCCAAATCTGAAGAAAACGCCTCCGAGTCCCATCTTCCATGGCAGATAATCTCACAACAGATAGCACGACTGGAAAACAATGACGGTAGGGCCATACCCATAAGAACCAGTGTTCAGCATCAGTTGACATGCGACAAAGTTCATGAAATAATTAGTATACTGATAATTCATTAGCTGTTTTATAATCATGCATTCAAAAACATTTGTTTTTTTCTAGGAAGTCATGATCCAACTCGATTGCACCAAAAAGCCCCCACAAACATCAAGGGTGGAAATATTTATGTGTTTTCCAATGGAACTTTACAGGACAGTAAGTTGTTGTATGGCAGTTTCTCTATTTATTTCTTAGCTTAAACAATAAATTATAGGAGGCTTCCAATGTGACAAATTACTGTGGAAGAATGACACAGTTGGGCCTCACTGTCAGAAGGATCCAGAATTTTGGAAAAGTTTCTTCATTTTGCCTCCAAAAAAAAGGTGAACTCAGAGATAATCGTTTAAAAAAAGTGGAATTTGGCCTATTCTCAAACCCAAATGACAATGAAAACATTGAAGTGAAAAAAGTAGGCATAGTGCACTACATTGGTGATGAAAAGTACAGTCAACCACCTGCTCATGGGAATTCAACTTCCAACAAGCCATTTGTACGAAATGCGCTGATAACTCAAGATAAAATTCTTGCCATTTCAAGCAATCTCACAGGGTGGAAGGAGACCTACACCTCATTGTTGAACACTGAGGAAGATGTTCTAGCAGGATGGAAGCCATTTTGAAACCACACAACATCAAAACAAGTATGAATACTTTTGGGTTTTGTTTTGCCGATTGCAATTGACTAAACATTGTGTCAATTTGACTAAACACCATGTCAACAGTTGAAAAAAGTTAAAACACCTTTTAGTTTTAAACTGAACTCAGTGCTTTTTCAGCTCTTCCTAGTTTTTCACTATACTTGGCTACCAAAAACTTTGTTTTTTAATACCACATTTATTTACAAACTTTGTAGTTTTGTCAAGTGGGAAAATTTTTTTCTTAGTTTTTTTGCCTGTCGAGAAAATTTTTTGGGCCAGTAGTGTTAAACCAAAATATGTGAGCATAATACTCAAACTTTTAACTGTTTATACATGTTTGAGTGTTTGTTTTAGGTGGAAAACTTTCGACAGCCCGAAATACAACAAAAGTTGCATCCAATGCAAGATGCGCTATTCAACCTATTTCGATTATTGCATCAAAGTACAACTCAATTCATACAAGGAATGGAGGCAAGTACGGAAGATTTAGCTGTCAAGTGCATGTTCAAAGAGATTAAGCCAGTTATAGATGAGAGCATAATGGAGTACCCCAATGACCCCTTAATTTTGCTGTATGATACAACATTCCAATTGGGCGACTATTACCCATCTGTACTTATAATGCACCACTGATGCCTCGTCAGAGAAAAAATTATATCAGTAGCTGTTTTGTTGCATAAATGAAAAATGGCAGATACACATTCAACGTTCATATGCTGGGTATTACAACGGATACCTCCAGGGATTATGAGTGGAAAAACACAAGTTGTTTTCATCACCGACAGTGAATTTGACTTTGAAAATGTGACTCCGAACTTAAATCATGTGTTCTGTTGCTGTCATTTAATTGACAACATTAAACACCACACCAGCACCGTGCTGAGGTACACCAACCAATTACAAATGAAATTATAAGCCAAATGTACAGTATTTTGAAAATGGATACCACAGAATTGGCTGAGCAGAAGGCTAACAACTACAGCGAACTATGGCCACCTGAATTCTGTGAGTACTATTTTACCTGCATTCCCCCCGCATTTTTTGGAAGTGGCTGGTGGGTACTGGAACCTTTGAGAATGTTTTCCCTGATGTCTGGTGAGTGTACAAACAGAACAACAATTTTTTACCTATATATAAAATTTGTATTTCATTACAGGTATAACCAATAATGCCAGGAAAAGTTTCAACAATGTAATCAAATCATCGACAAACTGGCGAGAAGTGCCTTTAGATATAGCTGTACTCACATTTTACAATTTATACAAGTATTACATCGTTGAAATATGACTGAGCCAAATATGGGTTGGGTGATTTCACGTTAAAGCCAGGCATTCCTTTATGTCCAACTTCAGAAATGCCGAAACAAGAAAACATGTGTCCTCAAAACATTTTGGAATTCATTTGTTATGGCAATGTTGCTTCACAGACACCTCTGGTGCAAATGGAAGAACCATCTCCCAATGTGGCAGGGGATGTCAATGTCGAGATGTGACTGGCCCAATACTTGGTTGCCAAGAAACTTGTCACGCTTGTGCCAGACAAAGTGGTAATTATTTACAATTTTTTTTCTGTATGAAAATATTCAAAGTGTATTACATTTACAGCTATTCATTGTCCAAGACAACAAAAGCAAGTACATGGTTCAGTTGGACCCCTATACCTGCTCCTGTGGTGCTCATGATTGCCACCATATTCTGGCCACTTGAATTTCTTGTGGACTTAAGACCAAAGTTAAAACAATGAAAAATATTACAATGCTGTGGAAACAAGAAAAACGAAAAATAAGCCAATTGCCCGTTGGTCACAAAGCACCCTGAGTGGATGACTACAAAGATGTCAAACTGCGGAAAAATGCAACTGAATTTGACAATGATGATGACAACTTCGACATCCCAGTCGAAACACCTTCAATGCTGATACAAGAAATCATCAAATCGATGCCTACCATACCTCAGTTGAGAGAAAAAACCCTCACTGGTTTCCCTAGAATCGCAAGGATCAAGGGAAGAAGAAAACTTGAATAGGTATATAGTTTTAATCATTTTTATGCTTTGCTTAAAGAGTTATAATAGATCTTCATTCAGGACTTTCACTCTCAAAGAAAAAGGTAACCTGATCATTGAGGAGGGATATATTACTTCCCCAATCCCAAATTTGAAAATAACAATTAAAGAGACTAAAATTGAAACTCTGACACTGCCCACCACATCACAAGACATGAACTCCATTTGCAACAAATACAGTGTACCTGAAATTGAAGAGGTAATTGTAACACAATTTATTTGGTGTTTTGAGGTTGTAGGACATGGCCAATCATAATTTTGAAAATCTTAAATTTTTTAAAATTTTAAAATTAATTTTTTCAGTTTTGCATTAGGACCTTATTCTTAAAATGATTTGAATGCTCAAGAATGAAATTTAATGTAAGGGAGTTGATAAACCAAACAAACACCCACAATCATCAGCATATAAATTTGGGGCCAATCAATTTAGAATCTCATTTCAAATATTTCTTCTTTATAACATAAAATACTTCCCCGTACTTATCACTAATTTCCATTTACATGTAATTCGATAGTTCCATAGATCGTTGTTAACCGCAGCTCTGCAATCCTCCAATTGACAATTAAAATTGATAATTGTAACATCCTGCAGTTGAGTCTTGAAAAAAATTCCATGATTTTAGTAGTATGCCAAAAGAATGACAGTGGAAGGGATTTGGGACTTATAAACATTTTCAAATATTGCACACTGAGCATGTGAAAGAATATTATTCCACCGATAAATTTAAATTTTTCAGTGCTCTTCCTTCGATCAGTGCCTACACAATGTCATAAAATACCTAAAAATAGATTTTAAAATAAAACTGCTACCAAATTTCCAGACTTTTTAAATGTAAACCCGGAATATAAGGAATTGGAATAAGATGCAAATAAAACATTTAAAATGAATTATTAGGTACAGTAAAACTCCGACATTCACATTAACAAATGCATTACATGATTTGGTATGTCTGAATCAGGTTTCCTGGCACAATGTATTTTTATTACATTTCCTAAATGTTTCCAATTTATTTTTATAAATGTTTCCAATATGCATCACCTCAATGCGTCCATCATTTGTTGTATCAGCCCTTTTAATTACACCTTTCTGGTGGAGAGAAAGTTCTCCTAGGTGAAAAGTTTTTTCTCCTGCTTTTCTTTTTTGAGCTTCTCATTAATGATGTTTTATGTGCTAATGAGATGTTCCATGTGTTGTGTATGACATGTCCAATAGTGATTTCGAAAAAATTTAAATTTTTTAAATTTATTTTTAGTTTTTAAAATTTTTTTTTAATTTTTAAAATTTTTTTAAAATTCTTAAATTTTTTAATTTTCAGATTGGGACTATGACTGAGATGCTGGGATAGCAGTCCCATGCTTCAAAAGTCAAAATTGGGTTCAGGAGTTGGGTTTAAGTGATGTCTGCTGATTATATCCACAGATTAGGGTTTTGCATCCCTAATGGGTGGATATAATCAAGGGACATCACTTAATTTGGCAGATATGACATTTTAAGCCTTATAACAATGTGAAATGCACTTAGAAGAGTGCTTTCAGTGTTATTATGGTTGTGGGACATGACA
Organism: Romanomermis culicivorax; assembly: GCA_963922205.1. Lineage (NCBI taxonomy): Eukaryota > Metazoa > Nematoda > Enoplea > Mermithida > Mermithidae > Romanomermis > Romanomermis culicivorax. The sequence continues at coordinate 582,197 of CAWUHX010000007.1, read as the reverse complement.
AATATTAATTTTAAAGAAATTTAAATTTAAAAATTTTTTTAAATTCTAAAAATATTTCAATTCTTGGATCAGGACTGTGACTTAGATGCATGAATATATTATTTTAGACTTTGTACAACTTTTTCCACATAAACAATGCTGTTGATGACATCAACGATGAAGAAGTAGTCTAAGATGGCAACATTGCAGCAGACGAGATGATGACGGATACCTGGAATTGCATATGTGATGGTGCAAGCAATGCATTGTTGATTCCATGTGATTCGAGGGAATCTCCAAACTGCAAGTGTTTTTACCATCGAAATTGCCACAATGTGTCCACCATTTATTTTAAAAAGACCCGAAAACCAACACCCTATTGGGAGTGTAGCGCATGCTTTAAAATAATACAATTTCGATGGGCACCACCAGCTTTCACCATCAAAGCTGAAAACAAAATGTACAAACTTATTAATATGTGTATGTTAGACCCATGTTTCAGGACATTTTACACACATGCAAAATTTAATTCCCATTTCATAGAACAGGTTTATTACTTTAAACAGTTTAGTCTGTGAACCTATTTCAGTTTCTAATTTATAACTTTCACATACCTCCGGAACTGTCCCAGTTGTGGGTGTCTCTAGAATTGGCACTAATGGGCAAATATTAACTAGCCATATTGTCATGGGCATACCATTTGACAAATATGTAGAAAAAGGAAAATTAACGACCATCCATACTTTCAGTGCAGTGGACAAATATTTTATGGATAAAATCAAGCCATTAGTCCACATGTAGCATACATCGACTTGCAGCAATACAAACTGCCCAATGCAAGAACACATTACAGGAATTGACACACTGGCCAAGTATAAATAAGAAATTTAACAAACATCTTCTATGCTACATTTTCTACTTTACAGGCAAAAAAATTAAAAAATTGATAAATTTATATGCTGAGAGTTTTGTACTTGCCACAAAAAATGCAAACAACAATGCAGCGGTTCACAAACTTTACATCCACCTGAATTGGTGCAACAGATACCTATGACGTTGCCACCCATTTTTTGTGGAATGCAAATTTCAAGGAAATATTCGACCTCCGCTCAATTTGAATACTCAAAGAGAAAAAGTTAGTGTTTGCTTCTTAACTTAAGTTACTATAACTTGATATTTCATTTTCCCATTTTTTATTACAGATTCCATCTATGCTCAGTGATTCTTTACAGTCAAAGCCATTTCTCATGCATTTTAATACTACTGAACATGGATACCCCAACCTATTATTTCTGCGATAGTATGAACCCCGAATTGGAAGAAGTCAACCCACATAATGTTGACAAAGGTGTAAGCACTTGTTTATTACAATATGCATTTTATTTTCCATGTAATTTTATTGTGATCTTTTGTAATTTTTTGCTCAATTATGTGACCAAATTTAGATTTTTATGGTGTTTAATACTTTAATTTTATGTTATTTTTATTTTTACCTGTGTTTTACCTGTGTTATAATGTTGTATTTTTGTAATTGTTGTACACAATTTGTTTCATTGTAATTTTTCTCACATTGTTATACATTTTTGTTTTTATATTACTGTTGTACATATTTGTTTATTTTGTTGTTTTTGTACATATTTAAGTACCAGTTGGCATACATATTTGTTTATTGTCTTAATGTTGTACATATTTAATTTTTCATTTTTGTTTGTTGTATATTTTGTTTGTTATTATTGTTGTACATATTTGTTTGTTTCTTGTATTTCGTCCATATCTAAATAAAATGTATATTAGAAATTCAGTATGAACATTTGAGCATTTAGGGAGAAGAACTATTCAAGTGTACATATGAATCTGTAATTCTGATGATTTTTTGAGACAGGTTTTGTTGTATATTGAAATTAAGAATGACAATATGTGCATATCCACATTACGCACAGCAAAGAAATTCTGCTGAGGGTCAGCCAGGACAGGGGGTGGAATACAATTTTTTTTCATTCCTGATAATGAAAAAAAGGTCTTTATGCGGATTCATTACTTCATCCGGCATCTGGCATCTGGCACCTGAAAAAAGTCTATTTTTAGATTTTTCATCTGGGAAATTGTACAGCAATCTGGCACTGCATGAGGTCATTTTTTCCTTTTCCCACGCTGGGGTCTAATTTTTTTGCCAGAAGACTGGAATTTTGCTGGATGGGAAGAGAAGAAACAATTTGTACTTTTCCGGATGCCGGAAAGCATATTTTGTACGTAATTTTGATTGAAATGTGTGTTTGTGTTGTAGTGTGTTCTCCGCCGATTTTCGTCATTTTTGTCGAAGTGCGCATGAGGCCCGCAGGTAGCAAGTGGAGCCAGCAATGCCTACCATCAACAGTCATCTTACTGTAGCGCACATTGGTACGTGTGCGCTAGTCTCTCTCTCTCAGTATTATTCTTTTTATTATTGTTAGATGTTTTGTGTACTAAATGTGTGCCCAACCGGCCACTGTTGTTTTTCGTCACTCCTCGCCTCCCAGCATGCAACCCTTCTATTTTTTCTCATCCCAGTGCATGGGAGTTGATTGTTTACTTTTCTGGCCCACCTTCGCCTGTACGTAAGTGTTTGTCCTTTTTGATTGCATAACATAAAAGGTAGAAAACTCTCTCCTCTCAGTTTCTATGCAATTTGGGAGACAATTAAGGAAACACCTTTTCCTTAATTGGTGGGATAATTAGTGTCAGGTTTAAGTACAAGTAATAAAGTTAATCGGGTAAACATGGGTGTGGAAAACACGTACAATAAGGACGAATCCTGGAATCCCAATCCTGCCTGTGACTCATCAACCGCTGACACATATTAAAATACAACACTGGTGACCGTTTGGATTGCACGCTTTTTTTCCCCACCATTGGGTTGCATCCTACTACGCCCGCAAGTTTCAAAATTCGACCACACCATAGCTGCGCCCAAGATTACAAAAAAGGTTATTACACCCTTTGGATAAAGATATGGAAAGTAAGCCATATGCCGCCGGACCTCACACGCCTCCCCTCGCAATCCAGTTCTCCTAACGCCGCCACAGCCATGCGCTGCGCCTTGAGTTTTGATCAGCTGTTGTTGCCCCAACTGACAAATATTGCGCAATCATCAACGGTACCCATGGTAAGCCTCCCGCCCCATAACCCGCCCTTGTCTACTTTTAGTACCTCCGCATCGGACGGGACCACAGACACCCAAGTACCGCTCATCTCCGCAACCACAGTGATAGCCAATTCACACGCCCCGCAGCTCCTGAGTCAAAACCCTCTCATCGCCGCCATTATATGCCATAGCGCCCTGGCCGTATCACAAATACTGCCGCCAAGCACCGCCACCCAAGTCACCAATGACCAAACTGTCACCAGAACCGACTCTTCGGACTCCTTTATCAATATTGACCCACTGCTGGCCCCAGCCGCCACCCACGCCTCAGCAAGCAACCACCGCAGCAGCCTAGCAATTGCAAATGCCAACGAAGTCCATAATTTCCAGATTGAAGCACAGGATGCATTGGACCAGCTCAGCACTGCCGCCGCACACATAACCAACAATGTTCCCATGGTACAAACAATTGATCAAATCATTGGCGCCATCTCCCATCAACTTCAAGCCCAACAACTACGTGCTCAACGCGAAATTCAAGAACAAGCTAAAGCCACAAACGAGGGTTTCACCGCCCTCGCAGAACAAATGCAACAATTAGTTTCGACAACTGCTGCCGCAACCAACGCGGCGCCCGAATGATTTTGTTCAGAACACCTACTCTGTCTACCCGAATCAGCAATTCCTGGCGCCATGGGAACAACACATTCACTACAATGCTGTGCTGGCCCCATACGTTACAACACCTACAGATTCATCGCGCCCCAGTTCTCAGTCATCCGAGCTACAACTAGCCCTACCAGCATAACCACCATTGACTACCGTATCAACGACGGCCCTCGATACACGCGCTATCAATCAATCAACTTCTCCTGCTAATATGGTCATCCCGTCTAAGGAAATAGCGTCTGCCGCACCAATTGTGAGCCCTGGGATAGTCTGTTGGAACGCAACCAGCCGCACTTTTCAAGATCCTTGTCACATCCGCTCGTCTGTTTGCCAAATAGACAATCTCACGCCGTCCTCAAAGACTTTTGTTAGCAAATACGCCTCTACAAGAGCCTTCCAAATTCCAATCAAACTCAGAGCCATCAAAGCACACGGGCTTATTGACACCGGTGCCCAATGCTCTGTATTGTCCTCAGGATTAGTCAAATGTGCTTTCGACAAGCAATCGCTTCAACTACCGATTTGCGGAAAAATGAAAGTAGCCGATGGCGCTGTTAACAACGCCCATGGCCCAGTAGTGGTTACAATGGAATCCACTTTCAGTGAACATATGATCAAGTGTGTAATTCTCGACGATGATGGAAACGATCAATGTATCATCGGCACCAATTTTCTCACACACTCCGATATCCACACTATTTTGAACTTCAAAGATAATTACATTGAAATCCAAGACGTAAAGTTACCGCTCAAAGTAATCGCCTCGGTCCGCTCTCAAATGGAATTATTCCTAAACGCCGCAAATGATAACATTCTGGAGGAAATCCCCCAAGAGGAGCAAGTAAGCTTCTATGATGATAAATCTGATATTTTCAGCCAACCTGAAAAAATCAAGGCCGAACAACCTATCCGACAAGCTCAACCTAGCCAACACCAACCACCCGCCTGGCAGCTGGAGGTTACCAAGCTGGCCGAGCCGATTTTCCTTGTTGCCCAAGCATCAGTCTCAATTTGGTCACATTGCCAGAAATGGGTAAACAGCACCGTCTTCCCTACAACAATGAAAACCAGTCCAGATGTGATTGTTCAACTGTTAGCTGCTAATAACATAGCCGCAGAACTACCAATTGAAACCGCAATTGTCAACGTCACTAACAGTCACTGTCTGCTACTTTTCATTAATAATACGCCGAGTAGCATCAAACTCCGCCCAAACCAGCTTATCACAATGGCAAAACACACGCTAACTCATGCGGAACCCTTCGTCGATTGCCAAGTAGCAACCCCTGCCGCAGACCGCGACTTAACTGACCAGGAACCCGCCGCCCTCGATAAATCATTCCCTTGCCACACTGCACAACAAAAACTGGAGTTCGCCTTGAACAAGATGATCGAAAAGACTTATGTCACTGCCGCACAAAAGAAAAAGGCTCTTTCCATGCTCTGACAAAACCGTGATGTCTTCAACCTGCCCGGCGACAAACCCACTATAACTAGTGAATTGACCATCAGCATTGACACCGGCACCGTAAAGCCCGTATCTCGCCATTATTACCGCACTGCGATGGAGCAAAGACCAATAGTACGCCGCTATATACAGGAAATGCTCGACAATGACTTTATCAAACAATCCCATTCACCCTGGGCCGCACCGCTGTTCCTGGTAAAGACAAAAGATGGCTCATGGAGACCCGTTGTCAACTACCGCGGAATAAACGACGTCACACCCAGCGACAAATGTCCAATTCCGCGCATTGACAATTACTTGGACGTGATGGGACAAGCAAAATTCTTCATCACGCTTGATCTCAAAGCCGGGTACTGGCAGGTACCTCTCGACAACGACTCCTGTGACAAAACAATGTTCATCTGCCAAGAAGGCTTGTTTCGATTCAAAGTTTTGCTGTTCAGTTTGAAGAACGGGCCTGCCGAATTCCAATGTTTAATGGAAAGAAATCTCCACCCATATATTTGGAAGATTTGCCTCGTTTACGTTGACAATATCATCATTTTTTCGAATTCATTTGAAGAACATCTGGAACATCTACAAATCGTTTTCGACACCCTCCACGCAGCCAACCTCACGCTTCCGCCCGATAAATGTGAATTCCTGCTGCCGTGAGTCAAATTTTAGGGACACCTCCTTAGCGCCTGTGATATCGCTGGGGATCCGGAGAAAGTCAAAGCTATTGCCGAGTATAAATTTCCGACCACCAAAAAAGGTATTCAAAGTTTTTTAGGTCTAGTCCAATGGTGCAAATGATTTATCCCGAAATTGGCAACCTTGTCCAGTCCATTGTATAGACTCCTATGTAAAGACACCCAATATGTCGCCACTGATGAACACCACACCACGTTTGAAGGTATCAAAACAGCCCTCACGTCATCGCCTTTCCTCCGCTACCCGGTCTATGACGGAAAAGCTCAATTCGTAATTCAAACCAATGCCAGTACGACCACCCTCGGAACAATTTTATAACAGTCACGTACTCACCGATGCCGAAACCCGCTACAGTACAACTGAGCGTGAATGTCTCGCCATTGACTACAGCTTCAGGATGTACGGCCACTATGTTTATGGCCAAAAAGTTATTGTCTGCACCAACCACAAGCCCCTCGAATGGCTCAAAGATGAAAAGCACCAAAATTCGCGCCTTCAAAGTTTCGCCATAAACCTCCAAGATTACGATTACAAGGTCGAATACCTCAAAGGTAAAGACAACGCTTGTGCCAATTTTTTGTCCAGGAAAGATGACCCCGACAAAACGCCGATCCCGAATACCCAAAACTTAACCGCAAAAATTTTCCGCAAAAATTTTCACCCTGCTGGTGCAATTATGGCAGCCGACTTAACGGTACCCGATATACTCCCAGCAGAGGCCACACCCCCCACAGAAGTCGATGCGGAAGTCAACGCCATCACTCGTGCAATGACCAAAAAAACCATCAGTCAACCCACACTCTCGGATTCCATGCCGTTGATCGCCGATTATGCCCCGCCTCCACTCGAAGCCATAACAACCGCATCCCACGAGGAAGTGAAACAAGCACAAGCTGTGGATCCCACCATCGCCAAAATCTTCACCACCCTCCAAACCGGCAATGCTGCAAAACATCCTCCAGTTTTCTTCACAGAAGATGGACTCTTATATCCCCAGATCAAAGACAACCCCCAGCTAGTCGTCCTAGCATCTGTGGTTGACCAAATGCTTCACCAATTCCAGAGTGCGAAAATTTTGAACCACCAAATATCTAACCACATCCTAGCAGCGATCAAAGCTCATTTTTGGTGGCCTCATATGGAAGAAAACGTCTGCGATTAGATCAACTCCTGCAAAATTTGCCAGTAAACCAGGCCGGGAACATCATCGCCTCCGCTGCCATTGCCGATTCAACCAAAACATCCTTTTGAGATCATGGCCACCAATATTGTCAATATTTCGCCGGTAGGTGAGAAACGCCCATACATTATCGTTTTTCAGGATTATTTTACGAAATGGATTTCCACACATCCAATACCTGACCAAAAGGCCTCAACAATTGTGGAATGTTTCGTGAACAATGTCGTCCTAACGCATGGTAGCCCGCTTGTTCTTCTTTCGGACCAAGGTGGATGTTTCACGTCAAAGCTCATGCAAGATATTTGCGACCTACTCAAGATACGAAAAGTCAAAATGACGGCATACCACCCCCAGTGCAACGGAATGGTCGAGCGTTTCAATCAAACTTTGATCGCCCAACTGAAAAAGTACACCACGGACAACCCGGACAACTGGGAGCGATACTTGCCATATGCCGTATTCGCCTATAACACCACATGACATACAGCTACGCCCCATTCACCTTTCAGCTTATTACGAGGCTACAAACCGCACATTACCACGACTGTGCCCGCCGACTCACGTTGCCGCTAAATTACAATGCTTATCAGCGTATTCTCATGCAAGCACAACTCAAGATGCACAAGAAGATAAAAGCTAACCTCGATGCAGCAGCCGCAGTCAGCAAAGAATATTTTGACTGAAAAGCCCGAAAACGCGACTTCACCATCAACGACCTTGTTCTTTTGACCAACACACGCAAGGCGAACAAAATCCAACCCGACTTCATTGGACCTTTTCTCATCATGGACGCGTCTCGTGCAGCCGAAAACGTAGTCATCATGGATTCACTCGATGCGCCCGGCAGACCGGGAACCGTTTCCATGATGCGTTTGCAACCATTCATACTGTGACCAGCCAAAGAAGCATTTGAACTGGAAGCAGGTGGACCGCGTCTGCCTCACACTTCACACCGCAATAAGTTTGCTTTGAAATTTTTCTTTTGTAATACGGCGCTCATCACACTGAATTGTACATAATTTTCGCGTTTGTTTAATTTAGATCATGGCCACCATGTTGACGACACAATGATGCAGATCATGTGTACCCCGAGCAATAGTTTCCCCTCGCACCGTTCACCACCAGCAAACACTTTACCGACTTTACAACATCGCACTACACATCTCCCCAGACCCCACACTTTTACCCTAGGAGGGGGTTTCTTCTTTAATGTTAGGTTCTGTTCAGCGCGAGGCCATTCAGTTTATTTCGGCCCGACCCTGACGGCTATCACTCTCATAAGACTAATTGGGAAAGGTTGATTTTAGCTCCCATTAACATAGTGGTGTTTGTATTGCTTTTCCTAACCCTAGTTATGCATTTCCTTACTTTACACTTTCTTCACCTTTCAGCGGCTTACCCTTTTACTATTTCATTTCTACTTTTCACTTCCAACCGCAATAGTCGCATTTTCCAGCCGCTCTCAAAAATATTTTTTCAAAATGACGACACCATCGACCTTGTCCACTTCTGCAGCTGATGAGCCCCCACCATACCGCGAATCGATCAACGTCAACAAACGCTATGTATGCTGGGCAGAACAGCAGCCCCATCAAAACGATTTGAGCTTCGCCTGCGATGGTACTTTTATTTTTCCGCTTTCCTTGCTTCTATTTTTTGCATGCTCTTTTGCTTGGGACCCCATGGAAACCCCCCACTCTGTAGCCCCGCGCCAGAGCCCATGGTCAGCTGCCGCAATCCCGTCATCGTCAAGTTGTGGCATCTGCTACACCACAACCAGCCACTGCTTTGACTTCTGCAATTGACAACTCTCGTTATCTCCCTATCGTAGCTCGATCCAGTTGCCAAGATGCCCCCATCAAAGTGACATCGCCGCCCAAGCCACCATTTCTCTAGAGTGTGTTTCCTCTTTCCAATTGCAAGCAATGCCACACCTTTTCTTGGTTCCACTCTAAAGTCACCCTTTTGTCTCCATTTCGCTTCCTCGATTTGGTGCCCAATATGTCATATGCCAAATACCGCGCTCGCTCTTGTTTAAGAAAACAATGTCAAACAATGGATCCCTGCAGCCGATTTGGAATGGTGGCACATCTCTATGTACGCCCGACCTCTGAACGTGTTGCCGCCGCCAATATTCCTCTCACCTGGAAGTTTGGGGCAGGCCTTGGCCGCCCAACCCACACCAAACTTCCGTGGTTACACTTTGGTCAGTTTCGACACCAAATTGATCATGGCCGCGGACATGAAAAGCTTTCAATTTACCATGCCTATGCCAGCTGACTCCACGGCGTCCAGCTATCCACGGTATGTTCAACTCCTGTTTCCTAACAGCAGGATGTTTGTTTTTGAAACTTTCATTGCTACCCCGGAAGACTGGACCGCACTATTCTATCTAGTCGACGGCAAACACACCATCCTTGTTTCTTACGATGGAGCTGACGACTGGGCGGGAATATACGCTCTTTTGGGTACTCAATTCTGGACCGACCGCCAAAAGAAGAATAAAGACCCCGTAGTCAAAGCGATCCATTTTGATGCATACCCTGTAATTGGCAACATCGACATCTCCCCGCCGCTATACGAGCTGGCTGAAAGAATCGGATTCTTTCCCGAAAAACGTACTTTGAAAGCCACCATTTCCACCATGTGGGCACTGGACGTTTCCAAACTCATGCTACGATTCCCAGCCGCCTTGCGATTTTTCAACAACCTGTCGACATGGTTCCTGCAATCAGACGTCCTTGCATACACAGCCCTCGACGCCTACTATCTGCTATTATTGTTCTTGGCTTTTGGTCATTATGGCTCCATCCCTGAAGGTTTACAACACACCGGCCTTGTTTCCCCACGACTCGTTCAACACCACTGAAATCGACCACCTTGCCGAGACAATCATTGCCGCTTTTCACAATGTTGCATTGTCAGATGTTCTACCCACCGACTCTGCTGCTCGAATTTATCCCACTATCTCGCAAGTCGCCCTCCTCGCGATTATGCGAGACGAGGTTCTTTCCACTTATAAATTTTTCATGTATGATTGCACATCGGCCGACCACGGTCGGTCTTTTTGTTTAGGAATGGTGCCTAATAATTTTTGCAACGTCAAAGTTTTGACGCGTACGACTCATCTGAAGCTACTCACGGCCCCCAAAGTGCCCAAGAAGAAGAAAAAGAAACAGAAGGATGAGTGAAACAAATCACCAGACATCTCCGATGACGAAGATTCGGCACTCCAACTGTGATCGATATTCGATGACCCAAAACGCCTTCAAGCAGCCATCACCTCAGCCATGAAGAGTAACCTTACCAACCAGATCATCGAACCACTAAACTTCCCGGTTTCGCCGATGTACAAATTGGCTATTCGAGATCGCCTTCAATACAATGACCCCGCGTTGCCACCGATTCCGCATGAAGTTGACGATGTGTGGATCCAACGCATCGCCACCAATCAACTGCTTCGCAAGCAAACCTATCAGGGTACCCATTACCATTATCACCCCTCCACCGTTCTTAATTTCTTACAGGTGGATGGTGATTGGTTCCGACGGCTAACTTCTTTCATGTCGTTGACCACGCTTTTGGCTCCACCGTGTTCAGCCCCCAAATATGCCTACGTTAACAATTTGTTGCTTCCCCACGCTCAAAATATGAATTCCGAAACACGCACCGCCTTCTACAACTGTATGTGGTACCATACTGATGGCAACCCCCAATCGCGGCTCACCAATTGGATGAATTGCATCCCCGAGCGAGAGCAGTCTTTCCCCAGCGACCCCGGAACATACGTCTGCAACCGGTTCACATTACGCCCGATCATCTTCGACATGGAATTCCATATGGAAACATCCATTGAAGAAATCGAAATCCATGAATCCGATTACACGGCCAATCTGCATAGCCGTTTCCACCTTTACTCAACGTTTATCGCTATCATCCACTTCCAAAATCGATTTTCATTCCCTGCGCCAGTGTATGCCTACCCCATGCCGACTACGGCTTCGGTGCACATGCTCACCGCCGAGGAACTGCTTGACCCCCCTACTCTAGGTGTCGAGGTGGAACCCGCCAATGAAGAGCTCTTGGATACGCCCATTTTTGATCTGAACATAGCGAAGCTGCTGCCGTCAACTGACCTGTCGGCCCTCCCTATGCCCGCTGTTCCATCTGATATTACAGCTACCGTCACACAAATCACTGATTTCTTGAAACTGACGCTTGACAAAATTTCAACCCTTGCTCCAGTGCCGATGGACGAATCCACCCCCATCCAACCCGCCGCGATAGATACCGAAATGACTACCACCACCGATCAAATGTTAACAGACATACCCAAAGAAAGCACGGTCGATCAATCCAGGTCTATGGACATCATTCCCATTGAACCCCCAGCACTATTGCCTCCAACTGCGCCCGCCGTGGACCCCCGATTATCGCCACCATTGCCGCCGCCAGGTATAGTGCACCTGTTCATTTTTCATAACATATAATTTCAGATCACCAATGGCAAGCACTAGCCGCAGCACTCACCACCTATCACTTTTCATCGCCTCCGCCCGGTATGTTGTTTCTCGCACACCACCGGATGGACTACCCCAACGCGCTTAAGGAAGAAATACAATGTATCTTGCTGCCCCAACTGACGCCAGCCGCACCAGTTCCTCAAATTGCTCAAACAGCTCCGGTTATTGCTCAAATGGCAGTACAAACACCGATCGCGTTACCGCTGATGATCGCCTTACCGCCGCCACCGGTGCGGCAACCACCACAGCCTGGGACTCTACTGCGGCCGACGGCTCCTGTGAATGTTCAAACCCCACAGGCCCCCAGCCCATCCGGGCCAGCTCTAGATCGCCATGGCCAGCCTATTCGAAAGCCCGGACATTACGAACGCTCCGTGAAGCGAAAACAACACCTTCACAAAGAGGCCGAATATCGAAAATCTCTCAAAACAGGAATGATGGATGAACGCAGCACAAGGGGAACGCCACCACCCAGTACCTCAGGTGCTGAGCGCAGCCAAACGCCTAGCAAACCGACAACCCGTCGCCGCGAACAGTGCAATAAACAGAAAGCTCGTGAAGAAGCTCGCAAATCCTCACAGACAACTTCGATGCCGCAACCGAAAATCACGGTACCGAAAACAGCAACGCGGATAAAACAACCGCCGCCTGCTCGCCAGTCCGACAGTCACCATTCACGCCACAAATCTCACTCTCGTGATGACCGCCACAGCAAAGAAACCCAGCAACCTCACGCCACCGGCTGCGATAGCCGCCAACACAAACGCCGCGATGATGCACCGCCGCACCACACTCAAAGTGAGCAAAACCCCCAGGTGCACTCAACAGGTTTCGACAAAGACGCCTACCGGCGCGGTTTCTGCCGGTCGCCACCAAAGTTGATGGATTACATCAGCCCGTTGCACAGAGACGCTGAAATTCAGAGACCTATAGAAGCCTTGAATAACCCGCCGAAAGATGTGTTCAAGGCTCCACTACCGCCCCCGCCTCCTATGGGCGTGGAACCTGCCACGTCATCAGCAACTTCGCTTTTGCCTACAGCCACGTCGCAGCGGCCCACAGCTCCGACGTCCACTATGACAACTACGGTAACTCACACCATGTCGCTGCCGCCTACAGCCCTGTCGTCGGCTCAGAGTACAATGCAAGCCCAACTGCAATTGGTTATAATGACTAGGCCAGTCCTTGGAGTCGCTCCGCCAACAAGTTCCGTGCCAACTGTCGAGCCGCAGTTGCCCAGCAAGGCAACCCGACTGCCCAACTATACGCATTTCTGAACCACTGACTTGCCGCATTGTGTTACGCTATTGACGCCTCGCCACCTGCCGCATATCGATCCATCCATTGAGTTTTTCACACCGCGTACGTTGCACGAAATGGTTTTGATCAACTTCTTCGGCCACCTAGGCATTCGCATCACTATGGCTGTTCACATCCCCGCAACGAACGCTTCGCTAGCTTTGTACCAATATTTTCGCGAATACTATCGCCCCTCATACCGAGAACAACAACCACCCATTTCCCATGACGTGGCTGCGCTAATCCTGCGATGGGTCGCTGGCCTGTGGGCTGAGGAGCTCGGTGTCGTCCATGCTCTCCACACCGCCCATTTGGCCCTCTTTCTCTACGAAGCTCGAGGTTTGGACAACCTGTCGTGTTTATTGCAGGCCTACAACACCGCTGTCAGTCTGATCGACAGCTGGATGGCATACCCGCAATACGCGCCATTCCCGCAACGGCTAGAAATTGCAGACATTCAACGAATTTACCTCCAGTATAATAGTGAAACCAATCGTCCCCCACCTCTGTTGCGCTGGCACGATTTCTCCGCCTGGTGGAACTTGTTGCCACCGCGACTGCTGCCCCCAACAGGTTTGCCATTGGACCGCCGGTCGTTGATCGCTATGCAGCTGCCGCTCCGCGGTGTGAATCCTCTTTCACCGCCTGGATCGCAAACCTACACTTCGTCATCTCGCTGCCGCGATACCACCGACTACAGTCACAATCGCAACTCTCGCCCCATTGGCTTTGATGGCCATGATGATCCCCGTGACCCCCATTGCTATCACAACGACCCCTACCGCCAAAACAATCGCAACCGCTGCGACAACCAACAACAACCCCGATCTGCCTCCGATACTCACCAACATCACCGCCATTGACTCAAAGCTTTTGTACAGTAATGTTCGTTTTTTTTCTTTTATTTTTGTTGTTCATTTAACCTCGTCTAATACCGGTTGTTTTCTTTTTCTAATCTCTTTTTGTGTGCTTTATTTGTACTAGTTTCCCCAGCGCACGTGCAGCCGATGCTAAGACGACGCAGTAAGACGACTCAAAATGTTCTACCGCCACATGCCCCCACTTGCGCCATTCTTTGTCCTTTTTCCGCCTCCGCTGCTGTGTACACGTTTTGTTATCACGGCCGTTGTAGTGGCTGGCCTCACCCTCCCATCCGTATGGCGTCGTATGCTGGTGCGCTCCAGTATATCGGTGCGGACAGAGTGACAACACGAGCTGTGGCGTTGCTGAACTTACAGCCTCGCTAATTGCAACCTGTGTTGGAAGGTCTCACCCTACGCGCCATCCAAAAATTGGCTCAAACAACTCCAACGACTCCGTCAGCCCCACTGTGTGATACCAAAGATCCCTTCGGCAACCCAGGTGACCGCCTGTAGTGGCGGTTCCCTTCCCCTTGTGTCTTTTCGTTATTTCTTGACAATCCCTTAGGGCGATCTACCACAAGGGGGGAGGGGTGTTGTAGTGTGTTCTCCGCCGATTTTCGTCATTTTTGTCAAAGGGCGCATGAGGCCCGCAGGCAGCAAGTAGAGCAAGCAACGCGGACCATCAACAGTCGTCTTACTGTAGCGCACATTGGTACGCGTGCCCTGGTCTCTCTCTCTCAGTATTATTCTTTTTATTATTGTTATATGTTTTGTGTACTAAATGTATGCCCCGCCCGCCACTGTTGTTTTTCGTCACTCATTGCCTCCCAGCATGCAACCCTTCTATTTTTTCTCGTCCCAGTGCATGGGAGTTGATTGTTTACTTTTCTCGCCCACCTTCGCCTGTACGTAAGTGTTTGTCCTTTTTGATTGGGTAACATAAAAGGTAGAAAACTCTCTCCTCTCAGTTTCTATGCAATTTGGGAGACAATTAAGGAAACGCCTTTTCCTTAATTGGTGGGATAATTAGTGTCGGGTTTAAGTACAAGTAATTAAGTTAATCGGGTAAACATGGGTGTGGGAAACACGTACATTAAGGACGAATCCTGGAATCCCAATCCTGCCTGTGACTCATCAACCGCCGACACATATTAAAATACAACATTTGATTGGTTTTTGCATATACAATGTATGTGAGAGATATCGATTTTTTTAATTGAGGCAAAATTTTGTGTTTTTAATCATGGCGTTCATTTAATTTTTGATTGCTGAGTATGTTGTATGTTTTTTTTGCTCATGAAAGCATGTTTAGTCATTACGCCTATGGGAGACTTTGACAATAGCAAAACAGAGCTGTTGATAGAAGAAGTTAAACAACGTCCTTGTTTGTCAGACAAAGCATCTCGTGAATACAAAAATGCCAAACTTCGTGAAGTTGAATGGATTCGAATTTCCATGTCACTTGAATCTACTGGTAAATAAACATAAAAATAAATATATATATATATATATATATATATATATATATATATATATATTTAATAATATAAATAAACATATATAATATATATAAAAATAATAATATATATATTTTCCGTATGCAATTTCTCCTGAAACAAAATATTGCACCCGGATGCCAGAAGCCAAATTGCCGGATGCCAGACACTGAATGCCAGAAGCTAAAAATAACTCACTGGACGCCAGATGCGGGATGAAGTATGAATCCGCCTTTAGAGGGGTCTTCTAACATCCAAACAGCATATTTTCGCAATTATATTAGTCAAACATGAGAAATAATTTGCTTAGACAGCACTTTTTGAAGTTGTAATGTTACTCCCTTGGAATCAGGTATGCTTTGCTTAGAAAAATTGTTAACCTACAGCATCATTTCCATTTTTATGACGACTTTCTCTTCTCACTTGCTTATTTTCCTTAGTCAACTTCTCAATCATTGTTAGTTGGGTCAAATCTGCCGGGGGTCAGCAAGAATCTGCTGGGGTCAATAAAAATCTGCTGGGGGTCAAAATCCCTCAAACCCTCCCACGTTCATGTATGGGCATTACATATCTGCTGATTGGATGTTGTGCAGATGGTGGATATCTATCCGCACTGTTTTGTGGAATCCGCTGATTACACTTGCATATCCACCAAAAAAGTTGCCAATTTCGACACAACATTTAAAAATTACGGATGGAATATCTGAAATCCACAGGACATATCCACCTTTTAGACATGCCGATAGGGGATCTCCACATTTTTTGTATCCGCCAATTAGACATCAATACTGGCTCGAAAAAGGCGGATTCTGCCTTTTCTGTCCACCGATTAGGGCGCGTATATGCGGATTCCGCATCCGCTGACAATATCCGTGTCCGCTGATTAGACCATCCCCGCCATCCGCATCCACACGCGGATTCCACTGATTAGTGATACCCTTGAAATTACTGAAGAGAGAAATTTATGTTTCATTTCTTCTCAGGCATCTTGTTGCGCAACCATTGTAAATTGATTGATGAAATTTTACCAGTGAGTCGACACACATCTTTTGTTTTTATTCGTCTAGTTTGAACGTTTTCAATATTACCGGCATCCCATTAATGGCATATTTAGTGGCGCTAAACATCATTTTCGTATCAACTTTCATAATCTGCCGACACCTACAATTCCCAAAACGGGGCATTAATTTGATTGAAATTTTAACACAATATGTCAGACATCAGTAGCTAAAGAAATCAATAAAAAATTCTGCGGCATCCTATGGGAAGGTGCCCAAGTAAGGCTCTAAATGACTTTTTTGTTTTATTTCGACTTACTTTTTGACACTTTACAACAGCATAAAAAGCGTAAAGTAAGGGATTGAAAAAGGTTTTTCATAACTGAATATAGAGTATTGTCTTCTGCATGTAATGGGGCTACAGAATAACGCCTTTTACGAGCTGTGATATTTTGAAACACGTATACAGACTGGAAAACGTAAAAAATTGTAAAAATTCCTAACTTTGTGATACTGTAGCTATGCTAATTTTGATTTTTATGCGAAATGAATGCTGCCACGATACTCAGACTTATCATAGGTCAATGGAGCAGAACGTGAATCTCTCAAAAATCGTGTCTTAAGAAGCCAGAGCTTTTATTTCCATATCAATGATCTGCTGGATATGGCAGGATTGGCTTGAGACACAAATATTTTTACTTTACTTTAATTAATTTTCCGCTGATTTTTAGCACACACTTTCGAGATTCGACCTTATGTTACCCTATGATAAGTTGTAAATCTTAATAACGCCTGAAATCCTTATGATAATTTTTTGTTTTTGTTTTCTTTCAAACGCTTTGCAAAAACGTTTTTCTGACAGATATTTTTTTGTGATTTTAGAATGGTCCGTTCGTGCATACCTACCGCAACTGCAGCACAAAAGCATGTCGAACTTACATGGCTAAATGCAACTAAAAATAGACTATCTCAACTAGAAAAAACGACTGTAATATGTCTTATTTGGATATTTATTATAAAAATGATATACGTACTTTGCGTATTTATTATAAAATGGCGTTTACTCCAATGCATAGAACCTTTTACTATTCGCTGTATTAAGATTCGCTCTTTTGAGAATCGCTGTTTTGAAACTTCACTTTTTTGAAAATCACCGTTTTGAGACCTCGCTGTTATGAGAATCGATGTATTGAGACTTTGCTCTAATGAGAATCACTGTTCTGGTAAACGCTGTTTGAGTCTCGCTATTTTGAGTTTCTCCGTTGTGTGTTTCGCTGGATTGGGGACACGCCGCGCTCATCACGTCTCCCAAACATCGTAAAATACAATACAATATCCTTCAGGGAATAAATTCGTCCATAAAATGTTCAGCAATGAAGGATTTGCTCACATAAAATGTTCAACAATGAAGGATTTGCCACCATAGAACTTATGCACACGATTCCACAAGGTAGCTGAAGCCATACGAATGAATCAAAATCAAATTCAAGAACAGAAAGACCAAGCAAAACACGTACACACACAACATTTCCCACTACAACTCCACAATTCATCATGTAAATTGCGTCATTGGTTTTCAGACAAGCCACATACAAAATTTGTGCCAAATTTTAATCACCACCCGTTATCGTTCTGTAACAATCAAAGCTAGAATGTGTTTATCTTGAAATACTTTGTGAAATAAAGTGTGGAAAGCAATTATTATTCCATATTTTTGCCATTTCCTGCAAAGTCAAGTGTCGCATGGAACTGAAAATTTGTGAGCCTACTTTTTCTGTTTACAAGCGTTTTATAAAAAACAGACTTATATGGTCACTGAAACTTCCTCAAGATTTCGAGCCACATTTTTTCTTCTGATGTGTTCGGTAAGGCCAAATCCTGCGTTATTCGAACCTTATTGGTTGACGATTTATTCAGTTTCAAAGACATATCTGAATAACAATGCAGATCATAAAAATCTCAACAGCTCCCAAAGCGGTATAAGAATAGGATTGAAAATTATAGGGGAATCGGCATTTTAAAATAGCTTAGAAAGTGTAAATTACGGGATTAGAAAGCGTTTGATATACCAAATGATGGAGAATTGTCTCCTGCGTATAGTGAATGTTTAACTATGGAGTTATGTCTTTTTAAGTTTTGATATTTAAAGCTGGGAGTAAATAGCAAAAAATGTTAAAATTCAAAATTTCAAAAGTTTGGTCCGCTGTAGCTGTGCAGAATTCAATTTTCATACGAAATAAATGTCGCGACCATACTCAGGATTATCAAATAGTATACTGAATTTTTACATAATCAATTTTAACTTATTGTAGTCAAGGTCGAACTTGTCGTGTCTTAAGGCCCTGTCATACTACGCCGCGCGGTAGCGCGCGGCGCCGCGCGGTGCCGGTTGTCCTATTCATACTAACAGGCGGTGCCGTACGGCGCCGCTTTTTTACTTTTGGATTTTTCTCTTCTCAGAAAATGTGTATTGGTTTAGTTGAAACCTGACGGGGCGCCGCAAAAATTACAAAAACCTATTCATACTTCAAAGGCGGTACCGTGCGGTGAAGTATGACAGGGCCTTTAGAATCATAGGTGGCGCGATAGCGTCAACCTATAATATAGTGGCCCGCAAATTTCATTGCCCTCCTCCCTAGATCCAAAACGGTAAGAGATAGAACCTTCGGGTTTTTTTCATAATTTTGGGCATAGGGGCAAACTATTGGGGTGCCTTTTGTCATTTCGCCCCAATCTGCAAGTGGTGCTCGGTGGCCAAAAACATGCAAAAAAGCACTTTTTGAGGGCACCAAGTCTCACCATGCTCAGCAATGGGTGTGCCATACCCAAGCTTCATACTTCGGCCTAAGCATCTTGAGGGTGCAATCACAAAAGCGATTTTCATTTTTTTAAAATATGGCCCCAATTCAATTATATGGTGGTCCAAAGCATACATTCACAGCACACAAATTCTGCTGAGGGTCAGCCAGGACGGGAGGTGGAATACAAATTTTTGTTTTCATTCTTGATAATGAAAAGAAAGAACTTAGAAAGGTTTTTTAACATCCAAACAACATAATCTTACAAATATATTAGTCAGATATGTTAAATAATTTGCTTAGAGAGCACTTTCTAAAATTTTAATGTTACTCTTTTAGAGTCAAGTATGCTTTCTTTAGAAAAATTGCTAAACCACAGCATATTTTCATGGCGACTTTCTCTCCTCTCTTGATCATTTTCCTTCGTCAACTTCTCAATCATTGTTAGGGGAGTCAAATCTGCTGGGGGTCAATAAAAATCTGCTAGGGGTCAAACCCCCCCCCCCCCAAACCCTCCCCCCACGTGCATGTATGGTCCAAAGTCCCGGGAACCGCGAAATTAGGCAATTTGCAGCATAATGCACTACGATGCCAGAATTTTTTGCAATTTCAATTGAACCGGTAGCCTTATTGGGATTTTGGGGTGCATCCAATCATGGGGACTTCAATGGACGTGGTGATTTTACACAAAATTTATCCCGGGTGTAAACAAGTGTATTTTCGTGATTTTTCGGTGGAAGGGGGTTTCGACCGTGGGGAATTTGATGAATACAATCACTTTACACAAAGAATTTATCTTAAGTGTAAACAAATGTATTTTTGCGATTTTTTGTGCGGATGTTCGGCTATGAGAATTCGATGGATGCAGTCACGTCACACAAAAAATTATCCCGAATGTAAATAAATGAAATTCCCCAACTGTTTGGTGGTAGGGTTTTCGACCGAGAGGGGAATTCAATGAATGAGGTCACTTTAGATTTTAAAAAATTATCCCGGGTGTAAACAAGCATATTCGGGGAATTTTTGGAGGGAGGGATTTTGGACCGGGGGTTATTCAATGGATGCACTCCATTTACGCAAAAAATAATTCCGAGTGTAAAGAAACGAATTTCTCTGATTTTTTGGTGGAAAGAGGCTTTGTGTAAAGTAATAGCGCCTATTGAATTCTCAACTACAGAGAATTCAATAGAGGCGATCACTTTACACAAAAGATTATCCTAAGTGTAAACAAATGTATTTCTGAGATTTTTGAGGGAAGCTGTTCCTAACCATGGGAAATTCAAGGGACGTAGTCACTTGCACAAAAAAACTTCCGGCGTGTAAACATAGGTATTTCTACGGTATTTTGGGTTGAGGGGTTCTTGACCATGAGGAATTCAATCGATATGATCATTTTACACTCTTTTTACGATGTATTCTAAGTACTATGCAGTTTACACATCTTTCACTTCTACAGAAAGTAAGATTTCATAGCTTTAAGATTGTTTTGTTCTTTCTTTGATGTGAAGATGGTCAAATTTAAAACTTCAATGTGCTTCTGTGAGGGTTTCATGCATGGTTGAGGCCCATTAAAAAGAGGTGGACTAGTTCATTAGAAAATGCCTCTATGGGGCAGAAAAAAAGAATATACTTACTTGGATGATCGCCAAGTTTGAAGAAGGAGCGGACTAGATTTTTGAGAACTTGGGTTAAAGTTGAAAAAAATTCACTTTTCTAATATTGAATTTTCATTCTTTCTCATTAAAAAATTTTCTATGTCTGTGAAAAAGTATTTTCTGCTGCTTAGTACATCAACACACTTTCTAACCATGCGTGTGCATCTCCGAAATTTTGAGGAGGGCACTTGGGCGGGCCCTGGTTTTTTGACGTATTTTGAAACAACAAATTCAAAAAAAGTTGGCCAAAAATTTTTTTTTCACGCAAAATTTTCCAGTTTCAAAACTCTTGAGGTAGTTTGCACCCTCATGTCTCCCCTCACACATGTGGGCTTCCAACTGCGTTGAACTTTTTTACTAAATTGTGTCAATAAAACAGGTATCAACTGTGGAATGTTACACTTAAAATCCCACTGAGTTTTTCTATAAAAAGCTACAGCTTAAAGTCTACTTAGAACTAGATCGATTGTGCAGGATATATTTAAACATGATATAAAATTCACTCCGTAAGTCTTACTGATTACAAGCTATGAACAAATTTATTCTCTGTATATAGTTACTCGAAGTCAAGTTATCCCATGTGTTGGCGGAAAGTATTCAACAAAATAGCATCATTCACAGTTTTTGTATTTAAACTGAAATATGCAGAAGTAGCACTTTTTGCAGGATTGCAGACGGGAAGCAATTTCACCCATCCTGATCGCTCCCGTCCTGTTTTCAAAACACTCGCACCGTTGCTGTGGGGGTGCGAGTAAAGTGGAGGAGACGCGGGAACTGGATTAGGTGCAAATCCCTGATAGGCATGGCTGAATCAGAAGCTTTCTAATGGCATTTTTGTATGCTTTACCCTGTTGACCCATTTGCATATGGTGCCCAATGACCCCAACCAAGGCTCAGTTGCACTAAAGGGGTCTAAGCCCGAGCTCAAGATAATCTCGAACTAAAAGGCGATTTGAAGTTTGGTATAATCTCAGTGTCATCAGGATTATAAGGAGCTCAATGTCAAGATTATCCCCAGTTCGAGCTGTTGAGTTGCCCTAACATTTCCGCATAACTTTCTTACCTTTAGCAAATAAATATAAAAATGTCTGCAATTCCCAAACTCAAACTTATATCTCTGGTATTAGTTAACCCTGAAGTGAGTATTGTTTGTGCGCTGGAAGAAAATAATCACGACATTGAAAAATAATCACAAGAAAATAATCAAGCTCAAACTGAAAATCAGCAAAATAATCTCGATGTTTTGAGATTATCCTTATGTTTGGTTAGTACAAAAAAACTGAGGTTTCTTTACAGTTTTGAAAATGACCATAATCTGCCTCCCCCACTTTTTCTCAGCTAGAATCAGAGGCAGGAGTTTTGAATCGGTGGGCGTTAGAATGCAATTGGTTTACCATTTCTATACATTGGAGTGAAGTCAGCCACCGGCATCATTGCATATAATTTTCGTATAGAAAAATTTCACCGTAGTTGAGGCCAGGTGAAGGACAAAATGCACGATGCTGCAGAATATACTTTTTCACAGACATGGAAAATTTTTAAAGAATAAAAATCCAATATTACAAAAGTGAATTTTTTCTAACTTTAACACAAGTTCTCAAAAATCTACTCCACTTCTTTTTCAAGCTTGGCGACTATCCAAGCAAGTATATTCTTCTTTTTTCTGCCCCGTCGGGGAATTTTCTAATAAACTAGTGCAACAAATAGTTTTTCACATATCCTTGAACCGATCACTTCACTTCTTTGAAGGTTAATTAACATGTCAAAAAAGTTTTATACTTGGAACGCAACAGAAAATTCCAGTAGAAAAAGTCGAGTAATTAGTGCGCATAATCAACGAAAACGATGAAAAATGTCGAACTGAGGCAAAAAACGTCAAGTCAAGGGCTAATGTACTCGAAAGGGCGATAGCGTCGTAGCGTCACGTTCCTTTACACCTAGAAAATCGTCTCTAGCCCGTCCACGGGTAACAGGCGCCGCTGTAGCAGGCGCCGTCCATTTGGGTGACAAATGAGCCAGGCGTGTTGACGCCCAGACCGCGAGGCAGGCAACAGCGGGCGTATTCGCCTTCGACGATTTTGCGATTTTTCGTTTTGAACAACGATAGAGCGCCAGAGCATGATTCGGTCACTTCTTTCGATTCGATGCATTCTACGGGGGCTAACGATTCGGAACATCCAGTGCATCGTTTCAAATAGATCGGCGCGTCGAACCAATGGGCAACTTCACCCCGCTGCGTCGTCGTACACGGAGTGCCGCCAAAGTGAGGGTTTGTGCAGCGGCGCAGTCGCACGACGAACGGTCGACATTGGCTGCCCGAAATGCAATTCTTTTCCAAAGGTGGGGCTGTATAGAGAATGGGCTAATTATTATATCGATCTTCGATTAGTCGCATAAAAATCGGTCTACTCGATGGTTGAGTAACTTATAAAGACTTTTAAGCGCCCGTAGATTATATGATCGAGTAAACCCAAATTCGATTGATGTTCACCAAGGATTGCATAGGAGGGAATTATAACCATGGAACATGCGAATATGGCGACCATAGCCTGTTTTACTTGGAATGTTTGTGAGTGTCAACAGTGAAAAGAGAGTAATTTCAAATTTGTATCATTTCGTGCAAAACCTTTTTGAGTAAAAATCCTGCAGTAAAAGAGTCGTGTAAGCAACTGAGAGAGCGGTCCTTATTGTTTGTAATTTTTCAATTTACAAACATTTATTAAAAACAGATTATAAAATGCATTAAAAACTATTTGCCTCATTTCTTAAATCTGATTTGAAGAACATACTCATTTTTAGAGAATATTTAGAATCAATCAGAAATTATGGCCATTTTCGATCGGAGAACTACAGTAAAGTGAAAAATCTGATTGATAGAAAATGATTAACGATATGAAAAACCAGAATCAGAGGTGCCGTAAAACAGATTTTATTCAGGGAAACTTCGATTTTCTGTCACAATCGATACGAGATAGTGAAAACTTCACTGAGAAAAAGGGCCGATAAGCCATTTCTCAGACATATAAATTGTTCAGTAGAAAATGACGTACTTATTAAGATAATACGAATCACAAATTGTTCTACTTGTATTCTACCAAAAGAAATGTGCCGGATGTTACCCCGAGTCAATTTTCGGAACGAGGTACCGATTGATGCAAAACTTGCTGCGTTTTTGAAGCTCACCGTAAACAGTATATTTTTAAGCTGAATCGTCTACCACACATTCTTCGTATCAGTGCGTGAATTTGAGATTCCGATAGAGATTTAGACTCAATATCATCTCACCTGGCTTTCCGTCAAGCCAATCGACACAGCTGTCATTGCCGAAATTTACGTCCGACTCCCAGCCGGCATCCAGAGGTTTAAAATTCGTATCGTAGTATTCTATGTGCCGAGCGATAGCCGGCTCGCTAGGCTTCGGCAGGGTGCAAACACCCGACATGCAGACGCCCGTCTCGACGTCGGTAACGGCTGGGTCGCGGCACGGTTGACCATCACTGACGTCGACTGCCATTTTATCATCCTCTGTTTGCATCACGAAAAACATCCGCCGTGCGGCAGAAACGTAGGGCGCCGAGCTTAAATTGTCGTAGAATATAGTTTCACGTCGCGTGAACCGGGTCGACGAACATTTGGCTTTGAAACAATTGTCGACATATCTTTTGGCGTAGTAGAAACAAGGCCCGTATTGGTCGCGACATTTTGTCGTTAGATCGTCGACCACGAATTTTGGATCGGGGGGCGGTGACGTAAGCTCAGTAGTCTGTAAAAAACCGACTTTAAATTCAAATCAAAACACAAAAAAACTGCAGCGGCTTAAACCTTGTAGTTTAACTCGTGGTTACCAAAAAATACACGATAAAACCTTAACAAAAAACATAGAAAAGACGAAAACCCACACCCCTTACTGCTGTAACTGTTCTTTTTTAGGTCATTTTTGCCTAAATCTTCCAGGTTTTTTAGAGCAAAAATCGTCAATAATTCCTGAATAAAAGAATTGATTTTAAAATGTTTTCTTATTTTTTTCGATTCCGCGATTTGTAAGCTCAACAATTTTTTCTGAAAATAAATTTTTATCAGTTTTACATTCCTTATCTTTCAAAAAAGTAATTTCAGCTGCCGCATTTTTTCTTTTCAGCTGGTGTTCATTTTTCTCTAAGTAATTCTGTTTCGACTCTGACATTTTTCATTGTGCCGAGAATTTTTGTTTTTTCCACTAAAGCTTTTGCGCAATTATGCAAAGGATCCTAATTTTTTCCTGCATATGGAAAATCTTTTCAAAACACGTTTTTGCTCACAAAATCTAATATAGCTACTGTTTGTGTACAAGTAAGAACACTGATTACTTATTGTCGTGACATTAGCGTTTTGAGTTGTGTATTCATACATCAAGGAAGCGTTTTAAAATGTTTTATCCCTACTGTACATAAATGACATCTGTCACGTATTGAAAGACAATATTAATGTCAAAATCCTATTTTTGCTGATGATGTTAAAATCTCTGCGCACGTGAATAGCTTTGGGTAATTTACAACATATGTACTCTGAATCCCTGTGGCTAAATGGACAGCAAAATTCAAGTAAATCTGTCCAGCTGCATTTCGTAACAATAAATCTCACTGCAACAATAAATTTCAAACTGGAATAATAAATATCACTATCAGTTCAATGCACTTGATAGAAAACTGACTGAATGGACAGCTTTCAAGATATAGCTCTCAGTTTATGGACATCGGAATGCAAAATATGCTTACGATGAACTTATAACAATCATCAAGTAAACAAAAAAAGTTGCAATCCAAGTTGCTCTTTTAATTGACCAAATAAATCATTACAGATGCACTAAAAAAATTGAATGTTGATCGAGTAATGGTACTAGACCCATTGAGAACCGCACTTCAGCCAAATCCAGTTAAACATTGATACTATAGTCCATTTATTTTGAAATGAGTCTCGGAAACGTCAAAACATTCGAGGAAATCCATGGACAGGTGATGACCATGCATCGTAAGCCAACATGTTCTTTCCAAGTTGTAGCTCCAACAGTTAGTGTCAATCTCAGGGAAAAGGCGACCGCGTACATAGGTTGCTTATTTTTTGTACGAACATATATTCTTTTCCAGGCTCATTTCGAAAAGAATGAAGTATAAAGCTTAAAACATATCGATTTTTTGATATTTTTTGAAGGTTATGTGATTTTGAACTCTTTAAACGCAAATCTGCCTTAATTCGAGCTAATTTTGCAATTAAAACAACTACATCATAAGAATCCTAATCGAAATTTTCTGATTTTTCTAAGTTTTCCAGGTTGGCAGGACACCCTGAGTGATCCAATGAATCAAAAAATCAATTGGGCGACCAAGTCAAAACCAAACGACCATTCAATAAAAGGTACTATTCCAGAAACTAACCAAACGAGTCAACAAACAACCAATTATTCTCCTCGGCCTCCATTGGTACCAAAAGAATTGGTGCTAGTTGGACTGTTGAGGCAAGCTGTTCCCGCTACTCGGGGCTTGAGTAAAAGTTAGGCTCGGTCCAGTCCGGATGTTGTAGTGGTGCGTCTAGCTGTACATTACGCAGCATGCCCCGCACTTACCACCACCACTACAACCACAATTTTCGAACCATCCACGTGGCGCGGTTAGCACAGCTGGATAGCGCGTCTGCCTTGTTTGCAGAAGGTAGAGGGTCCGAGCCTCTCAAAAAGCGTTATTTTTCTGTCGTGCTAGCCACGTGGATTTGGGCATACGACATGAGACTTGAACTCGGGACCTTGCGGCTATCGTCCGCACGCTCTAGCCAACTGAACCAACCGAGCAATGGGAGGAAAGGCGCTCTCAATTGCAACAGTTCGTAGTTGATGTGGTTGCTGTGACCACTCTCAATAGGACCAGCTATATTAAGCAGGATGGTAGATTTTCCATTGATTAATTTTGACAGATTCCAATAAAACCAATCTGAAAAATAACCGTACATTTCTTGAAAACGACAAATTTCCCTAAAAATACTACTTTCACCACTAATAATCAGAAGAAGCGGTTGCAGCAGAAACTAATTAGCATGTCATAGACGGCAAATTCGCGAATTCATTGTTTTATTTCATGGTGAAAAATATTTCATCAGTAAGTCATTCCGAGATTTCATTGTTTCACCATAAACTTAGGGAGACATTTGCTAGACGCACCACGAGAAAAATTTTGAGGGTAATTCCATATTATTATCAAACAGACAAATTCTGAGATGCATTGGGGGTTAAGCGTGCTTCAGGATCTTTTTTGTAAAGCATTTGTAGATTGAAAAATGACAAAGATAAGTACTCACATCAAATCATCACACAAGGTTTTAACTATGTCTTAATTCAACAAATTATTGAAAGTTATTTGAGTATACTTACAAACTGCATCTGGTAGGTACGTGACATATTGTGTCAGGAAATCGTAAAAAATATGGGTCTATACTTTCTTTCCGATCTTCGATCTTTAGAAGCATTTCAATAAAAACAAATCATAGATTATCCACACGTTTATCAGAATTAACTGTCTTCAAAAAGAACAGAAATTGAAATGAAAGTCAGTTTTTTCGGTGCTTTCCTTAAATTAGATAGTTTTATGACTTTTGAGATAATTTTTAGGCTATTCTTTCGAATTTTATAGGCGAACATTTTTTACTTTTTTCTGCGAACCCCTTTCCCCTAAACCTTGCAAGTATAAATTCAAATTTCTAGCCAAAGCTGAGGACATGGATTGCTCGACTCGCAGTTATGACTCTCCTCATTATGCTTGCTTTGCTATATATAGTCAAAAAAAGTGTCATGGAATAACTTTGGCAACGAAAATTAGGACCATGATGTCTTTTGCAATTACTGTATCGGTGCACGATACGAATTACACGCTTTTCCTCCAGACAATCTTTTTCTGATAAATATTTGCCATAAATGACTTATTAGGAATTAAACCTTTTCTCATCTTGAGCTATCTTTTACAACTCAGGAGCATTCGAAAATAAACCCGCTCGGTTGAACAGACACAAAAAAATTTACCACAATGTCCGTGGTTGTTATTCGACGCGGCATCGTACGAGTCGGCAGTACATACGATATAGTCACAGGCTCTCCTCGGAGGGTCTGGAAAAAAGGGAAATGTTATAAAAATTTGTTCACTGTAACCCGCCCTGTTGAGTTAACTTCTTGAGTAGCGATTGAGAATACCAGTCCAGCGACAATAACGGCAATGAAAACTAGGAAACCGATCATACAGCATATGAGACATCGTTTTTTGGCGTACCGATTACGTCGAAGTCGTTCGTGATATCCGGGGCCCTTACGCAATTCGCCCATATTCAAAATTGACATCACGGAAACTGCAGCCGAGCCCGATCTGAATTACATGGAACTACAGTAATTCGCTTAACAGCAACTGGAAGACTTTACCAAAATTCATAGCGTGAATAGACTGCATCAAACATGAAACCTTACTAATATCCTCATTGCAGTTTTGAAGAGGCAGTGCTTCCTCGGTAAGCTATTGAAAAAGTTGCAAATGCAAGTAATTTTAATCGAATGGAATTCTATTA
Source organism: Romanomermis culicivorax (assembly GCA_963922205.1). NCBI lineage: Eukaryota > Metazoa > Nematoda > Enoplea > Mermithida > Mermithidae > Romanomermis > Romanomermis culicivorax. Next base: position 553,880 of record CAWUHX010000007.1, on the reverse strand, counting down.
GATGACACGAGATAAAACCGCAAAGGCCCATTCACACGAGAGCAACCAACAGCCACCAGTAACCGGAAAGCTGGTTGCTGGTGGCTACTGGTTGCTAACAAAAAGAGATGCAGCAACTACCGGCCACGGCAACCAGCAGGTTGCCGTGAGTGCAACCACGTTGCTTGCCTGGTTGCCGACGTTTTTTGGCCTAAACACGAGCAGCAACCAGCATAAACTTGCTATTTTGGCTGCCTACATCGAATGAACACTGTTGGATTTTTCGATGGCAACCTGGCATATTTAGTACACATCTGCGCTAATCCAAACTACTTTATAACTTTTGATGGCTGTGATTTGAGATACCTAATCAACTGAAACTCTGATTCAGTTGTTCGAAGAAGAACCCTGCCTGTGGAATCCAAAAGAAGCAAATTACAAAAATAATACGTATCTAATTTCAATTCTGAAATGAGTTGATTGAAGAAATCATTTCCTTGGCGGTTAGAAATATATTTATGATCATTAACCTTATAGTCTAATTCTTTTCGTACCATTTTTTCTTCCTTCTTCGATGATGATAGACCAACATTTCAAACTTACTGCTCATCATCGAAATCATCATTTAAAACAAATCTGCAGCATCATATCTATGATACTGACAAACATTTGCTTGAAAAGGCAATCACGCTCTTGTCTCCTTTTTTTGATGCAACTGGAATAACAAAAATACCAACACAACCTTTACTTTCAATATAACTTTTTCAATGATCGATAATTATAATAGTTATCCTTCTGGACAGAGTTTGCAACCACAGAAATTGCTTAGGAAAAACTTCAATTTTCTGCATTAAAAATAACCAACTTTCATAAGGCGGCAAGCCAAATTATTTCAGTTTATCACTTCAAAATTTAACATTTTTATCTACGGCACATGAACAGAACTCATTCATAATATTCCACTGCTTTTTGATGTCGATTTATACTCTATTTTCCGAAGATTATGTAAACGTACTCAGCTACTGCAAAGTAAGCCTAATGTACAAATGTTTTCCGACAAATATAGACTGAATGGACTAGAGAGTTAACGTCTGATTTTTAAACTCTAAACTTTATCTTTAATTTCGATAATCATGAGCAGAAAGCTCTTTATGGAAAAATTAAAACACTTCTGATTTTCCAATATTTCCCTAATTGAATGCCGCTGGATTATCAAAAATTTTACCAAAACTGAATAAAATCAAAGCATTTGTCATCAAGAAGCGAATTTTTCAGATATATATCACACTAGTTTATTAATGCTCGATGGGACAGAAAAAAGTATATACTTGTTTGAATAGTTGCCAAGCTAGAAAAAGGAGTGGAATAGATTTTTGAGAACAAGGGTTTAAAGTTTGAAAAATCCACTTTTGTAATAATTGATTTTCATTAGTTCTCGTTAAAAATTTGTTCATGTCTGTGCAAAAGTATATTCTGCAGCCTCGTGCATTTTATCCTTCTTATTTATCCTTATCCTTCCACAGCATTGTATCAACCACAGTATACACTTTCTGAATGAAAGTTATATGCAAACTGATGGTTGACTTCACTCAAATGTGAAGAAATGCTAAACCAATAGCAATATGGCATTGTAAGTCCTGACTGATTAGAATCTATGCCTCTAACTCTAGCTGAAAAAAGTGAGGGAATGGCATATTATAATCATTTTGTTCTTCCAACTTATCTGTGATTGAAACCTGGGATAGTTGCACTAACCCAATCTGAGAATAATCTGAATGTCTGACTTAAATTTTTGACCCTCAATCGTGCTTTATACTGGATATTCGGGTCTTGTGTGCTACTTAGGTATTCAGGCGACCTGTTTACCCGAATTTCTGAGATATTGCATCGGTAAAACACTTATATGCTCCAATGTTCAAGTACTTAAATATAGTACTCAGATTGAGAATGCAAAATACCTGGGTAACATGAGTACTTAGAAGACTGGATAACCAGGTCATAAGATTTTCAAAGTGTGAAGCACTAATCCTCAGTTTCAGCTAATCACAATGCCAAGATTATTTTCTTGTAGAACTAATAATCCTCGCATCAGGAATAGGATTAGCTAATACAAAGATTTAAGCCCAGGTTCAGGATTGCAGTTTTGAAATGAAAAAATTTGAGAAAATGCAAGCCAAAAGCTCGAGATGGGGATAATTGTGATGACATCGAGATTATAGCAAAGACTTAGTATCATTGACATGTTAGTGCAAAAGCTGAAACAGAGGTTTTCGCTTTTTTGTTCGAGATTATGTTTGAGCTCGAGGTTGAACCTTTGGTAGATAGGGGCCCTGGTTACAGCCATCGCGGACTACATGCAAACAAGGCAACAAGAAAAAGCATACAAGAATGCCCTTAATAGTTTTTGATTGATCTAGTTCTAGGAAAACTTCATACTGTAGCTTTTTCCCTAAAAATCCTTAGTTGGATTTTATGTGTCAACCACAGTTGATTCCTGTTTAATTGACAGTAAATTGAGTAAAATAGTTCTGTAGTTGGAAGCATACATGTGTAAGAGGTGATATAGGAGGAATGTAGCCCCTGAGTTTTGAAATTGGAAATCTTTTCCTGTATTAAAAAAATTTTTAATGAACTTTCTGGGATTCTCAAAAAACCAGGGTCCACCACTTCTGTAACCACCCAGCCCCAAATTTCAGAGCTGCACATGTATGGTTGGAGTAGAGATGCATGAAAAGAATTTTCGAGGAGATAATTGAAATGAAAAAAATTGATTGTCAAAAAAAATTTAATTTTTAACCATTCTCGTCAAAAAACCTGTTTTTTCACACGTTTTTAGATTTTGAAAAGGTCCAGGGGAGTCCTTGACTTTCTCCAGGCGCCAGCCAGAGGTATACAGAGTCTCAATGGAAAGGTTTACTCCCCCACCCTATGTGCATCGATGGTTGGTAGGTATGCTGATGCACTCAGCTGCAGAATGTACTTTTTCACATACATGGAAAATTTTTTAATGAGAGAGAATGAAAATCCAATATTACAAAAGTGAATTTTTTCCAACTTTAACACAAGTTCTCAAAAATCTAGTTCACTCCTTTTTCTAGTTTGGCAACTACCCAAGCAAGTATATTCTTATTTTTTCATTTTATAATAAACTAGTTCACCTCTTTTTAGCGGGCCTGAACCATGCATGAAAACCTCCGTGAATCCACATCGAGGTTTTAAAATTTGTCATCTTTACATCAAAGAAACAATAAAAAACAATTTTAAAGCTACGAATTCTCACTCTCAGTAAAAGTGAAAGATGTGTAAACTGCAAACTAATTAGAACACATCGTAAACAGAGTGCAAAGTCACCATACCCATTGAATTCCCCATGGCCAAGAACCTCTCAAACCAAAAAATCGCAGAAATACCTTTGTTTACACACAGGACAATTTTTTGTGTGAAGTGACCACATCTATTGAATTCCCTATGGTCGAAAACCTTTTCACCCCGAAAATCCTAATAACATTACTAAATCAATTGAAACTGCAAAAAATTATTTTTTTGAAGCCATAGGTAATATATAACTAAATTGCCGAATTTTGTGGCTTCCAGGATTTTCGACCACCATATAATTGAATTGACACCATATTTTAAAAAATGAAAAAAAGCATTTGAGATTGCACACCCTAGATGCTTAGGCAAGTATGGAGACTGGATATGGCACACCCATTGTGTGTTGTAGTGTGTTTCTGCCGATTTTTCAGGATTTTCTAAATAGTTTGTCCATTTCGTAATAACGCCCGCAGGTACATAATTGCGACCATGTCCGACCTGGCCCAGCACGATGGTTACTGTAGAAGCTCGATTTTGTGAATTAGTCAGTGAATTATTATTGATTTTCTCGCGTGTCTTGTCTTATATGTTATTATCATTATTTTCGCCTGTACATTAGCTGCCATATTTTATAAAAGTAAGACGTCAGATTTTTGGGAGGGGCGATTTATGGGTAAGATTTATAAATAAATATTTTAGTTAGGAAATTGTTTTATTTGTGTCCAAAAAGTGTGTTACCTCGTCTGGCTAGTTTTAGTCAGGCATTTTTTGGGTAAGTAGTGTTCTCCTACTGGACTTCTCGCCCCTGAGTGAGGAGTCATTAGAAAGTTTAGGGCAGGCGCAGGGAAGCACTGGCGTTAAGGTCAATCCCTGGCTATCTCTCCTGCATAACAATTCCCCTTGCCGATTTTACCCTTCTTCCTCCAACGTCACGGATCCAGGAGGCAAAAAGTCGGTCTGAGAGTGCTCAAACGCCCATTTATTTTACAAATATAACACATGGGGCAAGGTGGAACTGGAACTGGGTAAAAAAGCGTTGTTGCATGTTTTAGAGGCCCCACCGAGCACCATTTGCAGATAGATACGAAATGACAAAAGGCACCCCATAGTTTGCCCCTATGCCCGAAATGATGGAAAAACCCAGGTTCTAGCTCTCACTGTTTTAACTCTAGAGGGGGGATGAATTTTGGGAGCAGAGTATGTTATGGGTTGATACTATCGTGCCACCTATGATAGAGTTAAACTGCAGCTTAAACTTTACTTTGTCTCTTCGATGAAACCAGGCCTGGAGCTAAACGTGTTCTGCTTATTGTAAGGAAGCTCTTTTGAGCGGACCGTTTTCTGGACTAACCTCTTTGAGCAAGAAACAACAGATAACGTAGTCTGAATACTGTAGCATGTAGTGTTTTAATAAAATGCTTTTAAACTGAAAAATTACAAAATTAGGACTGTTGGAAAAATCATATCACACAAGAAGAACAAAACACTGTAGCTGACTCAGATTGATATTACAAGCTTTTTTGGCTGACCATATTTGAACAGTTAAGACGGATTATTTATACAGCAGAAAATGTTACACGTCATAAGATCACTTACGCGGCGCTCCTTCCACTCATGGCTGACGTGGCCGATCGACCCCTTTTGGGGCCTTGAGATGCAACGGCGGCCGCTGATGCTTTTCCTTGTGATGCTTTACCCGCTTGCGAACCTTTGCCCACTTGCGATATTTTTCCGCCGTCTTGGGCCGCCTTCCCGATGCCCGTCGCCCGCGACCCTTTCATTATGATCTCAAAAATACTTGGGTCATGCGATTATGTACCGTTTCGTACGCTTACCATTTTTTCTTACCTGATACTGATCGGCTTAAACTTTGTATAGAAAAGTGCAGAGCCGCGCGACGCAACGACTGCTTGCAGCCAGTTAAGGAAACAGTAATGATTTACCACAGTTGTAAAGAATCGAGAACGACGTATTGTAAAGAGTGAGAGTATGAAGCGATGGAAAGAACGATTTATAGGGTGACCCACTTATCTCTACACAACCTGGATTTGTCGTAAAACACAGTTTTTACGGTAGATGAGACCGGCAAAATCAAGAAAAATTTTTCGCCAAGAGAAAAAAATTTTCACGCAGAAAAAAAAATTTTGCGTTCATTTGGCTTTCATTTGGCAGCAGAAAAAAGTTTTGACCAAAAAAAAATTTTCTTCCGCCATGAAAAATTGAAATTTTCATTTTGCCGTTCTCGGGCACCTATATCGGCCGAGACCGGCAACTGGACCAGGCCGGCAACAAGTTACAGTAATAGCACTTGCCGCTCTTGGGCACCTGCGCCGGCCGAGATCGGCAAAATCAAGAGAAAAAAATTTGTTTCGCCAAGAAAAAAAATTTAATTCCAGAAAATTTTTATTTGGCAGGCAGAAAAAATATTTTGAAATAGAAAAAAAAAATTTTTCGTGATGAAAAATGGAAATGTTCATTTTGCCGCTCTCGAGCACCTGAATCAGCCGAGATCGGCAACAGCCGAGAGCGGCAATAATTGATGAACATATTATTGTGTTTCTTTTCACCTGATTATTAGCGCAAAAAAACAAGAAAAGTGTGCGGTCAATTCACGTGGATTATTGGCAGCTTTGGTCTATTTCATCGTTCTAAGCCTGGAAAGGCAGCATAAGATAAAAATTGCCACAGAACCCACACATTTTTCAAAAAATGCTATTAACATGCCAATAAATGAACTATTACATAAATTTACTGTTTGAGAAACCTTTTCTCTGGGCATTTGAATTATTTCCAAAAGATCTCTCTGAGACCGACCCAAAAACATCTTCCAAGAAGTTCATCTTAATTTTTTATTGAGTTATGGCTACTAATATTTGATTCCATTACTAATTTCACAGTTTCTACTAGTCTTTTTCTGACGGGCTGAAGTCTGAAGACTGTGGTCTCCACTTAGACAGCCAAAAAACTTTTAAAAAACTTTAGACCAATCTAAATGTAGACCGGTCTAAGGTCGGTCGATAGACTTTAGCGTCCTTTATGAACACGGCCCCAGGCCCATGAGCACCCGGAGTCGGGGCGGGGTCTCCAGGCAAAAGTTTTTGCTAAATTTTCGCTCAAATAAGGAAAATGGTCAAAAGAGTCGCGCTTATGTGCCAAAGAGTCGTAAAAATACTCAGCTGGCGTAAAGCCCCCGAACATTTGGTATTTTGACTGAATTTTGATCAGAATTGGTCATTTATTGGCCTGTTAATGGCATTTTTTTGAAAAATATGTGGATTCTATGGTAATTTTTATCTTGAAAGTTGCAGCTTTTTCAGGCTTAGCACGATGAACTACGGACAAAAGCTGCCAATAATTCATCCGAATTGGCCGATTATTGCCGCTCTCGGCCGTTGCCTATGTTGGCTCACGGTTCCCGAGAGCAGCAGAATGAAAATTTCTATTTTTCATCACGAAAAAAATTTTTTCGGTCAAATTTTTTTTTACTATTTCAAAATATTTTTTTCTGCTGCCAAGTAAAAATTTTCTAGGATGAAATTTTTGTCGGCGACGCAGGTGCCCGAGGGCACTGTAACTTGTTGCTGACCTCGTCCAGTTGCCGGTCTCGGCCGATACAGGTGCCCGAGACCGGCAAAATGAAAATTTCAATTTCTCATCGCGCAAAGAAATTTTTTCGGTCAAAATTTGTTTTTCTGCCGCTAAATGAAAACCTTTCGGTCAAAAAATTTTTTTTCTGCCGCCTAATGAAAATTTTCTGGCGCAAAATTTTTTTTCTTGGTGAAAATTTTTTTTCTCCTTGAAAAAGTTTTTTCTTGAAAATTTTTTTTCCCCAGCGAAAATTTTTTTTCTTGATTTTGTCGGTCTCGTCTGCCGTAAGTTTCTGTGTAAACATGACAAAAACTTCTCGAATATGAAGCAGTCGTTATAATTTTATCTGCCAAATCGTCTTGACTTGGTCTTGCATTTGGATTGAGTTACATGAGTTTGTTCATGGTATTTGTATTATTTATTTGATTTTGGAATATGAAAAAGTTGTGGTTTGAGTGGACTGGTGGCGTTTTCGTCGTCCAGAGTACGTTTTGCACTAAATTCAGCTATATGATCAACAAATGGCTAATAGCATTCTTAAATGGCACACGTTTTTTGACACTGGATCTGCTTGTGACGAAAAGAAAGAGAAGTCGGTCATCAGCAAATTCAGCCGCAAATTCGTATCGTGTTCAGGAAAATTTCACATGCATATGCTGGGCGTATTGTACAACCAGAAAGAGGTTTCAAAATACATAGTGCAATACTTTTTTATGAAAGGCATTTTCACGCGTTTATTTTGTCAAATCAGAATCGCCACCTTCGGGCATGATTAAAATCGATAAAACTCAATTCTTTCCAAAATTGGATGCTCTTTCCAATAATGAACCCTTTGTAAAAATGTTTCCGGGCTCTGCATAAATCTCGTATCCAATTTTTACTCTACCCTTATCGATAATATTTCCATATGCTTCTCCGCAGCACTTTACAAATAGACAATTCTGATGTGTGTTTCTAACTTTGGGATCATATACCGTAAATACTTATGTGTAAGCACCATCTTTTAAAAAATAAGGATTGTGCTTATACACAGAAACGGAGTTCGTGAATAAGTACCACTCTTGAGAGAATAAATTTCACCAGTGCTTATGCACAAAAACAAGCGTTTTTCATCAATTGTTCAAGCGAAATCAAAGTTTTACTTGGATAAGCAATACTATAGTTCGTCTTTTACAAAATCCTTCTAAATTGAAAAATGACACAAATTAGTACTCTGCTCAAAATCGTTTACAAACAACTTTTAGAATAAGATTTTCTATGAGTATGCCCAAAAAGTTTCAGTCATATTGATATAGCAGAAAATCATAGAAATTAAAAATAGTACATGCTTTCTACTTGATAATTTATAGGCATTTCAATAAAAACAAACAATAGACACATGTGGCAAGGCTATAGAAACCAATATACTAACATTTCATCAAGTTTCAACAACTGTGATTGGCTCAACACTCAGTTTAAATTAAATATTAAAGCATCCAGTCCAAATTTATTATTATGAGTTCCTCGCCATTAGAGCTACCAAAATGCTAAAAACAGTGAAAATGTGAGAGAAAAATTTAACTGACTGAATACACTAAAGCCCTATTCAGAAGTGAAAAATCCTATGATTTTTGTCGCTGACAATCGGCGACAGTCGGCGAGTCTAAAGCCCTATTCGGGAGTAAAAAATCCTAGGATTTTTGTCGGCCACAGTCGGCGACTCTATGGAATAAATAGGCAATGCGCAGAAAGCCCAATTCGGATGTGAAAAAATCCTAGCAGTTTTGTCACCGACAGTCAGCGACAACCGGAACTGCATTTCTGAATTGGGCTTAAAACGAATTCTAATGTCTTGCAACCTAATGTCGTGCATGATTGTGTTCTTGCGTTCTAATGTCCATGTCCTAATGTCTTTTGTTCTGGCATAGCGCAGTAAAACTGTACTTTTACGCACAACTGATCAAATCTTACAAATCTAAAAAATAAATAAGATCTGAGGAGTTTTTTCCGTACCAGACGATCCGTACCATACGGAATTCTAGTAAAAAAATTTCCGTACCATCCTAAACTTTTCCGTACAATTATTATTTTCTACTTGCATTATATCTTGCAGACAAGTTTTATACCATTATTTCAAAGTAAACGTCGCAAAGTACGAACATGTTATATATATGTAAACTATAACACAAAACCTACAGCCTTTCAAATTTCATTATATTCTTCGTTAATTTTCTCACAATTTTCAACTAATCGAAAATCTTTGTAGGGTCGGGAAGAGAATTAAAAAAGTTATTAAAGATTTATGCGACATAGTCGCTTAAGTGAGTAGACAACTTTATTGGGTATAGTATCAATGACATAATAAAATCTGTACCCCAGAAAAAAATCTGTCTGGTGCGGAAAAACACTGGATATGAATGTTATTTTTAATTACTCATAGACATGAAAATCTTTTCCTGAATACATAGAGGCAAACTTCATCAAATGTGATAATGATGGAATAATTATAGTTTGAGTATATACAGTGGATTTCGTTACGGGAGACCAGACGGTAAACAAAAAGCTGCTGCATGACATTTAAAAAATTACAGCATGACTTTTGTTTTTAGAGACCAGTAGTATAGGAGGGGGGCTGATCGCAAAAAGCTCCCCGGCCCATGTTAAACATAGGCGTTGAACTTAGAGAAAAATTCACAACCTCCCCGACACACAAAACATAGCCGACCTTCTTCCAACTACCCTGACGTCATTTTTCCTGCCAGAAAGAATCATGAGGTCACACCTGGGGTAGAAAGGAAAAAAGTTTCCAAAACTTGGTCCACCCAGATCTCCATCAAAACTCGAGATAATGTGACATATATGGTACTTTTCGGAATCAGCTCAATGAGATCTATTGATTGGTACCCTACATGACCCATTTGACAAAAGCATAAGTTTAGTGTGGGCTTCTGAAAATTTTAATTAGGGTCCGAAAATCCCTTCTGCCATTTGTGTTATTTGTTATTATGCATAGCCGCTGCCAGCCGCCCCGGCCACGCCTGTTGGGGGGAGGGAAGTTCACCTAGCTAATAAAGTTGAAGCTGCCAAGCTAGCCTAAGTAGGAAAGTCATGCGATATATCAACAGAAATTGTGTACTCATTCACACTGATCACAAGATCAGTCCCAGTGCCAGCGGCGGGGAGGCTAGTACACATGTGGCGCCAGTACCTTCATAGAAAGTACCCACAATACATGTTGTTTTTTTATACTTTTTTCTAGTATAGTTGTGATTTCAAGTGGATTCTTTCTTCATCAGTTTTTTTTCATTCTTTTCACTGGTGGAGGATCAACACCCAATTCTCTGTATCTACCTCTGTGAACATATTTACACACAGTACAATGCACGGAATGCATTGGAGTTTTCCTACATAAGTTGCAAGGCTCCACTTTAGAGAATGAATGTTTCAGCTATTGGCTTGATATATTTATACCAGTGGGTAGTACTTGCTCATCAACTTTGGAAAAGGACAAGTAAATCTTTGAAGTTCTTCTGCAGTTCATCATTGGTCTTGGCACCCATGATAATAATTTTACTATTGTGAAAAATCAATGCACATAAGCCCTGCTTGTTAATTGTATATTTCAGTGCAGGAAATAATTCAGGAGAATAATCACATTGACCCCTATGAGTGTTATAGAATTGTTCAACATTTATACAGTGATCTAGGGTATATGACTCAACAACATTGTACATTCTAAATTTCCTGGGTCTTGGCCAATAGCCAAGTTTGAGCAGTATTTCTGTGGCATAATCTATACTTTTCACAGCCTGCTGAATTGTCTTAATACCAACACATACAAGCTTGCCATTTTCGTACAACAGTAGACAACATTTTGGATCAGGGGCCAAATTAGCCACCTGAATTTTCCCATAGTCTGTTTAGAATCATCCAATGTTTTAACAAGTGAGTCCAAATTGAGTTGACAGCCAAGTTCAGCAGTGACAGTAATATTTTGTACTTGCACTTTCAGAATAAGCTTCGCTTTCTAAAGTGTAACTTCACAATTGTTTTACCAGTGACACATTTTATAGGCTTGTCTTGATCTTGTCTAATTGAAATTTCAATAGAATCGATATATTTTACGAGTACAGGCACATAGTGAGGAGCTACATATATCTTGTCTATAATGTCACCAAAAGCTCCCTCTATATTAAAAATATGGAGGAGGGGAGCTAAAACATCACCAGCAATCTGTTGTTTGATGATGTTACAATAAACATATGTGGTTTCAAGACCAGCCTTCATATCAGCAGGGTGTGCAGCAGCAATTTTCAATTTTTCAGAAGTAGTTGTTTCTAGTTGTGATTTCTCAAAGCCCAATAGATAGAGTAAAGGATAACTTAATTTTATGCTCTTGATTCTAGTCAAGTTCACTTTCAGGACAGCTGCTCTGGCTAATCTCCTATATGAAAATTGGATAAACTCATTATATGGAACTTTTTCTTGTTCACTCAAAAAGTTACTAGATTGTTGAATTGCCTCAATTAAATCTGTTACAGATTCATACCTCGTAACAGGCACTTTAAGTAGTTGCTTAGTATTAGTTTGAGTATCATATTATGTTATTATATGGTCACCTGGTGTTATATTGAACCAGGTATTAGGGTAAATAAATTCACAAAGTGCACATTCCCATTCACCTTGCAAAATCAATCCATGAGGCAACCTGATAGTAAAATTTGAAGCAGAGTTACTTGGATCACTCTGAGCATTGCTCGGTAATGTTGGATAAAACTGTGAAAAATCAATTTTTCAATATGTCCTTATGGTGGAAATTAACTTTTATATTCTGTTGAGCTGGTCAAATAAAAATGCATCGTTATGTATGGGAGTATTTATTCTAAAGAGACTGTTGATGAAGCCAGTGACAAATTCATCAGTGTTGCCTTGTTCCAAACTAGCAGTAATATCTCTCATACTTATACCTCTAACCATCCACACAAGAAAGTATACACATAACTGACCACATGCAGCAGTCAAGTACTGTTGTACACATTTGGTATTGCACGTGTAAGAAACAGCTATAGTCTTGATGTAATTCCCAAGCTATTGAGGTGGTTCCAGGCCATAACTGTCAAAATAACAAAATGTGTGTTTTTTATCAACAAACAGAGCTACCCAGTGTGAACCATGTTCATCCTGCTTGTCTACAACAATGCTGCCAGTACAGTGTCAAGAGGTGGTGAACAGTCTATAGGAAATACCCCATTGAAGATTTGTCTGAGAGCTTGATCTCTATTGATCAAGATGTAGATTTCAGAGGTATTCATGCAGTATAGTCATTAAAGAGGTGTCTATTTTTATCGATCATAATCAAGTTGCCACATTCTGCATAAACAATAACTTCTATACCTGCATCAGGTATCCTATCACCAAATGTCAATTCTATACTTGTGGAACCATCTCTAATCAAGTCCCAATGTCGACTATCATCTTCATCAGGTGTAAAATCGAAGGGGAAGTAGCACTGTCCATTTTTAAAATTGAGTCTGCTAATGCAATTCCCCTTGTTATCTTTAGCCATGTCTAGAGTTTCAAAAAGCTGATTATATGCTCAACTATATTTGTTGTTAGCAAAATCAAGTCTTAATGGAGTTGCTGGAAAAGCTTGACCATCAGAGACAACCTTGACTTCACTTATACTGTAACATTTAAAATTAAATGGAGATTTTTAGATTTCTCCACTATATGCATCTGCATGGACACTGCTATAATCATCCTACATGGCAACTGACTAGTGAATAGATTATTTAGAAGTGCAGATTGCATTGTACTAGCAATATGAACATTCACCATTTTTACTCATCTGATTGGGTACTTGACTGGCGTTTTTAACATTGCTATTTCCAGAGCCAATCCAACATTGTCGAGAACTTCAACTTTCCTGATGAAGAGTTTCATCTGCAAAACTTCCATATTTGCATTTTCGACATCACCAGCTGGGCACTGTAATACAAATGGATTACTATTGCGGACCAATTCCAGTTTGAGCTCAGTATTGCTGAGTAAATATCCATCTTGCATTAGATGATCAATATGAAGAGGACCTGTTATTTCCATTGTTGGACTATTTTCAAAGTGCTTCACCCTGTCTTTAAAGCCCTTGCAATCAGAAGTATCTATTTTAAGACCAGCTTCCATTGTATATAAAGAAGATTGTAAGTGGCTATTTTCAGCATCAAAACCAAAACTTAAATCAGTTTCAAAGAATGCTCTGTAGGCATACTTATCCCCACTATCATGAATGAGAGGACCATTCAGGAAGAGCTTCACTTGTCGGAAAAATGCTTCACAAATCAGATTGATAGGTGCAATTACTGGTGCAGCTCCACCAGCAGGAACAGTGTAAGTAATTTTCAAGGTCATGCACAGATAATTTTTGCTAAGCTGAACCATGAGAGGATCTGGAGGTATACAAAATTTGTATGGACCATCATTAGTGATAAGATTTATCGGGTTAACTTCATCCCAGTAGCCTCGTTTAATTACTACTTGTGTGGGAGGAACAGTGAAAAATTCCAATTCAGACTTTGTACTAATACCAGAAATGGTATCAATTAGAGCCATGTTTCCTTCTCTTTTTCTTTGAGAAGATATCATTTTTCTCAACTTTTACACCTTTTGGTCTAATCCCCTAGCTTCTTCCAGTCTGCAAGGCATCTCCGGCACTGTGGGCCAACTTGGAGAGTGTTGCTCGGCCATGTTCTTCTAGAGATTCTTTTATAGATTGACCTTCTGCTAAATCTCCAGCAATATGTGCCCCTGTGGATAGTGCTTGCTTACCAATATGGCCAGCAGCTGACTTAATAACAGGAATGGCCATTCTGAATAATGATCTAAAGAAGCTTCCTAGACCTCCTCCACGCTGATAGGAAGTGCCTTTGAAGCCTTTGAAACCATAGCCAGTTTGTTCAGCTTGTTCAATGTATTACTGAAGCCAAGTTGCATAATCTTCTAGTTAAAGTATTGTCTCATCTTTATAAATTTACAGAATGCTGTAAATTACAAATTCTATACTTTTTCAAATTCTAACCATCTATACCTTGGTGCTGTTGGGTGCCTTAATTTTTTTACCATCTACTGACCAACTTGGGGAAGCAAACGTTTCATCACTTTCACTTCCAACATTTACCCTGGACTCATTACAAAAAGATCTTGAGGCACATTCTCCTTTAAGAGGTTCTTTACAAACAATTCTGACCTTATTGCCTGCTGATGCCTGGGACCAACTCTTGCCACATCAGAAATCAAATCAACAATTTTGGTTCCACTTATTTTGGTGCCTTTCAGAATCATTTCTCCTTTATCCGATTACTTTATGTGTGAATTATCTTTAGCATTTTATAACATTTTAGCCTATGTCACTTTTTTAGTACAATTTTCATAGTTTTTTCATACAGCACATCTTTTCTGGGGGTTCCAGCAGTCTCTGGCTTTTCTTGCTTAGGTGTTATCTCTTCTAGATGAGGAATGGGGTTTTCTGCAACAGGTTCACTGACAGTCAACTCATAAGGCCTGGTTTGGTCCTGTGTAGCCTACCAATATCTGTGCAACACTTAATTGTATAAGATTATCTTCCTGTCTGAGGGCATCGATTTATTAGTTAAAATATCATTCATTTCTTTATCCAGAGCAGCTATGTCTTCCCTATGACCAATGTCATGTGGTACAAGAATCATTTTAGTTGTGTGCATCCTTTTTCATAATTGGATCAGCTAGTAATTGTCCAGCTATTCCTAAAATTGGTGCAAATAATACAGGGGAAAATCTACCTTTTTGTTCTAGAATGTCTCGTTTTTTGCTGAGACTTGTTTTCTCATCTGCTAATATTCATATATGTCCCTTGTGGGAACTTAAAGGAGCAATACAGGAGTTAGTACCATAATGCACAGGTTTTTTTGATTCACATGTAAACAGTCAATCGATGTTGAATCGATAAATGACATTTAGGTGATTATACTATAGTTTTTAATTTTCTCAGTTTGTCCATTTTTTCCGAAATTTTCGGGAATAAATTTTTGAAAAAAGAATAAAAAAATTTGGGTTCTCTATTTTGGAAAAATTGTTGGCTGTCCAATTTAGGATATTGAGTTAGGAAACTATTTGTAGAAACATGAATTGCTTTTTACTTGATTTATTCTTTCAATGCTGTCTTTTTGGATAATCTTTATTCGCATACATTGACTTTTTTGAGTCATTTTCTTCATATTTTATCCTTAACCGATTAGAGCAAAAAATTTACATGAACTTTTGGAAAAGAACATACAATTTTGATCAAAAATTTTTCATTTGTATATAAACATGCTACCATAAATATGAATAAAAAAGTGAATAACAATGACGTGAAACTTCTCAATAAGGCTATTTATTACATATGTTTTGAAAATATAAAAATACAGCATGAAATTGGTGGGCTCAAACAATCAAAGAAAAAAAAGCGAAAATTGTACTAAATTTCAGGCAGGAATATTTTGAAGTTGAATTTTTCCATTTGATCGAATAACTGGGACAATTTTTCAATCAAAATCACATACCAATGTGTATACAAAATATAAATATTGGAGTGGTTCAAAAACCTGAGTTGCATCGACTAAAATGTCATGTGAGACTTGCATGTATGAGGGCACCTTTTTGGATAGGAAACAAATGCATAGCTTTCACATCAGTTCAGCCAACATTCAAAAACTTTGGACACTGACGTGCAGCTCATTTGTAAGTTAGAAAAGTTAGAGTACTCTTCTCAATCCCTAGTGATGGCCACATTATAAACAAAATCGCCTGCTGTCCTATCCTTTCTAGCATAAAAACTGCCACCTAATTTTTCATCATCCTAAGCGCAATTTTGTTGTGATGAATAAAAGTTACAGCATCACTGTTGGTCTTGGTCTAAAGTGCTATTCGATGTAGAATAAGGAGGGGGTGACACTAAAAATAAGACGGCATCAGCGCAGTTATTACATGATGCTACCCGTGCCACCAAATTAGGTGTCCGAGAAAATCGATTTTCATATGATGAAGATTGCAGGATCTGAATGAGCGCTGATGATGACATTTTGATGGAAGTAGTCATATTGCATCAATAAATGATTCATTTCGAGGTTGGAAATCCTTATTGATAACCAGATTGTCTGAAAAGACCAATCAATTAGCCGGTTGAAGACATATAATTTTCTATAAAAACTGATACACCATACTATTTATCTGAAATGCAAACTCTTGAAATTCATCAAGTAAACATTTCCGAAGGTTCAAACAATCATTTACAACATTCTGAGCAAGAAGTCGTGATTAGAATGCTTGACTATTTTTTTGAAAGAATTAGTTATTTTTCGTACAAGCCTCTTTGAGCATCTATAAAAATACAAATTAAATTGTGCTGCAATGCAAATTTTGTGTACAGTTGCAGAAGAATACTAACACTGAATCTTCCGAATCATTCATCATTACATATTTCACTTTGTCTTGTAGAGAAATGTGGTCAGTATTCTGCGTCATGAAATTGGGTAGTAACATGGGGATACCTTCCATTCATAGCTATGAGTCTTCACATGCCATTATCATGTCCTCAAAAAATAGCTGACAGGATACATAGACTAAAAGAATCTGTTTCGACCCCACCCTTAACTGAGTAAAATACAGAAAAAAATTTCGGTTTTGAGTGCTAAAAAAGCTTAGTTTTCACAATTAATCGACTAAAATATAGAAAAAATGTTGGCTTTTCTGTTAAAAATGGTTAATTTTGACAATGATAATGTGAAAAATGTTTCTAGAACTTTCTCCGACTTATAAGCATATTTTTCAGACAATTTTGGCAGTTTTTGATGTTTTGCCCTTCTGATCATTTTCATTAAAAATGCATTCGACTACCCCTCCAAGCCTCAGGCCACTGTTTGTTACATACATGATCAAGAGCATTACATGCCATTCACTTTTTGATCAAACTAACTGAGCATTTATTACATGTCATGACACTATTCTCCATACATGCAATGGGGCCCCGGGTTCTTGAGAGGGGTAAAACGATTTTTTTGGGGCTAGGGACAGTGTTTTTAGCCACTAATGACAGTTTGACTGCATTAGTGAAAAAATTTTTTATGAGCAAAATGTATTATATTCATCATAATAAATTCTGAAATAAAAATTAGTGCTAATGACCAAAATTTTTATCAGCGCTGAGCTAAAAAAAAGGCCAGGGATCACTGATTCCTCAAAATTTTAGGAGGGTCTATGGGGGAAAATATTTTTTTTCATCAAAAAAAGTTCGAAAAATGGTTCAAATGATAGTAATTTTTGTGTAAAAAACTGTAAAAACATGCAAGACTGAATCTGACACTTATTGTACTGGTTCTTGGTTTTTTTTGTGAACAGGTTCTCCAAATATTTCCTTAACAATTTCAATAGTCAGTATTTTTAATACAGCCAAGGTACCATAGAGCCAGTATGCCTTTCCAGACAAGCTAGAAAATGTACAATAGTCTGGTTAGCATCCATGTTTTCTTTCATTATAGAGAGCTGGCCAACTTTTATAGCCACGATCCATAAAAAAACCAATCAATTTTCAAAGAGAGTCAGTTGTTGTTTGTTTACCTAAAGTTTATTGATTGAAAACCTTCCTACTACATGAAACACTTTATATAGTCCTTATAGATGAAAAGATGGGTGAAAGTCTGGTATTGTTTTCTAATGGTAAGAAAGCAAATAGATAAAATTGAAACAGCTGTGAAGTACAGTATTACAAGGTCAAGTGATTCACATGCTCATTGTTGGGAATCAAAGCTAGCTGATGCAAGAAATACTTTTATCCAAAGGTAATTGAGAGAATGACTCATAAAGTGACTGCTTGTCTGAAGAAAAGTGATGTAAGGAAGAAAGTTTTTACTGGTGCATTTTTATTAAATATGACTTGAAAAACAGATCAAAATGTGAGATAAGAAAAAACTAGAAAAAACCAGTTTTTTCAGCATGAGTCATCCGAAAAAGTGACAAAGATGTGACATTTGAAGGAATTGATGCACAAGTTTTACTCTTCCTACTCAGCCCACAGTTATCCTACCCAGAAGAGTATAAAAGCAGAAAAAATTTGAGAAAGCTCATTTGTGAAACTTGAAGAAAGATGAACTTTGAAACTTTATATTTTAAATTTTATGTTATTATTGATTATTATGGAGAAACAAATCAATTGTGTCAAATGTGGAAGGCAGTTTGGTGAAGAGAGATATCTAAATGAACAAGTGAGAGCAGTTCATCAAGGTCCCTGGTACAGGTGTCCTCAGTGTGCTTCAGTCTTCACACAGGTAAAAGGCCTGAAGAAACACTATCAGAAGCAACATGAGGGCAACCACTGTCTATATTGTACCACTGACTTTTCCAACTCAAAATACTTACTTGCCTCAAAGCACAGTTGCAGTTGTTTAATGATCAAACCAGAAGAAAACCTTCCAATGGATGTGGATGGATGTGAAATACCTGGTACAACTGGACAAACCATTTCTGAGGATCTGGAATCACCACCAGATTTAATTGAATATCCTGATGAAGTACAAGAAGAAATAAAAAATTATTGGTGCCTGATTCCAACAAGTAGGTCAACATTAAATATGTTGGACCACACATACAATAAAGGATGGGGAGCTGTTCATGGCAATGTCAAAGCGATGTTAGACAATATTTACAAAAGTGGAAAAGGATGCTTCAAAAAAAGGGTGCCATTGGATGCCTACTGAAAAAATGAGAATCAGGTGGGTTGAAATATTGGTATGCATGTCACAATAACTTCACAATCCTAGATCAACTTGTTCTCATAAAAAATGGACAGGATTTGAGTCAATCAGTTGAAACTATGGGTCATATTGATTTTGAGGAAAAATTTACTTGCCCAGATATCTTATAAGGAAAATTGAGTTTTGTATTATACCTCAAAAAAATTTTGTAGTAGGGTGTAAAGATTTTTCTTTGCCAGGAATAGTTTCTCACCAACAAAATAATGTCCTATGTTTGACCTATGACAGTCAAAGACACAAATTCACTGATAATCTTTGCTTGTCTCGCTGCATAGCTCAATGCCTTACTGGAACTTTTGAGAATAAGAATAGTGTTTTCATACTTTTTATCAAATATTTTCAAAAGAAAAAAATTCCTGAAAATATAGAATTGTTTTCTGGGGTTCCCTACACTGATCTAGAAATGATTGAAGAATTATTTCATATAGATGTACAGGTTTTCCATTTAGACACAGTGAAAGTACAAAAATACAACAAACTTCTCAATTTGGATGTTTCTTTTGTTGAAAATGGAAAAGCTCATTACAGCTATATTGTAAATTTAGATCAATATGCAAGGAGACATTCATGTCCTTCTTGTAACAGACTATTCAAAAAAAAGAAAAACTCAATAACCATGCCAAAAATTACTGTCATTAGGGAAAACTGTACATAACTTCCTAGGTGGTATATATATGTGGTCAAAAAGTCAATATTTGACCAGTTAAATGAGTTGAAGATTTTTGTGAATGAAACTCAACATTTTTGTCTACTCTATGCTGTGTATGACTTTGAAGCCATCCTTGACAAAAAACCTCATCAGAATTCAGAAAAATTAACTTTTATAACTGAACACAAACCAGTTTCATGTGCTGTCACACCAAATAATCGTGGGTTCACCCCAATTTGCTTTGTCGAGAATGATCCTAATTTTTTAGTACAAAAAATACTAAAGCATCTTGAACTGATTAGCTTCAGGCAAAATGAAATTTTGTCTAACCAATATAAGTCAGTTTTGGAACATTTAGATTCTATGATATCAAATTGCAGAGCATATGTACAAGAACTGTATGATAGAAAAAGATTCCAGACATGAAAATGGGTATTTGAACTCAATCATTGCTGTTAAAAATCGACTTGAGAGGTATTGCTCTCAGCTAACGTGCCTGGGATTTCACTCTGGAAAGTATGATATCAATCCTATCAAGAGAAATATTCTTTCAAAGCTTGTTCAACAAGTAAGGAAAAATAAGGAAAATCCATGGCCCAAAGCAATTTTAAGAAATGGGGCATTTTTCTTAAATTTAAATCTTAAATTTCTGGACATGTCATTATAATTAGCCCTTGGCTTCAGCCTTGACACATTCATGAGAGCATATGGGGCTTCTCTTGCTAAGGCGAAGTTCCCATATGAGTATGTGGACTCCTTTGAAAAATTGAGTGAAACATCATTGCCACCACCTGAAGGCTTTTATAGTAACACATTACTAAAGAAGACTATGAAATCTGTCAAAAGTACTGGACAGAGAGTCAAATGCAAACACTGATGATTTTCTAATATTTTATAACCTTAAAGATGTCATTCCATTTCTAGAAGCACTCACTGTAATGGCAAAGCTTTATTGGGACCAATTCCATATTGACATCTTTAGAGAAGCTATGTCTTTGCCTGGAGTAACCCTCCATTATTCTCTCAAGTCAAGTATGAGGGGTGGCTTGGGGATGGTAATGACCCGTTTGGTTATTAGTGGTAAAACTTTTGTTGGAAATAACCCAAAAAACCTGTGAAAACCATCATTGGCTTGGACTTTAATGCACTGTACCTGTGGGCTCAGTCAATGCTAACACCAACAGGCTTTTTTGATCACTGGGTTCTCGAAGAAAATAAGTTCCATAAAATAAATAGTGCTAAAAAAGTCTCAATTGAATGGCTTGAATATGAAAGCTGGGAAAATGCCCATTTCATTCAGCATCTAGGGAATGACAAAGAGAAGTGCTTAGGCCCCAAGTACTTGCCTGTGGATGGTTACTGCCAGGACACAGTATACAAGTTTTATGGGTGTTACTGGCATTGTCACAACTGTATACTTAATAAGGCAAACACAAAAAAAGATGGCATTGAACAGCATGCTAAATGACCGGAAAAAGAGGCCTATATAAGATCATTAGGCCATAATTTGATAAGTATTTGGGAGTGCCAATGGGAAGCTGAACGCCAGAAATATATAAAAACAAGAAGCAAAAGCTGTCCTCATTTCTCCCGAAGGTACAAGTTCCAAAAATATGTAGATAAAAATGGCATGGAAAGAACCACTTTGGATGGGCCTGTATTTGGCTCTGCAAAAGTAGATAGCTATACACCAGATTCTCTTAAAGAACTATATGCTGACTTCCCACCAATAATGAAGCATGCTCAAGTGGGTAGAAATGATGCTGGTGAGCTCATGAAACAATATGCAGAAAACACCAATCAGTTGAAACAACTTAGAAAGAACTTAATCAGCAGCTATTTTTGGAGAGAGCTTATGATCTGCACCCTGATGATTCAGTTTCTCATAAAACATGGTCTTATCCTAGAAAAAATTCATGAGGTTGTTCAGTTTGACAAAACGACACCCTTTGTAGCATTCAGAGACAAGGTCAAAAAGCATTGACAAGAAGGAGATACTAATCCAGAATTGTCCATGACAGCAGACATGTTTAAGCTGCTAGGAAAGTTCTAGACAGTGGCATAACAACTGTACCATTGGACTTGTTATGTTTCTATCATTTATCTATTTTTCAACTATGCCTATATTTGTATGTCTACTGTGTAGACATTTTTACTTTAACACGAAGAAGAGAGTATTTCAGCAGTACAAAAAAATGAATTGCTAGTTCAATTTTTGAATTTTGTGAATTTTCAGCAAGGCACTAGATGCATAGTGAGGAGCCACTGACGGTCAAGGATCATGCAACTCTATGCTGTGTTTCAGGTGCATGGTGAGGAGCCAATGACGGCCTGGAGTTGAGCATATATATGTGTGTGTGTGTGCAGGATGTTAGGTGCATAGTCAGGAGCAAATGACAGTCTGACATCAGGCAACTATGTGTAGTGCAAGACTTCTGGTAATTCTGACTCAAATACTGCATGACTATTCTCCAATTTGTGGGTACTTGCGGTTTTACATACTGCCTTTGAAATTTTTTTAAATAATTTTGTATACTAGACCTTGTACATTTATGCCTACAAAAATCATTTGGGCCTTTTTCTAGACAACTTCCCATCAGAAGCCACAGGTTGTTTTTATCAGTTTTGTGGGCACTAACGTCCAACATTATCTTATTATCTTAAAATTTTATTATCTTAAAATTTAAATCCGATTTCTGAGAAAACAAGATTACCTATATAATAAAAAAAGTTTATTAGAAAACCCCCCAATGGGGCAGAAAAAAGAGGAACATACTTGCTTGAATAGTTGCCAAGCTAAAAAAGGAGTGGACTAGATTTTTGAGAAATAGAGTTAAAGTTTGAAAAATCCACTTTTGTAATATTAGATTTTCATTCTTTCTCATTAAAAAATTTTGCGTGTGTGTTGTAAAATATATTCTACAGCTTCGTGCATTTTGTACTCCCATAGCACAGTATCAACCACAGTAAAATTTTTCTGGATGAAAATTATATGCATGCTAATGGTTGACTTCACTCAAATGTTGTGAAATGCTAAACTAATAGCAATATAGAATTGTAGGTCCAAACTGATCCGAATATATGCCTCTAACTTTAGGTGAAAAGTAGTGAGGGATTGGTGTATTACAGTAATTTTATTTTTTTTCAACTTATGCTTGTGATTGAAAGTGGGTGAGTAGGTACTATAAAAACCTGGATTAGTTGCACTAATCCAATATGAGAATAATCTGATCGTCTTGATTAAATTGCTGATCCTCAGTCGTGCTTCATACTGGGTACCCAGGTATTTTGAGTACCTTGTGTATGCCTGGGTACCAAGGTCAATGTCAAAACTGAAATCTGGGTGCAATCTATGTATTCAAGTGACCTGTTTACCCGAATTTCTAACAAGATGTTTTATGGGTTAAGCACTTATATGCTCCAATGTTAAAGTATTTTAATATAGTATTCAGCTTGGGTATGCAAAATATCTGTGTAACATGAGTACTGTGAAGACTGGTTACCCAGGTCATGAAATTTTCAAAGTGTGAAGCACTAATCCTCAGTTTCAGTTAATCACAATGCCATGATTATTTTCTTGCAGAGCTAACAATCCTCAAATCAGGCTTAGGATTAGCTAATACTAGGGTTTACCCAGGTTCAAGAATCGCAGGTTAGAAATAAAAACATTTTTGAGAAAATAGTGCAACCCAACAGCTCGAGACAGGGATAATCCTGATATGTTAGTGCAACCATTGAAACTGAGTTGGTTGCTTTTTTGTTAGAGATTATCTTTGAGCTCGAGGTTAAACCTTTGGTAGATAGGGGCCCTGGTTACAGTCATTGCGGACTACATGCAAACAAGGCAACAAGACAAAGCATACAAGAATGCCCCCAAAAGTTTTTGATTCAGCCATGCACATACTACTTTGACATAGTTATTATCGCCAAACTTAAGTCTCTAAATGGATGCATGTTTGATTCTACATGAAACCACATTGTATCAGGCACTCACATATGAAACACTATTCACTAATTACTCAACTGTATCTCTGTTAATGTGATGGGCAAACTTGCTCTGCTCTGTGCCATGAAATCCTTATGTGTTATAGTCTTTTTTGATTAACTTCTACATTGAACTGTATGTCACATTGAACAAAATGTATAGCGCTTGTTCAATAAAAATGTCATATTTGTAAGACAATGTTTCATATGAATAATATTTTTGAATTTCAAATTTTTTCCTCATCTGTCCAATTTCAATGCTTGGCACACAATTGATCCAGTTCTAGGAAGATTTCATGGCATAGCTTTTTCTCGGAAAAAACGTCAGTTGGATTTTATGCCTCATCCACAGTGTATTTCTGTTTAATTGACAGCAAATCAAGAAAAAAGTTCTGTCCAATTGGAAGCATACATGTGTGAGGGGTGACATGGGGGTATGTACACCCAGAGTTTTGGAATTAGAAGTCTTTTCTGTATGAAAATAAAGTTTAGTAAACTTCTTGGGATTTTTGTCTCAAAAAACCAAGCTCCTACGCTTCTGTAACTACCCTCCCCCAAATTCCAGAGCTGCACATATATGGTTGGGAGTAGAGATTCATGGGTTGAATTTTTGAGGGGGTAGTTGACCCGCAAAAAAATTAATTTTCTAACAAAGTTTTATTTTTGCCAATTCTTCTCAAAAAACCTATTTTTCACATGTTTTTAGATTTTAAAAAAGTCCAGGGGGAGTCAATTGACTTTTTCTAATGCCCGGCCAGGAGTATCCAGAGTCTCAGTGGATATGTTCATCAATGGTAGGTAGGTGTGCTTGATGCAGCTGCAGAATATACTTTTTCATAGACACGAAAAATTTTCTAATGAGAAAGAACGAAAATCCAATATTACCAAAGTGGATTTTTCAAACTTCAACTCAAGTTTTCTGAAACCTAGTCCACGCTTTTTTTTAGCTCAGCAACTATCTAAGCAAGTATATTCTTATTTTTTCTGCTCCATAGGGGCATTTTCTAATAAACTAGTTCGCCTCTTTTTACTGGGCCTCAACCTTCATAGAAGCACATAGAAGTTTTAAATTTGTTCATTTTTACATGAAAGAAACAATAAAAAACAATCTCAAAGTTACGAATTCTCATTTTTGGTAAGGGTAAAAGATGTATATACTGCATGATACTTAAAACACATTCTAGACAGAGTGTAAAGTGGTCATATCAAATCTAGTGAATACCCCATGGTCAAGAACCCCTGAATACCCCATGGTCAAGAACCGCAGAAGTACCTGTTTCTACACACAGGACATTTTTTTGTGTAAAGTGACTGCATTCATTGAATGCCCCATGGTCAAAAACACCTCCCCTCAAAATTCATGGAAGTTCGTTTTTCAACACTCCGGATAAGTTTTTTCTGGGACGTGACAGCAAAATCCTTTCCCCTCCAAAAAATCCCAAAAATATATTTGTTTACACTTAGGATAATTTTTCGTGTAAAGGGATCGCGTCCATTGAATTTTCAGTGTTCGAAAACCCCTTTCACAAAAAAAACACAGAAATTTGTTTGTTTACACTCGGGATAATTTTTTTCTGCAAAGTGAATAATCTGCCGGTCGGAAACCCTTTCCAAAAAAATACGGAAATATGCTTGTTTACGTCCAGGATAACTTTTTTGTGTAAATCCATTGAATTCCCCGTGGTCGACATGCTTCAAACGATGGGTCAAAAATTTTTCAAATTTCCATTAAATTTCAGAAATCGAGTTATTCCTTTGCATTTATTCACTGGAAAACTCTAGAGTTATTCCAATGCACTTTGGCGTATTAAAAAGGCACAACAATGGACAATCATTTCATTTATCTTCATCGGGCTAACCTAAAGTGGTATGAAACGGGGTGCCCTAAACTGTAGAGAATTTTCTCAAGCCCTATAACGTAGACGGGGGTCAGACAGATGTCATTTGCTTCGCAACATTATTCGCAGGCGACTTTTTCAATTGACTGGAAAAAAATGAATTTCTTTAGCATTTCGTCTGAGACACCCTGTTGTACAACCCGTGATTTGAACCACATCTTTTCATTTTATTCGTCCAATCTGAACGTTTTTAATATTTCCTGCATCCTGTTGGTGGCATATTTAGTGACATCAAACAGCATTTCTGTATCGATTTGCAAGATGTGCAGACATTTTCAGCTCTCAAAACGGTAAATAAAGAAAAAATTCTGTGGCATCTTATGGAAAGGTGCCCAAAAAAGTTTCAAATGACTTTTTCGTATTATTTCCACTTCATTTTTTGACACTTTAAAATGGCATAAAAAGTGTTAAATAAGATATCACAATTTTTTTCATACCTTTTGCATATAATGGACAGTTGGATATTTATATTCTGAAGCACGTATGTAGACTGAAAAATGCCAAAAAATTTAAAACTTCCAACTTTGACATTTATGCCGAATGAATGTTGTCGCAATACTCAGCATGTAAAACCACTCAAAATATCTCATTTTCGGATATTATTAATTTCCAACTTATCATAGGTCAATGGAGCAATAGGTCAAATCTCTCAAAAATTGTGTAGAAGATGTCACACAGATAAGCGTGTGGAAAAATATAATGGCCCGGACTCGAAATGGGACCTGAATAACCTTATGATTGTGCTGGACCCTAACCACGACTTGATATTCTCAAAATTCTATACCCCAATCCGATATCCTTAAAGTTTTGGACCCGGAACCGAACCCAATGTTCTTAAAATTTTGGACTCGTATCTGGCATTTTCAAAATATGCTATCCCATGCATCTCTAAAAAGTACAATTCCATGCATTGAAGGTCACTAAATTGTTCAATCCAATAAATTCTTGAAATTTGAATGCTTTTGGAGAAATTTGGTGTAAAAATCCATATCAAGAAATGATTGTTTTTTGGGTCTAATTGAAAGAATGTCTAAAATCGAAATTTCAAAGCACTGTGATCATTTCGGGCTGAGAGTTCTGAGAATTTTATTTCAGCCGAAAAAATCAAAAAATAGCCCATTTTCGAAAAAAATTTCAAAAAATGGGCTAGGAGAGGAATTTTCAAAATTGTGGCGGTCCCAAAACTGGGGGTGTTCTATTTTAGTCTTGTCGGAGTTTTGAGAATGGAGGTAGGCAGGAGTGGGTTCCAGGGTTCATCCTTAATGCACATATTTCCAACACCCACGCTTACCCGATTAATGACTAACTAATGTACTTAAACCTGACAATGCTTACCCCACAAATTAAGAAAGCTAAGTTTCTTAATTTGGCTTCCTACAACATAAGGTAAAAGAGGAGAGAGTTTCCTCCTTGCTTTTATCTAACACTAAAATAGACACTTACATATATAACCAATGGGTGGGGAGAGAACATGAAAAATCCCTCATACTGGGGAAAAACAGTATAAAAGGCGCACAGGGAGGCCTACTAGTAGTAAACATATAACACAACAATAACAAGGAGCGAGCCCAATGCACGTGTGCCGAATTTGAGATACAGTAAGACGCCTCTCAATGGTCCCCCTAGCTCCCTCCACTTTGGACTTGCGCGCCTCTTCATACAAACGACAACTTTCGGAAAAATCTTATAAATCAGCAGAAACACACTACAACAGGGGAGGGGATAGCTGAACTTCGGATTAGGCTACCCCATCCATTCTTTTTGTACAAGTATGCTTGATTTAGCAGAAATTGTGCAATGTGAAGAGAAGATCATATAAATCTAACAAAGTGTCACAGCGTTGGCGCACAAGGATACTAGTTCAAGAATTTCATGAATACGACCCTAAAAAGGAATGTCCAATTTGTGTCTTGTCTTAAGGCTGATGTATAGTAATCCGTAATCCTGATCCTTAATCCTGAGTTCCTGACCTGATAAGGATCAGGAAAGGATAGGTCCAGGTAAAGTCGTCCTTAATGTCCCTAAATTTAAGGATTGGGACGACTACATGACAAATATTTTACAGTAAGATCAGATATCGAGATGCCTAAGTTGTATAAGTAAAGACGACCAGACAGTAGATTTTATACATTTTATTAATCTTGTACATTATTCTGATTATTTTTTTGTTTTTGTTCGCGTTGCACATGTTTACATACAT
Organism: Romanomermis culicivorax; assembly: GCA_963922205.1. Taxonomy (NCBI): domain Eukaryota; kingdom Metazoa; phylum Nematoda; class Enoplea; order Mermithida; family Mermithidae; genus Romanomermis; species Romanomermis culicivorax. Next base: position 526,466 of record CAWUHX010000007.1, on the reverse strand, counting down.
GCATTTACATTATTTTGTTTACAGTGTTTTTTGTTCATTTGTCATATTTTAATTCCCCCTCAATTAATTTTTTTAATTTTAAATTTTGAAATTTTGAATTTTATTTTTTTTAAATTTGTTTATTTGAAATTTTAAAATTTTTTAGTTTTAAGTTCTTTAATTTTAAATTTTTTAATCCTAAATTTCTTAATTCTAAATTTTTAATTTTAAAATTAATCTTAAATTTTTGAATTTCAAATTTTTCAATTTCAAATTTTTGAATTTTAAATTTTTTAATTTTAAATTTTTCAATTTTTCAGTTTTAAATTTTTTAAAATTTGTTTATTTGAAATTTTAAAATTTTCTAATTTTGAATTTTTCAATTTTAAATTTTTCAATTTTAAATTTTTTAATTTTAAATTTTTTAATTTTAAATTTTTTAATTTTAAATTTTTTAATTTTAAATTTTTTAATTTTAAATTTTTTAATTTTAAATTTAATTTTTTAATTTCAAATTTTTTAATTTCAAATTTTTTAATTTTCAATTTAAAATGCTAGAATTTTCTAATTTTAAATTTTAATTTTTTTTAGTTTTAAATTTTAAATATTTGAATTTTAAATTTTTTTAAATTAATAAAGTTTGACACTAAAATTAATTAATTTTTTAGAAAGTTAATTTTTAATAAATAAAAACGCTGGAATCAATCAACAAAAGCCGCAAATCTGCCGTTTTGTTGTAAACAAACATGGCTACAGTATTACAACGCGCTGTAGTTGCAAAATATTGCACTTGCGTAAAGTGCACATATTTCACCGAAAAACGTGAAAAATCTATTTCTTAGCCGACTACTCCATCTTATCTGGTAGCAAATTCTTAGTTTTTGCTAATTTCACTTCATTTTACATTCCAATTACTGGAAAGTGTAACTTGGATTATGCCCAGGTTGAAGCCGTTCCGCATTTGATGAGTATTTACTCTAGCTAGCTTTCCCGATCCCTAAAAAGTATGGAAGGCTTGTACTTTGTTCCCGACTTCAGGAAAGCCATCCTTTCCCGATCGGGAAGACATCAAGAACACCTTTCCTTATCAGGTCGGGAACGCTGTCCTGATCCTGATTTCAAGATTACGGATTGCGTCAGGATCGAAAATTTAGGGAACGAGCTTTCCTGATTCAGGAAAGGCCATTTTTTCAAGGATCGAGACGACTATACATCGGCCTTTACAGTCGCTTTGAACTGCACGGACGAATAACCGACATTGGAGTTGTGATTCTTCTATAAATTTTCCTTGCCTTATGGTCTTCATCTTAATTCCTTTCAATTCAGCATACTTTCGACCCAGCAATGCCGTCCTCATAATATTTTCCATGTTAGTCCCATGGGCAACAAGATCATCTGTTTTTGTCATTGTTCCACAATCGATTTACGGCAGAATTATGCCGTCTCAGGATATGAAGGAGGTAGAAAGAATAAGCCATTGACTTTTCTACGCATCTCGTACAGTCAGTTTGACACTTAATCAGATAATTCCATTTTCGTCGAAAGGGCTACATCACGAATCCCAACCAACTCTCCCTGGGTCCAGAATGTGTAATATGGATACCGCTCGCATGAAATAAGGTGTTTCTGTAACTTAATTAGTTTCAGTTTGAACATTGTAAAAAAAATAATAAATTGAATGAAGAGGTGCACGTATAAAAAACGAACATCTATAGAAAGAACTGAAACATATACCTAAACGCTTCATGCCCTACAACGTGATATGTGGGCTCAAGTTCATTAGAAACGAACATAATGATCCGATCCGCCGTATTTCCGGCTGTGGTCGAACCTCGATTTTGGTGGTAGAATAACGAGCGAAAAATACCATCATCCGGTCCAACGTAAAGAGGAAGCGTGTTCTTCAAGACAAACGATTTCCGTTAGCCCGTTGACTTACTGTAGTCTTCATGAATTTTATTAAAGAAATTGCAGGTGAGGTTCAAGACAGATGGTCGTATGTTATGGCTTAGTTTTGAAATGTCCTGAAATCCATTACGTCATATAACCTGTTAGCCTACTCAATCTCCCTCTTTAACAATTTTAGTGAGCTTTTCTCAAGCAAAAGCGTCATGTGAGCGACTTTTAAGCTGTACTTGTCGGTTTTTCTTGCAATGCTTGCAAATAAAATTTCATATTCCTACCTTTTTCATCCAAACCATACGTCGCAAAAGACAGGAAATTTATGGGCATACTCAACTAACACTTAAAATTCGTTGAGTAAAAAACCCTGGCGGCAGTACTAATGTCTTGTCATTTTTCTATTTACAAGCATTTTATAACAGCAGCTACAAACATTAAAAAAATAACCTTTTGTAAAACGAAAACAATATTGATTGTAGAATTTAGACCCCATACTTAGTATAGCTGCTACTGTTCTTAAGTTATTTCATTCATGTTTTTTTCTTACAGTAATTCTCTTCTCCATCCCTCTACTACTGTTCAGCTTTCAATTAATATTTCTCCATGATAGTTCTGTCTTGATTTCTAATAGATGGGTTATAAGGTCTAGATTCCGCAGTTTTCGAAGAATAATAACAATATATTTTTGTTTATCCTTAAGATGATTATTTGATTGTTAACAATTCAAATTTTTCGAGAATCATCGCATTGGAAACTGTCATGAATTAAGATCGCACCTGTTTGGATAGCCACAGTTTCTGACGATGGAAAAGTTTCGGGCGAAAATTCAAAAGTATTTGAATTTCATTATTTTTTCATGAAAGGGGACCGAAGGAGCGTTATGTTTCGCTCTATCTTAATCTCATTCGTTACGCACTAAAATGGAGAGGGAAGATTGTCGAAGGGGACTCCATGGTTATCTCTTTCATTGGGCAACACGAAATGGGAAATAAGGAACCCTTCGCTATCCCTTTTCTTCAACTGTGAAAGGGAAAATTGTCCCCTTCAGCGTCGACGAAGAAGTCTGATTCGCGAAGGAAACGTTTATGCAACTGGGCCCGGATTTCACCACCACTCTAGAACGGTATCGAGACATTAGTGCGCGGACATTAGAGCACGGAAATTAGAGCGCGGGGACATTAGAGCGCAGGACCATAGAGCGTAGCGACATTTGAGCGCAGGACAATAGAGCGCAGTGACATTAGAGCGCAGGACAGTAGAGCATGGACAGTAGAGCGCAGGACAATTGAGCACAAAAAAATTAGATCAGTGCAAAATAAAAAAAACCGAAAATAAAATAATTTGAAAAATAACTCGATTTCAGCGCAAAAATGCTTTCTTCACATTTTTTTATGACTCTGAAGAACTTCTGGTTAAAGCATTTGTTCCCCATTGAGTATTTTCCCACTTTTTTGGTTTTCTTCCTTTTTCTCTTTTTATTATTTCACTTTTCCTACTTTTTCCGTCTTCTATTTTTATATAATATTTTTTCTCATTGTTTTACATTTTCTTGTGCTTTTTCTTTTATTCTTTTTATATCTCATTGATCGTCCATTCTCTCATTACTCAACTTCTTTTTACATTTTTTTATTCAGTCGTTCATAATATGTGATTCAGCTCTAATCCATTTTGTAAAAACACTTTTTGAGTAGATAAACGGCGAATCAATACCTGTTTGAGTTGTTAGTAAAAAGATGGGTATGCAAATCTTTCATACAAAAGTTGCAAAAGACACAAAAAATTGCAAATATTTGACCTTTGAACTGTTGACTCAAATTGTTTCATTTTGTTATGTTCGAATTCATCTTTAATTTCGAGCTCTCATTTACAATGACATACACAATTTTTTATCAGCTTTTGAAATAATTTTCTTAGTATTTAGTATATCTTTTTAGTATTCTTTTTTCATGTTTAAAAACCATTTGCAGACCAGTCCGAAAAAATCAATTTTTTCAAATGCACCCTAATGTCCTGGGCTCTAATGCCAACGCGCTAATGCGCGCTCTATTGTCCAGCGCCCTATTGTAACGCTCCAGAGATGTTGAAATTTTCTTGAAATTCATGCTTGTCGGAGAATATTACAGATGTACATGAACGTTCTCTGAAAGACCGTCGGAATGATTGCACTTACTTACACATGTTGGGCTTCTGTAGTTGCTGAGATACTGGCGGACGTATCATTACTGATAAGTATATTTATGAAAATTTTAGAGTAAATAAGGTTCAGAACGAATAGTGCAATGTTACTCAGCTTATTTTAGACTATCAAATCCGCTATAACTTGAGTGGTTTCAGAAATTTCACCGGAAATTGTTCCCTCGGGTGGAGTCTAACCATATATGGGACAAGTCAAAATTGATCAATCATACATGTACGGCCATGATACAAGGTGAGCCAAAAAAGGCGACCGGCCTAACGGATGAAGCTTTCTTAGTACGGATTGCAGCATTAGAATGCCCTATTCGTCTTTGTTACACGGGCCAAATTTTATGCTCCTAGCAATGGCTACTTTACAAACAGAAATTTAGTAAAAGTGGTCATTTTTCAAAAAGTATAAGTTGTGAAATCAAATAAAAAGCTGTCCTATTGTGAAAAAAATTTTGCAAAGCTGTTTACGCACAATAACACTTTAAAAATCACCCAGATTTGTAAGTTACACGTAATTTAAAGTCACCAACTTCTTGTTTCAATAGGGGCAAAATCGCCAAAATCAAGAGCTTTCATTTTGAAACTGGAAAAAAGGCAAAATTAAAACAAAATGAATTCTGTCATTGACCAGTTTGAAAAACGATTAAGATTATTGGTGAAACAGACAGTAGGACACAATAAAACGGCTCTCTTGTAGTTTCCACTGTTATCTGGTTCTTATGATTGGATCTATTTTACTTTTTCTGTTGTAAAACATTTTGTCAATTTTTGTTAATTTTTCAAAATTTATTTGCGAAAAAATCGACGTTTAGTATTTTTGATTCTAGTCAGTCAGTATTCGAGCAATCTGGCTGAAACCTTGCAGGTTTTATGCCAGATGTTTTACCTATCGACGGCAAGAAACTGCATTAAAAAAGCCTCATCTGTTAAGAAGCTATGAAAGTCAGTACCGGTCGCCTTTTTTTAGCTCACCCTGTATAAGGGAAAATTTTTTGGTCTTACAGCAAAATGCACCGTGCCAAAGATGTAAGATGCCCTGATAGGAGCAATATAAGTATACAAACCCGTGCCTCAAAATCAACAGGGTTTCTGCAAATTTGGAAAAACATGTAAAAATAGGCAAAAACACCCCATAAAATCTGTAAAACGGTTGGGCCCAAAATCTATACATTTTGTAGGAGTGCTTGGGGCCGAGTTTCATCGGTAAATTTATGAGAAAATTTGAATCAGATTACTCTGAATGAGACGAGAGTAACCCAAAGTTTGCGTTGAAATTTCCCTCTGTAACCGCGCTCGTGATTAGTTTAATTTAAAAATGAAGGTATGCAAGATATTGTTCGCCATCAGAGCTACTCATTTGCTAAAAAATATAATGCAGAATCCAAGAGCCTGAAGTACGCGACCCTCAAACAGGCGAAATTTTCTCTGTCACTCAAGTTCTGTCATTCATGTTTTCGGAACCATATCTCATGCGGCTAGACGTTTTCAAATTTTTGCTGTAACTCAACGTTATACTTGTGACATTATGCATATTCTCATAACCGAATGGCAACAACATGGTTCAAAAAATCCCAAGGCAAAGGTTTGACCCATTGCCCTCTACAATGCATTGAATGGTACCTCGTATCACTGAACCGATAAAATTCGGCCCCATGCATACCTACAAAATATCTATATTTTGGGCAACAGCTTTTGAGATTAGTGTGGGGGATGCTCGTTGCCTATTTTTACGTTTTTTTTTTAATTTGCAGAAACTTTGTTGACTTTAAGGCCCTAGTTTATATATATTGCTTGTTTCAGGGTACGCTACGTCTTTGGTGCAATTCACATTGCTGTAGGATCATAATCAATTTTTCTTAAATGACGTAATCAATCATACTTGAAAATCTGCATAATAGTGTAGTTATACATGATTAGTATCATTACGGCATCGATTTCGCATGAAACTCGAAATTCTTAAAGTTACAGTAGCTCAACTTTTAAAGTTACAATTTTAAGCATTTTCGGCTACGTACACGATATGAAAGCGTAGAAAAAACATAACTCTATATTAAAACATTATTATATTCAGGAGACGATGCTTTATAATTGATATAAAAGGTTTTCCATCATATTTAATACTTTTTACGTTATTTCAAAGTAAATAAAGAGAAAAAAATCGAAAAAGTCGTTTGATCCCTTTCGTGGCTATTTCACCGCAGGATGTCACAGATTTTTTTCAAATTTCTGTGTAGCCACATATTGTCCTTTGTGTTAAAGTTTCAATTTGATTTGCGTACCATTATGGGAAATACAGTGACTTACAGAGACTGCAATGTTATTCAAACATGTTTTTGAATCTGAATAAATCGTCGATTGTTCTGAGAACGCAGAATGTGACTTCACCAAATACATCAGAAGAAGGAATATGGGTCAGCATCCTAATACAGTTTTCCTTGATTTAACTTTGCTTGTTGTGAAACGGTATGCCTCAAATAAGAGAGCGAGAAAGGAAAATTTTTATCAAACTTCAAAGAAACAGAGATTTTCTGATGTTCATTTACAAGTAAACGTCAAGAGTTATTCAGATGCTTTCCACTCTATTGGAAAGGCACTTCAATCCACTTTCATTTGCTTTGTTTTCATTTAGCATATGTAGCTTGATGTGGAACAGGGCTTATCTATTTTCAGATTTCTTTTTCTTGGCTTAAAGGATGTGATGGAGTCGGAAAGTCGGTCTCTACTTTTTGACATCAAACTCACTACTTCGATTCTTTTTGATTAGATTACTTAAGAGATACATTTTCATAGCATCTGCAACCATTGTAAATACTCGAAAATCCATGAAATTTTATGAGAGTTTCGGCCCAAATCTTTTCCTTCGACTTGTCTATTTTGAACGATGCAATGTTTCCTGCATCTCATTGATGACATATTTAGTCTGATTAAGCACCATTTTTGTATCGATTTACAGTATGTGCAAACACCTAAAGCTCCCAAAAAGGTGCGCAAATGCGATTGAAATTTTAGTACAGTATGTTGGACATTAGTGGCTGCAGAAATGAACAATAAACTTCTGCGACATCCTATAAGAGGACGCCTAAAAATAGCTCCGAAGGACTTCTTCGCCCCTTTTTTACCTATTTTATGACATTTGATGCCGAAAAATGTAAAAATTTCTTAGGGGTACTCTAGTTATGCAAATATAAACATTAATTTTCAAATTTATCCTACATCATTGTAACACGAGGTCTAATCTCTCAGAAAGTGTGTCTCAGAATCGTTATTTGAGATTGGGGTTCAAAAGAGCGAATGGCCCATAACAGCTAATGAGCCCAATAGAGCGAAAGGCTCATAGGCGCGAACACAGTACATACTTAAGTGTGTCCTATTGTTGAGACAACCTTTTCCCGCTACTCGGGGCTTCAGTAAAAGTTAGGCTCGGTCTGGGACTTGAACCCAGGACCTTGTGGCTACCATCCGCACGCTCTAACCAAGTGAGCCAACCGAGCAACGGGAAAGGTGCTCTCGTTTTTTGCAACAATTCGTAGTTGAGGTGGTTGCTGTGACCATTCTTAACATCCCTCCGCCGTCGAGTTTGACGGACCGTCAAGGGCCACCAGTGTTGAGGCAACCTTTTCCCACTACTCGGGGCTTCAGTAAAAGTTAGGCTCGGTCTGGGGCTTGAACCCAGGACCTTGCGGCTATCGTCCGCACGCTCTAACCAACTGAGCCAACCGAGCAACGGAAAAGGTGCTCTCTTTTTTTGCAACAATTCGTAGTTGAGGTGGTTGCTGTGACCACTCTCAACACTATCTCTTCTACTGTGATAGGCTTAAGGGTCATTTATACTTGCCTTTTTCGACGGAACAGAACGGAACTGATCGCCAACAGTTTGAAACGTTCAGCCATGAAATCCACTTCCGATCGGAATGGATAACTGCAATTTTATAGAAAATGACCGACGATAACTTCCAACCGAATCGAACGAAACGAAAATTGCCCTTGTGCTCAGTAACGTTGTATCGATTTCTTTCCGTTCCGTTCCGTTCCGCCGAAAAAGGCAAGTATAAATGACCCTTTAGGCTCATAAGCGCAAAAGACTCAAAATTGTTTTTTCCCAATGGTGTTTTACAGTTTGTCTTATGTAATTTGAAGGAATAATGTATGCTAATGTTTGCTGTTTCCTATTTAATTTATGCTGTTTTATACTCCGAAACAATTAAACAATGGCTTCTCTGTCGCAATTTTTGAAACACACTATTTTTGCTAAGCTGTTACAAAAATATGGCGAAGTTCATCCCTAACCAGTAAAGCTCAAGAGCATAGGCAAAAATAAGGCACAAAAAGAGTCATTCTCAAAACGTTAAGATTCCCATGAAGTACAACATAAGAATAGTTCTCAGAGGATATATTTCACTCTATTTTCCTTTTTTCTGTCTTCCCTTTCGTTTTCTGTTACGCTTTTTTATTTCTAATTTCTTTTCTTTTTACTTTGACATTTTCCCGCTTCTTACATTTTTATGTTTTATTTTGGACAATTATATTTTCTTAACCTGAAATATCCCGATTCGAAATAAACAAGGATGATGAGAGAGAGAGATAAAATAACGAAAGAGATAGAGAAAACGATAAATTAAAGAAAAGTTGAAAAGCAAGCATAGAGAAAAAAATAATAGAGAAAGAAACATAGAAAAAAAAATAAAACAGAATATTGGCATGAGAAGAAAGATTCGACCCTTTTTAGCTCAGAGAATCACTCTTTTGAGATTTCCTTTCTATGGTATCAGTTTCTCCACATGGGTTGACAAAAAATGGATGCAAATTGCAAATCTGCAATTACGTGCCAAAATCAAAGAATATCAATACATAAAAAAGTGAGAGAGAACTTTTTGAACGTATTGTTGTTTTATTGAGCTTCTTAGGTGTATTTTTTGTTTCTATTTTTAACTCGAATAGACGAGGCTTCTTTTGCATATTATGAGCCTTTTCTTACGGGCAGTTTTAATTAAGTCACATGATACCGTAGGAAATAATTTCGCGCTTGTGAGCCTTTCGCACTTATGAATCCTTCTGGGTTTTCACGCTTTTGGGCTTTCGGCGCAAGCGGCCCCATTCACTCTAATGGATCGTTCGCGCTTATGGGCAATACCCATTGTTTGAGTCTTCTGTCAAGAGTTCTACCATTCCTGCGCATAAGTTGCGCTGAGAAAAATCACCATACATTTTTCATATTAGTTTTTGTATTCTATCTACTAACACTGTTACCGTAAATCCTCACCTATAAGTCGCCCTTGAATATAAATAGCATCTAAAATTAATAGGATTCGCCTGTAAGTCGTCTTTGCCTATAAGTCTCATCAAAATACTGCAGTTCTTTCTAGAAAATTCTTGAATGCTTCAGACGTGTTAATTTTGTAATTTGTATTGTTGCAGTTGTAGATTTACTACCTAAATGAATGCGAAATGTGAAACGATTCTTAGTTCATAATCTAAGCAAGGTTGATCTGATTGAAGAGGGTGTTTCGTTTGCAAGTCGCACTGGAGTATAAGTCGCAGTTTTAGACCCTATGTTTTGAGTATAAGTCGAGACTCGTGTGGGGATTTACGGCAGCACCCAAACCATATGCGTCAGAGCCGATAACACAATGGCAATAAATCTTCCATGAACAGGGAGCACGCGACTTGAACTGAAGCGCAATAAAGTTGCTAATGCTCAAGGGAGCAACATCAAGACCGACTCCTTTGTGAATGAAATTAATCCCATTCTGTTTCACAGGTGATCATCACACTTATCGGTCGACATTTAACTTTTGGTCGTCATCCTCAGCGACAGAATTTACTATACGTAAGTCGAAACTATGATGTACCTGTAGAAGAGTGTCCACTGACATGCGTTTAGCGTCATTAAAAATTGAAGAAGTCCCAATTGCAGAATACATGAATACTATTACGAGTATCATGTAAGCACACACATGCTCTAGGGTTCCAGATGAGCATGTTCCAGACGTTTTGTTTTCAGGATGTTGCTGACACAAAACGAAATAATGTCCCCGATTCTTAGAATTTAAATACGACAAGCACTGAATAATGCAACTATACGTAGTTGAATGCGAAAACAAATTCTTAGCCAAATAATCACAGCAACAAACATGTCGTGTCAGACAAATGGTGAATTCGGCGAAAGTTACCTTTAGTCATTTTTTCTTTGTAAATAATAAAGCACAATTTCATATTTTTACGAGTTTTTGCTAAACCAATGTCACATGGGCCTGAAAAATTATGATTACTCAACCTAACAATTTTCCGAGTAAAAAATGTATCGTGAAGGCTAATGGTAGTACTAGTAGCAAGCAACGATGACATGTGAGAGGAGACTGGACTTCTAGCAGATTTGGTCAGATCAATGGCAAATTTTATGCATTCGACGAAACTCCACAAAAATTTTCTACTGTATACGTACATCTTCACAATCAGCTATCCTACGCCACTGTTGTTTATGGGTTGACCTCAAGCATACCAAGTTCATTTTCAGCCAAACCTTTTTTGCTCATGATGTGTTGTTTCTATGTCGCAAAACAATTTTTATATTCTCTGATTACTCGTATCTTTCGCTCAAGTTCATTTCAGGTTCATGCTTCTGTTAGCTTATTAGTCTTTCAGCGGGTGCATTTCTCTTAGTAAACATCCGCGCCGATGGCGCCAAAAATTTCTCTCATTTCTTCATACCGATCTCCTGGTGCATCACGAGAAGAAGAGTTGACTCCCGGCGCTACTTCTTCCCAAAACACGGAAAGACTAATCGCGACGACGAAAAAGGAGTTTCGAGGATCAGTTGAGGCAAAAAATCGCTCGAAGCCTAGCCATGAGGGAATTTTTTTGTGTTTATTCTCTCTTTCTTTCTCTTTCTTTAGTCGATCGTTCAAGAAAAATTAGAATGTTCGGATTTCCGAATTATTCTGCACAACATAAAAGGTATTAGTGAAAGCTGGCAAAAATCTGTTGCCTGTGCATATGTTTCGAAGGAAATCCAATTTTTCGTGCAACATTCCATGTCAATCACTTCTTATCCCTCTAACATTCTTTTCCGACTTTTCGTACCATGTACCCATACGCGGGTTGCTTTGGTCCATCTGCTGTCGCTTGCCAAATGAAAAGTTTGATGATCACACTGCACTCAATCAACTGTCCAAAAGCCCTATCTGCTAATGGGAACATTACGTTTTTAAAGACATTCTGATCATGCATCCACCATAGGCATCCATTGCCTGAAAATTAGCTAGTTTATTTAAATGAGATCGTTTTCGCTCTTAAACGTCAAAAAAGGGATTGGTTTTGTATCTATACGCCACGTATATGGTATGAGGCAAGTTACATTTTGGATGAATCGATATCTGCTAAACAGTCCTTTGACTCCATTGTCATTGAAGAGGAACTCATGATCGACTTATATAAATGAAGAAGAAGCAGACGAAGAAAAATGATCTCCCTATGTACATTACGTAAATGGATTGAACTTTCGCTATTCGAGCCTCAAAAACCTGATCCATTTCCCTGCCAAGTAGGCAAAGGCAATGTGTTGTCAAAAAAAGTGTTTTAGGTCCGTAAATCAGAGCAGGAATGCAGACCTAAGCTGTCTTTTTCAAATTCTGGAACTTGTTCCGCCTAGGTAGCGCTTCCTAAGATAAGTCTGAGATGCTGATTGCTACTTGATAAGTTGATGAAATTTTCTGTTCAACTCTAATGTAAATTAATACTGTATAGGTTTTTTCATTACTGATAGGAATTCAATGTGTAAAAAGTCCTTCTATCTGTAAAAGAGGAATTTATGAAGTATGGTCACAATGTACAGTGTTCTTGAAAGCCTTTTATGCTGTATAATTGTAATCCCTAAGATGAGTACTTGTTAAAAATTTTCCACAAAGTTTACATTCTAGCACATTTTTTATTAGCATTCCAATGTTTACCGACCGCTTACACCAACGTCAGTAGTTCAGTTGTTCAGTAGCCGCCAGTTTTCGGGTGCATCAAAGTCTACTATATTTCATTTATTTCAAAATAATCGATCGTCTATGAGCGGTAAACAGAACAACTGAAAATTTCGTAAAATAACCTCGTTAAATGGTCAAAATTTATTGATAAACACCCAAATGTCAAACACAGTTATATCCAAATCAAAAGTGGATAAGCATCGTGATATTTCTACGATTTTGGTTTTCCAATTTGTCAAGAATCAAGGTTTTTTACAGTGGAAAGTTTTCCACTCTGTGAGAATTTGACTTCAATTTGAACCTAATTTTTTAGTATTCCTACCTCCGTCATTCAAAAGTAAATTGGCTGCAGAGTAATCGGTCTTCTAGTGATTCACTGGCGCGCTTTGTGTTTCTAGTAACTCAGTGGTCGTTTTTTAATTGAAGATTTCCAGAAAATAAAGATTTTTTCTGTCATTAGTTTTTCTTTCCTTTTCCATATGCTTCGCAGTTTGAATAAAATTCAAAAATTATCGTTCAAATTAGATCCCATCAAAAGTTCTTTTTAACCACTAGAAGATCATAAATTAAGGATCATCGAACCACTAGATTTTTTGTCAAACCGCAGCTTTCTTATAGTTCATTTTCTTTCAAATGATCCTGGCTGCGTTGAAAGTTGTTCATGCAATTAATAAACAACCTGCGTATACGGACTCATTTTTCTCGAGTTGACTGTAGCAGTTCGGCGAACAAATTGAGAAAATAAGATTTCGGCCTGCGATGCAGGTTTATTGTCTGCTCACTGATTTCTATGGATCATGCTGCTTTCCGAGGCTCATTTGGAAATTAATAGATTACAGTAGTCGTTTCTCGGCTATGCTAAAGGTTTGGAGAACGACTATAAATATGGAGTACGCATTGGTGTAAGGAAAATTTCGACTACTGAACTACTGAAAGCCCAGAATTGTTGAGTACTCATTATGGTACGATGGGCCCCTGGTGAAACGGCTTGCGTAAGTCTGTTCTCTGATACTTAGCCAGTTGATGACGATCTATAGAACGAATCACAAGACGTTGAGTCAGTTCTGAATTGTGACAAGTTGGGGGCAAGTTGAAACGAGAATAGATAATTTTACAAAAATCATGAGTATTAAACTTGGCGACCTTACATTTTTGAACACTGCAGGTGTGATTGCCCACTAAACGAACTTCTGACAGTGAAACATTACAATAGGCAAAGTTGAGACTATAGTCTGTTTTTTTAAAATGCTTATTAATAATGAAAGCGGAATACAGGTAATTTTTTGAATTATCACGATTTTCTGACACACAACATATCATGTAAGACTAAAACTTGTGGATATACTTAACTACCCTAAACAATTTTTCGAGTGAGAAATGTTACTGTACGAGTAAACGATTCTGACGACAGTACAGTTTTGTGTCGCTTTTCAACTAAGAAGCATTTTATAAAAAAACAGACAATATGTTTCCATTGTCTATTTTTATATAACGCTTGTAAGTAGAAAAATGACAAGAATTAGCAATGTCGTTAAAGTCGTTTACACAACGCTCTAACTGTAGAATTTTTTAGTGGAAAATTGTTAAAGGTTAGCTGAGTATCCTCACTAATTTTCGGTCTTATGTTATAAGGTTTATCAGAAAATCTTAAAAATATGGAATAGGACATGCTTTCCATTTTTTTTCATTCACAAACAGATTATAATAACAAGGCTGCATTTGCTGGAATTTCGACCGCTGCATCTTTCATTTCGATAAATTAAATGAAGTATAATTTTCTAAATCCGTGCGTTTAATGCCCTGCTATAAAAATATCGATAATTTGACCAGGTTATTGGAAAAAATTACCAGTTTGTTTCTTTGCCGGTGGTGGGCAGAAAGAATTTCTCATTTATTATAATTATAAGATTGATCATTTTCTTATGCTGAACTTACTTTTGTTGGCTGCCATTTCAAAATAATTAGACTATAATCACTATCAGAATTACTATAGTTATTCATATAGTAAAATTCCAAGACATACCGAAAAGTATTTACGTTGTGGACCTGACGCTGAGCAAAATTAGCAGCGTAACGATCAGTATACTGTTTATGAAGAATAATATTCCAAATAAAAATGTTATAAGAAACAAACTAAGATTGAATGATTTTCCATTTTTCTCTAATGACAGATTTCAAAGCTCAAATAGTTACAAAATAATATTAATCTTGCTAGTCACTGCTATCGATCAATATTTCCAAAATTCAATCCAAAAATTGTGCACAACGGAATAGTTAGGAAATTTATTTTTATGATTTTCTGCTAAAACATATGCCACATAGGACTGAAATTTCGTGAGTACATCCGACTGGAGTTGAAAAAATTTTCGAGTAAGAATCTACCGTAAAAGCTTGTCCACCATGCCAACGACTGTGCTAATTTTTGCCATATTTCGATTTGCAAGCATTTTATGAAGAAGATTATGGTTGAATATGCTATTCGAAAACGCAAACATCCAGATTGTCTGGGATTGCGATCACCGATTTTTAATATTATCTTAGCTACGATTTGTGACCACATCGGTAAACTTGATGTTAGCTCTTACAACACGATCAAAATCACTAAAACGATGATACAAAAAAACGTCTTGATGTGTTATCCTTTCTCTGGCCAACAATTGAAATTTAGCATATTCCTCCGTTTCAGATATCCGGAAAAGGTCCTCTCTTCATTAGAAACATGCGTTGACGATGCATAAATTAAAAGCAAATGAACAGAAAAAAGTTCTTCGACATAGGAGTGGTAATGGAATCAGTTTTCTAGCTAGATAAGGATTATTTGCATGTTTCCCAGTCATTTTTACCGTATTTTAATTACGTGAAATCCCAATTCTCCTGAAATTTTAATTAGTCGGAACACTGTTTTGTATCCTGCGACATATCCTCTTTCATTCTTCTTTCTTTCTAGGACGAAATGTCATCATCTCTCACTGCTAACTGAACTATTCTATTTTTTATTCGAACATCTTTACGTGCTTTATCTTAATTAAAATTACCGACATCGCTTAGAAATGTTGCAAGTTTTGTTTGCTATTACGGCTCAAAATTCTACTGATAAAAGTGTGGCGAAATGCTTGAACGGTAAGTTCCCTCCGCAATGTGATACGGCTCAAAATTCTAATGATAAAAGCGCGGCGAAATGCTTGAACGATAAGCTCCTTCCGCAATTTGATACAAAATTAGGATGACATGTCATGTCATCCTGATTTTGGACACCGTAAAACAAATAGTATACCTGTTGGGATAGCTTCACGAGAAAGAGAAATTCTCGATAATTATTCTTACGATGAATCAGGTCTTGATGGTCTCTAGTGCTTTAATAACCACTATAGCCTGTTTTGAAATGACAGATGCAGCGACAAGAAAAGAATGTAGGTTGAAACACATATTTTATGGAGTGAACAACTCTATATAGCAGAAAAATATGTATTCCTTCATCAGAAAAAGAGGGCCAAAATTTAACAAAGGGCATCGTGCTTGATTTCGATAAAACTGTTGCCAACTTAAGTGCATTTGATCAGGTTATTGGGGAAAATTATCGGTTGGTCTGCTTGTAACTGATGAACGAGACAGTTTTTCTCATTGATAACAATAATACCGACTAACCAATTCCATTTTTTGAATAAGACCTACAGAAAAAATGAGTAATGTACGTATTATTACTCTGGACATGTGTGGTTTAACACGATTCCAAATTTTAAAGCTAGGCTTAAGGCCCAAATACGAAAAATTAAGGCCCAAATACGAAAAAAAGCAAAATACGAAAAATGTGAAAAAGATGGAAAATACGAAAATACGAAAAAGATCGAAAAATAAAAACCACAAAAGAAAAATAAAAATCAATCATTCCTGCACGGTGCAGATAGAAGCTTGCAAAAAGGCCTAGTCTAAAGATTTTGGGCTCTTGCTTCAATTTGCTCATCATTCCAACGATTAATGGCTCTTGAACTGCTGAGAAACATCCATTTATATAAATTGATTTTGAAAAACTGAATATATATACACTTTATTCATTCACATATGTGCTATATACAGGATCCAGATCTGATCTGGGTCCGATCAGACCTGCTGTTTAGGACCCAGATTCAAAGTGGATCGATCTCCTTTCCCTAGTATTCGCGAAATAGGGACATTCAGGGAATAGAGACTAATGCATTTTTAGGGGAAATAAAAAATTTATTCATTATTCGGGGAATCGGGACCTACGGGGAATATGAACTTTCGGACAATTAGGATATTTGCGGAAAAGGGACGTTGGGGGAATAAAGACACAATCGAAACGGAGTACACTTGCGGTAGGAACATATTTACACCTACTTTGCATATTCATAATTTTTACACATTATAATGTCTTCATTGCAAATTGAGTGATCAATTTCTTAGTAAATCTTCATTGAAATTTAAGTAATCAATTTGGTAAAATAATTTGACAAGTGTCAGAATTCATCATTCAAGTGAAAAATATGATTCAGCTACATGTATAGATGTCACAGTATGCAACAATATGTTACAAGAACAGTATGCTGCAACTTTAGAACACATAACTTGTTCGAAAATTTCGATTCTATTGAAACTTGATGGCGGCGCCACGCAGCGCAAAAATTACAAAAACCAATTCATACTTCAAAGGTGGTACCGCGCTGCACCGTGCGGGGCCGCGCAGCGCTGCTTTTTAGTATGGATAGAACAACCAGTGCCGCAAGGAGCCGCGCGGTGAAGTATGACATAGCCTTTAAGATCTTTAAAGGCTTCTTTAAAAATGTCATCTGGTTTAGAGCAAATCTTTCTATCAGATTCAAGTGGATTTTATGTTGAGCTCTTATTATCTGAAAATGATCCAGAGTTTGTCAGTTTTCGCTAAAAATTTGAACAATGTTTCGTCTGACAGTTAACCAAGAGAACATGGCTTGGCTTTTCTGATTTTTAATATGGTGCAACTTGGTGGGTATGTAGCCACATACTGTGGCTGCAATGTAGTCGATTCAGGATAGAATTAATAATATGCCAACTAAATTGAACACCAATTTGCACCTGAAGTTTTTTTATTTATATCAAGAGTGCGATTTACTTTGTGTAATTTCCCATGTAAGGAATAATCTTATTATGACCAAACCTTGTGGATATTCAGTCAAGATATCAGCCTGTAATATGTAAAAGTTTTACTTGGATTATTAGAATTTTGGGTGGATGATTGCATTTTTAAACAAAAAGTTTTATAATTTGATTCAAAAATGGCTTCCACTTGTTTCACTGTGGCACACTCAACGGTTTTTTTATTTTGATAAAACTTTGTGGGTATGTGGCCAAGGGTTACAGCCATAACATAGTGGAGTTCAATTGATGACACTTATTATTTGATTTTACAGGGTGCAAAAATGTGTGAATTTGAGTCATTGACAATTGCTGAAAATTGAAATTTAAAGTGTAATGTAAACCATAAATTTGATGCTACATATATCTATATGTGTCATGCATATACAATAATCATTGTTACATTCACTGACAAAGTTTTATTGATCGACATTGCATAGCCAATTACTTATAGGCCTTCAATGATTGTGACCTAAAATTTCGAAAATTGGAAAAAATGTGAACCTTCGGATTTATGTTGAAAAACGGATTTTGATTTTTAGATCATACAAATACTGGCATGTTTTTTAGTGCAAAAAACTGTACAAAATATGTTTTTTTGAGGTATAATTATTTTTTTACTTATCACGCTTAACTACAGGCCTTGGTTGATTCTTACAGAAATTGTGTCACAATGTTTGTAGTTATAAATTAAATTTGAAAATTTCACTGATTTGATTATTAGTCCTTGGCCATGACGAAGAATAACACAGGTTACTTATTCATACCTAGTTTTGCTATTTACAAATTGTACAAATGAAATATTGGCTGCTGTTTGTACATGTGTAAATGGGTCATGTACAAAAAAAACCATGTTTATAGTACAAAAAATTTTTTGGCGTGCAAAACTTTTTTGGTGATTTTTTTGCACCATGCAAAACAGCTCGTGCAAAAAAACACTGGTCGAAAATTAAATGGTAAAAATGGTTAAAAAGATGGCTTTTTCCACAAAAATGACTTTATTTACTGCCAAAGCTAAAAAACTGACAACATCTCTGTGCAGTGGATAGTTCACGATGTCTCCTAGTTGCCTGCAGAAATGACAAAACTTCATATACTGCTGTGGGTTGAATCAACAGAAAAAGTGCTAACTATTCTACTCGACAAATTTTGACTTGCAATTCTGTATCAACAAAGGTTATAAATTACTTCGGGGCCATATAGTGTTGGGTCACACAGCTTTTGTTTCATATTTCTTGCATAAATCGTCTGCTTCAGTAGGATAGCAGTAGGTTTCTTTGTCTTCATGTAGGCAACTTGACTCTTTTTCCATAATCAGAAACTTGCAACTTGTTGCACTGTTAAAAGTTCCTCCTTGGAAAACTGTTAATTTTTGCACATCAGGCTGGATATCATTTCATCATCAAACTTTTGTTTTAGATTAATTCCTTCATCAAATTTTCTACGCAGAAACTGTTTCTGCATTGGTTTGAGCGTATTACATGTTTGACTTTTGAATGCCCACACCTCTTCTACAATTTTGGATATTTGATCAACTTTGCATGAAGAAGCATTACAAGAATTTTTCACTGTAAGGAACACCAATATTGTAGGATAGAGATGAGCAATCAAAAATCAAAAACATGCAAAACCCACACAGCAAAAATAAATAATTTTCTACTGAGAAAGTTTGATGAAGGCTCATGCAAGAGTTTGATGCTGACATTATTTCCAGCCTTATGCACAAAAATGGATAGTTTTCCAAATATGAATTAACAGTGCAACAAGTTGCAAGTTTGTGGTTATTGGAAGTAAGCCGTCTCCATGAAGACCAAGGAGTCTACTTCTATACTATCCTGCTGAAGTAACGATTTATGTGAGTAAGATGAAGCAGAAGCTATGAACTACCTGATGTGACCCAAATTTGCAGATGGAGAGTGATTTATTCCTAAGCAACTGCGTCAAGTCTGTTGCTTTGTTTTTCTCTTTATTTCCACCCCTAATACATCAAAATTAGCTAATCTGAAAAATAAAATTTTGAGAAAAGCCAACGTTTGTTGATCGAAAATTGAGAATCAAAATTTATTGACTAAAATAGTTCACAGTTTTTTGTAGATTCAACCCCTAGCAGTACATATATTTTGTCACATTTGAAAGCAACTAGGGACATCGTAAATTATCCACTGCATACAAAAGTTTTCGGTCGTTTTGAGCTTCAGCAGATGTCGCCATTTTTGTGGAAATAATCAGCTTTTAACCATTTTTATCATCTCATTTTTGACATTTTAAAACTTGCTAAAAGGCGTAAAATGCAAAATAAGAAAAACGTTTTTATAGCATATTTTGGAGCATTGCATTCCGCATCTAATGAATGCTCAATGATAAAGTTACTTGAAGCCTATGCAGATACACATCACATCTTGTATATAGACAGAAAAATGTTAAAAAATGCGAAAATTCTCAACTTTGGGGGTACTGTAGCTATGCCAATCTCATTTTTTATGCCATATAAACACTACCTTAATATTAAACGTATAAAACTTGTTCTACTCTCTCATTTTTAAAATGTATCATATTGTGATTCTCCCACAATAGAGGTCGCAGTAATCAGAAAATGCAATTTCAAGATTGTATTCGTACTCCAAATCCTGCAACCCTTTAGCAGTACAGGAATTTTCGTACTTTTTTGTCACAGATAGAAGAAATCATAAACTACAGTATTAGGAAATTTTTGGTTCTTTCGAGCTTTAGCAGAATATGTGGTGATTTCTGTAGAAAAAATGACAATTTTTGCTTTCAAAATTTGCAGTTTTAAGCACTGTTGTATTCTTTTTACGCACTTTACTCTAGTAAACCCTACAGCATATTGTAGCCCATCTATTTGCCTTATATTTGGCATATTTATAGAACAGGATGTCTGATGCATCTAAATCTGCATTAGTTGAAAGATGTGTATGTCAAAATCGAAAATTTTCAATTTTTGTCTTACTGTAGCTATGCGAGTTTTGACTTTCAGAAAAAAATGAATGTCCTTTTCGTTCCTAACGCATCAACTTACACCAAATATGTGATTTTTAGGTGGGATTAATCTTTACTTATCACAACTCTCCAACTCTTGTATGAGGGGCTAAATTTTCTTTGAGGGTGTGTCATAAAAAACTTCACTAGTTTATTAGAAAAGGTCCCGATGGAGCAGAAAAAAGAAGAATATACTTGCTTGGATAGTTGCCAAGCTAGAGGAAGAAGTGGACTAGATTTTTGAGAACTTGGGTTAAAGTTGGCAAGAATTCACTTTTGTTATATTGGATTAGAGTACTTTCTCAAAAAAATCTTCCATGCCTCTGAAAAAGTATACGCTGCAGCTGAGTGCATTTTGTCATTCCCTTGGCATCAACTACAGTAAAATCTTTCAATATGAACATTATATGCACATTACCTCAGGCTTAAAGAAATGGTAAACCAATAGCATTCTAACTCCAGACCAGTTCAAATTCATTCCCCTAGCTGAAAAATAGTGTGGGAGGCATATTATAGTCATTTTCAGAGCTATAAAGAAACCTGGGGTTGGCTGCACTAACCCAACATGAGGATAATCTCAACATCGTGAGTAAATTGATGATCCTGAGTTTGAGCTAATCACAATGTCCAAATTATTTTCTTCCAGTGCACAAACAACTCACTTCAGGATTAACTAATACTGAGGTGTTCGAGTTGGGAATTGTAGACATTTTTATATTTATTTGCTTTAGATATAAGAAAATTATATGATAATGTTAGTGAAACCCGACAGCTCGAGCTGGCGATAATCTTTGAGCTCGTTGTAATCCTGATGATATTCAAATTATACCAAACTTGAGATCAAACCGAATCGTCTTTTTGTTCGAGATTATCTTGTCGAGCTCAGACCCCTTTAGTGCAACTGGGCCCTGGTTACAGTCATTGGGCAAATGGGAGAAGGTAAAGCATACAAAAATGCTCCTGATTCAGCCCTGCCTATATTAGGGGTGTGGGCCAAATTCCGTACCCTCCCATGGCAACGGTACGACAGGACGGGAGTGACAGGAATGGGTGAAATTGCTTCCCATCTGCAATCCCGCAAAAAGTGCACTTTGTGCAAATTTCAGTTTGGATCCAAAAACTGTGAATGATGTTATTTTGTTGGATAGCTTCAACAAACACTCGTGATAACTTCATTTCGAGTACCTACATTGAGAGAATAAATTTGTTTGTAGCTTGTAATCAGTAGAAGTTATATAAAATGAGTAAATTAAACATATCTTGCACAATCGATTTAGTTCTTAGTAGACTTTGTGCTGTAGATTTTTTCTAAAAAAGCTGAGTTAGATTTTATGTGCCACTTTCCCATAGTTAATTCCTTTTGTTGACACAAAATTCAGTATAAAAGTTCAACACAGCTGGAGGCACACATGTGTGGGGGGACACGAGGGTACAAACTACCCCAAAGGTTTTGAAACTGAAAAATTTGTTAAAAAATTTTTTTGGTCGACTTCTTTTCAACTTTTTATCTCAAAAAAACGTAAAAAACCCAAAGTGATGCCTGTATCCCCCTCAAAATTTCGAGATGCACATGTTTAGTTGGAAAGTGTGTTGATGCACTCAGCTGCAGAATATACTTTTTCACAGACACAAAAAATTTTTTTGAGAAAGAATTTTTATCCAATATAATGAAAGTGAATTTTTTCCAACTTTAACCCAAGTTCTCAAAAATCTACTTCACTTGTTTTTCTAGCCTGGCAACTATCCAAGCAAGTAAATTCTTGTTTTTTTTGCCCTATCGGGGCATGTTCTAATAAACTAGTTCACCTCTTTTTAGTGGGCCTCAACCATGCATAAAAACCTTCATAGAAGCACATTGAGGTTTTTAATTTGGTCGTCTTCACGTCAAAAAAACAATAAAAAACAATTTTCAAAATACGAATTTTCACCCTCCGTAAAAGTAAAAGAGGTGTAAACCGCATAGTGCTTAAAACACATTGTAAACAGAGTGAAAAGTGACCATATCTATTGAATTCCCCACAGTAAAGAATCCCTCAACCGAAAAAAATCGCAGAAATACGTTTGTTTACACACATGACTATTTCTTATGTAAAGTGACTGCGTCCATTGAATTTCCTATCATCAGAAATCTCTTCCCTCAGAAATCACAGAAATACATTTGTTTACACTCAATGTATTATTGTGCGTGAAGTGATCGCGTTCGTTTAAATTCCCCGTAGTCGAAAACCCCTTCAGCAAAAAAAAATCACGAAAATAAGCTTCTTTACACCCCAAATAATTTTTTTGTGTAAAGTGACGCATTCATGAAATTCCCCATGGTTAGAAACCTCTACCCTCAAAAATCGCAGAAATACATTTGTTTACACTCAATATAATTTTGTGTATAAAGTGATCGCATTCATTAAATTCCCTGTGGTCGAAAACCCCTTCCACCAAAAAATCACGAAAATACGCTTGTTTACACCGGGGATACTTTTTTTTGTATAAAGTTAATACATTCATCAAATTCCCCGTATTCAAAATTCCCTTCCAGAGAAAAATCACGTCCATTGAATTGTCACCACGTCCATTGAATTCCCCATGATCGGAAACCTTAGCACCCCAAAATCCCAATAAAGCTACCGGTTCAATTGAAATTGCAAAAAATTCTGGCACCGTAGTGCATTATGCTACAAAA
Organism: Romanomermis culicivorax; assembly: GCA_963922205.1. Lineage (NCBI taxonomy): Eukaryota > Metazoa > Nematoda > Enoplea > Mermithida > Mermithidae > Romanomermis > Romanomermis culicivorax. The sequence goes on along the minus strand of CAWUHX010000007.1, from coordinate 503,624 downwards.
AATTATTTTTTTGGAGTCTAAGTATTATAATAACAAAATTGCCGAATTTCGCGTTTCCCGGGACTTTGTACCACTATATAATTGAATTGAGGCCATATATAAAAAAGTCAAGATTGCACCCTCAAGATGCTTAGGCCGAAGTATGGAGGTTGGATATGGCACACCTATTGCTGGGCATGGTGGGACTGGGAGCCCCCAAAAAGTGCGTTTTTTGGATGTTTTTGGGGCCCCACCGATCACCACTTGCAGATAGAGGCGAAATGACAAAAGGCACCCCATAGGTTGCCTCTATGCCCGAAATTATGAAAAAAAACCCGAAGGTTCTAGCCCTTACCGTTGTGGCTCTAGGGTGGGGGGCATGAAATTTGGGGGCCAAGTATATTATAGGTTGACGCTATCGCGCCACCTATGATTAGTAAACAGGCTAGTAAGTATGTTTACGAAACTTGGCCCCGGACAAGAAAATATCCCGTCGCCCCTTCGGAATGTCTTTCTCGAAATAGACCCATAACTGACACTTCATTGTTTTTCATCGTCTCGATTTCGAATTTCTCAACTAGCGAATTTGGATTGGAACATTTTTATTTCAGGAAATATGTGGCTTCTTGATACGTTGACAATGCTTAGCTCTTCCATCTTAGAATTTCGTCCCAGTCAACAGGCGTTTCTTGAATAAAAGAATCTTTCCAATTCGTTATGTGTAACTTTAATTTTATTTGTCAATCTATCTTCGAGCGTGGTGGAGAGCAATTTCGGTAATTTTTAAATTTTTTCACTTAAGATGATCACAAATCCCAGTTATGGTATGTTACATACATTAACACCTTAGAATTATGCTTCTGGTCCATCCAAATGAACCATGCAGTAATTTTTTTATTCCGATGGATCTGATGATACTGTAGACAATCTGTAAACATTGTACATTGTTGCCTTGGATACTTTATCTGAGATTTCGCAGCTGTGTTATGAAATGGTCAAGTAACAAAATATCTTCGTGCGTCTGCTGATAGCTGAAAACTCATGTTGATTTTGCCTCCAGTAAAAGTTACGCGCACCGAAAAACAATGATTGATCGTTAATTTTCGGATCCTGGAATTTTTTCCACGGAAAATATGATGAAGCTCTTTTTCAGAGTCCAGTTTCATGCTAATTACTGATACAAATATTTCAAAAAAATATCTTCATTATACAAGTTACTGCAAAAGACGCTCTCCCCAAGCTAATGCCAATAAATAATTAACCAAGCGGGTACTATTTTGCAATTTTGTTATTTTCTGCCAAACCAAGCGTGACATGTAACTGGCAATTTGTGACAAATCAACTACCCAGCAGAAAAATTTTCAGTAAAAAATTCTCCGGCAAAAGCTTTGTGTAAACGATTTTGTAAATATCTGGGCCATTTATCATTTTACAATTATTTCACAAAAACAAACGATTGAAGAACCATCACAATGTTCGCACTTTATAGCAGGAAGTGAATGCAACAGATTTTCAAGACACGATTTCTGATAGAGTCTACTTTTTTTTACAAAGACCTATGATAAGTTGAACATTAATCATACCTCAAAATCTGATATTTTGGGTAGTTTCATGCGCTGAGCTTCATGGCACCATTCGTTTTGCTTGTAAACAAAATTCGCACCGCTACAGTATGCCAAAGTTTGAAAATTGATGATTTTTCATTTTTCAGTGGTCTTATCAGCCAAGCGATATTTCAAGATCGGATTGATATTATTTGATGAATGAATATTCCTTTTACAGAGGAGAGAATTAGCTCTCTTCTGATGTAGCGTTTACAGTAAATAATTGCATATTACACTTTTTCATAAAGTTTAAAGTGTCAAAAAAGAGCCATCAAAATTGAAAAAATTTTGTTTATGGGCACTCCCGAGCACCTTCCCATTGGAAGCCGCAGAATTTTATTTTCTTATATTGTAGCTCATGCATTTTTACTGCATTGGTTAAATTTTCATCAAAATTTTTTTAACGTTTTGGGAGCTATACTGCTCTGAAGAAGGAATACTTATGAAAATTTCATAGAAATCATTTTATTTGCCAGGTGGCCCTTGTCTACCCCTTGTGATATACTTATTATTTATACTGTAGATTTCTCAAATAACTAACAGACAATAGTTTGATGTATTAATTGTTTCACAAGCAAACATTTTACACTCTGGAAGAAAGTTTGAACAGTCAAAAATTAGAAGCAAAAATGAAGAAAAATCCTGCTTAGAGGCACTCCTGAGCACCTTCACCTACCATGCCGCAGAATTTCATCTTTTTATTCTCTCATTCATACATTCCTACAGTAGCTGTGAAAGCAGCATCGCGATTTGAATGCCCCTTGAGAAACTACACAGATTCAAAGAAAGCGAAAATTTGTTTTTGCATTTTTGTGTTTTATGGAGTAGGTTCATTATATCAAAACTGGAACAGGAAAATACATTAAAAGGCCACAACGTTTTCAGACATGTTGTAGAAAAACAGTGATATTTTATTTTAACTTCATTTTTATCGACTTCAAGGCTTGAAGACGTGCAACATATGAAAAGAATCTCATGAACAAATCACTAATCTAAATCAGCACTGACGATTTTTTTCTACTCATACAGCAAATCTTGGGAAAATTTTTGTTAGAAGGCTTATTTGAAAAGAAATGAGTACTTTGTGTTATCTACAAAAATTTGAACATGATAATACTGTAATTACCAACAGCATTGCACAGCTAACATAAGCAGCAAATTTTTCACTGAAAACTAAAATATTTTCTTATTGCGGTTGGTAATTTATTTTAAATCAGTCATACACACATACAAGAATCGACACAAATGAAACTGATGTAACAAATTTTTGTTTTCTTTACCTTTAGGGTATTTTTAGCTGTATTTGCTGACATCTATCTTAAGAGACAATGTCTGAGAGAATTCGGCTTCTTATACAGAGAGTTGTGATAAGTAAGAAATTAAGCCTACCTGAAAGTCACATATTTGGTGTAACTTGATGCGCTAGGAACGAAAATGATATTCATTTCCTCTGAAAATCAAAATTCGCATAGCTACAATAAGACGAAAAATAAAAATTTTCGATTTTTTCGATTTTTGACATACACTCATTTCAACTTTTGCAACTTTACGTATGTCAGACATGTTCTGAAAATTTACCCAATATTAGGCCAGTAGATGGGCTACAATTTACTGTAGGATTCATTAGTCTAAAGTGCTTATTAGGAATACACTGGTCCATGAAACATCAAATTTTGAGAGCAAAATTTGTCATTTTTTCACAAAAATCACCATATATAGTGCTAAAGCTCAGAAGGACCGAAAAATCCATTATATAATAGATAGCTTACGATGTCTTCTACCTGCTGACAAAAAATTATGGAAATTCATGTACTGCTAGAGGGTCGCACAACCTGAAGTTTGAACACTGTCTTATAATTGTATTTTCTGGAAGGTCTGACCTCCACTGTGGAACTAACGAAGCTTGATAAATTTTAAAAATGAGACAGTAATACAAGTTTCGTATGGTGAATATTAATACAAATCCCAAACTTATTAAAAAAATTAAATTCGCTGGGCTACAGTATCCCGAAGTTTGGAATTTTCACATTTTTTAGCATTTTTCTGTCTATTTACGTGACTTGAGATCAGGGTTTTTTTTGGTTTGAGAATCATAAGCCAAATGGCTCCTAGGCCTAAATTTTTAGGGGCCAAATTAAAATTTTGGGAGCCAAAAATTTTTGATTGAAGATTATTGAAAAACGTGCTTGTAACACACTGTAGAACGTACTATATAATTAAATTATGTAGATATTCAATCAGTTGATACGAGTTTTAAAAAATCACTGTTCAAAATTTGATTTCCACCCAGCGTTTTCAGTTACAGGCATCTTTCCACACGTACAAACATCGGCCGAGAAATCTTTGTGCAAAGAAAATTTTTCATGCAAAAAACGCGATATTTCGTTTAATTTTGCACAAATCTTCATCCAAGATTGCACTTGAGTTCATTTCCTTCCGACTCAAAAGTATAGGGTTTTGAAATTGCAGCTCCTGTTCTCATTGTTCTGTTGTTTCCTATATCTTTCCGGCGCTATGCAACGATTTTTTTCAGATTTTGACACTCTAAATGCTGGAAAATCAATTTAAGGATAACTTTTTCGATAAACATACAAGGTTCGACAACATGTATTATATCATTTTACAAACTAAAAAATATGTTCATACTTTCATAAGTTTGACAAGCTCAAATTAAACTTGAAATTTATGAAAATCACCTCCATTATAATCATGAATTCAAACTCGGCTCCATATTTAAAATAATAGTAACAAAAATGGAAAAATTGAGATTTTGATCACCAGAATTCTTTTGCACCAAATGCACCAAAATTCATCTTTTCCATGTCGAACCCCCATGTTTTTTCCCTTCGTCGAGAATTTTTTTTTCAGAAAGTTTGATTTGTAGAGAAACAGTGAATAGACTAATTAAAAAAATTATATAATAAGATCCGGCGCGAAGCGCCGGAAAATTTTCGATGTTTTATGATTTTAGAGTCTGTAAAACACTTACTTCAAATCTAAAATTGAATGAAAACAGCTACAATTCACTATAATATAAATGAATATGTCAAAATTTTAGGAGACAATATGGTTCCTAGACCTAAAATTTTAGGAGCCATTTCCAAACTTTTAGGGGCCCAGGCCCCTAAAATGACTAAAAAAGAAAGCCTGCTTGAGATGCATCGGCCTAGCCATGAAATAACTTTGTTATTGACTGTGTATTTGATACAGGATACAATGCTCTATAGTGTGGTATGAAAATATTTTTTGAATTTTGCATTTTACACTTTTTAGAAAGTTTTAAAATGTCATAAGTGAGACCATAAAAATGATGAAAAAGCACGTTTCTCTTGACAAAAATGACTATGCGTACTGCTAAAGCCAAAAGCACCCTAAATTGATCTATTCGGTGAATATATTACGATATCTGCTAGTTTCATGCAAAAAATTTCTCTGTGCAGTGCACCAAGATATGGTATGGCCTGATTTGACTACTAGACTAGGGGACGATGAAATATTCATGCAGCTAGACTGGGCCATGAAAATTCTACCAATGTGGCCGTGAAGATCAATCAAACTGGTATGGCAAGAAGGGATACCTTGGCATATTACATACATATCAGCGGTTAGCTAATATTAGCAGTTAGCTCCGCTCAAGGACTTACATACATGTATTTGATCCACAATCACAAGATAGTGATGCAGTCATCGCAATCATCAGCGATACAATACTGTGATAAAATACTGTGAGTCATACAAGAACTTTTAAACATAGGTCTGGCTTATATCCCCTCGGACAATGCTGGTTGCTATCATGGATCCAACACTTTAGGCTCCATGCATGTTATCTCTAAAAAATTGGCTTGGCGGTTAGACAATCGGATTTTTCTGAACCTCAGTTTGGCAAAGGACCCTGTGATCATACTGCAGCATAATGAAGCAGCAAGTTCGGCTGTTCGTAAGTCAAAATAATAAATGCCCCAATCGTAAAATATCCAGTGTATAGATAAACTTTGGGTGCTTTTGACTTTAACAGTACACATAGTCATTTTTGTGAAGAGAAAGCTGTTTTTTCATCATTTTTATGGTCTCACTTTTGACATTTTAAAATTTAGTAGAAAGTGTAAAATGCAAAATTCAAAAAACATTTTCATACCACACTAAAGAGCATTGTCTCTTTTATCAAATACACGGTCAATAACAAAGTTATTTCATGGCTAGGCCGATACATCTCAACTCACGTAAATAGACAGAAAAATGCTAAAAAATGTGAAAATTCCAAATTTCGGGATACTGTAGACCGGCGAATTATATTTTTTAATGAGTTTGGGAATTATATTAATATTCACCATACAAAACTTGTATTACTGTCTCATTTTAAAATTTATCGCGGTCTAGTCGTTTCACAGTATAGGTCAGAACTTCCAGAAAATACAATTATACGATAGTGTTCAAACTTCAGGTTGTGTGACCCTCTAGCAGTACACGAGTTTCTGTAATTTTTTGTCAGCAGGTAGAAGACATCGTAAGCTATCTATTATACAATGGATTTTTGGTCCTTCTGAGCTTTAGCAGTATATATGGTGATTTTTGTGAAAAAAGGACAAATTTTGCTCTCAAAATTTATTGTTTTATGGACTAGTGTATTCCTAATAAGCACTTTAGACTAATGAATCCTATAGTAAATTGTAGCCCATCTATTGGCCTAATATTGGGTAAATTTTCAGAACACGATGTCTGGCATAGGTATAGTTGCAAAAGTTGAAAGAAGTGTATGTCAAAAATTGAAAAATCGAAAATTTTCAATTTTCGTTTTACTGTAGCTATACGAGTTTTGATTTTCAGACAAAATGAATATCATTTTCGTTCCTAGCGCATCAAGTTACACCAAATATGTGATTTTTGGCAGGGTTAATTTTTTACCTATCACAACAAAGCTGAATCCTCTCAGAAATCGTGTTTTAATATAAAGTAAAAAATATTTGGTCAAGTTGATATGTCATGAAAGATCGGACAATAGTTTCCTGTTACCTGGTCCACTAACACACTCTATTTATTTAGAAATGATCGAAGCAGTGGTCACAGTTTGAGCAAACAGAAGCTTATTGGAGATTATGAAATCAATTACGGAAATTTTGAAATGGTTAGAAAAGAAAGAGTGATCATCAAGGAGTCCGTATCATGAAGGAAAAATTTATTGAATAGACTTAATTGTCTTCCATAATTTTCAACAAAATTTTGGCTCCAACCCTGCTCCGATCATTTCAAAAAGAATGCAGTACACTGACACTTAGCCGGATATGTTCTTATCATTTGTTTTCATTGATATTTTTTCATCATACAAAATTCAGGGATGTATTCGGCTCAATTCTGATCTAAAATTTACTGCAATATGAATTGTACGAGACCACTTCTCAACCTGAACGACTTTCAATTGGTTGTTAGTGGCACGTTGGCGTCATACAAATACATAGGGGGTGCCATCATTTAAGAAAAATTAATTATGATCCTACAATAAACTGCGCTGTATCAAAGATGTAGGGTACAATGAAACGAGCAATATATGTATACAAATCCAGGCCTTAAAATCAACAGAGTTCCTGCAAATTTGAAAAAACATGTGACAATAGGGAACGACATCCCCCTGAATCTTGAGAACTGTTGAGCCTAAAATCTAGATATTTTGTAGGTCTGCATGGGGTCGAATTTCATCAGTCAATTTTCAATGATGTGAGGATGTCATTGCATAAATGCTTTGCTTTAGGATTTTGAAAACAAAGCTGTTGCCACTTGATCGGCATCAAAATGAGAATATACATTATTTTACTGATATAATATTGATGTTATTGTAAAATTTTGAAAATGTCAGGTTATTAGTCGCACGACATATGGTTCGGATAATCTGAATGACAGGACTCGAGGGGTAGAGAACTTTTCGTCTGTTTGAAGGTGCTGTACTTCTGGTTCATGGATTCTGCACTATCTTTTCAGCATATGGGTAGCACTCATGGTCAACAATACTTTGTATGTCTTCATTTTTAAATTAGGCTAATTACGAGTGCAGTGCTAAGGAAAGATTTTACTCGAAGTTTGGATTACTATCGTCGCATCCAGAGTAACCTGTTTCAAATTTCCTCATAAATTTATCGATGAAACTCGGTCCCAATCACAGCTACAAAATATCTAGATTTTGGGATCAACAGTTTTTGAGATTCCAGGAAGGTTTTGGCCCATTTTTGCATGTTATTCCGAATTTGCAGAGCCTTTTCGATTTTAAGGTTGGGGTTCCGCGACTTATGTTGCTCCTTTCAGGGTATGCTACATCTTTGGTACAGTGCACATTGCTGTAAGATTAAAAGACTATTTCCTTATATGATGGCCGTACATCTATGGTTGGTGCACGTCTTTTTATCATTTCACTCCAATAGATTCAGATCATCAAACACAGACACAAAATTTATTCTGCTTAATTCCGATCTACAAGTTTACTGCAACAATTCACACAGTGAATGTTATGATTAGTCTTTTTCAGGTGAATGACATAGACTTTGTGAAGTTTGATTAGACGAGGGCTTGTATCATCTTTTTAGATCAGTTACTCAAAGGCATTAAAGAAAATTTATCAAGTAGTTGAAAATTCAGTTAAAATCATAAATCACAGTTTTGCTACAACATGTCCAAAAAGTTGTGGCCTTTTTAATGTATTCTCTGGTTCCAATATTGAAATAATCAACCAACTCAATGAAAACACAAAAATGCCAAAAGCAATTCATTGATTTTTGAACAATTTTCAGGATTTTGCTTTATTTGGATCTGTGGGGTATTCGAATCGTGATGCTGCTTTCACATCTACTGTAGGAATGTATGAAGGAAAGAATAAAAAGATAAAATTCTGCGGTATGGTAGGTGAAGGTGCTCGGGAGTGCCTCTAAGTAGGATTTTTCTTCATTTTTGCTTCTAGTTTTTGACTGTTCAAACTTTCTTGCAGAGTGTAAAATGTTTGCTTGTGAAACAATTAATACATCAAAATATAGTCTGTTGGTTATTTGATAATTCTACAGTATAGGTAATAAATATATCACAGGGGGTAGACATGGGCCACCTGGCAAATACAATGATTTCTATGAAATTTTCATAAGTATGCCTTCTTCATAGCAATGCGGCTCCCAAAATGGTACAAAAATTTTGATGAAAATTTAACCAATGCAGTAAAAATAGATGAGCTACAATATAAGAAAATAAAATTCTGGGGCTTCCGATGGGAAGCTGCTCGGGGGTGCCCACAAACGAAATTTTTTCAATTTTTACGGCTCATTTTTGACCCTTTAAACTTTATGAAAAAGTGTAATATGCAATAATTTACTGTAAATGTTAAATCAGAAGAGAGTATATTCTCTCCTCTGTAAAATGAATATTCATTCATCGAATAAGATCAATCCGATCTTTAAATATCGCTTGGCTAGCAAGACCACAGAAAAATGCAAAAAAATCAATTTTCAAACTTTGGCATACTGTAGCGGCGCGAATTTTCGTTTACAAACAAAACGAATTGTACCATTGAACTCAGCGCGCGAAACTATTCAAAATGTCTGATTTTTAGGTATAATTAATTTTCAACTTATCATAGGGAAAGTAGATCGTGTCTTAAATTGGCATGGAAAGTTTGCGAAAATAAATGTTTTACTGCAGTTATGTTTCCTCTTGTTCCGCGTGCCACAACGATACTATCGCTATTCAACTTGAAATCCTTATCGAAAATTTTTCTCCGCTACTTCTCGTGATTCAAACGAGTACTCCTCTGAATTGCATTGTTCAGAAGACGTTTGTTATTTCTTGAAATAAATCAGCGAAATATGAGCAAAAATTATTTTATGATTTAGATACACATAAATAAGTTTCATCCTAGCCTAAATTTAGTTCCATGTTTTTTTTATACTAAATTTGAAATTAAACTAACTAGACTTCGTGCTAAAAATTCAAAATATGTTGTTGGTCGAACTATGTACAATTTGTTTTTATAAAATGCCTTCAAAAAATTATTGCTATCCCTCGAAATCATCATGGGCACAAATTTGAAGTCCGATGCGGGCTATGGTTCGGCAGAAAATTTTAACATACCAGAATGAAACATCCTTTCCACTTTTATCATTTAAAAACTTCTCAAGTAAAACAGGCTGTAAAACTCGTTTTTTCAACGTTATTTGTCATATGATCATCGTCTACGGCTATGGCCAAACACCCGATCATTTGGTGGTTTGACGTCACCTCGAAGTTTGAAGCTAAATTTTCTTTCGAGACTATGGAGAGAGAGACGCGAATGAGTGGCGAAATTTGGGAATACAGGAGCATTTTTCCAGTAAAATTGAGGTTTCAGAAACTCGTATCCACACTTTTGATGGGTATGGACTGACTCAAATATCGGGCTCATCGCGCAAAGAATTTCAGTTCTGCCGATTTAATACTTAACACAAAAGGTAGCTCTCTTCATCATATTTAATTTTAGTTGTGTCCGATCGATAAAAAACAAATTTAAGTCGTTAATTAGGTAGGGTCTGCAATTTTTTTCTTACAATCTCCTTGAAGAAAGATCGCATAATTAACATACTTTGTCGTTGCTATTGTCATTGTCTAAGCCAATCAGTATGCAGGTGCCACACCTACGCACAGGCAACTTATTATTCTTACGGTTCGATGACTAGCTGCTAATAAACATTCATTACCTGCGCTTTTCATTTTATCGGTTGATAATTTTTTGACTTTCCACTTAATTCTCCTATCCAAAAAGAAACAATAGATGCGGAATGACAAAAAATAGATATTGATCAGAAGAATATGTTTAAAACTGGAGAAAACACGCTCCGCACGCAATGAGATGGGGAAACGAAGTTACCCAGTTGAAGATCATATTATCCGTGTTTTCTTACAAAAAGAAACCTATACCCTCTGGATCCCTCAGGGCCGTTTAGCTTCTTTCTCCGTACCCTTTCTTCTTCGGGCCTGCTGTATCGGGCAAAAAAGTAAATTTACGTTTATTTCCCAGCCAAAGTGATAAATATCCGACACCAAGCTCCCCGGCACCATAGGAGAAGAGTAGCTTCTTATATTCTTGAGAATGTGATTTTCTTTTTAAAAGCCCTATTTTTTGTATTTCGACCGCCCACCGATAGGGCGTTTTAGAATGTATCTTATTCTTGTGAACGTCGCGTGTGTTGGTCGTTATCGTATTTCGGACCTTGTTGGGACCAATGCAGTCGTTAGTCTTATGTTTCCTTGTTTTTGGTCATTCGATAATTTTCTCATTCTATTCACTCCTACCAGTACCAGTAATCAACAATGAACCGTAATAACGAGAAATATCGCCGAAAGACTTTGGCCGACCTCTTGCAGAGGCGGGGCACGGCGACCTTCGACCTTCTGGCTGAGGCCACCCAAAAATTGCTACTCACATCCAATAATCTGATATTCATGACTATGGGCGAACCGCGTCGTAAAAGCGTGCCGCCCAATGAGTACCGTCCGATAATCATACCCGGCCACCATCAATGTTACCACTATTCTAGGCCGCTAGCGGCCGTCAGGGCATCGGATTCGGGCGGCGCCATAGGCCCCGGCGCCACGGTCGGCCCCAACACCGTGGGCAGTTTCTCGGGTAGCAGTTGGTTCTTGACTTTTGCCGATGCTTTAGATCCCAGCCGTGACAGCACAATAGCGGCCGTCTACCGACTGTTGAGGGCCAAAGACCGCATCGGCGAAAGTTACAAGAAAATCAAAGGCGCATTCAAAAAGCTGCAAGACGAATATTTGACCACGAAGGACGATTTGAACCCCATCCTGAGATATACGTCCATGAAGAAGATGGTCAAGGAAGTAAGAAAATTTATTTGTGTGTGAGTGTGCCGTTTACATTCTCATGTGACTAGCATACTGACCTGACCTATCGGAATTCATACTTTTCTGAGGAAATTTCGATAATTTTGGACTATTTTGAATAATTTCTGCAAACAAAAATGATCAAAGCTTGAACATGAAAAACGCTCCCTGAATCTGTGGGACTGGAGTTCGCACAATTCGAGAACAGAAATCTAATAAATTACATAATTTTCGATTGTTTTTCTGTTTTCCGACTTTGATTTTTCTTACTTTGTTTCTTATGTTTCTTTATTTTAAAAATATTGACCTCCTTTTTCCTTTTCATTCTTCAATTTACCACATACAAAATTTATAGTTGTTTTTGTTTTGCAACTTTTTGATTGTTCACTTGCCTATCCGCTTAACGTTGACGTGATATATTTGTCGAAGCTTTTTTCTTTTTTGTCTTTTATTGTTCTTTCAAAATATTTTCTAATGTCTGCTATTTGTTTTTCCATGTTTTTGCTGTGAAAGCAAATATGGCTCTCTTCCTTAGGAGGAATTTTTCATATTCCTCGTTTTCTCAATAAATTATTTCTTAGAGCTTTTAGCGAGTCAAATCAACGAGAAATATCGCCTTATCCGCGGTCATACCCGTCTATGTAATCAGAAGATTAATTGGTGAAAAATACATTTTCGTGGAAAATAGTGTTTAATCTTTCACTTAAAAGGGTAAAATTCCGGGCCGAAGGGAATTGGGTAGAAAAACGACTCTCTTACGTTAATTGAATCTCCCAAGTCCTATTATCATGCTCGTCATAAGAAAAAGTAATCAACTAACTCGATGAGGGCCACGATAAGTTTCCGACAAGAATCAAAATGTTTATCTTGGCATCTTTCCACAAAAAGAGCCAGATTAAGAGCGCAGACAACTAAAATCATCGGATTATTTCATAGAAAATGTGTTTTCCGAAACTGAAAAACGGCTCATTCATCTTGCGGGAAAAATGGACCTTGAAATATGCTTCAATTTTCTCGAGTAATTTCAACATGCATAAAAAGAAATCATTCGCTGTTGTGATGTGCTGGAAAATTTTTACATACACCATGTTTATAGATGGCGGTTTTTCAAAATTCACTTAATTATAGATTGTCGCCCTCGAAAAACAATATTGGATTCTAATCGATGTTCCCAAACAAGAACCATCCGAATCTCAAATGGATTTTATCGTCAGGTACACAAAAAAATGATTAGTTTCACCCAAAATTTTGAAGCGCTGCAGGGTGGTCTTGCATTCATTGTTACGATGAGCAAATACAGTTTGTTTAATCAGTTAGTTATTTATTTTACCGTAATTATCACTGGCACTGTTTTGTCTTCCACGCAGTAACGATGCTTCTAAAATGAAAAATAACGTAGGAATCACTGCTCTTACTGTGAACCTTTTTACGAATAAATTTTCTTGAGATTTGACATCACAAATTTTCTCTATATGACGCGCGGTTCAGAAGAAAATAACACAAAAGTAAAATAGTACGTATTTCCATTCTGATTTCATTATTTACAAAGTCTTTTCAGAAATCCCACCATGGCCCACTCTTTCTAAAACAAACCTTACTATCAGCGGAAAAGGTTCTCACAGTATAAAGCTGAAGACGTCTACATACAAGCAAGAATGTAACTATATTAAATGCAAGCTGTTTTAGTAACCACGAATCGATACAGACAGAAACCTCTCAATTTTAGATTTTTTTCATCATCTCCGGCCAACTTTAATCAATTGTTTGAATTTTTTGCTTTGAGGGTTGTGTATCTGTACGGCTCTTATTTGTTGTGATTTATGACAAGAAACTTTCATTGCGTGCATCTCCTGAAAAAATATGGTTTGTAAGAGATAACTTGTTGCGTCAGAGAGCAACATTTTCTACCACTTACTCGCGGAATTCTTAGCAGAATTCATAGTTTTTATCTTTGACGTATAGTGAAAGTTGTAGTCTGTTTTTCTTGAAATGTTTGTAAATACTGAAAGTGGAAAGCACGTCTTATTTCATATTTTTACGATTTCCTGCTAAACCATATGTCGCTTAGGACTGAAAACTTATGGGCCAACTCAACTACTACTTACGTTTTTTGGGTAAAAAGTACAGCAAAAGCTTTGTGTAAAGGACATTGAGGGCGACACTTGTTTTTCGTTATTTTTCACTTTACAAGCATTTTATAAAAAAAAATTATAATGTAAGAGTGCTTTCAAACATTGTGAATAATAATTTTTCACGTTTTGTCGTGAAATGTAGGCGTTTGTAAAAACCTAGCTGAAAAGTCACGCTGGATTTCACGTTAAACTTTCTGACTACTTCTCTGACAAGGTATCATGTTCAAACGTCCTTCAGCTCAGGAGTGATTTTGCTAATATATGTTGAATACAGATACCCTACGACTGTTATTGTGAAAATTTGAAAATTGTCACTGCCGTAACCATTGTACACCGGTAGTTTTCATACAGAAATCGAGTGGGAAAAGTTACAGACCATCAAAATTTTTAAGCATTGATGCATGAACTCAAGGCGTGCGGAATCCTGTAAGTTTTGAGAACTATCGACGATAATCAAAAATTGAAATGTCTACTAGGACAGATAGAGTAAGACAATTTTCTAATTTTTACAGTAACCGTGCTGAACTTTTGACCGTAGACCATTGTTTCGTTTGCAATTGCAACTTAATTATAGAATCCTGAACTGCTTGGATCAGAGGTTGCAAGCCGCTTCCAACACAGGTGCTCAACAAGCCAAAATGACCGGCATAGCTTCGTTATTCGCAGGTTCCACTCAATTGTCCGACCGTAGCAAAGACGCCCTACTTCTAGAACAAGTGAAGAGTACGTTTCTATTGAATAGGATTTATTGGTACATAGGAGTTGGTATATCCGAAGTATGTAAGATGATTCTCAAATTGTTAAAAATGGTAGTCACGGCGGCAGCAACAAAAAGGTTTCAATACGAAACTTTTTCCATTTGTGTGAAAAACGTCTAATTTCTCCGCTCCAATAGGAAAGCCAAAGATCATTGAAATACACCGTGCTCAGATAATTTTAATTTGGAGAAAATTTGAGCCAACCCCGAATGTATTTCTTTAAGAATCATTTAAGAACTATTGAAGAAGTCATCAGTTTTTCTCATTGTTGTCGGAACCCACTAGATAAAACTGTCCTCAAGCCTTTGCTTCCGTTTGGTCAACAACAATCTTTATTTTGGTCTATGTAGCAATATAGTGCTTCAAATATTACTGATGCCATCTAACCCAACTTATAATGTTTACAAATGAACTATTTCATAACATTTTTATCACTCTGACGAAGCAGTAAACTGTATGATGTACGGTTGAGAAAAAGGTGAACTGTACGTGCTTTTGCTGCATGCACAACTGATCTGTACATGCATGGAAATTTTTCATTCTAGGTTACCATGATCACTTAAATTTAAAAATCGAGAATTACATTCCTTTCGCAGTTTTGATGTTCAACTCGCTGTAGTATACATTTGTTTCACATTCCAATTTTCTCACTTACGTGTTTTTTCTCGAGTCTTTTGATATTTGATTTTTTGATTTTTTTCAATTTTTCCCGATTTCAGTTGTTAGTAAGCTACATTAGTTCATAATCAGTAACTGATTTGATTATAATCTTTCATTCGTGGATTATCGATTTGAACAATTGTGTCATTTCGATCAATAAGGTTTGTTGCCGAATGGATTCATTTTGATCTCATTCTGTAGATTAAATTAAGAGAAGAAAAAATTCATAAAGTGAGTTTCCTGCGATCGTCGTACTTCACTACAGTTTTCCAGAATAACTAAAACTTTGACAGGGAAAAGATTTTTCGAAACCATTATGTCAGTTTCTTTCCTTGGTTAAATTTTATCAAGTCTATGCCAATGAGGATATGGAAAACGTCCCGCGAGCTGGAGTCCCAAATGCGTGACACCTGTATTGATAAAAGGATGCTGTCTGAATCTACAGTTTATATAGTGATACAGGTGGCTGAAATGACACCATGGTCAGAATTTTTGGTATCTGAATAAATACTAATCTGATTCTTACAGGCAAGTCGACGGATGAATTGCGGAAAGAAAACACAGCTTTGCAAAATGAATTTTATAAACTGCTTAGGAAATATTGCGGTCTGAAAGCACTGGCCACTCAGATGAGGATCGATTTCGAAAGTACGAGACTGTACCCGATCATACCCAGATACAGTATGCTTAAACACATGATCAAAAGCGCCCTACGTTCGCCAACCTTCATGGAAGTTTGTCACGAACAGGACGATTTCTGATCAACGTGGAATTTTGGTCGGAAAAATGTCCGCGGGAGAGCTTCGGTTTTCATACACTGAAAGAGCAATGATGCATATGCTAATTTATCCCTTTTGGAATACCGTCGTTTTAGTGATACAAGATCATCAAAGAATTCCCCTAATTTTCTGATCTCATTTTCCGAATTTATTTTTCTTATATGTATGAGCGACTTCTTTGTACGTTTTGTTTTTTAGCGATCACTGTTTCATTTTTTCTTAATATAAAATATCAACTTTGTTTCGAACTCGTTTTTACTTTTCCACGATAATAATTACAATGTTCCATATTATCTAAAAAGGAGTATTGATAGAATCGGAATGAACACAAATGATCAAAAATTCATGTCCCGAGTAGCACTGATTTTGGACTTATATCTCGACCACGTTTTGTTACAACAGTTTGTGATGCTGCGCTTGGCCATATACAGAACGTTTCGGTTTTGCTTTGCTAGATGCGAACTGCAATTGGTTCTGAACTGCCAAGATGTTACGTGATTTTGTATGTAGAATTTGTAACCCTGAGTGTGTAGGAAACTGCATTCCATGTTTTTATTCATACGAAAAATCTAAATCACTTGCGCAAAATGCTCAGGCGATAAAAATGGATCAGGCGGGTTGAATACGGTGAAAACAGTTATGGTCTAAGAATGGTACACGTTAATCAAGAGAAAATTCGTTGGATTCGTTGTTAATGTTTGTCATGACATCTTTTGCCTAAAACTACGAAATGGTCAAATGCATTTTTCATCAAGAGGGAAACGGCCGTTCCGAACCCCGTAGTATGTTGCCCTGGCCCTTTGCCTTTGGAATTCCGACGTGGGATACTGGGCTGGTACTTTTCACTTACCCAAACGAAGCAATGAGGCATTAAAGCATGTTGAGCTCAATTCGCTTAACTTCATAATTTCGACGGGCAAAAACTAAGACTGCTCAAGTGTTCACTGCGGACCTCTATTTATGGTTCATGTATTTATTTCCGCTTTCAAGGCGGGTACAATCTTATTTTGGCGCCCGTCTCACTTTGGTACTCAATGTTATAGGCGCCAAAGTGAGACTGTCGTTCTAAGTTGGCACCCATCTCACTTTGGCGCCCATTTTTTAGCAATGATCTTTGTTGGATGTCTTAATTTGGTACCCGTCTCACTTTGGCGCCCGTCCAACTTTGGCGCCTGTTTCACTTTGACGCCCATCTCACTTTTGTGCCCCATCTTATGTACCCTGCTATTTTAGCATTCATTCTAATTATTTAAATAAGAGTTGATTACTACCATATTATTTTATTTTCGTACTAAATTCTATTCAATTTTACGACTATCCCAATAAGTTCTTAACATATCGTAAGTAAGGTTCAATTGCAAACAAAAGAACAGCGAAATTTTCCTCATTTTCTAGCCCAGCACGACGTTGAGGAAAACATTTTTGGCGCGATAACTGCTGGCTTAAGCTAGGCTTAAGCTCAAACTTATGAGGCTTAAATTTTGGCGTAGACTTAAGGCGGATTCATACTTCATCAGGCGTCCGGCAAGCTATTTTTAGCTTCCGGCATTCAGTGTCCGGCATCCGGCAATTTGGTTTCTGGCATCCGGCAAATTGGCTTCCGGCAAGTTGCCGGATGGGATGGCAATTCATACTTCTTCCGGCGCCGGAAATGCCGGATGACAATTTATTCTTGCTTTTACTATGCTAAAATACTTTGAAATCTGTGCAGTATTTTGTTTCAGGAGAAATTGCGTATGGAAAATATATATAATATTATTTTCCAGGGGCCGGTTTCTCAAAAAGCGTCTAAAGTTACATGCGTATAACTTTAGACGTGTCCAAGTTGAACGAACTTTAGACGCATCTAAACTTAGACGGAACTTGTAGTCATTTAAAGTTAGATGGGTGAAATAGACATTTGTTTCTCGCCAATAAATTAGATGCGTGGAAGTTTCAGTAAACATTGATGTTTATGTATATGCATTAGTGTCTTTCCCAATCGGCAGTAGGGACCTCCACGGGCCGCCTGGCCCAAGAGTGGGCTGGGCTCCGGGCCGCGGAAAAACGTTATTGGGCTGAGCCGGGCCAGAGGGTTCAGGCCCATAAAAGCCCGAAAATGTAAGCAACTATTTACGCTTATAAGTGAACTTCCGACAAACGTTATGTTGTTTTTTTTACTGCATGTTTCCTAATTTGAAATTTGCCAGGGTTTCACTGCTATTATCTAATAATTTAGTTGTTATCGTCAGCATAATTACTATTTCTTTCAGATGCAGTTTTAGCTATTAGCAATACTGTTCATCATTCTGACGAACTTGAAGACTCCTGTTACCAGCATGCATCTCTTCTCTGGTCAAATTTAATTGATAAGTTCATCAGAAAAGGAGATAAGGCGTCTTATGCACTGCTTTTTAGCATGGCTTGTTTGGCTATTTGGCGAAAGAGGTCAAAGTTGCCTTTTCGTCATTTTCATTTTTCAGCCATTTTCTTCAAGTCACTTTTTTCACTCAAGAAGTCCACAGATGCGTTATTCATGCTTCTTCGGCTTTGAGAAATTAAATATATGCGGAGGGAACCAAAAATTAAGAAAAATTGACTTTTTTGAGTTCAGATAATGGTAAAAATGAATTAAATGATTTCTGAACTTTCAAATGATGATTTTCAAATTACCTAAAGCTTAAATAATCAAATCCCGAAAAAAATTGGCCGCAAAGTGAAAACACCTGAAATGGATTCGAATATCACTATTTCCGGTGCAAAGTGCCGGAAAAAACTTTTGAATTTTGATATTCAACAACGCTGGCACAAGAATTTTTTCAGCATTTATTTCATGGATAAAAAGTCTAAATTTGCAGCCATTCAATCGTTTTCCAGTCGGACAAAATGGAAAAATCATATTGAAAACATGCAGCCAAAATTCTAAAATCAGGCAATCAATGAGGAATTGGGATTCTTCAACAACTTCCGCTATTGTCCTTTGCTCATGATGTTTTACTCATTTACCAAGTGCAAATTGTAACGTACATGCTGAAGCATTAATGTAAATACAGATTGTACAGTATGTGATATTCATTTATTAAATATTATTTCATTTATTAATCTATCATCTCAAGGGTGTCTGGAATTCACACCCAAAATATTCCCATAAATTTATGTGAAGCACTTTGTTTTGATCATCCCACACCCCATTGACCCATTTAAAGATGGACATAATTATTTGCACATTGGCACCTGGCCCTCGTAATGCACATGAGAATATACATTCCATAAGTACTATAATGCCCCCCCCCAGATGCGTAAACACACCTGCCCATGTAGAAAGTACAGAAATCTGGACCCAGACAGAAGATTTAGGAGGAATGCATGGAAAACCAAAAAAGACATGAAAAACCAAGAACATATAGGCGCAGCAAAGCATACTGTAGAATAAAGCATGTAAGCATTTAAAATTAAGAGTAAATTAAAGCAAGAGGTGTGGCGAAAGAAGCATACAGTAGGCGAAAAACAGGTAAGTGAAGCAGCGATTGGTTAGGCGAGCCAACAGAAGCGGACCTCCCACAAGGCAAGGGTGTGGATCAAAGAAGTGATATAAAAGACAAGAAAACGGGAAAAAGAACAGATTTTATGTAGATTTTTATCGAGATTTTGATATATTTCTATGCAAGCGTGAAACGTGGTATATTTGCAAGCATTTGTTTTGTGTATTATCGACCACCCAAGTGATCGTTGACTTCGTTTTTGTAATATAATTGTCATGCCCCCTTTATCCCTGTTGTCCCCCATCGCCGTTCTTGGATCAAGTAAAGTATCACTAGAACTGGTCGTTACATATTTTTGGTGACTGTACCATACCTTTAACCACTGGAACTCCCTGCACCAATTAGGTGTATCCTTTATCCGGACATCCGGAAGCATTCGATAATACAGTAGTAATCATTTCCTACAGTAGGACAGACATTCGTAGAAAGCAAACTGGAAATCCCCTCCAACGAAACATTAAGCCATACATTTTTACAAATACAGCGTGAAGCAAAAATTGAAGCATTTAAGCAGAAATCCCAGCATGAACCAAGAATGACCCATCAAACCCAAGATCATTTAGGAGAAATCATTAGAGAGCAGATAAACAATTTATTTTCTGAACATTTTCGTACTCTGCACACACAATTGAACCAGAATACAGTAAACCCTACCCTAATTGACGATCTAAGAACAGCAAACATTCGTAATAACATGGCAAATATTTTTTACACGAAACCTACAGTATTCATCGGCGGCATGATCCAACATTTTGGTGAATGGAATAAACGTTTAGAACAATTCATGGCACTCCAAGGCATGAAAGATACAGACCTACAGTTAAAGTTGGCATGCTTAGAGATTCATTTAGGAGGAGCCGCATTAACAAAATTCAAAAGTTTAGCCAATTCTGAAAACCCTTCCAACATGTACGAGCAGTATAAAATCGCATTGCAGGTCTTTTTCCCAAACAATCGAGATAATGAGCTACATCAACAATTTTTGCGAGAGAGGAAACAAAAATGATCAGAAGCAGTAACTGAATTCTTGTTTGATCTAGAACACCTAGCAACCCTCGCCTACCCCAATTTTAACACAGACGCACGAGAAATGATCATAAAACCCCTTTTTGTAGAAGGCATGCGAAACGAAATCAGGAAAGCAATTAAGTATAGATGATTTGCAATCCTAAAAGAAATGTCAGACGAAGCAGCTTACATTGAACAGCAAATCCTTAGAAATGAGATAAAGTCCAACACCCTTCCATTTATACGTCCAAAACCCGAACCCATCTTGTCCCTAACCAAAAATACGGACCAACAGGACCTCTTGCGTCAATTAGAACAACAAGTAAAAGATTTACAGTTGCAGATCAAACAAAAACCTCAACCCCCACAACAGAGTAACTACAACTGCTTCAGTAACAACACTTTCAGCAGGAATAATGCTTACAGGAACAATACTACTCCTAGGCAACCCACATGCTTTCAGTGTGGACACCTCGGACATGTAGCTTGCAATTGTAATTCAGTAGGAACCCAGAAATCATGTGAAATTTGTTTTCATAATAATCACATTACCCCTGATTGTAAAAGCTGATGCATCCACTGCTCCCAAACAGGACATAGATCTGATAACTGCCTTTCAAAACCCTACTCAAATTTTCAATGTTTTCTTTGTAAGCAGAAAGGTCACACCAGTAGATATTGCCCTAACCAAATGACCCCTAATGTCCAAAATTGCATTGAAGAGAAATTAACCCCACCACAAATGAACATTGATGTCCCAGCCCTGTACTCCACATTGCCCACTGTCCAGCATTGACCTCAACATGCTTTAAATACAGTTCTGCCCAGCAGTCATAAGCATGTTGACCCCCAGTATGTCCTTGACATACCCCTTCCTGATACAAGCAGCACTTCAAAAATTGCATCACCAAAAAGCAGTGACATGTTGAAATCCAAACTCCCCCAGCCAAAAATTTCACAGAAACAGAAACATCCTGAAACCAGTGAGACGTCCAAATCTGAACCAGCATTCAAAAAGAAACGCCCAATGTTTTCACAACTGCAGGGCCCCCCAACAGACCCTAACACATTCCCCAGGCGAAAAAATTCTCTTCCTACCCCCAAAGCACGAAAAATTGTCAAATTCATTCTGCAGCTAGCATTTTCCAGAGTACAAGTAGTGGTATCTGCAGTTCTAGCTCAAACAATGTCAGCAAGCCCGAAATCCCCCATCCTGATACATGCATCGACACTGTTTCTTGTTCCCTCCCAGCAACAGACCCCAACACATTCCCCAGGCGAAAAACTTCTCTTCCTACCCCCAAAGCACAAAAAGATTGTCAAATTCATTCTGCAGCTAGCATTTTCCAGAGTAAAAGTAGTGGTATCTGCAGTTCTAGCTCAAACGACGTCAGCAAGCCCCAAATCCTCCATCCTGATACATGCATCGTCCTTGTTTCTTGTCCCCTCCAAGTGAAAAATTCAACCGCCCAATCTCATTTTCCCACCCAAAACAAACAGAAATGTCTTCATACATTCACATGGGTGACAGGCAAAACAGATTTGATCAAGAGGGACCAGAATGAAACAGAAAAAGCTGAGTTAATCAATTTCTTATCAAAGTATCTGCCCCTTCACACTGAATCAAAAACGCATGTGAGTCCCAGGCCACTTGTCTCCCACAGCATTGATCCCAGTAATTGTGAACACAGCCACACACCCCTTTTTCAGAAACCACCAAAAGCAAAACAAAGAATCAAGCAAAAAGTCGAGCAACTTGAGAAAACTGATGTTACCAGTCAAAGCACTTCCCCTTCATGTAAAACTGGCGGGTCAATCGTTCAGACAAAATCCCCTATTCCCCCTATTCCTCCAAGTCCTCGACCCCAAAGCCCTCTCTCCCTGGACCCCCTTTGCACGAGGAGGTTCAACTTCGAAGGAGGAAAATGTAACGTACATGCTGAAGCATTAATGTAAATACAGATTGTACAGTATGTGATATTCATTTATTAAATATAATTTCATTTATTAATCTATCGTCTCAAGGGTGTCTGGAATTCACACCCAAAATATTCCCATAAACTTATGTGAAGCACTTTGTTTTGATCATCCCACACCTCATTGACCCAATTAAAGACGGACGTAGTTATTTGCACATTGGCACCTGGCCCTCGTAATGCATATGAGAATATACATTCCATATGTACAATAATTCCCCCCAGACGCGTAAACACACCTGCCCATGTAGAGAGTATAGAAATCCCGACCCAGACAGAAGATCTAGGAGGAATGCATGGAAAACTGAAAAAGACATGAAAAACCAAAAACATATAGGCGCGGCAAAAGCCTGGAAATTAAGAGTAAATTAAAGCAAGAGGCGTGGCGAAAGAAGCATACAGTAGGTGAAAACAGGTAAGCGAAGCAGCGATTGGTTAGGCGAGCTGACAGAAGCAGACCTCCCACGATGCGAGGGCATGGATCAAAGAAGTGATATAAAAGACAAGAAAACGGGAAAAAAGACAGATTTTATGTAGATTTTTATCCAGATTTTGATATATCTTTATGCAAGCATGAAACGTGGTATATTTGCAAGCATTTGTTTTGTGTATTATCGATGACCCAAGCGATTGTGGACTTCGTTTTTGTAATATAATTGTCGTGCCCCCTTTGTCGCCATCGTCCCCCATTATCGTTCTTGGATCAAGTGAAGTATCATCAGAACTGGTCGTTACAAAAAGCTTCAATCCTAAATTCAAACATTTTTAAAGACTACGTACTGCAAGTGAGTACAATCAGCTCTAGAAAAAATAATAGTTTGATATATTTTTATTTAGCAACTTAAATTTGATTTGGTTTTGGTTAATTTTTTCGCATTATCATAATTTTTCATCATATTGTGACATACTTTTTTAAAAAACGAGCTTCGACGTACCGGGCTCAGGCTGAGAAGTGAACCTGGGCGGGCGGGGCCGCGTGTGCAGGTCCATACTATGCACCCAATAACACATCCTCCACATTATCTAGAGATTTAGCATATTAGTCTAGGATATTTTTCAGTAAATAATCCATCATTTTGTCACAATTTCGAAACTGTAGCTTTATGATTCAATCAAAATATGGGCCATCCATTCGATAAAAATTCGAAGTTACAGCCAAATTTGTATCTATCTGACATCAGACACGCCATTATCTCAACTGTGGTACTAATGCTCGAATCCTTGCGAACATAACTTTTGAAAATCCAAAACTTTACTAGAATTCATTATTGGTCAATGAAAAAATGATCAATTGAAAAAAAAAGTTCGCTTTAAAGCCTACTTCCAAATTCATTTACAAAAGCCATGTATTCTCATCACCGAGTACAACCATAATATAAAGAAAAAAACGTGCAAGCATAATTTGAAAAATTTTCACATTACTTAACCCAGGGTCCCACCCTGTCTAAATTTTTCGTCTAACTTCAAACGTGCTTAGCTTGAACGTCTTTTGAGAAATATTGAATAAACATATGACATCATTTTAGATGTGAGTTAGACACGTTTACCATTGAATGCTTTTTGAGAAACTGGCCCCAGGTCTACTCATGTCAGATGAAGAAAACATGCTTGATCTAGCAATTTTGTACTTTCTTCATGGTGAAAAATTGTTTTTACCACTTTTGTGGAACAGTGCGCAAAAATGGTTAAAAAGACATAATGAAAAAATATGTAAGAATAAGTAAAGATAAGTGATAAAATCATCCAAATGACCACACAACCATTCTAATGAATGAAAATTTTTTATTTACTTAACAAAGTGTTCACACAAGCAGCTTGAGTGACAGAACAATCAGTCTAGACGGACCTTTCTCATTCTTTACATGCACCAACTTTGGTGATGCAAATATTATAACGCTATAAGAGAGTGTGCACCAGCTGCAGTAATACTGTTTTCTGCAACTAGGCTAAACATTTAGCTACAAACCTGCTGAATTTCATAACTTCTGAACAGCTGGTTCTTATTCAAGATACATTATACCAACACCAGGAAAACTTTTCAGCAAAAAGCTTAAGCCCAATTCAAAAATGAAATGCAGCTGCCAATTGTCAGCGACAAAAATCCTAGGATTTTTTACTTTTGAATTGAACCTCCTGCAAATTGCCTATTCATTCTATTCATTCCTTAGAATTGCCGACTGTCACCAATTGTCAGTAGTAAGGCCGGACCATATAGGCCGTATGATTAAGCATGTCCCTATCTTTTGTGTACGACCTATAATTTGTCATTTTTGGTCGATTTATAGGTCCTATGGTAAGCAAATTTGCACGATTTTTTTGTCTATTTATAGGTCGTATGGTTAAGCAAGCAGGTTCTGGAGTTACCCTAATAGTAGAATTATGGTAGTATTTGGATTATGGTAGTTAGGGTAATAGTCATGTTAATGTAGGTGGAAAAGGAAAATTGATGTTGAACAAAAAAAGTGGAAAAAGGAAAACTAAAGTGAACAAAAATGGAAAAGAAATAAAAAAAAAGAATGCATGTATAGAAAACGACTTCCTCCACCCAGCGTGGAAGTATCTCAAAGAATGCACCCTCAGGCTCCAAAGTGAGAGGTGAGCCCTCTGCACGTATACAGAATAGCCAATCGAAAGCCCTGCATTTCTGAATGATTTTCCGAATAGCCAGTTCAGCACATATAATTATAAACAATTTTTTACCTTTTACTACTTGTTCATCAAAAAACCATGGAATATCTAAACCTGGAACATGTAATTTGCAAATAGGTTTGGTTTCGGCATCCAAGGATGAATCATAGTCTGGATCATTGAGGTTATATGCTAGTAAAATAAGCTAAAGAAATGATATGGCCACATGCTCATGAGTTATAGAGGTCTTTATAGCTTTCCCATCGTAAAGAGAAAAGCTACTTCAACAGGGTCCTAAACAATAATTAAAACTCTACTGTAGAATTAATAGTTTTTGTTATTTATAAAATATTTTTCATTATTACTGTATAAATTTTAATAAATAGTTGTGCTTTCTAGTTATTTCCAGTTGCAGTTTCAATAATCTTTATGATGAAACCTATATTCGAGGATATCACTCTTGATGAGGATGACATACATATGGAAATTAGAGAGGATGTTACTTCTGACAAAGCGGAACTGATTTCAGATGAGGATTTAGAGGATATTACTTCCAAGAAAGAAGAAAAAACACTCTATAATGATATTTTGGCTGAAGAAAGAACCATTTCAGATTATGACGATGATGAAAATTATCAGTACAAAAGTCATACATGGCACGGTTCTGATGAAGAAGAAATTTAGGAACCAGTTCAGATTGGCCGTGGGGGTATAACAAACACATTTTTTGTTGCGGATGATTTTCATGAGCTGGGTCAACCTAGTATGTTGAATATTAGATGTTTATATACCGAAGGTCGCGAGTACTCTTTGAACTTTTGTAATACTGAACGTATTGGTGATTTAAATGCCCAACTTCGGCCAACATTTCAATGCATAATTGAATGAATTTCAGAGAATGTGGACAATAATGCACTTATGGGCTTTTCCTTCAACCATCCAGATTTGAAAAAAGGATGTGTTTTGATGCCTTTCAAACCAAAACGCACTTTAACAGGTGATTTGATCATAAATACTCTTAATGCTGTTCTTCAATCAAATGAACAGATTGATAGTCGAGAAGCTACAATTTGTACTATTGTTGTAACACCCACTACTGGTCCTGGTAAGCTAATTAAATTACTCACTTGTTTACATTTTAACAATTTAAAAACTTTCTTTCTTTCTTTCTTTCTTTCTTTCTTTCTTTCTTTCTTTCTTTCTTTCTTTCTTTCTTTCTTTCTTTCTTTCTTTCTTTCTTTCTTTCTTTCTTTCTTTCTTTCTTTCTTTCTTTCTTTCTTTCTTTCTTTCTTTCTTTCTTTCTTTCTTTCTTTCTTTCTTTCTTTCTTTCTTTCTTTCTTTCTTTCTTTCTTTCTTTCTTTCTTTCTTTCTTTCTTTCTTTCTTTCTTTCTTTCTTTCTTTCTTTCTTTCTTTCTTTCTTTCTTTCTTCTTTCTTTCTTTCTTTCTTTCTTTCTTTCTTTTCTTCTTTCTTTCTTTCTTTCTTTCTTTCTTTCTTTCTTTCTTTCTTTCTTTCTTTCTCTTCTTTCTTTCTTTCTTTCTTTCTTTCTTTCTTTCTTTCTTTCTTTCTTTCTTTCTTTCTTTCTTTCTTTCTTTCTTTCTTTCTTTCTTTCTTTCTTTCTTTCTTCTTTCTTTCTTTCTTTCTTTCTTTCTTTCTTTCTTTCTTTCTTTCTTTCTTTCTTTCTTTCTTTCTTTCTTTCTTTCTTTCTTCTTCTTTCTTTCTTTCTTTCTTTCTTTCTTTCTTTCTTCTTCTTTCTTTCTTTCTTTCTTTCTTTCTTTCTTTCTTTCCTAATCTAATCTAATTTCCAAATCTCTAATGAGGATAGTTTGTGCTTTGCTAGAGCTATTGTAGTTGCTAGAGCTTACATTCATAAAAAAGATCCCAATGCACTGTAGAAGTGGGAAAGTATATGAAAGTGTAACAAGCCATATGTGCTGCAAACAAAGGTTGCTAAAGAATTGATGGCACAGGCAGGTTTAGCTAACAATCAAGGGGCTTGTGGATTTTATCAATGGGAAAAGCCACAAGCTATTCTATTACCTGATTATCAAATCAAAATTTTAAGCAAAGAATAGTTTAAGGATTTAATATTTAGTGGTTAGCATGTTTTTACTTCTCCATTATTGTGTGCACATTCAGAATTTTAAGGACCTGGAGCAATGCATGTTTTGAGTATTCACAACCAGGACAATCATTACTCAGTAATCACCAAAATGCCTGGTTTTTTTGACCACAGTTACTTTTGTTGTTATTGAGATTTAGCCTACAATTACAAAATGGAACATAGATGCAAAAACTTTTGTCCTTTGTGTTACAAAACATCTCCATGTAATCAATTTAATGCTCAAAAAAGCAAATATTGTCACTGATATTTTAAAAACGATGAGTGTTTTGCTGGACACATGTTTGTTTCTATTCAAAAAGGACAATGGAAACCTCAAAAAATTGGGATATCTATTTGTGACCTTTCAAAGTGTGCGAGCAATGGGATACACTGGTTCCATGAGCACTTTCTAAGCCTCATTATTGCAGTTATTTTTAATGCAAAACATGCAATAAAAGCATACTGAAAAAAGGTATTAAATAAACTATTATTTTTATCTTTATTTAAATTTTTTAATTTTAGGACATTTATGTTCTATGCAACCGTTTGGCGGCAAGCAAGTTATGTGATCAGTATCCTCAAAATGAAGGTTATTTTTTTGCAATACATGTGGTCAATGCGAGCACATATTCAAAGGATCTACATGTCTAAAGAATTTCTGCCAGTACCTTTCTGGAAAAGATATGAAAATTATTACAGGCATAGCACATAATTCTCGAGGATTTGATGGACAGTTTATAATGCAATTTTTGTACTGTAACAGTCATCATAAACTCAACATTATTGATAAGGATAAATTAGTGACTTGTTTTACAGTTTTTTTCATTTCCATTTATTTATTTTATTCATCCAGGATTAGAATTGATGTGTCTCACAGTAGGATTGATAAAAATTGATTCTTTGAACTTTCTTCCGATGCCTCTAGCAATTCTACTGAAAACATTTGGGATAAGTGAAATATGTAAACGATATTTTCCACATTTCTTCAATAGAAAGGAAAATTATGGAAATATTGGGCCATATCATTTGCCAGACATGTACAGTCACAATGCTATGAAAATTGCAGCTCGTGCCACATTTTTAGAATGTTATAATGGAAAGATTGAAGCAGTAAGTTTGTAAAATTACATAAGTTTTTGCATTTAGTGCTGTGTTTTTTTTGGAATGTCAGTTTCACTTTGACAAGGAGCTACTCGATTATTATCGTAGTGATGTAAAAGTTTTAGGACAATGTTGTATGAAATTTAGAAATATTTTCATGGGGGAAACAGACATTAATCCTTTTGAAAATTCAATAACTATCATGAGCACTTGTAATCTTGTTTTATGACATTTATTTTTGTAACTGAATAGTATTGGAGTAATACCATACAAAGGTTATGGTAAAGGGGAAAGGCAGTCTGTTATCACCTTAAAATGGTTAAAATGGTTACCCTATAAAAATCAAAAATAGTATATATGACATAGACATATTGGTGGTGAAGTTCAAATTGGAAAATATGAGGTTGACTGTTTATCAGGTAGTTTTGTCAAAAATTTAAAAATTTTAATGTCTATTTATTGTTTGTTTGTTTGTTAAAGGAACAACTGTTTATGAACTTTACAGTTGTTATTTTCACAGTTGTCTAAAATGCATGAAAAATAGACATCAATTAACAGCAAATAATGATATTAAAGCAAGCTATGCATATGAATGCACATTTAATCATATTATGGAATTTCAATCGGCTGGTTATAACATAGTTGAAATGTAGGAATGTGACTTACTTAAAAAATTGCACAGCAATCCTGAAATGAAAACATTTTTTGATACAGTTGAAATACCTGAACCTATAAAACCTCGAGAAGATAAAATTTTAAAATATATTCTCCTTAATTTTGTCAAAAGTTTTTTGTTGTTGTTTTTAGCTTTCTTTGGTGGTTGTACTAATGCCATAAAGTAGTATGACAAAATTAAGTACAATGAAGATTGAACACCTGCAGAAAAGACCAATTACTTGGATGTATGCAGCTTATACCCATTCATCAACAAGTATGGGAAACATCCCACAGGCCATCCAAAAATCCTGACTGAAGATTTTGAAGACGTGAGTTCAACTTCTCAACTTTATGAGGCCTTGATCGAGCGTATGGTTTCACCACCTCACAAGCGCTTACACCCTGTTCTACCATTTCGACACTGTGGTAAATTGCTTTTTCCTTTGTGCAAAACTTGCATCCATGATTTACAAAAGACTACATGTGAACATTATGACCAAGATCGATCATTAATTGGTACATGGGTTAGGGTAGAATTATACAAAGCCTCAGAGGAAGGATATAAGGTATATTGTTACTGTAATAATAATAATTTGCCTTCTGCATGAAAATATTTTTTTGTTTCAGATTCTTAAAAGATTTGAAGTTTGGCATTACAATAATGTTGAACAAAATCATCCAACCAGGAATCGTGATGGTGGGTTGTTCACTCAATACATTAACACTTTTATGAAAATGAAACTAGTAAGTTTTATGATTTTTAAAAGGTAGTGAATTTTAATTGCAGATTTTTATGGGAAAGTGAAGGTTTCACTGCTTGAGCTCAGACTGATGAGCAAAAATGGGAATATGAAATGGAGGTCTACAACTGAGAGAATATTTCAATGGATCCTTTAAAAATTCCGAAAAATCCTGGAAAGAGGGCCTTAGCCAAACTGATGCTAAATTCTTTCTGGAGAAAGGTAGTTTTGCATAATTTTTGTATTTATTTATTTTACATATTTATTTTATGTTTTTAGTTCGGTCAATGAAACAATATGGATAAGACTATTATCCACAATGCACCTAAAAAAACTTTTCAACTAGTGATAAACATTGTCAACATTATTAAGAATGTTAGTGATGTATTTGCACATGCACATCATGCTGGTGCATGTGCATATAGTTTTAGGGCATGCAAAATATGCCCACATTTTTGTTGTATTATTTTTCACTCACTGCGGGCTATGTAAATTTTATGTAAGTGTCTTTTTCCTGTATAAATAATTGGGCCTTTGGCCAACTATTCATTTGTCTCTTATTGCCTTCTTTTCGTCCTTTTGATACTGACTTATTCTTCAGGAATAAATTATGCAAATCGGTCATCGTAACGGAACATCATTGTATGTGTGGACGGCCAGTAGAGGATAAACCTACTGACCCACACAACAAATTGGCTCAGAAAGTACATCGAGGGAATGCCACTGTATGCCAATGGATACCTCTGAGGGTACAATACAATATATCAATGGGTACCTTTGAGTTTACAATTGACCCACAACAGTACATTAGGATACCCCAACTTTCCTGGGGTAAACTTTGACGCCAAATCCGAATTTCGACTTGATTTTGACGTCCAACATCTACAAAAAGCCGAATTTACAAATTTTCGAAATTTTACAATAAATTTTGAATTTTTGGGGATTTTTAGGAAAAATTGCAGCCATCCCAACCCCACCAGTTATGCCACTGTCGGAGCACCCATCCACCGAAATTCGATGCCTATCAACATGGAAGCAGCAACTCCATGTCATGTATCACTTGACTGATGCCCAATGCACCATCCAAGAGCAACTCTGTTGAGGCAACTTGTTCCCACTACTCAGGGCTTCAGTAAAAGTTAGGCTTGGTCTGGGACATGAACCCAGGACCTTGCCACTATCATCCGCATGCTCTAACTAACTGAGCCAACTGAGCAGCAGGAAAGGGGCTCTCTTTTTGCAACAATTCGTAGTTGAGGTGGTTGCTTTGGCCACTCTCAACATCCCTCCACCATCGAGTTCGATGGACCATCAACTCCCACCAGTGTTGAGGCGACCTGTTCCCGCTACTCGGGGCTTCAGTAAAAGTTAGGCTCAGTCTGGGACTTGAACCCAGGACCTTGCGGCTACCATCCGCATGCTCTAATCAACTGAGTCAACTGAGCAGCCGGAAAGGCACTCTCTTTTTGCAACAATTTGTAGTTGATGTGACTGCTTTGACCACTCTCTACAACTCAAGGATGCAGAAGAGAACCTAATCATGTAGGCACATCTGGGAACCGAGGCCATCTGATGGTTCAAACATTCACCAGCCACAGATCAGATCCCGACCATGCCACACAACGTGTTTTACAATGCCATCTTTGCCATGTTGGAGCAACCCACCCTGCAACCTGTCGCATTTTACCACCTCTGAACATGCAAGCAACGCAAGGACGAATCAATCTCAAAATTCCTCAGTCCACTATGAATGTTACAAGGAGATTGTAAATAGGACAACTTCAATGCTGACACCAACCTGGCCTACACCAATTCACGACAACTCTGGCATTAAAATGCTTTCTCTGCCCTTGTAGAACACCACATATTCTTTGTCAACTCATTTTGACTAACAAAACCAGAATCTTCTTAATTATTTCCTAATTTTTTCAGGTTTCTGAATCCAAAAGCATTAAAATGCTTGGTATGCTCCTAAAATGCATAAAAGACATCCATATGCACATTGTAAACGTTTTTAAAAATATGGGAAATTTTTGCAAAATGAGGAAAAAAATTTTGGGTCAGGTTCAGGGTTTTTTTGCACACAGCAACCAAATTTCAGGCTGTGCAACCAAAATTTTCGTGCCAAGTTGCACAGTGCAACTTCAGGCCTGACTGCTCTTCTGATTAGGTGATAGAGTTTTCTGTCTGGAGATGCATTTTTATGCATTCTAAATAGAAAAAGTGAAAATTTTCCGGCACTTTGCACCGGGTTTTAATTCATTTATAATTTTTATAATATTCTAGTGTGCAGTTGGAAAAGGTCATTCTAGTTAGTGCTTATAGGTTCTTATTATCAACATATTATGGATAAATGTTTGATCTGCCCAAAATTGCTATTCATAGGACGCTCAAAAACTGTTATTTTCATCGCACACCACCATGCTGGATGTTTACATCAACATCATGCAGGATGCCAAAAGTGCCGAAAGTTCATCTGCTGCCATCTGCGGGGATTTGAAAGATGTCCATGCCATCTGCAATAATAGTCCTCGGGACAGCGACAGATACCTCAATTGTGTTTAAGATCAATGCCGGAATCGATCAAAGCACCCGCAATCACCTACAAGGTTAAAGTGTTGCCGGGCTGTGGTTTGACACATCATACGTATTTATTGCCTGATTGCAAAGTAAAGGACAGCAAATGTTATGATCGTGGTCATATAGGACATTTTGCAAAGTATTGCGAGCAATGTCAAGGCAAGTCAAATCAATCAAGGGATGAGTGAAAAGCAGTCAAAACAATCCACTTACAAAGTGTTACACATAGTACTGCCGCGTCCTACGAATGTTGGTTTCATGTTATCCATCTGAATGGAAAAGACTGTTATGCCAGCAGTATTGTTGATTCAGGAGCCAAAGCCTCATTGTTACCACACTCACTTTACAGGAAATGGATTGGGGCCCCACTCAGCAAATCAAATGCTCGATTGTTCAGCTTTAATAATAAGGAAATCGCTGGTCTTAGAGGACAGTTTACTGTGACAATAGAATACAATGGTCACTGTAAGAAAGTAACTCTACTTGTTCTAGATATGATCAAAGTCGCGACCTGGGGTGCCAATACAATCAAGATGCTACAATTGGTCATCGATGGAGCCACATGACAAATCAACTTTGTCCAACCCATTGATTTAAGCCAGCTGCCGCTGCAGTCCAGCCTGTGCAAAGCATGCCTGCCACAAGTCACAGATACATCAGGAATATTGCCTGCAACTGCCTGAGACTCATGGTCGATGGCATGGGAAAGTTTCCGAACTTTGAGCATTGCATTATGCTTACGGATGACCTCATTCCTGTAGCCCGACCATCCAGATAAGTGCCGATTGCCCCTGGTGGGGCAGTTGAGAAAGAGGTCGAACAAATGGTCACTGACAACATTTGGGAATGAGTTGCCATCTCCAGCGCATGGACCCTCAACCTTGTTACCATTCCGAAGCCTGATGGCAGAATTCGAATTAGGACAGATTTCTCACCTCTTAATAACTTTGATGTTCCAGAATGCCATCCACTGCCACAAATCAACAATTTGTATGTGCAGTTGCAAGGAGCCACAATGTTCACCAAGCTCGACTTATCCAAGGGGTATTTCTACATCGCGTTGGCGCCTGAGTCTTGTTCGCTTATGATGACAATTAGGCCATAGGACTTGTTCCAGTACAAACGCTTGCCAATGGGATTGACAGATGCCGCAACCCTGTTCCAGCACCTTGTCTCCCCAACCCTTGCAGGATGCAAAGGGTGCATCAGCTACCTCGATGACATATTGGTGTTCTGTTCCATGGCCATGCAACTTGATGAATGACTACGAGCCGTGCTGGAACACTTCAAAGATTTTTGTCTCAACATTGCAAAATGTCAATTTGCCGTCACTGATGTTCCATTCCTAGGACATCTGATATTGAGCACCGGCATCAAGCCCTAACCAAAGAGCCTCGATGCGATCTGAAATGTGCCAATCCCGCAGTTGATCATAGATGTCTGCAGTTTCTTTGGATCCATCAGCTACCTCCGCCAATTTTTGCCACATCTTGCCGAACATGTTGAGCCACTCCAGCATTTGAATGGTACCTCCGAGCAAACCAAATTCGAATGGAGGGATGAATGTACAATGGCATTCAACAAGTTGAAATCCCTGCTAATGAACAATTTACAACTCACAATATTTGATCCCGATCATCCAACCATTTTAGCCACTGATGCATCCAACATTGGTTTCGGTGCCTGCCTGTCACAAATAGCTTGAGGATGATTAGTGCCAATTGCATTCACCAGCAAAATGCTTACCAACCAGGAACCAGTTTACACCAGGAATGAACACGAAGCTCTAGGTTGTGTTTGGGCCTCTTAAAATTTTTCTAACTTTTAGCTAGGCCCAAAGTTTATGCTGATCACGAATCACCAAGCCCTTGTTTCGATATTGGTGCAATCCGGCAGTGGATGCAAAGCCCACAAACTTGATCAATGGCGTGCCCAACTAGTGGAGTTGGACTATGAGATTCAACACAAGCTTGGGTCGGACAGCATCATCCCCCACATGCTTCCATGGTTGCTGCAATGGCAGCCTATGAAAGTCAACTCAATAGCTGCTGAAAACTTCTCCCTCAAGACATTTTGAACAGCTACCTCCAAGGACAACGTCTTGTGCCTCATGATCAAATTGGTCAATGAATGCGGTTGGAAGGCCAACCATCACCAGGACAGATACCTCGCCTCATATTACATTGTTCCAAATGATTTAGCAGTCAATCAAGGATTACTGCTCAAAGCCGATCAAATTGTTGTGCCATCAAAGTTACGCAGACAACTGATGAACAAAGTGCATGAAGGACATCCTGGCATCATCAGAGCCAAAATCAAGTTACATGAAATGTATTGGTGGCCCAGTATTGCTGCTGACATTGAAGAGACAATCCGCCATTGTCAAGGTTGTCAAGACTCTGCAAAGCCAAACCCACAATTGATGATTCCAACCAATCCATTGCCGCTACCAAAAGCCCCCTGGGAGAAAATTGTCATCGATGTCACTGAACCGTTTGCAACAGCACCATATCAAAATCAATTTTCGATTGTCATCATCAATTACCTCTCCAGTTTCCCCAAAGTTCAATTGTGCCCTGACCACACCACTGAAAGAAGGATTGAATTCTTAACTGAACTTTTTGCCCACTATGGTAATCCTGCCATTCTTGTTTCAGACAGTGGGCCTGAATATCGATTGGACGCATTTACCCAATTCCTCTGAAAGCGTGACATACAGCATCATGGGATGCCCATTTACCACCTGCAGTCAAATGGCAACGTCAAAGTGTTCAATCACTCGCTAAAGTTCCATGGGCAGGAAACAGCTACCTCAAATACGCCTTTTGCAGCAGCAATAACCAAACTATTGGCTCAATTCCGTACGAAACGCCCAAATCCCGAAACCTTGTCACCAGCAGAATTAATATTCAATTGATGTGCCCATCTACCATTTGAGCAATGTCAAAGCATCAGTTAGCCTACCCTCCCCCCACAACCAAAAAAGCCAAAACAAAACGTTCCCTTTGAGGAAAGACGTCAACCAAAGCAATTGAAACCTCATTGTCGAAATCCATTGTACAATATTGGCAACAAAGTCCGCGTCCGATGACCAGCCAGCCTTACAGAGAAGGGGGAG
Source organism: Romanomermis culicivorax (assembly GCA_963922205.1). Lineage (NCBI taxonomy): Eukaryota > Metazoa > Nematoda > Enoplea > Mermithida > Mermithidae > Romanomermis > Romanomermis culicivorax. The sequence goes on along the minus strand of CAWUHX010000007.1, from coordinate 468,432 downwards.
TCGCCTTATTCCAATGTTATCAAAGTTGTTGACATTATCAGGGATTATGTTTTCAAACTTTTCGACAGCAACATCTGGGATGCACGATGCATGCCAAAATATTATACATGGATTGTATTGAACATTCCAGCGGATGATAACCCTGAACAGATCCCTGAACTATGATGCTCCACATGCCCGACCCGAGGTCATGCTCCGAGATGATTTTCACCCGGTTGAAGACATTTCAAGAAGGGGACAGTGATGTGTTTGCACGTGCACATCATGCTGGTGCATGTGCATATAGTTTTTGGGCATACAAATTATGCTTACGTTTTTGTTGTATTATTTTTCGCCCACCGCGGGCTATGTAAATTTTACGTGAGCATCTTTTTTGTGTATAAATAGTTGGGCCTTTGGCCAACTATTCATTTGTCTCTTATCGCCTCCTTTTGGTCCTGTTTTATACCATCTTATTCTTTATGAATAAATTATGCAAATTGGCCATGGTAGCAGATACCTCGGCAACATCATTGTATGTGTGGGTCGCCAGTAGAGGATAAACCTACTGACCCACACAACAGTTCGATTAATCAATGAGCAACTAGTGTCAACAACCTACTGTCAACATGATGATTTTGCTGAGGTTATGGGTAATACAAATGCCATTATAGCAGCCCATACTACTGCCTAGGCTAGACTGATGTTATATTCTTACATCGATCGATTAAAAAGTAAAGTATTGTATTTTGATATGGACAGTATTATTTGTTTGTCAACAGTAGACAAACAACAATATCAAGTACCGACAGGATGGTATTTAGGTGAAATGACTGATGAGTTATGTGAATATGGCCCTGGCTCTTACATTACAGAGTTTGTTAGTGGAGGTCCTAAGAATCATGCTTACAAAGTATACAGCCCATCTACTGAACAATACCATCATCTCATCAAAGTTCGAGGGATTACTCTGTCGTCAGATGCAATGAAAAAAGTCAATTTTCATTCACTGCGATGAATGGTTTTCGCTTTTGTGAAAAACAATGGACAAGAAGAAGTAAATGTGCACAGTCTTTGCACTGAGTGCCAGCAAGATCGTAAAGTTGTTACTCATAAAACTTTGAAAAAATTTAGGGTAGTATATGATAAATGTAATTTTTGTACATTTCCTTATGGTTGGACTAAATAATTATTCCACAATAAAACAAAATTGGTATGTTGATTTAAAGTTTTTCCTTTTGTTACATAAAGATTTTTTTAAATGCTCCAAGATCTCCAAGTTTTCTACATGCTTTTTCTATACCAGGCTCATTCTGGTCATTTTTCTATAACAGACCTTTTTTGGTCATTTTTCCATGGGCAATCGACTTTATACCTATGAACCCGTAGGAATGATGTTTCATTGTGTATAGACTTTTTTAAAATTTTACTTATAGAACAGACCATTGCTGACCAATCTGACAACTACTGACTGGAACAATTGCTAAGGAATGTGACCTCCGATCATATTTATGCCTGCAGGTGGTGCTTTTTGTTAAAGGCGGTTCAGGGGCGAAAATTTTTGAGATGCTTTCTTTTTCGTTTTTTATTTCATTTTCAGTTTTTGTTCACTTTAGTTTTCTTTTTTCCATTTTTTGTTCAACATCAATTTTTTTCCACCTACAGTAACACATCTATTACCCTAACTCTACTATTACCATAATCCAAATATTACCATAATTCTATCATTATGGTAACTCCAGAACCTGTATGTTTTACCATATGACCTATAAATCGACAAAAAAATCGTAGGTATATGCTTACCATATAACCTATAAATCGACCAAAAATGAAAAATTATAGGTCCTACACAAAAGATAGGGATATGCTTAACCATACGACCTATATAGTCCGGCCTTACCACTATTGTCAGTTTTTTCACACCTAGGGGTTTTTCACTTCTGAATATGACTTTCTGCAAAGTGCCCATTCATTCTATTCATTCCTTAGAATCGCTGACTATCACCGATTGTGGGTGACAAAAATCCTAAGATTTTTAACTTCAGAATAGAGCTCTAATTACCAATATTTTCAATTAAACGAGTAAAAATTTCATGTGGCATGAATCAAAATTATTCAAAATTTAATACAGCAGAAACAAGCGCAAAATAACCGATTCCAACTCTTTCTACAGTAAACTGTATGCATTTGAGAATCTTAATGGTCTGTTGCAAAACTGTTGACTTGCGCATGAAAAAACTTTGAAAATTACAACGCAAAAATGCTTTTACTTAAATTTAAGTTATTGACTTTACGGATCATGAAACAGAACCAAAACTTCCCCATAGGTATTTGAGTGGTGTGCGTACGTAATGCAAAAGACCGCTTGTTAAAAAGTGAACAGAAGCAAAGTTATAGAAAAGTATTAGGGGTAGGCTTTTTTAGACACCCCGCATAAAAAATCACGCAATGAAAGTATTGTGCAAACGATTCTGGCGACAGTGTTACTTTCAGTTGTTTTTCACTTTTTATACGCATCTCATACAAAGCAGTCTATACATACTGACACACGTACGTTACCTCAAAAGTGAGCACGGAAATTTTTGGTAAATGTTCTGAAAAAATGAGGCTCAGTCTAAAGAACTTGATTGACCTCAACACGATACGTAAATTCGGCTACTAACTCGGTAAAAATTACAGTTAGAAAGACGGCTTTTTGTTATTTATGTACTTGAATTGATAGCGCACAACGAATTCTGTGAATCTCATTAGAATCTATGTCGAAATTTTACTCTGCGAGCAAGCAAATTTTCTTAATTCTGCAAGCAAATTTTCTTAATTGAATTTTTCTTCTTAAGTTCTTCACTGTACGTAACACTCAAAGACATTAAATGTTTCTACGGCGACTAATTGGCGTCATAAAAAAATCTGTCGGTTTTTTAAAATGCTTCTAAGATTGAAACCAAAAAACAAGTATTATTTCGTATCTTTGTAATTTTCTGCTGAATCATACATCGTACAGTGACATGAATTTTACAGTTAATTCAGTTGACCCTAAACGCAATTTTGGTGCAGAAACTTGCGAAGTCAAAGTTCAGGGAAAACCAATTTGAAAACATTTTTCATTTTTGTAATTTTGTCTTAAACAAACAGGAAAATCAGATACAACTACACTATATCCATATTGAAGTAGTAGGTGTAGCAAACCACTAAAGTACGTCTTCAACACGGAAATTATAGTCTGTTTTTCTTGAAATGCATCTAAATAATGAAAGTGGAAAGCAAGTAGTATTTCAGATTTTCACGATTTGCTGATGAACAATATATCGTATAGGACTGGAAACTTGTGAGCATACTGACCTCAGCCTTAACAATTTTTAGAGCAAAAGGTTTTATAGAGTGCTTTATATAAACGGTTTTGACGACAGGACTGATTTGTGTCGTTTTTCTTAGTGGAAGCATTTTATTAAAAACACACTATAGTAAGCTTATTTACAGCCAATGAGAAAAATTTTGTCATCTACGAAAGATGAATAGACAAGTTGCTAATTTTTCCAATAGTCTGGGCTCGATTTTACTAAAGAGGATTATCGAGCTCAAGCTCAGATCAATCTTAATTCGATCTTTTCGACTTCTAAACGCTAAAGCATGTACAAATTAAAGCTGTCTCAGCTCGACTGCAAAAAATATCGGTATAGCTGAGTACGAACTTAGCAGTCTTTGTAAAATAGATCCTGGCCAAATGCAAAAATCAAATGATCAAAAGTTCTGTCCAAATCAAAAGTAGCGTGATATTGGTTCTATAATTAAATTTTTGTGTTGTCGTTTGTAACGTTTTCACTTTCAGAGTATAAAATTTTCCCTTTCGCGAAAATTCCGTGTAAAGTTGGACCCAGTTTTTTAATTATCATTACAACTGCAAATTAACGCCTCGATTATCAGTTGCATATTCGTTTTTTTGTTGTCCCCCCTGGCCGAGAGAATAAAATGTCAAAAACAACAACAAGAATCTGCCAATCGGATCGTATTCTGAGACAAAAACCTAACTGACATTTTTGTCTCTTTCAACTAAAATCGTCGTTTTCCTTGTATTATCAAAGTGTTTGTCGGGGAAAAAATTTTCTCTTTACCCTATCATTTGCCCGTTCTCGTGCCCTTAATATCCAAAAAATAATGCATTGATAGTTGTGTGGTGTGCGTGTTCTGCCGAAAGTTCACAGGTTTCCTTGCCAAATGGTAAAAAACTTTTGGTTTGCTCGTTTTTCGAGGAAGACCTACTTTTCCCCGCCGACTACTGTAGAAAATAACGTCGAAGATTAGGCCAGCATTATCTGGTTAATGAAAGTTCGACATCATCGTCACATACCTTCACAAACTTAACTGCCATGAAAAAATTTTGGCTCCTTTTGTGCAAAGACCATTGTTTTTGTGTACTATGAAAGTGCACATACAGGAGAAATTCCAGTTTTATGCGCTTCTTGCTCTTGTATTTACCCATTGCCTACGAAATTATGACAACTTCAAGTATCTTACGCAGAGCGTTCCATATTATAAAAGTTAGGAATGCAAGGTGCACTCTCTGGCCGACATGGCGGATGAAACATCATTTACTCGAATATGTTATAATTCCTCAAAAGAAACATTAACTCGTTAATGGTCACTTTATTGTCGCTAATTATTACAAGCTATTATTTATTATGGGACTACGGCCTGGCTATGTCGTTCAACGTGACCAGAGTGTTCAACGACGGCGATATTTTCAGTACAAGTCAGGTGGCGCAGATTACCCAGTCGTTGAGCCAAGAGGACGTGGCTCAGCAGCAGTGTGATTCAAAGTACTGCTCGACTTATCAAGCTTACCCACTAAGGGCCAACCAGTGTTTCTGCCAGTGCCCTAATAGTTCGCCGGTTTTTCTTCAACACACAAGACAGTGTGCTAGTACTGTAGGTGAGCCATTTATTGCACTGAAGCCATACTCAGAAGAAATCTCCATGCCCGCTAGCAACTGATGCTGACTTGACATGCAAAGAACGAACATCCCATAGTCTGTTTTTTATAAAATGCTTCCAAGTAGAAAAGTGACACAAATCTGAATTGTCGTCAAAATCGTTTACATAAAGTTATTACTGTAAAATTTTTCACTCGAAAAATTGGTAAAGGTTAGGTCAGAATGCTCACAAATTTCCAGTCCTTTATGATATATTGTTTATCAGAAAATCGCGAAAATCTGGAATACTACTTGCTTTCCACATTCATTATTTGGAAGCATTTCAAGAAAAACAGACTATAGAAATGGAAACTCCTCCATTTACGACTGTTTCGTGATGAATCTTCCAAATGAGTTTCGACTTACTTGAATAAATTTTCTGTCAGATTTCCGGAAGAACAAAAATTATCTTTGCAAGGCGACTTATTACTGAGGAGTGATTTTTCTGACAATAATTTTTCTGTTTTTCGTTTTGATGTAATGTGCAGCACCGGAAAACGTTTATAATTTAGAGAAGCTCGTAAAAGAAAAACTTGAGGTTAGAAGCACAACTTTGATCAACTCGCAATGCTAATCTCGTCTGATTCAGCTGATCTCAAAAATTAATGATGAAAAAATACAGATCCTCCTGCAATTAATCAAAATAGGTCGTAATGCTCAACAGGCCCCTAAGAAGCCTACTTGATTTAACCATCATCAGTTAATGGACCTTTTTGTAATAGCACTGTATTAAACTCGTTTGTTGATTTCCATAATTTGAAATCTTTGGTATCAGTGTGATAAACTTCAGCTCACCATAATACTGCTTCCCTAGAGATTCCGACAATGCAAATATTATATGAACTCTGTATTTTGTTAGTGTGACCGGATCAGATTGAGTGCCGATACCCTATCAACTATTTTCCGAAATTATTTTTGCCATAATTACCTTGAGTTACATGTTCATATTTCATAGTCAATCTGCAAGCATTAATGGAGTCAAGAGCACACCAGTAATTATAAAAATATGACACAATCCAAGAAAAGTTGTTCTGTTAATTTAAATAACAGCAATCTCATTTGGAGGAAAAAACACGTCAGCCTCTAAACCTGAACGTATAGCACAGTTAAGCACTGTCAACAGAGTTAGTGGCAAACTTGACGCCAGAATACTCAGCATGCACTATCTTGATCTCTAGTTAGACCAGCTTCTCTGCCAAATATACAATGGCATCGGATCCTTATGAATTCCTTAGTGTGATCAATTAGTTACACAACTTTTTGCGATGTTACTTGAGGTAGCAATTCATTCTAAACTTTCTTATGAAAAATTGAACGTCATTCTATTAGAATGTTGTAAAATGTTTTTCTTGCTCATATGCGATAATTCTGACACCTTTTCGTAGAAGTTTGTGCACGATTCTAAAGGCCCTGTCATACCTCGCCACGAGGTACCACGCAGTACCGCGCAGCGCCAGTTAACCTATTCATACTAACAAACGGCGCCGCACGGTGCTGCACGGTGGCTTGTCATACTTCGCCACGTGGTACCGGGCGGCATGGCGCCACTTTTTTACTTTTGGATTTTGCTCTTCTCAAAAAATGTGTATTGCTCGTCTCGATAAATGCGGAAAAGATGAAAAATACGAAAAAAATCGAAAAATAAAAAGCGCAAAAAAAGAAATCAATCATTCCTGCACGGTGCAGATAGAAGCTTGCAAAAAGGCCTAGTCTAAAGATTTTGGGCTCTTGCTTCAATTTGCTCATTATTTCAACGATTAATAGCTCTTGAACTGCTGAGAAACATCAATTTATATAAATTGGTTTTGAAAAACTGAATATATATACACTTTATTCATTCACATATGTGCTATATACAGGATCCAGATCTGATCTGGGTCCGGTCAGACCTGCTGTTTAGGACCCAGATTCAAAGTGGATCAATCTCCTTTCCTTAGTATTCGGGAAATCGGGACGTTCAGGGAATAGAGACTAATGCATTTTTCGGGGAAATAAATTTATTCATTATTCGGGGAATCGGGACCTACGGGGAATATGAACTTTCGGACAATTGGGATATTTGCGGAAAAGGGAATTCAACACTCAAGTGAAAAATATGATTCAACTATATGGTTAGATGTCACAGTATGCAACAATATGTTATAACAACGGTATGCTGCAACTTTAGAACACATAACTTGTTCGAAAATTTCGGTTCAGTTGAAACTCGATGGGCGCCGCGCGGTACCGCGCTCCTGTCATACGTCACCGCGCGGTGCTGCACTGTTGCTGTAACATATTGTTGCATACTGTGACATCTATACATGTAGTTGAATCATATTTTTCACTTAAATGGTGAATTTTTACACTTGTCAAATTATTTTACCAAATTGATTACTTAATTTTCAATGAAAATTTACTAAGAAGTTGATCACTCAATTTGCAATGAAGACATTATAATGTGTAAAAATTATGAGTATGCAAAGTAGGTGTAAACATGTTCCTACAGCAAGTGTACTCGCACATTTTGATTGTGTCTTTATTTCCCCAACGTCCCTTTTCCGCAAATATCCCAATTGTTCGAAAGTTCATATTCCCCGTAGGTCCCGATTCCCCGAATAATATATAAATTTATTTCCCCGAAAAATGCATTAGTCTCTATTCCCTGAACGTCCCGATTTCCCGAATACTAAGGAAAGGAGATGGATTCACTTTGAATCTGGATCTTAACAGCAGGTCGGACCGGACCCAGATCAGATCTGGATCCTGTATATAGCACATATGTGAATGAATAATCGTGTATATATATTCAATTTTTCAAAATCAATTTATATAAATTGATATTTCTCAGCAGTTCAAGAGCTATTAATCGTTGGAATGAGAAGCAAATTGAAGCAAGAGAGTAAAATCTTTAGACTAGGCTTTTTTGCAAGCTTCTATCTGCACCGCGCAGGAATGATTGATTTTTATTTTTCTTCCGCGCTTTTTATTTTTCGATTTTTTTCGTATTTTTCATCTTTTTTGCATTTTTCGTATTTTGCATTTGTCGAGACGAGCAATACACATTTTTTGAGAAGAGCAAAATACAAAAGTAAAAAATTGGCGCTGCTTGTTAATATGAATAGGACAACCGGCGCCGCGAAGTATGATAGGGCCCGAAGAGAGCTTTTGCGAAAACTCCGTTTTGTTTTGAATAACTTCACATCCTGAGTCATTCTGAACGTCGAAAAAATACTTTATTTTTACAGATGATTGTCACGTCGTACCGTTCTTTAACCGTAATAAACATCAAGGATCAATACCAACGGTTTTTATACCCTTGAAAGGCCAAATGATCAATCCTAGCGGCCGACTAGATTGGAACGGTAATGCCAAGCGAGAAAAAAACAACGCATTTGACAGTTTTTAGTATCCATCATTTTCAAAACTAGAACCAATCTATATTTGACCTACTTGAAACATTTCAAGACGATTTGTTATTTCAGTTGAGTAACAAATAGCAGGCTAGAAATTTACTGGATTAACCAAACAGTAATTATTATAGAAATTTATGATCCTCATCAGAAATTTTCGATCGCTAGTGTTAGCACTGTTGCGAGATTTCTATGTCATGATGTTAAGATGTCTGCATCCAATGATAATCTGTATATTCATCCAAAGCATCGATAACTTTTTATGGAACGACAAAAAATGTCAATAGCGTGTGTCTATTTTGTCGGAAATTTAACTTCCGTGGACTCTGAAAGGCGTTCTGGCCTTTCTATACTTCTTAATGAGGACCGAGGCTACCGAACGACCCCTCAACATCTTCGAATTGGCGAAAACCTGAAATAGTATAGTCACGCACAGAATAATTTTGCGACCAAAAAACATTGTTTGGCTAAAAATTTATTGTCCAGGACAAAAGCACGGAAAACCTTTTTTCTGAATTGAATAGTTGTGGATTAGAGCTTCTGCATTGGTCGCATTCTGATGACAAGAATTAGTCAGCAGAATTAAAAACCACTTGATTTTTGACTTTTGGTGTCAGTAGGTGCGTGAGAAAAGCCTATGAATTTTTAACTGGGTAGTATTCTCTTATCTTTTCTTCAATAGGGACTTGTTTAAATGATTTTGACTACTTTCCGGAAAAAAATTAAATTTACGATGATACATTCCAATATTTTGTGACAATTGTATGACAGCCTGCAGAAGAAAACTGAAAGCTGAAGAGAAATGCCGACATCAGATTCAAATTCCAAAAAGTAGTGAATTTACAAGTTGAACTTACTATACTCTGTTCATTTTCAGATAAGCGCCGAAAAGCAAAGAAGTCCAAAGAAATCCGTAGGCAGGTGATGACCGTTCATTTCATGCCAACATTGTCTCTTTTCAAGTAGTCCTGACTGATACAGTCAATCTGAAAAAAAAATGGCGGCCGCGTGCGCAGGTTGTTCACTATTAGCATGAGATTTTTCTTCCGTTTCTCATGGGGAAAAAGTTGACTATAGAAGGTGTTCTTTATAGCAACTAATAGTTAACTTCCAAAAATTCCATGTGCCTTACTCCATTTTTTCTAAGTGAGCATCAGAAATGAAAATGCTTATACAAAATAGGTAACCTGCGTACGCGGCCGTCTTTTTTTTATCAGATTGAGTGTGGTTAGAATGCAATTTGAAAAAAAAATTTGGCTCACGATACATGGTCATCACCCGTCTACAGAATTTTTTGGACTTTCTTGCGTTCATTAAAATGAATCAACTATAATTGATCGCAAGACAGAAATTTTTCTAACTCATGAAATCAAGAATTAAATAACATTCTGCCTATTCCATATATGTAATACCCCGGCTAGGTTGGGTGGGGGAGTATCGGGTCTCGTAGAGGAAGGGGGATTCCATGATTTAAGGGCCATTTACACTTGCCTTTTTCGGCGGAACGGATCGTCAACAGCTTGAAACGTTCAGCCAGAAATCCACTTTTGGTCGGAAAGCATCTGCGGAAAACGACCGACGAAAACCTCTAACAGAACTACGTTCCATCGGTTGCAATCGACCAAACCTATGTACGTTCCGTCGGTTGCATTCCGTTCCGTCGGAAAAGGCAAGTATAAATGGCCCTTTAAAGTCGGAATAGAAAAAAGTAGATATTTCTCAACGTTCAACCCATTTGGGGAAGGGTTTTGTTGGGGAAAACCAAAATTCAGTTGGAGATCCCGTATTACATGTATGGTCTATGCCATATTCTGTCATGTTATGCTGAACCAGGGGCCATTGTAACTGGACATGCGTCAGTACCGTCATCTATGACTCAGAAAATTTTACGGTAACAACCTATGTGTACAAAAAATTTTGAAGACATTATCTGCTTTAACGCTGAAGGGTTGCCAAGAGTAAAATTTTCCGAAAATATTCGCCGATGACGTCTTGAGGTCACGTCGTCTTTGTAGCACATTTTGTCGCAATTTCGACCGATATCCATTAAGAAACTTAAGATTATTTACAGTGAGCGCAATCTGATGAACTTTCCGATCGAATTTCGCAGTTCAGCTGCACTGACCTTTATTCTTCGCTTGCAGGTGCCCTTAAGAATAGCGATAACCAGAACTCTGGTGCCGCCGAAAAATGTGCTGTCCACTCAGTAGGCTACTTGTCCAAAGACGGTTGGTCGTCAATCGATAACGGCAATAATCTTTTCGGATTGGCCACCGAAAGTGACGTCACCGGGATCAAAGTAAAATTCCAAAAAATCTTTTTGTCAAGCGATAAGTCAGAAATCAATTTTTCCTTTTATTTGAACAGTGGTTCGGCGACAAACAAGATCAACTCCAATTGACCGGAAAATTAATTCAATTATCATTGCAATGCGACAATGAAAAGAATAATAATTTGTGTATCGTTTTTCGAGTCGTGGGTAAAAGTGGTGAGTTTCTGGAATCCACATACAGGGCAAAGTGGCGGCATAGTAGCACTCTGATTTTAATATATTGCTGCTTACTATAGTTGCTACATCGAATTTTTGATGACCTTCTTTGACCATAAATTTACATGGAAAGTAGGAAAAAATCAGAATTTTAAAATTCCGAATTAAGAATAGAATTCAGGATGTTGGAAGAGAATTAACTTTGAATTCAGCACGATGTTCGCACCAATTTTTGACGGAAAGAAAATATTATGCAGTAGTTCATATTCGGTAAATAGGTGTAACTCTTGCCGATGTCAAGTCTGGCTTATGATAAGTTGAAACAATTCTAACAAGCCTTTAGTTAATGGCCTTAACACCGAAAGCACCCAACTGTCGAGCGAACCAAACAAAGGTGCCTCGACAAGTGGCGTCGGTTCCAATCAAATGGATCGCGCCAATCAAATAGGCCTCATCGTGGGCATAGCGTGCGGCATCGTCCTCACTTTGACCCTGATCGCCGTGGCTGTCTTTTGGACCGTTTGCTGGCGCCAGCAGAAGGAAAGATTGGCCCGAAAGATCCAGTTGCACGTTTTGTACCAACAAAGAATGCAGCAGCAAGTGATATTATACTCCTCAGTCTGACCATGACCGATTTTGTGATATTCATATATTTCTTACCGTTAAGAATGGTGGACCGTTTCCAGGTCTGGGAAGCACTGCGCGAAATTTCAATCCGAATCACGAAGACGCGGTGCGGTCTGCTTTAGAAGTCCTACAGTCTTTTGGAGTAAGTTGAAAGGTAAAGTAAAAATATTAAGCTAAAGTAAAGTGAAAATATGGAGCTAAAGTAAACTAAAAATATGAAGGTAAGGTAAGGTAAAATATAAAGCTAAAAAGCAAGTATATTTCATATTTTGTTATTTATACTAAACAACACCTTATATGGATAGTAGAATTTCCGCAAAATTTCTAAAGTAAACGCTTCTGAAGATGATACTCATTATTCCATTCTTCAAATTTACAAGCATTTCATAAAAAAGACTATCTTAATTTTAGGAAAGTTTGCCATTATTATGCTATCTGTTACCAGTTTTTATACCTGTCAAAAATGTGGGCTGTCAAATTGAAAAATGAGGATCGGAAGCAATTGAAGCTTTGAAGCGTAAAATTTGAGTCGTTTTGGTGGACTATAAATTTGATGAAAGACAACGGTTCTATGCTGTCTGATGTTCAACTTGCAATAATTCAAGAAATACTCACTCTGCAAAAATGCTAACGTCTGCAGCATAGAGTACAATGCCATGATGAGAGACAGATTCGAATTTCTGCACAATTGAATACTATACGCATAATATAGTGTAACCCATTTACTTTAAAATGACAGACGCAGCGACAAGCAAAAAAGCAGGTTCAATTTGACACACAATTTTCAGAGTGTAACTTTCTACTGTAGAAAAACGCTAAATCTCTCAATGAAAATAGGACGTCAACTTCATAGAAAGAGCGCGATGCTTATCCGCTTTCGATTTGAATAGAACTTTGTTCGAAATCTGAGCTTTGCCTAGGTAACTTTGACCATTTAACGAGATTACGGTGGAAAATTTTAGCTGTTCTGTATACCGCTCATGGACGGGAAGTTTTCTTCATTCATTAAAGTAATAAACACTTCTACTTGTTTTTCGATGTTGAACTTACTTTCGTGGGATCATTTTAAAATTATTGGAGTATTCGCCTGGCATTTTCACAGCTCCCTTCCGGAAAAGAAATCGCAGGTGTGACTAGCATGCAGATGTCACATTATTTTTCACGTTGAAAAGTACTCCATTTTATATACCCTAGGAAATAGATAAAAATGATCAGAACGTTCGGCTCGTATGGTCAAAAGTGATACGAAATCAGCAAATTTTTCACAGCAGAATCTGATTGGTAAAGGCCGCCTTGGCCGTGATCTTGTCGTAAAGCTCAGATCAACTTTGTCGGAATCTGGCTGTTTGTCATACTTATTGCTCCAACTCAAACGTTTTCTAAGCAATGTCCAAAATGAACAGCAAATCACGGTCCTATTCTATTGATCTCGGTAATCTTTAGTCAGAAATGTTTTGAGTAGGTCATTCAGACTTTGGTGGAGTTATGTGAAGTTCGAAGTCACTTAGAATCCTTATTGGGCTATGTATGCATATAGGCAGCCAACTACAATCCTTTCCTCGAATCTTGCTGGCAAAGGTCGCCGAATATGCCGTACGGTGTCGGCGAACACCGGCCTCAATCGCTCCACGACGACCCTCGTTCAATGTCTCCGTTGCCCAACGGTTCACCGCACGTCCGGCACTACAGCAGTCAACAGCTACCACCACCGCCGCCCTACCCTCATCAAAGACGCCGATTGAATTTTAGTCCCGAATATTTCGAACGGGAATTGATGGCTCACCCGCCTCCATCTGCCGAAGAATTCCTTTTCGAGCTAAGGCGCATGATCGAAACGGCCAAAGGACGTATACGTAGTCGCCGATACGCGCCCAGATTGGAGGGAATACCAGAAGAGGATCAATGGAGTGAGAAAAATCTCAAGTTCTATATAAAATGTTTCTAAATTCAAAACTGACAAAATTCACGACTATCGTCAAGATCGTTTACACAAAGCTTCTACAGTAAGATTTTTTACTAGATGAATTGTTAAACGTTAGTTCAGTGTACTCTTATTTCCAGTCCTATGTGAAGTATGGTTTAGCAGAAAGTCGTAAAAATAAGCATTTCGAGAAAAACAAAGTAATAAAGTATTTCGCTCCTTCGTACTTTCAGATATATCAATTTTGGAATCGAAGTCCGCCTTTAAATGTCATTATCATTTGGAAATTCATTGTGTATGGAATCTTTGGAACCGAAAGTTTCATATTCTTTGGTCGTTGTGAGGTGTTTTGTGTCGTCATTTGAGGAATTTCCTCACCGAAGTTGCACAATAAAAGCCAATTTAAATAGCTGTTTGAAAATATGTTGATCTTTGCCCAAAAACTGGAAGTTTCGAAATGACACTTGGGTTAATTAGAGAATGAAGGGACCTAATTAGCTACTCCATTACTTTGCCTTTACAGGACGAGTCCTGAGATAGAAATAGTGTGCAACAGTTCCGTCTGTCCCAATCTCAACAACAAATCACCTGCTTCAGTTCACTTGAACTGCACATGATACTCCAACCCTCTGAGCTCGAAGAACTTCGAATCAGTGGGTAATACGGAGAAGCCATGAAGATAATTGAGTCGTAAATGTAGACTTGCACACATGATGGTCCTCCTGAGATTCGGGCTCTTCACTGCGTTCTTTCTGCCACGAGATAATATTCAAATATTCGAATGGCAGGGGAAGTTGTATTTCGGGGCTAATCACTTCACAAAATACAACATAAAATAATCAATAATAAAATGGCCAGTCAGGCCGCTCTTCCTTCACAAGCAAACAATAATGACCAAAAAACATGAACACACTGAGATAGACTATGTGATTCCCCGACATGGTGATGCATTGCCAAGTCTAAGGATTATACTTTCTCCTCTCCTGACAAACGAGAAAAGTCGTTCTAAAGTTCAGAGATTTGAACCCATGGGATGTTTCTTCGCAGATAGTGATTTTTAAGTGAACTTCGCATTTCGAAGGAATTCAAATGTACATATTTTGCTATTTAAAGTTTTCATAGTCAATATAGTGACACCATCGGCCATGATCTTTGTTGATCTCGCCTTTTTGCTGCTGAGTTTTCATCATCTGATCCTATGCTTCGAAAGACAACAATTTCTTTTAGGTTCAAGTGCTCTTGAAAAAATTTGCCAAAATAATACAAACGCGCACCTGTAACAAGACAAATGAAGAAATAAGTCAATTTGTTATACAAATGTTGGACGTTTACTGTTTTTATTGATTTCCACCTTACTGAACTCAATTGGTAATTATTGCAGAGTGAAAAGTGAACTATTATGCATAATATTGTATCAGTAAACCAAGAAGTTAGCAATGGCTGATTCATCAGTACGGTACATAAAAAGAAAAACCATTTTAAGATTAGCCGTAGTCAAGTTTATTAAAGTCAACTTGGCCGCAGCCGAAAACGTTTTAGTCAACTTAGCCGCAGTCATTTTATCCCATAGTCAATTTAGTCGTAGTCAATTTAGCCATGGTCATTTTAGCCACGGTGAGGGTGTTCATCAGAGCATCTAAGTTAGCTCATAGTCAAGTGAATGAGAAACCAGGACCAAAGATCGTTCGCAATAAACGAAATAATCCGAATTTTTTCATGTTTTGTGCGCAGATCGAGATTATCTCGAGCTCGGAATCATCCTGTTTATTGCAACCATTGCAACCAGGGCCTGTGAACGTTTTAATTGGATTAAGGGACGTGAAGAATCCTATGATATTTTCTAGAGCCGAAGATGAATCATTACTCCTACCTGCTGTTGTTTTTCTGGTGTCAGTATATAATCTAAGCGCAATCCAAATTCATTTTGACGTGTACTGGTAAAACGCGGAATCGAATCAGAATGTCGCCTGAAAATATATTTTTTAGGAGTATGTTTTTGTTGATTTTAATTATCATATTTGAAACCCAACACAAAATTGAAATCAAAAATCCAGGCAATGTGTCTTGTTATAATTTAATGATGAATAAAGAGCTTAACAAGCAAGTGAAGATCACTTGGAAGGACATGAAGAAACTGTCTAAGAATAACAATGCCAAAACGATAAACATTAAAAAGGTCTAACAATGAGAATATTTGATATATAAATTAGCCGAAAATACCTCTGGCAATGCTCTCAATATGAGTTTCTATGGAAAATGATGTTGTAGTGTTCATTTAACAGTGATAATTTCACACTAGGTTAAAGATCCAAGAATCGGTTCAAATTACATCAAATATGTCTGAATGTGAAGAGCGTTATGAGTGGTATGAGCAATTAAAAAATTTGAATAGGCAAGTTAGATACATTCCTTGAAATCGAGCATGGGAAACTATCGGTCCGTCCACCTGATTCCACACGAGAAAAATGCGTGTGAAAATCATACTCCTGTTAAACTAAGAGTGCAATAATGCAAAAATATCCTATCACCCAACTCAATTTTTAAGTAATTTCTCCTCATAAAGTAATTTGTTGGCGGAATTGAGATTTGCCATTCACAAAAGTAGAAAACATAATTTTCCACAACTTTTACAAACTGTAAATTTCGAAAATTAACTGTTTTATCTTGGCTACTGCAAAACCTAGGATATTCAAATGATAAAATCGTGACTCTGTCCGATACAGCTCACTTGTCATTTCCGTGCTTGACTCAAATGTCCGAACTTTGCATCACCCCTTTCAGGTGAATCGTACTCAACGTACAACACTGTTCAAACGTTAACCCCCGCGGAATCGGCGGCGCCGCAACTGACCACCACCACCACGAGTCCCTCATCCTCGGTTGTACATTACCCTCAAGTCGAAAATGACCTCAGTCCTGTCAGCTCAGTGGACAGTGGTTTTGCAGACGATTCTCAACCGAAAACGACGACGATGGCTACAACTGACAACATTCCAACGAACGACCAGTCCAGCGAGGCCGGAAAAGTGGCCAACTGGTTGATGGCCACGACTTTGCCCGAAAGTATAGAGTTGACAGAAATGGACGTCGGTTCGTCGATTGTCCATGAGCAAAACTTAAAATATGAAGCCCAAAATCCGCGAAAATTCGAAAACAGCGGCTTTTTGGGGCGCATTTTTAGGCGGACAGCATCTGAGCCGGGTACAAGTTCGGAAAATGGATTGAGAGGCCACAGGGCCAATTCGTTGGGCGAACGTCCGACGGTCAAAAACTCCCACCCCAGGAATGACTTTTCCTGTCCGCAAAATTTGCGAGCTTTGGATTTCGCCCAAGCCAAAATTCCTCGCCAAACGAAACAAAGTTCTGATGCTCAAAATTTCGATCCAGGTGCACATCAAATGATTTTTAACGACCAATATTGGGCCGATCATCCCATAAACGAACTTTTATTAACGTGCCAAGCTTTGCCCTACGGGTGTACGGCGCCCAGGAACCGCCGGGGTCGATCGCCTGGTATTTTTCAAGGTGTTGAAAATCGTTGTTTCTCATCAAGTCAAAATATTCCGTAGAGATTGTGATGAACAAGTACATTTCTCGCCATTTACATTTTAAACTATAGTCAACCACTAGCGCTACAGTGCCAAGATGAAAAAGAATATTATTCCATGCTCAATTTTTAGAAAATAATTCCGTTCCGAAATCGTCATCAATTATGATCACATTACGATGATCATAGGACCTGAGTTCTGGTTTGCTTTCGATACGTTGTGTTGTACAAACAGTAAACAACACAAAGATTCAAGCAGGAATGCATATCTCTGAAAAAATTGACTGCGAAGCTCGATTCCTTGTCTTCTGAAGACAAAAAATAGCCATTAAATACTCGCAGGTAGGGTCGTAAATCTACTCTCACTATCGGAATCAATTTTTTATTTTGAATTTTTTTTTTGTCTTTATATAATGTTATTTTATCTCTTGATTGTCTATACTCGTTTCACGATGTTTGTTTATCTTTTGTAAGTATTATGTAGATAATATACTTTAAAGTTCAATGATGCTGGGTTGTTGTCTGTAATGTTCCCATCCGAAACAAATCAGAAATATTAACTCAAATAATCATTTTTGCATGAGATGACTATTGGCATGCGCCCATTCAGCTGAATAAAGCAGTCGAAATTGTCATAGAGATTCCTGATTTTGGGAACTTGGCCCCATCCTTCTTTAGCAGGTAATTTTTCAATTTGCTTCTAAGTGGTACTGTGGAAGTGTACAGAAAAACGTACATGTCTCGGATTAACTTTCTAGACCACAAATGATGTATAAAATTTTCTACAGAAATTACTTCCAAAGACCACTTTATTTTTCCCATTTTCGTAAACTCGATGCATGCTGTATTGTTATTGTATGGACGTGATCCATCGGCAATGATAAAAGTGGAATCTCGTAGTGAGCACGTCATATTATGGGTAGTATCGTTCAAGTTCGATTCAAGCACATCAAAAAGTATTTATTAAAAGTTTGCCACAAAACTCGTACCCCATTTTGGAATAAGTTACATAAACATCGAAAATCTAGCAAACTGGAAAGTTCCTTTGTCAGGAATCATTTTGACTCAAAATTTTTTGTTTGCCTTTCTAATGAAAAAGAACTCGCACATGTATCCTTAAAATTTTACTCTAATTCAATCGAAATGGGAAGAAAAAGCGTGAAAATAAATTATCGTCGAACTAAGTGCTAAATGTTTTTTTTTTCATTCTGTACATGATCATGAAGCATGTCGTGTTATCCTCCAACGACTTGTGGTTTGTTTTGGCCGCAGGTGAATTTCTATAAGATTTTTTCTCCGCTCTTCTGTATACTGTTTGCAGTTTCTCTTTCTCTATTTTGCGCCTATTCAACCGACATCATCGAAGAAGAACCCTTCTCGAAAGTCAATCGGGAGGACTTCGACGCTCAAGATGATCAAAACACTGTGGAATCGCCGGATTTAGTTTTGGGCGACGTTTGCCAGTTGAATCGACCCCCACTGCCTGTTCCTGGGCAGATCAGTGAATTTTTCATGTGCGAAAAGCCTCCTCATAAACCGACAAGTTGGCCCTGGTAAGATCCGTTGGACACGAATGGCTCCTACAAAGTAGTTTTTCTGTAGCACTGAGATATTTCAAGACGCATTTTCTTAGAAGTACGAATTTGTCTATGATAACTAAAAATACCTAAAAATCAGATTTTCGGGTAGTTTTGTACGCTCAGCAGTACCGCGGCATTCATTCCGCATGAAAATCAAAATTCGCATAGATACTACCAATAGTTCGAAAAGTGGACATAGTATCCCTTATAAAACCAACGTCAAAAAAGATGTCTACCACGCCATCGTTAGCCCACAACGTTATTTTCGATCACCTGATACCCATACCTCTTTTATAAAAACCGCCTTTCAGGATTAACTCCTATCGCTTTATAGTGTCTTTTAATCCTTATGTGGTATATTTTTTTATTTTTCCCACGTTCTTCACTATTCCTAATATACTTAAATTTTATTGAATCGAGCATTGAATTGAACTGAGTATGAATTTTGAAATTATTATGAAAAAGTTTTTTCTATCCACGAGAAATAACAAATATTCAGAAAGTTTATTTTTATTAAGGTTCGTCAAACCTCGATAATCAAAAAAATTATTCGAAGAAAGAAACTCATGCTCTTTATTTTTCTTTTCTTTCATTTTCTTGTTTTTGCTTATTTTCCTATTTTTCATTATTTTAGTTTTCTCTACTTTTTAGTTCTTTTTGATTTTTTTACTCACTTGGTTATGATAACCACAAAACAGTATTTGCATGCGAATATATGATTCACATCACTTGATTGTTGTATTCGGTCCAAAAACTTATTAACCAGTGGTTTATTCTGTTGTGCCAACCATCTGCCTTTTCTGGCCATTTATTGTTAAAACGATTCCCAGTTTTGATACCCCACTGCCTATTTGGCCAATCAATTAAATTTTAATTTTTATATGTCCAAATGAAGCTGTTTGCTCGAGAAATTTTTGAAAATAATTTCTGACATTATCATATTGCTATTGAAAAATATATTTGTCGACAGCTGACACATTTAGAAGCCATGTTTTGTCTTCTCCATCACAAAATTCACTGACAAAGGTGGCGATGACTTGAGTAACTTTGTCCACTTGTGAAATCGTGATTCTTGATTTTTATGTTCGTCAAAGTTTTCGTTTTATAAGTTATACTAGTTTTTATTCATATGATGAGAATGGAATTTTTTAACGTTAGTTGGTATAGTGGAGTGGTTGGTATAATGCAATGGTTGGTATAATGCAGGTAGATTGGATGGTCGGTATTATGGGACAGGCCTGTTCATTGTTACCACTTGCTAATTGATTAAAGATTTACTGACATTTTGATAAAATTTTTGGATTAAAGTTCAGTAGACGAAAACCCCTGCAGCTGCCAAAAGGATGTTCAAATCTGATATAAACTTCAGCAAAATATGTTGGACTAGAGCTAGCAGCTATTGAAATAGAGAAAAAAATTGTGGCATCCCCAGGAAAGTGCTCCCTTGGCTCATAATCGATTTTTAGGGGATTTTTTGTCAGGTTTTGGACCCTTCAAAATTTTCTAAAAGATACGCATTTTGATTTTCATGCAGAATGAATTTTACCGAATGTTACTCACCGTATAAAACTACGCAATATACCACATTTTTAGATATGATTAATTTTAACTTATCATGAGGTTAATGTGATACAAGGTAGAAAAGTGAGTCTTAAAACTACAGAGTCCATACGAAAGTTTCGGAATCGGATTCCCAAGTTAATATTATTCGAAATTCTGATCGTACCCGAAACGTTCGAAATAGAACAGCCTCTGAATCCGAAATCTAAATTGTAAAACAGCTGTCATTTTCTTTGGCAGATGATGAGTTTTTAATTTTGCATACCGCTATTCTCCATTTACTTTTCTCTTTTCCACAAAGGTTGAAAGGTTGCATAATCATGATGACCTGAATCTGACTTCATCACAAACTCTCCTAGTATATCGAAATACACAGGAAAGATAAGGGTGTTTGGGTAAAAATACGTTGCCCACGGAATACAATTTATCACCCGAAAACGTCATCTTGTGCGCCGCTTTTGATGGCATTTCCCCGACCGGCAAAACGACAAAACCTCAAAGATCCCTGCAACTTCAGTCCATCTCCCAGTTTTTGTGTTAATGGCAACGGAGTTGCGGGCAATAATGCCGCTATGCAGGTTCGTGAATGAACTTTGATTAAAATTCTTTTCGATACGATTAATTTTGAATAGACAACATTCTGATATCATTCAGTTGTAAGAGACGAAAGAGTAACATGGTCGAAGCGTTGTAAATACTTGCAGTCGCAATTTCTCTTCGCATGAATCGCGCATAATAAAAGTAACACAGTCTAATATTACAGCGCTATGCTACTGGAGGAAATTTATAATTATAGTATGCTTTTTTATTCAATTCTTATAGGATTGACAAAAATAAGCGGATTGACAAAAATAAGCGCATGGTTCAAGATCGAATTTTACTCTTTGAGAACGTAAAAAATTATAGATTAGTTGAGTGAGCTCACAAATTTTTAGCGCTATATGACTTGTGGTTTGAGACAGTTTTTTCATTTCAACGATTTACAAGCATTTCAAAGAGTTCAGAGTGAGTTCCGATCAAAATCAAAGTCGCAAAGATTGATCACAAATCATCAAATTATAAGGCAAAGGGATTTATAGCCTCTTTCTACTCTGAGAATTCGGCGCACCAAATTTCCAATAAAATACGACGCGCGGTTTCACAGAATTTGAAAATAGTACTCATTTTCTAGTTTTACGAGTATTTAGAAGCATTTTAAGAAGAACACGTTGTAATATCATGATTTATTCATCACATGACATATCTGGAATTGAAATACAAAACTTCTGTTCCAGTCAATGTTTCCTTTTTTGTTTGTCGGGTGTTTCGAATTTTGAAGAAAAGAAATGTTGAAAACTTGTTGAATCTATCGAATCAGCCTATTTCATTAAATTTTTTTCAAGTACAGATAACAGCTACGAATTGAATTTCCAGATACTGGTTTTGAATTTTCAATCAGCTCAAAATCGTAATGTTACAGAATTCATTTGATTTATGATCTGATTTTTTAAATTCTTGTAACCGAAAGAAGATGAAATAAAGTATACATTGTCTGTTCAATTGCCGCGCGTGCGCACACTATACTGTATTACGGGAGAAAACGCGGCAATTGAAGACTAAAGGCCCTGTCATACTTCACCGCGCGGTACCGCCTTTGAAGTATGAATAGGCTTTTGTAATTTTTGCGGCGCCGCGCGGCGCCCCATCAGGTTTCAACTAAACCAATACACATTTTTTGAGAAGAGCAAAATCCAAAAGTAAAAATGCGGCGCCGCCTGTTAGTATGAATAGGACAACCGGCACCGCGCGGCGCCGCGCGGTGAAGTATGACAGGGCCTTAAGCATTAGGGACGAAGCGTTAGCCCTCTTCTGATTGGTTGCAAATCAAGTCCCACCCCCTCACGCAAATACGTTATTTACTCTACAGTATGTGCGTATTATTGGTTTTATCTAACAACTTCATTTGGAAGAGCCTACCCTAAGCCTAAGCCTAAAATTTTCCGTATATTTCCCTTTTGAAACGCATATAATGCATTTTCGACATCTCAAAAATTTTGACCAATCAACAAGGGGGCGGTAATTTCGGCCAATCAAAAGAGGGCTAACGTATCGTCCCTAATGCTTAGTCAATTGAAGCACCGTTTTTTCCTCAAATGTGGTCTTTTGAGGAAAAAGTTTTGGGTATGGTTCTCATTGTGGAAAAAATTTTGAGGAACTCGGAACCGAAAAGATGCATTTTGGTGGACATAAAAGGGTCAAAATCTCAAAATTTTCCGGTGCTTCGCGCCGGTCACGGGTACAATCTTGACTATTTTCTATCAGGCGCGGCCGTTAGCATATCTACTACGACTTACTAATTAATACTCAACAGTTTCTATCAATCAAGTTAGTTCGTTTCATTTTCTAAACGTTAACAGTCAATTATGCCGCCCAAAATTGAGATTTTTCATCAATTCTCTCAATTTTTTCTCTCGATGCTTGGAATTTTTTAAACATCTGCAACCTGAACTTTTGCGTTTATTGAAGATGGAAATTGAAGACATCATTCTAGACTGCGATTTTAGAACTTCTGTTTATGAATATCTGTTGGAGAGATTTATTTTCCAGCGTTTTAGAATAAAAAAACTGTGAAATTTTTCCGGCGCTTCGCGCCGGAATGGGAAACAAATTATACTTCATCAGTCGGATCATAATTTATTTCCCAACGTTATGAAGGTTCAATTTCCAGCGTTTAAGAAAGTGAAAATCCAAAAATTTTCCCGGCGCTCCGCGCCGGATCAAGAACTAAATAAAATTAGATGATTCTAATCAGAGCCATAGAAATGTTAATAGCGGATAAATTCTTGAGAACTCTATCGTTAATATGCTTCACCCGCTTCTGTAGAACACCAATATATTCTTCATGAGCTCATTTTGGCTAATATAACTATAGTTTGTTTTTTATAAAATGCTTGTAAATTGTAGAAAGACAAAAATTAAATATGCAGTCAAAATCCCGTATACAAGGCTTTCACAGTAAGATTTTTCACTCTAAAAATTGTTGAAAGTTGATTGTATAAGCTCACAAATTTTTAATCTCACGTGATGAATGGTTCAGCTGATAATGGTAAAAATCAAAATAGTACTTGCTTTCCACTTTTATAATTTAGAAGCATTTCAAGAAAAACAGACTATAGAATTTTCTCAATTTTCTTCCTCATTTTTGCAGGTTTCTGACTCCAAATACAACAGAATGCTCAGATATGCTCCTAAAATGCATAAAAAAGCATCCGTAGCCACATTATAAACGTTTTTAAAAATGAGGAAAGTTTTTGGAAAATGAGGAAAAAAATTTTGGGTCCGGTTCTCATGTGGAAAAAATCTTCGAGGAAAAAAACGGTGAATTGAAGTTTGACGGAATTGAAGGCTATTTTTTAGGAAAAAAGTTAGAAATGAGAAAAAATTTTTGCACATGATTCTCATTTAATGAAAAAAATTTGGGAGTTAAGATCGTGATACAATTGATGTGCTTTGGAAAGTTAAAATCTCAAAATCTGGCGCATCGCACCGCAGCCCTACATTTCTTGCACCGGATGGAAATTATTTAGTAACAGTTTCCCGCCGCCGGTTAATCGATTCCTAACGTATCAGTCACCAACGATATTATCTCAGCACGAAATTCTGCATATGTACTTACGTTCAGCGTTTTTGCGCTACAAGCATTTGAAAAAAGACTATAGATAAAAGTATTTTCGCAAAAAACAAGCATATTTAGTTTTAAATTACTCTATGGTCTGTTTTTCTTGAAATGCTTGTAAATATTAAGAGAGCAAGTTTATATTTCAAATTTTTTACTAGAAACTGCTAAACATACACCTTCATTTGATATGTTTTCCAGATTGAAAACGATCGATTTGTTGTGAATAAACCTACCACGTACGTTAAAGGGGAAATAGTAAAAGATGGACACTGCCAATGTCCACGGGGAGCACTAATATGCACTTGTCATAGAATTAACGAAAACGGTGCTGGTCAAAGTGATCAGAGCTCAACAAATCAAGCCAACTTTTTAGCCTCCCAAAACAACTGCCAGTGTCCCAAGTCTCTATCATCAATATGCCATTGCCCGGCGCCGGAGTATTCACATATGGAGCAACAACAGCAAGCTTGTAATGCCTGGCAACAACCAATAACGTTCGAATGTTTGTGCCAAGTCCATGGTGTAAAGCAAAGTGACTGTCTGTTGGCTCCTATGCCTTGCCCTTTGGGTAAGTGTAATTCTTCAACGTTGACGGTAAGCAGAATATTTTGACTTGCGGGTCTACTATAAGGAGGATTGGATTATAGAGATCAATTTGTGCAGTACGATCAACTAACGAGGGAATTACTCCCCAAGTGTAAATTCAGAAATAATACACGCTATAGTAGCATCGATAGCCTATAGCAAGCTAAATAATGTTACACCAATAATTTTTCCCCTAGTTACACCGAAAATTGTCAGATGTGATGACAATGGAAACTTCGCCTATATCTAGTCTCAGCATACGACTAAAGCTAGTCGATGTAGCATCCTGCAAACTACAGTAGCGTTCATACGACTAGACTGACAGTTCCTGAAATACACAGTTCTGAACTCTGGTGTTTCAGAGCTCCGTAGTGGTATAAAACCAATTTTTCATATCGTGAACAACTTTTTTGATATTATTGAGGTCTACCAATTGTATTCATTTGCATGTTTGTATTTTTTGTGATAGATCAAGGCTATGTTTATACTGTTTTTCGCGTGTACGAAAATTTCTGTATAAAGAATGGTTAGTGTAAAATAGCCCCATTCGCTATGGGCTACTGAATTGACAATAGAATATGCCATTTCAGAATCTACGCTTGGATAGCTTTCCATGTAAGGAATAGTAGTCACTCGTAGGGTTTCCATGACTACAGTCCGCTTTTTGTAAACATTCTTGTACATTAAAAAATGACAATAAAGTACACCCTCAAAGTCGTTTACATGATACTTTTGCTGCAGGATTTTTTAAATTTTCAGACCTATGCGGAATATTGTTTAGTATGAAATATTAAACATAATGACCGAAAAATTTTAGTTTCCGTAATGTTTAGCTGCGGTCTAGACAAATCACAAGACACCCGAAGAGATACGCAGTTTCTTTTGCTGTAGAAAGTTGTACCAGTATTTTTTTTTCAAACTGATTTTTCGCTCTACTACATCGATGAATAGTTCCGTTATCACTAAAGATGATTTCTGACTGCATTTCCTACTTTCGCTATAGCTTGACGAATATTTAACGAAGCATGTATAGTCTCTTTTTTATAAAATGCTTCCAAATTGAAAAGCGACACAAATCAGCACTGTCGTCAAAATCGTCAACATAAAGCTCTTACTGTAAAATTTCTCACTTGAAAAATTGTTAAACGTTATGTCAGTATGCTCACAAATTTCCAGTCCTAAATGATATATTGTTTAGCAGCAAATCGTGAAAATCTGAAATACTACTTGCTTTCCATTTTCATTATTTAGAAGCATTTCAAGAAAAACAAACTATGGAATTGACTTTACATGATATGAATCTACTGCTTGTTGCATATTGCATGTATTATAACAGATCAAATAAAAAGATTGCCAATTTTTGTTTAAAATTTCTTGTTTCTCCGGTTGTTGATAAGCGTCCCTTGGGAAGTTATTCCTCATACTTGAGTTCAAGCTTTTCACGCAGTTTAGTTGGTATGCTGAGTTAGGAAAAGAAAAACATCAAATTTTGCACTAAATCTTGCAATCTTTTGATTTGATCAGTTACTGCCCACGCAATAGGCAACAACCAATAGACTTCGATCAGTAAAGAGCAACAAGTTTGTGTGCTCCGTAAAACAAATTTTGGATAGCGAAAGATAGAAATTCAGTGAGAAGTCATCGTTTTCTAATGATTGTACAACGTTACGTTGATGTAGTAAAGTGAAAAATTAGTTTGATGCAGAAATATTGGCACAGCTGTCTTCAGTGAAAGAAACTGAATAACATTCATCTCTTTGGATGCCTCCTATGATTTGGGTAAACCATCTCATTGAAATTATGCTTGCTCTCATTTAGAGACACCCTGTTGCAAGGCAGTCATTCTGCGTTGATCAGTGCTTCGCGCAATCTTATAGCTTACTACTGTACTCCGATGTCGTTTCTGGCTGTAAAATTTGACTTGAAATGTTGAAAATAATGCGATTTTGTCATGAGAAAAGCTGTGATAACTACAGTTTTTCAATTGTTGAATACCTTATGGCATTGATTTTTTCGTCATTTTTTGGTATAATGTGTCTCCCTGATAGGAGCACATACTTTAGAAATCTTTTTACTGTTTCCCAGGATTGACGTGTTGGCATGCTCCTTTCCGAAAAAAATCATCATTTTTTCTTCTAAAAAAGTCAACTTTAGGTCCGAATGACTGAAAGTGGATTAGGACTAAACGTGGTAAAACTGACACAATTTCTCTAAGACTGGACCGAGGTTGTGATAAGTAAAAAATTAATCATACCTCGAAAAAACATATTTTGCACAGTTTTTTGCGCTGAACAACATTTCAGTATTCGTTTGATCTAAAAATCAAAATTCACATTGTAACATCAATCCAAACGTTCAAATTTTTTGCAATTTTTGAAATTTTAGGTCATAATCATTGAAGGCCTATAAGTAATCAGGTATGTAAAGTTGATAAATAAAACTTTGTCAGTGAGTGTAACAATGTTTATTGTATACGCATGACACATATAGATATATGTAGCCATACATGTAACGGAGCCCCGACGTCTGGAGGGAGGGGGGTTGGGCGACTTTTTTGGGGCCGGGGGTCAGTAATTCCCAGAATTTTTGGAGGAGGGGTCGCTCAAGGAAAACAAATTCGATTTTTTCACGAAAAAAGTCCGAAAAATAGTTCAAAAAATAGTAATTTTTCTCTGAAAAGACCGAAAAAAGTATCCATGACGCGAATCGCCAAGAAAATCCACATTACCATTTTTCGTTTGAAAATTGACATTTTTAATCAAAAAATTGACATTTTTCAGTATTTTTCCGACCAAAAGTTTGGGGGTCTCTATGGCTAGCCATTGGATTGGAAAATCCTGGGGGGGCGGTCGCCCAATGGCTAGCCATATGGTCGACGATTTCTGGGGGGGGGGGGTTCCCATAGCACTTCCCCTGAATTACATGAATTACATGAATTACACTACACTTTAAATTCCAATTTTCAGCAGTTGTCAATGACTCAAATTTACATATTTTTGTATCCCATAAAGTTAAATAATGAGTGTCATTGATTAAACTCCACTATGTTATAGCTGTACCCCTTGCCCACATACCCATAAAGTTTTATCAAGATAAAAAAATCATCTAGTGTGCCACAGTGAAACAACTGGAAGCCGTTTTTGAATCAAATCATAAAATTTTTTGTTTAAAATGCAGTCATTAACCCAAAATTCTAATAATCCAACTAAAACTTTTGCACATTGCAGGCTGACATCTTGGCTATATACCCATTAGGTTTGGTCATTATATCATTATCCTTTACATGGGAAATTACACAAAGTAAAACGCACACTTGATGTTGTTGAAAAAACTTCAGGTGCAAATTGGTGTTTCATTTAGCTGGACTGTTATTAATTCTATTCCAAATCGACTACATTGCGGCCACAGTATGTGACCACATACCCACCAAGTTGCATCATATAGAAAATTAGAAAAGCCAGGTTCTCTTGGTTAACTATAAAATGAAAGATTGTTCAAATTTTTAACAAAAACTGACAAACTCTGGATCATTTTCAGATCATAAGAGCTCAACATAAAATCCACTTGAATCTGATAGAAAGATTTGCTCTAAACCACATGACATTTGTAAAGAGTCAGATCTACATACTAATTATTGAAGCAATTATTTAAAACAATCTGTTTTCAGTAGTTCACTTTCATTTTCTAAATGAGGATCAAACATCACTGGATACTCATAGGGTTTTTCTTCATCTTCAACACTGCATTCTCTTTTCAGGTTGCTACTATAAAATGTAGTAGGTTCTTCCTGACGATGGCTTGCTTCCCTAGCCAAGAATCCAGTAATTTGTTGTGGTGTGAGGAAGTCAGATCTGACAAAAGATAGGTTCCACCGCATTTCTCCAGCGACAACTTAAACATTGAATTTTCGATGATATACAATGCCACTGTTGTGTTTTTCCAGCAAATATTGATGTTTTTCTGTCAAGGAATGCCATATCTTATGCTTCTTAAAAGCCCAAGCTTTTTCCATAACATCAAATGAGTCATATTCATAAAACAATTGAAGAGCTTCTTGAACTTCAGGCAAGCCAGCGGTCAAGCAAACACTTTCTAGTATTCTACTATAGCTTTGCATTGCCATATCATGTAAACTTGTTCGCTATGGCATTAGCTTGTAGTTACCCAAAACTAGTTGTGATGGAGTACAAAAGCCTTCATACAGTCTTCTTCAGGACAGTTGAAGGCACTGCTTTCCATTTTATATGGCTCATCACTGGTGGTTGGAAGATCTTCAGATTCTTCTTCAAAGTTTGTGATTGTGATTTTTAGATCGATAGCAATCCAGAACTTTGATGTTTGAAGGGGTGAAACCTCTGTCTGGTCTTCATGAACTACATGATGGATTTAAAGCTTTGGTAACCATTTAAAATTCTATATTTTCATCTTGAATATGTTTCCAGTATCAACCTTGTAAGTTTTTGTTGCCTTGATTTCAGTAGATGTGAACTGGAAATTGAAATAGCTCCTGATACTAACTGCTTTAAGGTCCATCTTCTTGTGTAGGATTTTGAGATTGCCAGTGAGGAATGATGTTTTTTTGACCTTTCTATATGTTGTAGGACACCTGATAAATTCTTCAGCAGTTGTAAATCGATTGTTTTTATTTATAAACAGTTGAACTTGCCTCTCTATGAGTGAAGCAATTTGGTCACATGAGCCTTTAACAAATTGAGGTTCAGAGAAGTCCCAGTTCTTTATAGTCATGCCTGTTTTCTGAGATATTGTTGGCACCATGAGCAAAGTTGGGGAGCCATCAAAACATCCAGCATTAACAGATCACACAAAAGCTTTGTTGATTGTGGGCTGCTCTGCCTTGATTTTTGTCAATGTGTCAGTCAGTATTCCAATAATTGCATTACCCTCTTGTGCAAGCGATGGAGAAAATGTGTGGTGGTGTAGAAACTACTTTTCATATCTTTCCATCCACTGGATGGCAGAAATTTCATTGAAATTTCAAACTGGAGGTGAGCATGATTGTCCTCGAGGTTGTCAATGATGTCTTTCCAGTCTTTTCATGCTTCATTTTAGTGCATTGATCTAAGCTGGTCTTGATGTCATTCTAATACATTAGTGATACTTTCATCAGCTAAATATACCGCTTCAACTTTATCAATTGGGTTTGTGAATTGGATTTGAGTGAATGCCTCATTGATGTCCTTCAGTGTCTTCTTTAACTGCTCAAAATTATCACATTTCATGGCATGAACGTGATTTGTAAATTTCTCTTGTAACTTTGGATGGTTTGGATCACTAAGACCATGCCATGAACAGTGATCAGAAATACGTGATTTTGGCTTTATGTGGAGTCACTAATAACCTTTTAAATACAATTTTGCTTCTTTTAGCTTTGATATAGTTTCTTGTGTCCATGTGTATCCCATTTACCAGAAAAAGATCCAAAACGTTTATGCTAGTTCACTACCTTATCAGTTTTTGTTAAAAATTTGAATAATCTTTCATCTTATAGTTAACCAAAAGAATGCGGCTTTTCTAATTTTTAATATGATGCAACTTGGTGTGTATGTAGCCACATACTGTGGCTGCAATGTAGTCGATTCGGACCAGAATTAATAACATTCTGACTAAATAGAACATCACTTTGCACCTGAAGTTTTTTCAACAATTTCAAGAATGTGTTTTAATTTGTGTAATTTTCCATGTGAGGGATAACGATATTATGACCAAACCTTAAGGGTATATAACCAAGATGTCAGCCTGCAATGTTTAAAAGTTTTAGATGGATTATTAGAATTTTGGGTGAATGACTGCATTTTTAAACAAAAAATTTTATAATTTGATTCAAAAATGGCTTCCACTTGTTTCACTGTGGCACACTCAATGGTTTTTTTATTTTGATAAAACTTTGTGGGTATGTGGCCAAGGGGTTCAGCCATAACATAGTGGAGTTTAATCAATGACACTGATTATTTGGCTTTATGGGGTACAAAAATATGTGAATTTGAATCATTGACAACTGCTGGAAATTCGAATTTAAAGTGTAGTGTAAACCATAATTTTGATGCTACATATATCTATATGTGTCATGCATATACAATAAACATTGTTACATTCACTGACAAAGTTTTATTGATTGACATTGCATAGCCAATTACTTATAGGCCTTCAATGATTGTGACCTAAAATTTCGAAAATAGCAAAAACTGTGAACCTTTGGATTTATGTTGTAAAACGGATTTTGATTTTTAGATCAAACAGATACTGGCATGTTTCTCAGTGCTAAAAACTGTACAAAATATGTTTTTTTGAGGTATAACTAATTTTTTACTTATCACACTTAACTACAGGCGTTGGTTGATTTTTACAGAAATCGTGTCTTCATTAAAATCGTTGATTATTTTTTGTGGTATGACGGAAGGCTGATTAGTCTAATCACCGATTAAAAAATATCACATTTAATCCATAATATAATTCTGATCTTGAATCAAGTGTCCGATCAACCATATTTTCCAATGCAAAAACATTTTGCTGTATTGAGCCATGGATGTAGTCAACTCCAGAGATTTTCTAACCGATTTCAGGAATTATGATTATGAAAAGGATTAACATATATAGTGAAGTGACGATGCACCTGTTGTGCATCGTCTCATCATAACGAAACTGAATCCTCCGTTGTCTTTACCAGCATTTCGAGAAAAAATAGGCACACACTTTTAGCTCAAGATGGCGCCAAAGTCAAAGAAAACGAAATTTGCAGTTGGATGTTGGCTCATTTAGAACCGGACACGACTTCCAATAAATATTACTTGCAATGTCATCCTGCACCTAACAATGCATACTGCGGTCGATGGATGCGTCTCAAATGCCCCGCTGTGACAAGTTTCGACAGAGAATCGCAAGTTTGCAGTCACGATCCCTGTAAGGAACAGAGGGAAATGTATATCTAATCTGAAAGAATTACTCATGTCTGGGCAGATGACTAGATGATGCGCATCTTTTTGAATTGCGAGTTTCAGATTTACTAAACTTTAAGAATTGCGTTTTTAAGAACTTAATTGAAAATTTGCTTTATCATGCAGAGAATCTTGACAATTTTCAAGACGACCTGTCAATTGCTTGAAATGTACTTACCTGATTCATTCAGCTAACTATTTGGGATCTCTCCACTATCGAATATAGTGCAAACGTAGTTAATCTGAACCTTGATAGAGAAAGATTAGTTACGTAGTCGCATGGGTGCTGCAGCAACTATTGCCAAATGGGTTTTTCAACTTATAATTTTCTGTCAAGAAAACTGTCATAAAAGATCCGAAATAAAATACTTTTTGGTAACAGTATTTTTTCGAACAGAAAAAGCTTACTGCCGGTGCATCGCATGCGCTTGCAGCTCAAATCACCGTTTGCGCGGCTTTTACATAACTTACTGATGCAGGGACGACCCGCGAGGAAAGCGTCGAACGGCACATGCTACGTAGTCTGTAGCGCAGCGCGAAAGATGTTGCACTGACGAATGTGAATCATATGTAAATTCTTGAGATCGATTATATGCAACAGTTGCCCATGTGGTAAACTTTCATGCAGCTGTAGCACAGAAATGTCAAGCTAGTTGACGTCAGACACACAATAATTTATGTACGTGTCCCATAGATTCTCTGCCCGGCTTCGTCGAAAACAAGCAGAGCAATGACATACTATGCATTTGCCAAGACGCCGGAACCAACATTGGCCCGTGCAATCAGAACATGCGATGTCCGGGAAGATCAACATGTGAAATACCCCAACAATCTAGTACGACCATGCAATGTCAACCCATGTGTTGTCACCATAGCTCAATGAAATGACTGATAATGTGTGCTATGTGTCGATTTTTTTTAAATTATTACAATCCAGTGTTATTATGAGCTATCATACAGCAGTTGAATATACGACAAACTTGTATGATCGATATTACAAAAAAATGAGATCTATATAAACAAATCACGCGATGAAAGATATATAAAAATATAAAAAAATACGATTATCGGCAATAACACTATGGCGAAACTCTCGTAGTTTTTGGATAAGTGCAAAAATTTCAGGCGGCAGTCCAATCACACATGCAATCGCGAAAATTCGGTGATCGATTAAATTCGATTCGATTAAAAACTTCAAAAACTATAGAGTCTTAGAGATCAAAATTTTCTGATGTGCGTTGCATGTGTGAAAAAAACACAACTATATGATGAAAATGTATACTGGGCGGTTTAGAGAAAAATGCCTATCTAAAAATTACGGGTTTCAGACGACTCTTTTGTATTCAATGTCAAATTGACTATACTTTCGTACATTAATGAAAAGTGGTCGACTGCAATCGTAGATATATAATTTTTTATACCTCAATTCGAATTGGAATCCAAAAAAGACTGACCAAATTTTATAGAAAAGATCAATAACCTGCTATTGATTAGTTGACTTCGATCATAGTAAAGTCTAACATGATCTCTTGAGCATACATGCATAGCATAGTATTTCTGCAGGACGGTCAGTCGGGGCAGGTGTGGAATAGAAATTTTTCTCCCTTTCTTGATAAAGCAAAGAAAGGGCTTCTCAATGTGACGATGCGCAAAAGGTGCCATCGTGCATTTTCCTCTGAACCCGTAGACTTGATGTTGCTCATCCAATTCACGGGCCCAGACCTGAATTTGAGTGACGGGCACTGCTGCAGTCGCAACAGGCGATGCAGGGCTGTGCGGTCGGTGGTAGAGAGCCTACCACCCAGTGTGCGAGAACCCTTACATAACATCCAAACAGCATATTCTTCAATCTACGTTAGTCAGGTACGTGAAACTATTGCTTGGTCAGTACTTTTTAAAGTTTTCATGTTACTCCTTTGGAATCAAGTATGCTTTGTTTAGAAAAACCGTTAATTAACTGCATCATTTTCATTCTTATGACGATATTCTATTTTCTCTTTCTCATTTTCCCTCATCATCTTCTCGATCAATACTGGGGGGATTCGAATCTGCTGGGGATCAGCAAGAATCTGCTGATGGTCAATAAAAATCTGCTGCGGGTTCATACCCCCAAACCCTCCGAATACTCTTCACTGAGTAAGATGGAAAACGTCATGAGAAAATTTTTTAAAGAATTTTTTGACTATACTATCATAAATCAATAACTGTTGCTGGGCAATAGCCCACGTCTTAATCACTACAATTTGGATGAACATACTGGTTCAAAATCAGACACAGAAAGCCTAGCTTTTCTGTGGAATTCACTTCTCATCAGGTAGCCTTTATCCTGTCATTTTATGTATCAAAAGCACACACGTATATATGTCTACAGTAGATATGAGCTATGTATACTCATGGTAAACCACGCTTCAATAGAACATTCTTTTTCATTGGGCACAGATCTTCATTGCTAGCCGTTAGTGGAATTTTGAATCTGTTTCATGGATAAAAAGCTTCTAATAATGATTCAAAAACAAGAATATAGCAGCCATCAAAAAATGTTAAATTTCCGATGATAAAAGTCTCAGCAAATTTTTCTTTGCTTTTTTAGTGACTTATGTACCTGCATCCATACTCTGCAAAGTACAGAAATCAGTCCGCCAGTGTGCAGTCAGTCTGCTGAACTGAATCCGAATGCCGTTCCTCAGACATAATTGATGTGACTCAAATTTTTCAGAAAAACAGATGCTCTATTTGACGTTGCAAGCAAATTATTTTATTCACTTACTTCCTTACCTCATGGTACCCCTACACCGAAGTTATGAAACACCCTGTACAGTTTGACTGCTTGGAATGAGTACAAGTTGCCTATGCTTAGCAGTTTTTAAAGTCCCATGTCGTCCAAAACTTCGCATGAACATAAAACGACCGAACAAGAGATCTTGTACACAGTTTCGATTAACTTTCCCAAAACAACCGAATGTTCAGAAACCGTTTCAAATCCATTTACGGTAGTATCGTCTTTATAATTCACTTTGGTACATTGAAGAGTTATCACCGTCCATTAGGTTGGTCTTTACCCAAATTTCATGATCTTTGGCGCTTACCCGACGGTCGTTAGTCAAAATTGGTGGCGCTAATTCAATAGGTGAAATGAGATCTTTATATTCGGGGGTGAACATATCGGTAAATTTCTTAAAAGAAGTAGTGCCGTCGTCAAAATTGTTTACAGAAAGCTTCTACTACACAACTTTTTATTTAAAAAATTGAAATTTAGTAAAGTAAGATCACAATTTTCAGTCAGCTGTGAAATAGTAATTGTTTCCATTGATATTCTTGGAAGCATTCCAAGAAAAACAGGTTATAGAAATAGTAGCAGCAACAATTAAAGGATATCAGTTACCATGTTCCAAAGTCTAAAAAAATACCAGTTATATTTCAAAAACAATCATGCAACTAAAATTGTAAAGTCCGACGTCAAAAAGATGTCTATTTTACTGTAGGACAATAATATTTTGCCGTTAATTTTGTATTTCTCAGAAGTTCGAAATTACTTGCTGACATCAATGTGATTAATTTTCTTCAACTTGAATTAGGATAATATGAAACCAATAAAATCTAAAAACTGTTTTTTACTCTGTCCAAAAACTTAAATCCAACTCCTGATCTTTACTACGGTGCACTTGAATTCAAATTTCGATCAGATACAAAATGCAAAGTTTTCGAATACCGATGGAAAATGCACGGGATTATTGGTTGTACCTCTTCGGGTAAAAATACTGCCAGTCTTGAAATAATCAAGAAAGAGAACACACTCGTAAATTTTCACAGTGAAAGTGGTGAATTCAAAAACCAAGAAATCAAAAATTGGAATTATCATTTTGAATTTACTTATTTTGAATTTCAGCTACTTGGCCACAAGATAGTCTGTGCACTATATTATACACCACTGCAGAGAGTTGGAAATAAGAATTTTCAACCAACAACTGTATACGAGACTCTCCATCCTAACTTTATTTCATAGGCATTGAACAGAATGTGCCGTATCCATAAATACGAACATAACACTATTCGAATTCATGATAAATATCCATTCAAGTCAAAAATACTAACCTGAGTCAGGGTGTTTCCCTTGGCAACGAAAAACCTGTACACGAAATATACTGGAATGCAAACCATGGACGATATGGAGAGAAAAAGCCCCAAGGCATCGCCCCACGCCGGATACTGGTAATTGTCCAATGTGATCGGGGTGTGCTGAGCTATGCTGACAGTGAAAATTATCTGCAAAGAAAAATTGCTCGCATAATCAATATGAATCAGCAGAATTTGTTTTGCTGATTGTTAAACCCAAATGAAAAATTACGATCCTCTTATTTTTAAAGTATGTTTTTCTTGGTATGGTTATTAATTGTGAAAGTTGAAAGCAATTGATGTTTCATATTTCGTCTTTTTCTACCAAATCACAAGTCATATGGAACTGAAAATTTGTGATCCCAGTCACGTAAATTCTAAAAAAATTCAGCAAAAAACTCTACAGAAATGCCTCATTGTAAACCATTTTAAAGACAATGCTTTTTTGTCATTGTTTAATTTACGAGAATTTTATGAGAAACAGACTACAGCTACTTCTTTTTGAAAAATAACTAACAATTATTTTCGTAAAAACTACAATAGACTTCGTAGTTCAAACAATCATTGAAAAATGAGAGAGCTAACTATGAGTAATCAGCATTCTCAAGTCCTCGGTAGCTTTAAGAATCTTAATTCCAGCATTCTTTGATTAAAAATCTTTCCTCGACTTACGATGCTAGTAATTGGAGCTAGAATCGTCCAACAAAAAAGCATCCACGAAGAAATCTTGTAGCCCATCATCGTTGTGAGGTCCTTGTAGAATCTTCTGGCTCCTGGGATGCGAAAGAGTTACAGCAGGCACCCAATATACGGAAAAAGCCCTTACCATAAATCCATCCGATAACTAAGCATTCGAAAAAGCAAAACCACAAAAGTACGAAACCACTTGCTGAATAATAGTCGAATAGTTGGAAAACGTATATGCCACCCTGGAATGGCAACAAATTTTCATGGAAGTTATAGAGTATTGTTTTAGTTGAAAATTTTGAAATAAATCGAAGAAAACAAACGAAGTTTTTGAGTTTTTCCATTGAGATGGTGATGCCTTTCCACAAACCTATTAAAATTCATATTCAATAAAACAGTTTGGACATTGCAATCACCATACAGGGTAATGATGCAAAAAGATGATCAAATGAGAGTTTATTTTTAGTGTGCTCTTCTTCAAATGGTTCTTAAAATAAATCCGGAAACCAAGCACTATTTCACGCATATCTGAAATTTTTTGCTAGATCGCGGGCCTTATAGAGATGCAAATTTGCATTCTAACTCAACTAAACCCTTAAAAAATATTTTGCACAAGAATCCTACAATGAAAACTTTGTGTCGATGATTTTGAATACAGTATTGACCTTCGTCATGTTTTAATTTATGAGCATTTCATATAGAATAAGCTAAAGATTATGCGAAATTTAAAAACCTGAAACAACCGTGATAGAGTTCCAACCTAGCAGCGCTGACCTCCCCCATTATTTCTGGTCGTTTTTCAGACAAACTTCTCAGTGTTCAAAGATCTACTGCTATAACTTTTCAGTATACCTCAGGATCATACATGCACATAGGGGGGGGGTAAACCCTCCATACCTGAGACCCTGACCACCCCCCCTGGCCAAAAAAATCGTCAAACACACCTACCTGAACTTTTTCTAGGACAGCTTTTTTCATGATTTTTGTGCATATTTTGTATGAAAAACAGGCTTGCAGAACTTTTTTTGTTTTTTTGCTCACCCACCCCCCTACCCTCCAGGAAAAAAGTCCATGGACCCTCCCCCCTGGAAAATTCTTGCCGTGCATGTCTGCTTAGGATGAGTTACTGTAAGCGTGAGAGAAAGATATCTTAGGTCGTCATTTCTTTGATTCTTTGAGGAAGTATAACCCTGACAAATAAGACCAATGGAGGAATGCACGGGGTTAGGACATGCCCCAAAAGCTAAACAATCTTGGATATAACTGTCACAACGTAACTTCCATTACCCTTGTACACATTGATAGACCAAAAATGAACGATGTTAAGCAAGCCAGGAACATGGTAATTTCTGGTCTGTACCCCAAACGGAATTTGGGATACATGTCCAATAATGTTGTGAATAGCCCTTCCAAACCGACGAACTGTAAAAAGAAAAGAAATCCCAATTTAAAAATAAGATCAAGTCTGAAATTAACATTTTTTCACTTCGCTATCGATGCCCAAAAAAATCAACATCAAAAAGAACATAACGGCCCACATTTGCGTGTAACCCGGCATTTGGGACAAGGCTTTGGGATATGCAATGAAAGCCAATCCAGGGCCGTCTTTGACCACTTCATCGACCGGCACGTGCAATTGGTCGGCCATGTATCCCAAAACGGAGAATATACAAAATCCGGCCAGGATACTAGTGCCGCTGTTTATCAAGCAAATGATCCACGTGTCCCTGAAAGATTTTGTGACGTTTTTCTCTGAGAGAGTGAAAGATTCTAGAAATAAATCTCATCAAACTACAACATTATATCAGCGGTAAGCGAATTGCGGTGAGCTATCCCCTATTATAAATTTTCGTGATTTCACAAAGAAGCGCTCAACAATTTGAATATAATTTTATGGTAGTTTCTGAAGGTAAGATCAAGGGTCTTTTAGATATTTCATCTGTCCAAACATAACCCAAAATATCGATAGAAAAAGTTCAACCCGGCGATTCACGGTAATACATAAATTTCCCAATCTCCACTTGTTGAAATGAACCTCACTCCGATCTTCTGGAGTTAAATTCCGAATCCCTATTCCGGATGAAAAGTTTGCCTAAAATTAATCGATACTGCAACACCTTGTGTGAGTACATGGAAAACAGATTCATAATGTACAGTTATATTACCGCCATACCTCTGAGTTACTACATCTTACATATAACAATTGTTTGTGAACCGATTATAGCTGCCCATGGCAA
Organism: Romanomermis culicivorax; assembly: GCA_963922205.1. Classification (NCBI taxonomy): domain Eukaryota; kingdom Metazoa; phylum Nematoda; class Enoplea; order Mermithida; family Mermithidae; genus Romanomermis; species Romanomermis culicivorax. Next base: position 430,138 of record CAWUHX010000007.1, on the reverse strand, counting down.
TGAGGGCGCCGGTCGAAACGGCGTAGGCGAAAAAAATTTGCGTCCCGGCATCCATCCAAACTTGGGCTTCGAAAACTTTGCTGAAATTCGGTTTCAAGTAGAATTCGATACCCAAACCGGCGCCCTGCAGGGTGACGCCCCTGATCAATAGGATCAAAAGCATGGCGTAGGGAAATAGAGCGGTGAAATAGACGATCTGAAAAGTTGGTAAGAGAAAAATCCATGGTGGCACAAAGATTTGTTTCTCTTGGTATTCTTGTAAGAATGGAAAGAAATTTCTAATTAATATTTTTGATATTTCTTGCTACTATTTGTCACACAGTGTCTAATCAACTAAGCGTTGGCATTTGTTGAGTAAAAAATTCTGCAGTAACAAAATTGTGTAAACAACTCATTTTTTGACATCTTTGATTTAAATATATGGTCATACGATAAATGACGTAAATAATCCGTTTTTTGTAAATGAGCGTCGGAAAGAAATAAAGTGCTACGGAAAGAAATAAAGGCGGATGCATACTTCATCCGGCGTCCGGCAAGTTATTTTTAGCTTCCCACATTCAGTGTCCGGCATCCGGCAATTTGGCTTCCGGCATCCGAATTCGGATCAGAATGCCGGTCCGGCAAGTTGCCGGATCGGATGGCAATTCATACTTCCTCCGGCGCCGGAAAGGCCGGATGACAATTTAGCCTTGATTTTACTATGTTTAAATACTTTATTTTTTTTATTTTTTTTGTTTTTTTTGTTTCAAAAGAAATGGCGAATGAAAAATATACATAATATTATTTTCCAAGTCTACTCGGCATTATTAGTTGATGATGTCAGACGAACAAGACATTCTTGATCTAGCATTTTTTTATGCTTTCAAGAACCGAAAAAACATTCAAAATATTCAGCAATCAAAAATTAAACGAACGTCATGATTAAAAACACAAAATTTTGCCTCAACTAAAAATCCGATATCTCCCACATACATTGTATATGCAAAAAACAATTAAACACGTGGTTCTATTGAAATTACATACAAAATATGCTTTCCGGCATCTGGAAAAGTACAAACTGTTTCTACTCTTCCGATCCGGCAAAATTCCAGTCTTCCGGCGAGAAAATGGAACGGCAGCGTGGGAAAAGAAAAAAATGACGTCATCCGGTGCCGGATGAAAAATCTAAAAATAGACTTTTTTCGGATGCCGGACGCCGGATGAAGTATGAATCCGCCTTAAAATTCTCTTGCGTGTGCCGCTGCTTTTTTTCTCAGAGCAGTTAAAACTACAACTCGAAGGAAGAAAATTTTTTGCCTACAACGCATAATCATTACCTGTCTACGGATTTTTTTGCACTTTTTGCGTCCCGAGGCTCATTTCAAAAGAAATGGAATGTAGCGAAGTTATGTAACTACTGCACATTTCGTTTACGCTTACTTTTCCGCTGACTTTGACACCTTTCCAAATAATGAAATAATTCATTAACCATGAAATCGCTAATGAAAGTACCATGCCATAGTTTAGGCCACCAATCTGCTCTATTCCATCCGACATGTCGAGAACGTAGTTTCTAAAAATTGAACGACAATGTGTAGCTCCAAAATATTCCATCAACTTGAACTAATCAAAAGCTAATAAAACTTCCCCTGTCCAGCCTTTTTCAAGTTCAGAAGTGACGAATTTGATTTCAAGTTGAATCTCGGCCTAACTAACACGAGGTCTTGTACAACTTTAAGAAGATCAGCGGCTTCTTGCTCTTATAGTATAGAATGCGCAACATTTATCATCACATTTATTTGGCGCTACATTTCTTAAGGTACTGCTATAAATTAGCTTATAGTAACTTCAAAAATATCGGAAATTCGAATTTTCGCTTGAAATATTCAGAAGCTTTCCGAATAAGTGTAGAAATATCAAAGAGTAAAGGCGTATTTATACTTCGCTCAAGGATAGCTCCTCGAGGAGAAGTGCGCGAGGACTCCTCGATGATGATTTAGAGCAAAGAGGAGAGTATGTGCTCCTCGAGGATGCTCTTCGCTTTTGGCGAATATAACACACCGAGAGGAGAAAAATTGTTCATTTCTGGGAAATTTTTTTCACGTCGCTATTTCTGCCTCCGCATTTCGGCAGTCTGAACTTTTCCAGTCATATTTGAAGTGAAAATGTCACCGCATTTGATACAAAAACTATTGAAGGCATTGTTCGTGTATATGCCGAAAAATTTCAGCTGTTGAAGTATTTTCCGCAGCAATTTTCCTGCGAATATACATGTATTCGGTGGTTTGGCGTTGCCCCTCGCCTTCGCGTCTGGTCACACCCAGCGTTCGCATGTTTTATGCTCCCGCAACCAAGAAAGATTGTCATTTTTTTGGGTTAGTCCAAAATTTTGGCGAAAATAGGGTTTTTGAGGGATTTTCGAAGATTTTTAAAATTGTGCGCAATTAGAATTAAAATATAAAAAATTCAAAATTAAAAAAATTGAAAAATTTTTTTTTAAATTTAAATAAATTTTTATTAAAATTAAATTTAAATTTTTAAATTTTAAAGAATTTTAGATTTTTTTTTAATTTTAAATTTTTTAAAATTAAAATAAAAAGGAAATTTTAAATTTTAAAAATTTTATTTAAAATTGTGCGATTAAAATTTTATTTTATTCATTTCAAAGAATTTAACTTGAAAAAATTAAAAAATTTTTGAAATTAATAAAATAAATTTAATTTTTAGATTAAAAAATTAAGCTGACCAAAATTCAGGGGTGCTCGAGTGTCAAGTTTTCTGGTCTTTTCCATTATCTGTCATAATTCTAAAAACTGGGCTTAGGAAGCAGTTTTTTGGTGAGCTGACCAAATTTCAGGGGATCCTCGAGTGTCAAGTTAATGTCAAATTTTTTTTTCCAAAAAAATTAACCCCAAGAAATCGCGGGCTCGTTTAGAAAACTCGTAAAAATTGCTTATTCTAGCGCGAAGCGCCGAAAAATTTCGACATTTTTAGTAATTTAAATGAAAAACGGACAATTTTTGACCTGTAGTCTATCATTTTTACCATTTTGTTGGAATTTTCGACGCGGTGGTGGAGGGGATAGGACTGCGAGACGCTGGAATGGCACCAAATAAGTTAGAAATACGATGGGGTAGATAGGGGACCATTTTTAGGGCACTTACCCCCTACTTAGCACACAAAATATACCAAGCGCACGCGAGCGGAGAGCAGAAAAATAGAGCATGTTCTATTTTTTTCTTTTTCTCCGGATTGTACTCTAGTATCCTCGAGCAGCCTGCATGCTTGCCGAAAGAGTACGTTAATTCATCCTCGAGAGTATGCTCGCCAGAGCTGCATTCATACTCTGCTCGAGGAAGGAAGCCATGAAACGTAGTACTCCTGCATTCTGATCGGCTGCTTTTCAGTTATTCTCCTCGAGCGAAGTATAAATACGCCTTTAAGGTCGCTTCAAAAAAGATGCAAAAAATTTTTACGGTTATTTGTGGCGTTTATTTAATATTGCGTCAACTAAAGGCCATCAATAGTTTTTTTGTAAAAAAACAGATGCTAACAATTTGCTCTCGAAGTATTGGACGGATGTCAGTATATGATACATCGCAGGGTGTAGTCTGTTTTTCATGAAATACTTCTAAATAATTAAAGTGGAAAGCAAGTGATATTTCAGATTTTCGCGAGTTTCTAATAAACAGTATTTCATATAGGACTGGAAATTTGTGAGCGTACTGACCTCACCTTAAACAATTTTTCGAGTGAAAAATTTTACGTCAAGATTTTCACGACAGTACTGATTTGTGTCACTTTTCTATTCGTAAGCGTTTTACAAAAAAAAGACTATAAAAAACAAACAAAATTTCCGATCGAAAGATGAGCGACATGCTCAACAAATGTCTACCGTGCGCATTAAATCCAGCTTTGATGCAAGAAACGTTAGAATCGCAAAAAGCTTACAGAATAGTTGATGTCTGCAACACTATGCAAATGTTTCTCGTGAGGTATACTCCAGTGGATAGAACTCGTCAAGACCGAGTAGCTGATAGGTCCTTTCGTTCTCTTTATTAATTAACATCAAGTCCCATTTCGACATCTCTGATGCACAACGAAAATAAGATTTGTTCGATTATGAGTGTTGCAATTTCTTGCGCCTGATTTTCAACAAAAAAGTATCGTGTCATTTTCGAACTTTTGCATGCTATGACAGCTATTCTATATGAATGATTGAATGAAATTGAGGATGCCACTTATAGTCTGTTTATCTTCAATGCTTCTAAATTTGAAAAAACTGAAAAGCAAAAACCATTCCATATTCTTTCGAATTTTCGCTGAACCATATGTCATATTGGATATGAAATGTTTGAGCATACTAAACTATTCGCTAAAAATTTTTTGAGTGAAAAATTCGAAAATAAAAGCTTGGTGAGAATAATTTCCACATTACTTATTGATTGGCAAGAAAGTAATGTTGATTTTCAGTCATGTGTTAACAATCAGCCTCTTTTTAAAATCCAACAATTGAGCAGTTGATTGTTTGTTTGCAAGAGCAAATATTGTTTTGAAAAATGGAGTCGCTTTTCAGTTGGCCCATACTGCACAGTTTATTGATACCTAAAACAAAGTTTTAATCCACCACCACATACGTCATTGCATCTTTTATGAGTATGATTTGGACAGAAATATAGATGAGACAACGAAAAATATATGTGAAGCATATGGTAAGCCTGCGGTGTCTGAACGGGCAGTAGAGCAGTAGTTTGCTTAGTTCGGGGATTCGGTTTCCTCAAAGAGGCTTAAACACCAGCTGAGGTACAAGTTAAGCAGCATACCTGCACGTAGGGGGGGTTGGGGGTTTTGACCCTCAACAGATTTTTATTGAACCCCAGCAGATTCTTTCTGACCCCCAGCAGATTTGACTTTCCCAGCAATGACTGAGAAGATTACGAAAGAAAATGAGCAAGTGAGAAGAGAAAGTCGTCATAAAAATGGAAATGATACTGTAGTTTGAAAATTTTTCTGAACAAATTATACTTGATTCCAAAAAAGAAACAAGAAAACTTTTAAAAGTGCTGTCTAAGCAAATAATTTCATATATCTGACTAATATAGGTTGAAGAATATGCTGCTTGGATGTTAGAAAACTTTCTGAGACCTTTCTTTTCGTTATCAAGAACGAAAAAAATTTTTGTGTTCCACCCCCTGTCCTGGCTGACCCGACCCCCAGCAGAATTTCTATTCTGTGCATGTATGTTAAGCAGTAGCATAATTCGATATGTTATAATATTGCCGTTAAGGTGCAGTGTTGGCCAAACGGTATTTCACGTTGTTCCAGAACGGCATTAACAGAACGAAAATAAAAAAATGGAACGAAAAAGAGCGGAAACGGAGCGAAATTAAACTTGGAACGAAAATTTTTTAACGTTACATTCCAGAACGGAACGATGTTCCATTTTTTGGGAACGATTAGAATGGGAACGGAACGAAAATGAAAGTTGGAACCAAATAAGAACGGGAACGAAAATTAAAAATCTTTGGTTTGGCCAACACTGCCGCAGTATCAAATGTGAGCTGATTGTGGACAAATTTTTTCAGGTTAGCCTCGGCGTGCAGAAATACGTTCATGTGAAATAATGAAAAAACCTCCGTATACGGGCGCCTGTTTTTCTCGAATTGTATATAGCAGTTAGGCGAACAAATCGAGAAAAATAGATTCCGGCCTACGATGTAGGTTTATTGTCCGCTCATTGATTTCTGCGGCTTATTTTGCTTCACGAAGCTCATTTGGAAATGAATAGACTATACTCTTAACATTGTTAACATTGCTTAACAAACTTAACATGGTAAACAGCAAAACTCCTCGCCGTTACCCACACCACTATTGAAAATCGGATGAAGCAGACGAACACAGTCTGCAAGCTCCAAATATGGATGCCTCACAAGTTGAGTGATCACGCTTACAAACATTGGTTATGATGCTTATTACTTAATTGGGGTGCTGTTATTATAATGACGCTCTGCATGATATATGCGTTACAGAATTAACGATTGATGGCAAATTCAACACATCACATCACATGAGCTACTTCTGCATTAACTTTCTCGTAGCATATTTACTCATGCACGACGTTAGAAAATTATTTCTTTTCTGTATTTTTTCTAAAATGTTTTCGAACCAAAATATGATAAGCAACCATTCTTACCCAGCTTTTCTTGATCTACTAAAAATCTATGTACTCCTACCTCCAAAATTCCTCTGCAGAGTCGTTCAATTTGACCGTGATACTACAATTAGGGTTGTCGGTCATATTAAATCCAGTTGAAGCGTTAAAATTTGCCAAATTTTGCACGTACGAACAATTTGATATATTTCTGGACAAAATGCCACCCGTCGTGCAAAAATCCGTATTCCAATCGTTGCCGCAAGTTGACCAAGGTAAAATTTCGCGGAACGACATACCGAAATAGAATAAGGACCATGCCAAAACCACAATGTAGTAAATGTTGAGCCAAGTACACAGAACGACTATACCGTAGCCTATGCCTAAATGCAAGAATAAAAAATTCGTCGTAAACCATATTGGAACGTTTGGTTAAGAAAAGTGCATTTCGCACACGCATAGACCGTTTTTCCTAAAAATGTTTCTAAAAATGAATACTGAGAACAATAATAGCTCAAATTTTTGTAATTTCTTGCTCAACCACACGTCATATATAGCAACAACTTTGCAATTCAACTCAGCGCTCTTGGTATTTTTACGTGAAAATGCTTTTCAGCACAATATCTGAGTAAACGATTCCGAAGACAGTAGTTATTTTTTGTCATTTTTTGATTTAGAAGCATAATAAATAATAGACTGCGGCTTCATCATAATGTGATACATTTACAACAGCTACAATAGAAGTAATTGTGGAACAAATTGCTACTAGTATAGAAATGTTAGAGAATTAATTTTTGTGTTTTCTTTGAAGATAGCCAAAAAATGAACCTAGCAACTCAAAAACCAAATTAGAGCATGAACTTAAATCTTAAACGTCTCTGGAATCGCTTCGTGCAGAAAGTAAACTTAAATTAGCATAAGCGAAAAGTGTCCCCCATGAACAGCTATTCAGTGGTGCTGGTCAAATTTATGATCCTACCAAAAATCGTTTGAAGGGTGATACTGTTGAAAAATTACTGTTTCTCAAGTATAATTTTGCTACCATTGCAGTGTTTTTTTTGTACAAGCCTGTTTGTACCTGTACAAAGATCGGCCAAAAAGTCTTTGTATGAAGAATTTTTTTTATACACTGAAAAAACCATGAAAAACACTCGAGTTCTCATCCTTCATAATCATATTACAAATTATCAAAATATACTCATAACTTTCATAGATCTGAAAAACTTCAAGTTAAACCTGAAATTTCTGAAAATTAGTTCCATGATGCTTCTCAATTCGAACACAGCTTCATGTTTAAAATTACAGTTGCAAGAAAGTTGGAAAAATAGATTTTGACGTTCTGAAATGGACCGAAATTCGCCTTTTCCATTCAGGAGGACCACCAACATTTTTTCCTTTACTAGAAATTTTTCTCCAGAAAGCACGATTTGTAGAAAAATAGTATTGCAAAGAATTATAAAATCCGGCGCGAAGCGCCGGAAAATTTTGGGTGTTTTCTAATACTGCAAAATTTTATGTGAAAAATTTGGTTCAACGGATCCGGATCCAAAAAAAATCTGGTTTAGCGGATCCGGATCGGATCCTAAAATTTAGGCGGATATCCGCGGATCCGGATACCCGGCCCATCCCTAATAACGAATTCTAATTTTTCCGCTGATGAATTTACGTGTGACTGTTAACAATTAGAAAATGAGGTGGCGCGGCTAAAAAACATTCGCTCTACGCAGAGAAAGCTCAGCAAAGCACCAGCGCTGAGGCGCGATGCGATGGATTTTGAGATTCCAACTTCCCAAAGCACACCAATTGTTTCACGATCTCTACCACCACATTTTTTTCATTAAATGAGAACCATTTTCAATTTTTTTCCTCATTTCCAACTTTTTTCCTAACTAATAGCCTTCAATTCCGTCCAGCGTTTTTTGGTGCACGGACATTTGTGCCAATTGGCACAAGAGGCCACAAAAATTGGTGCCAATGGTACAAAAGAATTTTTCTACTAGAAACATATACTGATAACTGTGGAGATTTTAGGCCAAAAGTATGATAAAAATATAAATTAAAGCTAAGTTTAACCGCATTAATTTTTTGTAAAAATCTTGCCCAACCTAACCTATTTTTCAGCTAATCATGTCAATGAGATAAGAAAAAACTGTGCAAGAAAATAGTTCGCGGCGACTCAAAAAGAAATGAAATGCCGAGAAAATTAAGGCTCTACAATTGCTGATCAAATTGATTCAATTTTCGACTACGAATATCTATATAATATTTAACTACAATGTAAAGACTAGAGGAAATAACGTGGAAAATTGTGTGAACTTTCGGTCCAAACATTGCACCAATGATATCGATTTTTCTGTTTGAATTAATCAAACACAGAAAGTAAGAATTTCAGTTTCAAATCCGAATCACTGAATGAACAGAGAATATACAGAATTCTTTTTCATTCATCAGTCATTGACAGCGTATGAAGTTTGCTGCAACAATACTGATACACAGTTCGAGGAGAAATCGTTCGCGTTCGGGTCAAATATACGAGTAGGAAATATTATATTTATTGATTCGGCGCGAAGCGCCGAAAATTTTCTGCATTTTTAGTCCTTAAAACGTCTAAAAATCAAGGAAATTTAATGTTTGATCAGCCAAAAATTTTGTGCCAATTGGCACAAACGCTCGAAATTTTTTGTGCCATTCCAAATTTTTTTATGCCAAAAACCACGTTTTGCCACAACAAAACACTGATTCCGTCAAATTTCAACTGCCGCGTTTTTCCCCTAATACAGTATAGTGTGTGCCTACGCGGTAATTAAACAAACAACGTATACTTCATTCCATCTTTTTTCCGTTGAAAGCATCTCAAAAAAGCAGACTATATAAAAAACGCTAATACACAGGAACATTGTAGCAAGGCTATGTTGTTTTAACTTCTGAGGATAAGACAAATCTTATCCGCAGTAGTATTTCGATACGACAGTTTAATTTTCGGGTGGGAATATCAGGTTAGTTTATCGAGAATAGGAGCAAGTGAGAAAAATCGTATAGGAGGGCACTTATGTGATATATTATACTATATTTAACCATTAGAAAGATTCGACCCTCAAGGTGATCAAACTTTTGTGATCTCAACTGAGCAAATTTGGTACAAATGAATAAATCTCATCGAGATCTACCTGAAAGCATAAACTAGAGCGATGTAGAACGTTATACCAAGCCTAGCTTGATACACTTGGAATGTTCGCCAGAACAAAAACTTGACCACTAGAAATTACCTCTGTTTTGGTGCAACCAAAATTTTTCTAGAGGTTCCTCAGAGATGTAATGTTTCTAAAGGTAGAAACGTCTTTCTGATTCGCGGGACCTGATCTCTAGAACTGCTCGCAATGTTTCGCTAAAATCTGTAATATTTACTGAAAGAGAAGAGTTACCCACGCACACAGGATGATCAAACAAATAATAACCATATATAGTCATTTTTTTCAAATGTTATCAAGGGGCAAGCTTACCTTGTTTTGTGGGACTGTAACGCTTCTCACATGCTGGATGGTAGCTGCTTTACTACCTACTGCACAACCCTGCATCGTCCATTACGACTGCAGCTGTGCCCATCACAAAGTTATAGTTCTAAAAGGGCCATCTCAAATCAGATTCTTCGTTTTTTTTGTAACCGTCCGTCAATTACGATCATTAACTGTATTCGCATACTGCGTATGGTGTACCAAATGAAAATGTGGTTTGTGTCATGTCCTAATTCCTAAAAAGTCACTATGGTACGTTTTCTAAAAATGTTTGCAGATCAGAAAATTACAAAAGGAGGTACCGTCTCCATAAAAGTTCATGGTAGGCTTTTGCCGTAAACACTTTAAAAAAATTGCTTTAATTGACTATCTCACCTAGCTTTACAGGGCCCGTGGTTTAGTAGAAAATTACACAAGAGGTAGAATAGTACTTGCTTCCCGGTTTCATATTTTACAAAATGTAACATTCATCAGACAGTTTTTCTCAGAGACCACGGCACACAGTCGTTGTTTCCTGTGGTGCATTCAATGGCACACAATCGACTGAATACTGTTACACTTATCGCTCTTCCCGGTAGGCTATTTCAACACCTATAGTCTGTTTTTTATAAAATGCTTCCAAATAGAAAAGTGACACAAATCAGTAGTGTCATCGAAATCGTTTACATAGAGCTCTTACCCTAAAATTTTTTACTCAAAAAATTGTTAAAGATGAGGTCAGTACACTCATAAATTTCCAGTCCTATACGATGTGTTGTTTATCAGGAAATCGTGAAAATCTGAAAACTACTTGCCTTCCTTTTTCATTATTTAGAAGCCTTTCAGGGAAAAACATTTATATAAATTTGATCAATGAGGATAAGTTCGCTCATATCTGATCGCCAAGGAGAGTAAACCGTCCAATTCATTTGATTCACAGATCTTCCCGAGAAATGTACACTGTTCACGAAACATGACTGTCACATCATGTATTCTTCGAAATATAAAATTCCAATTTGAAGAAAGTTTGAACACTTGCAGATTAAGAAATACGTGGAACAGTCAGGTATAAGCGTTTTCCTATTATATTCGACTCCTTTTTGGAGAACATCAGTGAAAATTGGGTCCACTGACACGATTCAACCAAGGTCATGATTCCTATTCAATTTTTTTTAATTTCAAAACGGAAAACTACACAAGCATAAAACAACTGTTTTACTCTGAACTAGTCTCCATTTCCTTTGTAGGAAATGGAGACTAGTTTTCAGATAGCCTCAATTTTTCGTAGTCAATAGATAACTTGCAGAATTATAACATTTGTTTAAATTACGTCGGTGTTATCTTAAGGATCATTTATACTTGCTTTTTCCGATGTAACGGAACGGAATGGAATGCAATCGACACAACGTTACCGAACAAAAGGGAGAGTTTCGTTCCGTTCGGTTCCGTTGGAGGTAACCGTCGATCATTTTCCACAAAATTGCAGTTATCCTTTCCCATCGGAATTGGATTTTCGGGCTGAACGTTTCAAGCTGTTGATGGCGATTTGCTCCGTTCCGTACCGTCGAGAAAGGCAAGTATAAATGACCCTTAACTCACGGCTGTTTCAAAATTTTGTTCAAGACAACAAAATCTGGGAGTAAAAGAAATGACAATTCAGATTGCATCAATGAAAGTCGAACATCTCAAGTATATCGTACTTTGCAGCTCACCCTTGAAAGCTGGGCAAAGTTTCCAGCACGTCACACATCCTTGTCCGGTGTATTGTCCTAAGGCTATTTCGAGAAAGAACAACGGGACGCCAGATGTCAATGTCACAACGAAATATGGTATCAAAAAGGCGCCTGAAATAAATGCGCTGTCACAATGACCTAACCGTAACCAAAATTTCGATTTTCTTTCACCTCCTCCGTTTTTATAACATAAGTAAGGGAACCGCCAAACGTTTCCCAAACCGACTGCGTAACCCGTACAAGCCATCAAAAAGTCCATCTTTTTCGACCATTGTTGTCGACCTTCGAAAGTCCGAGGTGGTTTGACCGACAAACCTTGGTAATCGTACCATGTCCTCGACAATACGAAGACCCATAACTTTTTTACCAAATTGTTAATGCAAGAAAACATTCTTTCGTTGCTGTCATTCGATCATTGGTCACTCTTACATGGAAAAATATTGACTCGAGAAATTTTTGTTCCTCGATGATGCTAAATTTTTCAACATCATACAACAAGTTAGAAAAACATGAAACCAGCAATTTGATCTCGACGTTTCTTTTGGGATGATCGAAAGCGTTCGCAAAATCTACGCTAATTAGAATGTATTCTTGTTTCTCAATCAGGACAGGCCATGATGCTAAGGAAAAAAGACTCCTACAGTATACTGCAACTTTTGAAGATAGTATGGACGAAATCAAATGCACAATATGATGCGCTTTTGAAACTCCACTTTTTCTTCAAAAAGTTCTGATTAATGTCGAATAAGTACTATACGCCAACCACCAAAAAATATCAAGATTTTAGTGTATGCCGAGGGAAAAAGGAACATGTCTTGGGTTAAAGGCACATTATACTTGTGTAGAAGTGCCGATTAAGAATGATTGTGTTGTTGAAAAATGACGAAACATTAGCGCCAACAAAGACGTGGTTGATATTTCATCGAAAATCACGCAAAACTGCATGTGTCCGTGATCTCTGGAAATAAATAGCCTTGGATGTATGATCAAAAATTGGTAATCATCAAAACAAACAAACATGAACCTGGGTTATTGTATAATCTGGAGAGAAACTCATGACCAACCATTTCGAGCGGTTCAGTAAAATAATGAAAATCGATATTCGCGTGTAGAATGTTTCATGTGGCTAAAAGTTTGTTACAGCCATAGTCCCAAATCAGAATTTTCATTGATATTTACGGGTAATTTAATGGAATTCGGAGTCGAATATGCTGTCTGACCAAGGCATGTTTTTTTGGGCTAAAGAAGCACGTTTGCTTTAGAAAGAGTCATTTTTCTCAACAAATAAAAATTTTTGCTTTCAGTACTGTTTTCAATTTTTCTAGTTTTGCAGGCATAAAAAAATGAACTAATTAAGGTTTTTGGAGTTATAATTGAATTAAATTACGAAGCATCACTAGTGACAGGTTGAAGTGTTCTGAATTTTTGTCTGGCGACTTCAATGTTTTTCATCCCCCATGAGACTTTTAAATCTTAAAATTCTCAGCGGTACATACGATAAGAAACAATCATCCATACTCCGATGCGCTTCGACGCATGTTAATGTGTATGCCTGTTTTTGCATCATACGTGTCAACGTCGACCTGCGTCAATGCACGTTAATATTCGTCGACGCACGTGGTATACACGTTAACGCACGTCGATGCATAGCAAAAGACGTTGACTTACATGAACGCGTATCGACACATTTGCGATGTTATGATTTCGGTTGGGTTGAAATTTTTGACGCGTCGATACGCGTCAAAAGTGCGAATCTCACAAAAATTGTAGTCTTCAGTGACATCATATTTTTTCAGGAGCGCAAAACTCTTGCTGTAGTAGTTCATTTTTGATGATTTATGTCTTAATGAAAGATAACAAGATTCTTGATAAACTTGAAGAAGTTTATTTGTACTGAATCAGTATTCTTCTCGTGTATAACGACTGAACTAAAGCAGTTCACTTTTCCACTGTTTGCATTTAACTCGACTATTATTTCAATCGTTTCACTTTACGCAATGATAGAAAAATGCTATAGAATAAGCCATTAGGTGCTTTTCAAAGCGAACGTACATGGAAATTTTACAATTTCAAAGATAACGTAAAATTCCAACAATTGAGACCATGCATGAGCAGCATAAAAAAATCTGGGCAAGTCAAACCAACTGAAACGAAAGTACTTCATTTAAAAAAATGTTTTTGAACACATCCCAATGAAAACACGAAATGCGTTTTGGTTATTAAGGGGAGGTTGGAGTCTCAGATTTTCGACCGATTTTTGGTAGGTTTAGATGGGTGCAGGGGTCTCAAGCTGGTGCAAACCATGCAAGCTGCCGAAAATCCATGAAAATCTCACATTTTCGCCCTTTTTGAGGGAGCGGTGCCTAAAATATTCAAGTGTGGTGCAAACTCCAGGTTCCTTTCCAGGAAATGGCCTTATAAGATGTGCGAACAGTGGAAACGCTTCATCACCAATAAAAGCAAATTACAGCTTTGTGTCACTCGTAAACCTGATGTAGTCGTTGGCCAAATTTGTATTTACCGAAAATTCCACTGTCGCTTTGACTACCGTATGCCCTAACATCGACATGATTATGACCCGTTACCTCGGACGTCCCGGAACTTCGGAATCCCAATACTATCGGATAATGCATCAAATTCCTGCTGCCTCGAACGATACACTGGTTCAAAATGGTTTTTATGCTAAGCATTCCGTTACGTCGAATGCACATCTAAGCCCGAGCCTAAGCTCAAGTCCAGGCCTAAATTTAAGCCTAAGTATGTCTAAGCCTAAGCCTAAGTCTAAGCCTAAGCCTAAGCCTAAGCCTAAGCCTAAGCCTAAGCCTAAGCCTAAGTCTAAGCCTAAGCCTAAGCCTAAGCCTAAGCCTAAGCCTAAGTCTAAGTCTAAGCCTAAGCCTAATCCTAAGCCTGAGCTCGAGCATAACTTCAAGTCCAAGTTTAAGCCAAGCCTAAGTCTAAGCAAGCCAATGCTTAAGCCTAAGCCTAAAAATGAAGAAAATTAAATTTTGAAACCACGCGGAATTCATATATTCACGTTAAATTATAATTTGATATAGCGCGATATTGTTATAATCTGTTTTTTCTCGAAATGCCTGTGAGTAAAAAAGAGAAAAGCAAGTACCATTTTATGTTTCCTTCCCGCTATACGATGCGTCCCATGGGACTGGAATTTATTGAGCCTGCTTATCTAATCTTCACTGATTTTTGAGCAAAAGTGAAAGCTTTGTGTCCATTTTTGGTCATTTTTCAATTTACAAGCATTTTATGAAAACACATTATAGTGTCGAAGTTTTGTAATTACTCCTACAAATTATTGTTCGAAGTAACGGGATGTTCGGAGTAACGGGACGTTCGAGATTACAACTGGACATTCGAGGTAACGGGACACAACCATCGAGATACGTAAAATAGCAGTTCGCATCAACTACTTACTGCTTAGTAGAACAAATGAGTACTTTTGTTATTGAAATACAAGCTTCTAGCATTTTGTGGCGCCTAAAAATTTCTAATTGTTTTTGCCATGTAAGTTTCGTCGATATGCAGCAAGTATAGAAGGGATCATTACATGTTTTCCAAACATTTATCCATTTTTCTGAAAAACAAGGATCAGCCTCAACGCACGTCCATACCTGATGCGCATAGACGTGCTTAAGCACACGCCGATGTATGGGCGTTGACGTACGTCTGTGTGCGTGCGCTGGAGCGCGCTTATGTGCGTCAAGTACAGAAGGGGCTTTAGGTTTTTATACAAGGTTAACAACAGAAAGTAACAAAAATTTCATGAATAATGACTGTACATTGGCAGCAAGGAAAATCTGGGGGAGTCAAGTAAATTTTGGCCAAACTTCAATCACCCATAAGTCCACGTTTTAATAGCCAATAGTCAATTTGTTGCTTTCTGAGAAAGAACTCCTTTTCGCCTTGAAAAATAAGTATGTGATGGTGTCAGTCACCTATTTGGGTGAGTCAACAAACATTTTCTAATGGAGGTCGAAACCCCCCAAACCCTAACCCTCACGCAGCCACTTGGACCAGCATCTCCGGCACATTTCTAAGAAAGTGATTCAAAAGATTAAAGTTTGGCTATCCAACCACACGCTAACTTCCTATGCATCATTAGTCGAAAATCTTCTTCGTACCACGAGTATTTCAAATTGCAAAAGAGGAGAGAGTCACTAGGTGCCATGTCTGGCGAATATAGTGGGTGATGTTGAAGCTGCTCGACTCGAATCTTAACAGAAGTAATCCCATTACGCCAGGTTTACCATTATGGTTACCTTATACCAGGCTTAACACGAACAGTAATGGTGTTGCATTTGTTGAACACCATTACTGTTCGTGTTAAGCCTGGTATAAGGTAACCATAATGGTATAAGGTAACCGTGTTAAGCCTGGTATAAGGTAACCTTCCTGGGTGGCGCCGTAGCTGTCCCACCATTGGCCAATGTCGGGGTAGGTGTAACCATCCCGACCAGGGCTCAACAAAAATGGCCGGGTTCGGAACCCGTGGATTGGCTAAATCATCAATCCTACGGGTGGAATGTTGTATGTTGCCATACAACACATTAAGGTAAAATTTCAACATTAACTAAACCTTTAAGAAATTCTGTCGCTCGACTCTAAACTTCAACGACTGTTAAGGCTTGTTTAATGTTCATTTTTAAGGTGGCTATCTCGATTTGAAGCTTAACGTGACCATTAATGATACGAACTTAACAAAACATTTAAAATATTGGGTTGATTGACATGAACCTGTAGCTCACCTTAGTAGGACAATAAAGGTAACGTTGAGTTTTTTCTTTTGCCTGATTTTCACATTGACTTTTAATGGTTGCGCTAAGGCAATGTACCTTACCGTGCCCTCAGTTTGTTTCTGATACGCTCAAGATTTAAGTTAGCAACAGATTTTTTAGGCTATCTTCCTCTGTTAAGGCTGGTCTTTAAATAATATTCGCATTTAGGTTGCCTAAAAATTGGATCCTTAAGGCAGCTGTCGAGCAGCAAAAACTGTCTTAAAGCTACTTTCAAGTCTATCTTAGTTAGGGTTCGATGATCTTGGGCCATTTTGTACATGTGAAAAGACACATTTCTTGGAGCAAGAGGAAACAGGAAAAATGCCAGGGACTGGCAAACTAAACCAAATATGTTTTATGTTAGGCTTTCTTAAAATTTGATATGATAATCTTTTTAAAACACAGGACAGATGCTTAAAAGGCAGATATACAAGTAATGTTTCACAAAAAGTCCATCCAAGACATGCACTTAAAAAGCAGAGACAAGGTTTTGTTTATTCCACAAAAAATTTCCTTTCAAGAAAAACATATAGGCGCCCCAAAAATTTTAGAACATACTTAAACTTTCCGCATAATTTGAAGAAAACAAAAAGAATTGCATACTGTAGATTGACAAAACAATGGCGGATTACACATGAGAATGTCACCCACCCCACCAGCACAGTCCATGAGATCAAGGTGTTGACATTTGACGATTGCATTACATGGAAGCAGCCATATTTTCCAGTTAGGCCAAACAAAAGTACATTGCTTTATATAATAGTATGTAACTGGAAATCTGTGGCTTACTGACTTTAATGCATGATAAAGTCGCCACCTTTGTCTCGCAAGCATTTTTTTATTTCAGTCATCTTGATGCGCAAGTTAGACAATTCACTCTTAATGTTGGTAATGCGAAAGATTTAGTGTAGCAAAAATATATTTTTTGTTGTTCTTTATTTTGATTTTTTCCATCATATTCATATTCTTTCATCACTTTCTGTTTCTCTCATCGACTTTAGCTATTCCAATAGACCTAGTAACATGAGCAAAATGGAGACAAGGTCGTCTTATTCAATGTCAACAGGAAGAAGTGAGAAGTAAGATTAATTTTGGCTGACTTCTTGTTCTGCTCTTAAAATTCGCGAAATGCAACAACTGAACATTGAATACAAATAAAACAACAAAAACCAGACCAACATGTTGTAGTATCCAATAATTGTTTAAAAATTTTAGGGGCCCATATATGTTTTTCTTAAAAGGAAATTTTTTGTGGAATAAACGAAACCTTGTCTCTGCTTTTTAAGTGCATGTCTTGGATGGACTTTTTGTGAAACATTACTTGTATCTGCATTTTAAGCATCTGTCCTGTGTTTCTAAAAGTGTATCATATCAAATTTTAAGAATGCCTCACATCAAACATGTTTGGTTTAGTTTGCCAGTCCCTGGCAGTAGTTACACCGGACTGTGTAAGGGGTATGGTTAAGCATATCCCTATCTTTTGTGTACCCCCTATAATTTGTAGTTTTTGGTCGATTTATAGGTGTTGTGGTAAACATATATGCTCGATTTTTTGGTCGATTTATAGGGGGTATGGTTAAGCATACAGGTTCTGTAATAGTAGAATCATGGTAATATTTGTATTAGGGTAATATTTGAGTTACAGTAATAGTTGTGTTACTGTAGGTGAAAAACAAAAACTGATGGAGAAAAAAAAATGGAAAACCAAAATTGATGTGGACAAAAAATGGAAAACGAAAATTGAATGTGAACAAAAAATGGAAAACAAAAATTAGTGTGAAAAATAAATATACAAAAAAACAGAAAAGTAGACATGTATAGAAAATGATTTCCTCCACCCACAGAGGAAGTCTCTCAAAAAATGCACCCCCAGGCTCCAAATGAGGGGTGCACCATCTGCAGGTATACAGAATAGCTAATTAGAAGCCCCACATTTCTGAATGATCATCCAAATTAGAACGGTCATTTGTCAGTAATGGTCTGTCCTGTAAGTAAAATCTCCAAAAAGTCTATATGCAATGAAACATAATTCCTACAGATTCATACATATAAAGTTGATTGCTCAGAAAAAATGACCAGAATGGGTCTGTTATAGAAAAATGACCAGAATGAGGCTGGTATACAAAGATGTGTAGAAAAAATCGAGACATTGTAGATGTCAAAAAGGAATTGTCTTCTGTGTAGAAACTATAATTGATCCTGCAGAAAAATAGATGCAAGAAGGAGAACACAGTACACATATACAATAAATGAAGAGAACTGTACCAAAGGTTAAAGGTCTACTAACAAACATCAAAGCTAGCCATACAGAATAGTCAGTGTGTATAGAAACTGATACATCTTATAATACATACATACTGATTTATACAGTTAAATGTCTGATTCTGTATACTGCTTGTTTTCCAAAACAAACATGAAGTGGTTAGACTGCTGAAGCCCATTTATCTCATAAAATGGATTATAAATTCTGGAACAGGTCAAAGGTTCTATATAAAAAAGCTGGCAGCAATAGACACTTTACGAAAACAAGTAAGGTTGTGATTTATTTTGATAGCTTTGTAGGACAATCTAGAAGCTTCAAAGAAAAAGGAGAGAAAAACTGAAAAGCTTCAATGAAAAAAGCAGAAAAAATTGGAAAAGCTTCGATGAGGAAAACGAGGCATAAATAGGAAAAAATAGAGGAAAAATCATTTTTTGATTTTTGTCTGGTGGTTCTTGTTTTTGACGTACACCAAAAAAATGGAACTCATTTTCATCACTTTCATCAGCGCCTTGAGGGCTTCTTATGAGGCATATGGTAGGTTAATATATTACAACGAAATTTTAATTTTAAATTAATACAGCTATAATTTGAACAATAAGAAAATATTATTGACTTTGGTGCCATTTTTGTCAATGATGACATTGATGTGCTAGCATTGACATTTTCGGAGGGGGGCATCAATGGAGCTGAAGTTATGGTGGAAAAGTCAGCATGCCCAGCTGTATCAGGCTCGGATGAAACACTTTTGAGGTTTCATGAAACGACTATGCTGGATGTTTGAAAATGCCACGCTGGATGATACACAGCTTGCCCCACACCTATGGAACATCCTCCCACCAGGTGCAAGGGTTCAATGGGTTGATGCTGACCAAAAGCACATGGACCACTGCACAGCCTTAGCATTGTAATGTTTCTAGTAAGTTTTTGATGTGATAATACATATGTTATGATGTATTCATATAGACATGTAAAAAGGCTTGTAAAAAATGGGTTGCTTTATCTTTATAGACTTCCATCTGTTGAGGGTAAAACTATTCTGACATGCTACTGTAACATTTTGGAATAAGATAAGAAAATGATGAATTGTGCTAAGAGAACAAGGGACAGTACAGATTTTTACTATCTAGTTACAAAAAAGGGGCAGGTGTTAATGTATAGTAGAAGAAGAAGAAGGAGAAGAAAGAGAAGAATTGTGCAGTAAATAATTGCTATAACAATGAGATAGTTAACTTTCCTAAAATGTAACAGAGAACATGTGTTAATTACTGTATAATAAAATCTGTATTCTATGTACATAAATCATTGAGTCATTGTTTCTAGAATATCCCAGAAGGTTTCACCTATTTTTATGAAATCCTTGTACAATAAGAAATGCTATAAAAATAAGAAAAAATAGTTTATGCTTGTAAATATAGATTTGACCTTATGAAGAAAAGCTAGTAAGAAAAACTAAGAAATAAAAAAGAAGTGTTAATAAAGTTTGTATCTAGCAGTAGGCAAATAGAATGATATATTTAGGGTATATATTGAAACAAACAAAATATTGTTTTAATTAAAATAAGTTTAAAAATTTTAATGGCAATGAATGGAAGTCCCAGGCACAGTGGTCATTGTATATTCTATGTATTTATTTATGTAGGTAAAATTTTTGTGAAAATTTTTAAAAACTAAATGTTTTTTTCAGGTGTTTAATTTTATTTAAATTAATTTGTATATATTTTTATGTTTTATCATATTTATTAAAATTAAAAACAATAAAATTTTCTTTATTTTTCAAAATATATATATTTTTAGTCATTTTCATTATACTTTTTGTCATTTTCAAAAGTATAACCAGCAGCTGCAACATGTGTCAATTTAGCATCACAACCATAGTTCACTTACATCTCTAAATAAGCTCTGTAAGTGTATCTATCAGTGCTAAAAATTTTGAAACATTACAAATATGCAAGCATACATATTATGAAAATTACCTGTCCAATATTAATTTTTCATTTAAATAAATTTTAATCTGTTTAAAAAATATTTTGCTGATCAGGTCAATTGGTGCTACAGGGTTACCAGTAGGATTGTTGTTGGCATTCAATGTTAAATTGCAAGCACTACCTTTAGCCTTTTTAATTCCAATAGTAAAATACATCAAATTTTTTAATAAATCTAGCATATAAGAATCAGGTGAAACAACAAATTAATATGGTGCCTGATTAGTACAAGGACTTTGTAGCTGAATATCTGACCAAAAACTTTAAATGAATAGCTACCTGCATTGGAGGTATGGTAGATAAATCTAATTCAGTTTTACTACTAGGAGATGATGCATCAATAAATTTACTCATTTCAAATAGATATCCTTGAAACTGACTATCCTACATAGAGTCTTCTTTAAGAATGAGGAGTGTTGTTTTGGATGTTTATGTTTATGTTGTTATTTATGATGAAGATGATGACCATTATTCTATGATCTGCAACACTTTCTTTAAAAGAACGTCCTTCTACCACATCCCCTGCAATTTTAGAACCTGCAGCAAGTGCCTGTTTTCCTGCAGACTTTAACAAAGGCATAGCTAGATGCCATAAACTCTTGAAAAAATACCCAACTCTGCTCCTTGGTGTTCATAATAAAAAATGTTTGCTGCTCTAAAACCTTCCAATGTGCTAACTAGTTGAAATTGATTATCTTATATGCTATGTTGATAAATCTTGACCCAGTAATCAACAGTTTCAGGAACATATGCCATATGCATATTTTGCTTTGTAAATAAAAATCAAAAAATTAATTAATTAAGAGCATTTGTGAAAATTCAACCTGATAACAACATGTCCAAATGCAAATGCATGTATAAAGGATTGTGAAAATTCAATACTATTATAGGAATGATGGACTACATCGCTGGAAAGGTAATTTAAGTATAATGTTTCCTAGTTGAAATGGTACAAATTCATTCATACTATTTTTATAATTATTTCAAATACAGTAATTTCTTTCATTTGAGTGGGTATGTAATGAAGTGTTTCATATCACCAACTAACAATATCTTTGTATTTTTCCTGCACATTCACTATACTTAAAAGTGGTCCTAAAGTATTTCCGATAATTTGATCCTCAATAATATTACAGTAAACATAGAAACTCTGTAAATCGTTTAAATTTGGTGGTTGAATCCCTAACATATATAAATATTTATTTCCTGGATCCGCAAGAAAAACAGACTTGGGTGGTGGAATATGTGCATTAGAGTTTCGTGGTTTATCTCCAACAGTATATAGGTTAATATTGGCACTTCTATATAGAAAGTCATCAGTACTTGCATCAAAAGCAGTGTTAGTAGCACTAAAACCTAGAATCTCCATCAAACTGTTGCTTAGATTGATTCTCCTGTACACTTTTTATTTTTAAGTTAACCAATCCTCATCCATGTTCATCATATGAAAACACGATTTCAATATCTGTTCCAACAATCACTGCCCCAATTTTCCCATTCAATTCATCAATTAAATCAGCTACATTAAAGTAATGTTTTTCAAAAACTATTACTTTAATTTCTTTAACAGGTTAGACTTTATTTCCAACACCGTCCATAATTAATATTATTACATTATCTACACCATAGTTGGAAATTGAGGTCAAGCTATATGAGTATATTATTTCACTTAACCCTACCTCCCAATTGCCATCTAGCTTCAAATGCTAGAGTAGATGGGCTAAAAAATCTGTGGGTACGTTTCCATATTTGCTATTACTAGGTAAAGTGATATATAATTGATTGTCCAAGGTTGTCATTATTTATAATGTTAGTTGTTGTGGACATTGTCTTCAAAGAGCTAGGTGAAGGTAACAGTCATGGTACAGGGCTAGGTAATAAATATCCTATATAAGCTCACAATCAGCGGACCCACAACTGTGTATTATTATTGTAGAGAGATAAATTTATAACAGCTGTAATGACTACAATGTATATTGGTATGACCTGACTAAAGAACACCACTTCATTTCAAGGTAATTGTTTTTCAAAAAACTCCCAAACTGAGTTAACTTTTACAAATGCATACATGATTTATTTCGCAATAGACCTTTTACAGAAAATTTACAATGAAAAAACTTACAAACTAACTTATCATTGTAAGCGAAATTTGTATTACTAAAACTTTGAAACATTTTATACATAGGAACATGTTGCACGTTATAATACAAAAAATACAAGGTATATATACCACAAACTCTACTATAAAAGTTTTGTGGGCGTTTCTTATTTACGTGCCTTACTGTAGCTTTTTTGTTAATATAGGTTATGAAAGCAGGAGTAATTGGTGGTAAACCATATGAATCAAAATAATATAAAGAGTTATCAATATCAAAATACATGGCCATCTAATGACTTTTTTTTTGAAAAGATGTCAGTGTTTGCAATTAAAGCTGCATGTCTTCTAACTATCTCCAGTAATGTATCGCAACCGAAAACCCCGAGACAAATTCTTGATAAAACTGTATCTTGTTGAACATAGTATGTTCATTTTAATCATGATTTTGTATCTATTTTTCCAAAATCTAACTGTTAAATTTTTCAGGATAACCTCACCACTTCACAAGTACTCTATTTTGACCATTTGGTAAAGGTTTAGTTTTTAAGATCTTTTCAATTTTGTATTCTTTGATATCAGGGTAAAAATCAATTTTCTGTAGCTCTTTTTCATAAAAACATCCTTCTATACCCTCACCTTCCAAATCCTGAATTCTATAAAGTGTATGATTTCTAGTCTTCACAATCTGTTTTACCCGAAAAACTTCCTCACTTCAATCAGGTAAATAACCTTTGTCAAACATGCCTCTATGCTTACTAATTTGTATGTAATCACCTATATTAATTTTAGGTTTTCTAGTGTATGCCTTCTCGGGGTGAAGTCTCTGCCACATAATATTTCATTAGAATAATTCACATCAATGGGTTTTTCACCAATTCATCTATGAATAGAATGATTATAGTTTGAAACAACTGCGGGTAAAATATCAATCCATTTATAAGTGATAAATTCTGTAAAATATTTAAACAATTTAGTTTTTAAGGTTCTATTAAACCATTTCACTATTGAACATTTTATATCTTTATTCTGAGAAGTAAAAAAATGTATATTGTTAGCTTTTAATAATTTTTGGTAATCTTTGTTGACAAATTCTTTTCCTTTATTACTGCATACTCTCCAAAGGATTTAACCTATTTTTAAAAAATTTTGAAAGGCATAGCATACATTCTTTGCATGTTTTGATTTTAATGGTTCAACCCATGCGTATTTACTTAACACATCTATGTTAACATAAATGTATATCCATTGTTAAAATCTGCTAAAGAAGACATATCAGCCAAATCGATTTCCCATTGTTGATCCATAGCAGTAACATATATACGATTACGTGAAAACTTTTTGTTGACTTGCTTATGTATGCTATAACTATCTTGTTTCCAAAGCCAATCTTTAACATTTTTATGTGTAATTGTTTTATAGTGTTTTCTAGCCTCAACATATAATTTTTGAATACTAGTAAAGGCTGTAGGATTTCCATGTAAATTTTCGTACAATTTGGGAAGTGATCTATCCATCATTCTAGTACAGAGCGGTATACCATCTAAGTGTTCTAACTTTTCTCGGTATTTTCTGCTCTGTCAAATTTCCTTCACTCAAAAATGATATGTCTTTGATATCTTCTTTGCCACTTGAAAATACACCAATACCTTTAAGGAGTGATTTATTCAATCATTTGAGACTACCAATTGCCTGAATATCTGATTCTTCCCCAGCTGTTTGGTAGGAGAGCTTCTGAGGTAGAGTGAATAACATTTTACATAAAGGATTTCCTATAGCCTCTAATGGTACATTATGTTTTTTCAAAGCAGTAGCAAACTCATTTACTCCTAATGGTTGTGTAATTTTGTAATGTTTATGTGACAAATCATGTAATAAATCAATGATATGGGATCCTTTAATTAATTTCCCATCAATTAATATTTCTCCTTGCTGATTAACATTTATACTAGGGTTATGTCCCACATGTTCAAATAATAATGATGCTGAATGTTTAAATTGTTTTGGAATTCCACTAAGTAATTTTTCATCTCAACCAATCTTTTTCTTTAACGTTCACATCAATACTATCATTTTCATCATCATTAGTATTTTGTTTCAAATTTACAGTAGCATATTGAGCAATTTCATGTTCAAAAGTTAAATTTTGTGAAAATAATTGAGAGTGCATTTTATATTGTTCTTCAGTCATTTATGTATTATCATTTAACATGTGCCCTAATTTGTTACGATACATGTCTACCTGTTTAGCTATACCTATCTTTTCATTTGCAGAAGTAGAAACATGAGAGTTATTCAGCTTATTCAGAATTTTGTGCATTATAAGAGCAAATTTACTTGCGAATTTTATTTTATAATAATTTCTCTGTAACAAAAGTTGCTAGTGTAGATAATAAAGCTGGTAATACTAGAGGTAAAAATGCTCCACCACTTTGAACAATTCTTGCAGGTTTATTTTGTAAATCTTTTTTTTTGTTTTCTCTTTTCTTGTAGCTAAAGCTCTAAGCAATAATTTATGTTTTGCCAATTTCTTTTTAAACTTAGAATTAATAGGAATATCACCGTTCAATATGTTTAAACAAGTTTCACATATACAACATATCAGTTCGGGAGAAGAGTGTTGAAGAAAAACAAGTCTTTGAATACAATTTGAATTTTTCAACCCATTGAGCTCATGAATAAGTTTCTTTGATCTAGAAGCCATACAAAACAAGACTGTACAGTAGAGAAAAATATTACAATAATGACCAGAAGCTAAGTGAAAATTGAAACAATTAATGTGTTACATTAAAATAGTAGTGAAGTTTCATTTTGTATAATAATATTCAACTCTTCAGATCTAGAATAAGCACAAAAATTATTCATATTCATAAAAAACAATTTATGGTTTGTATCTAACTTTAAAAATGATCTTCTACAAAAATAGAGCAAGGTTGAATCATGTCCAATTCCTGTGGTAATAGCTTAGTAAAACACCAAAACTGTGTAACTTTTTTACATCCCATAGGTAATCCAACTTCACGATGTAAATGATTGCAGGCCTTAGCTATGTCCTTGTAAAAGGTCTTGGCTTCCGACGAAAAGTGAGTCCAAAACAAATCAGCCATCTCTCATTTCTGATTGTTGGTTAATATTTTACCTCAAATAGAAAAAATGTTATAATTAAATAGTTAAATCAAATAGATATAAAGTTTTTACCTTTTACTTCATTTTGTACCATTCTGACAAAAACTTCAAAGGCCGCAGACATTGTAATTATAATTGTCACAGAACAAGCAAATTACAGAAAAATGACTGACCTCTTCGAAAATTTGGACTAAACTATTGATGTAGCATAAAATGTTTTTTTCTGACTAGGTAGCATGTTGATAAATAAATAAATAATAAGATCTGACAAACCTTTAAAAAGTTTTTTGTAAAAATGATAAATTATTTAGGTCCATATAAATTCATGTGATTATTGTTAGGAAATATTTTAGATCTAAGTCGATATTTTTCAGGACACCTCTGTGTAAGATCTATTAGTAAATAACCATATGGTATACTGGTAGCATCCCCATATGCTTCTATGAAATAATTTGAACTAGATGGCAAAATCTATCAAGCCAATGTAGAAACTCACAATTTATCACTAGGATTTTTTAAAAGAATCAGATATTGAGCATTTATTCTATTTGTATGCATTCCATCAAAAAATGCATTCTGAACTATATGTATAATTGATAAGTTCCAGTGATGCGAATCTTTAGTAAAAAGTTGAGTTAAACGTTGATCATTCTTCATCTCTTGCATCATATCATCCATAATTAATAGTCTAGGTGTGTCTTTGCTTTTTTGAAGTTCATCCAAGTGAGGTGAACCTTGAATGAATATCACTTAAGAACATTTTTGAACTAATTCATTGTAAGCTTCTCGCCATTCAGAGTAACACCGAAAAATTTTCACAGGAGGATGGTGAGTCATTTCTTTTGCAAAAATTACTGGTTTTTTAAAAAAATTGAGTTTTTCCTGATTTTGTTGGAGAGCATAAACTATGCAATTGAATGGGTGCTTCCATATATAAAACTCTTCAAGATCTGACATCTCTCGACAAAAACCAACTACTTTTTTACTTGAACAGTTTTTAAAATGATTTTATTTAAGTAGAATCTTATTTATAATTACCAAAATTATAATAGAATAAAACACTAATAGTTACATAAAACATGATACATTAAGGATAATTGGCGTAAAACATTAAAACCAAATGATTGAATAAAACCAAATAGAGTGTAAATTAACTTGCCTGATTGTGTAAGCATATAGTATGCACATTATGGTAATATGTGGTTATTGTTTGCAAAAATAAGATACATACCATGGATATATGAAAACATACTAAGCATCAATTAATTAATTAAGCATACAAAACTATGATACAGTGAGTAAATCAAACCTTACAATTTGCCATTATTAAACTCATGCAGTATTTCAATAACAACATCATCGTCAAAACCATAATGATAGCCATCATCAATAAAATGAGCTACAGTATCCCCAACAATCTTACCACCTGTACTTGTAAGTAGAATACAATGAAATATATCAATCATCTGTTTAAAAGCGTGAAGACATAGTAATGTTGAAACATACTCAAAACAGTCAATAATAACCCCTACCTTACCATACAAACCATCAACTGTTGGTATAATTGCATTATTATATATGGAATGATGCCCCAGACACTGATGATCTTCAACGTTTCCTACATCTTTTGCACAATAACAGTCAAAAATACACCCCATGAAAATGTTTTGTATAGCCAGTTCAGCACATATGATTATAGATAATTTTTCACCTTTTACTACTTGCTCATCAAAAAACCATAGAATATCTAAACCTGAAACATGTAATTCGCAAATACGTTTGGTTTCAGTGTCTAGAGAACTCATGTCTGATGATGAATGGTAGTGGGGATTGTTGAAGTAGTTGATGAAGAGCTCATTAACAAACATCATTTGAGTGCTAAGTGTCTTTAGCAGCACCTCTTTCTTCAATTATTTTTGTAGCATCGCCATCTTCTCCAACAATTTTGTAGCATCACCACCTTTTTCAATGATTTTTGTAGCATCGCCACCTTCTCCAAGGATTTTTGTAGCATGGCCGCCTTCTCCAACAATTTTTGTGGCATCCCCACCTTCTTCTTCAATGATTTTGGTAGTGTTGTTGATTGTTGAGTCATGATCATCATTGATTGTTTTGCATTTCATTGTTGTTGTTTGATGTTTTATTGCTAATGGGTTGTACTTATTTGAAATGGCTGGTGGCATTTCATGTATCTAATAGGTTCAATGCCAAAATTTCTAAAGAAAAAACTTTTTAGTCTTTGAAATTGTTAAAAGAAAAAATTCACATCAGCTCATTTTAACTTACTTATTTAGATAAACTCCATTTCATTCCATTAAAAAGTTTCCTAAATTGTACTGTAACCCTATTGCTTTCAACCACCATCTTATATCTAAGGTTGATACCACATTGAGCTGAATAAGAAAATGTCTTTTCAATAATGTTCCTTTGTTTTGGGGTCAATGTTACCAAAATAAATTGACACATATTTATCCACAACCAGTACAAATAAGGCCATGTTATTGTCCAATATAAACTGGTTTTCTATTTTCAAAAATATGTATTCAGGAGTCTGATAGAAGCAACGTACCAAAGAAAAAGAAAGAAAAGAAGAAAAACAAACAAACAACCAGCTTTTGTACCAGCGGAAATGAGAAATGTATAAATTGTTCAAAAATTTAAAGAGTAAGAGGCAGGGTTATAAGTATCATGAATATGCAGGCTATATGTCGTACAGTGACCCAATATTTTGACATCTACCTGTAGAAGCTAGAGAAATAAAATAGTGTGTTTATGACTTATTGTAATCTTCAACGTCAAAGCTAGAAAAAGGATATGGCCACATGCTCATGAGTTATAGTAGTCTTTAAAGTTTCCACTATAAAAAGAAAGGTTATAAACAACTATTACAGTTCTTTTATAGTATTAAGAATCAAAAGAATAATACTAGAGTTGTTCTGTAAAACAGGTGTTTTACTGGTTTTAACTGGTTATATGCTAGTTAAAGAAGCTAAAGAAATGATATGACCATGTGTTAATGAGTTATAGAGGTCTTTAAAGCTTTCTCATCCTAAAAAGAAATGCTACAGCAACAGGGTCATAAACAATAATTAAAACTCTACTGCAGAATTAATAGTTTTTTTCTATATTTAAAATAATTTTCATTATTACTGCATAAATTTTGGTAAATAGTTGTGTTTTCTAGTTTTTTCTAGTTTTCAATAATCTTTATAATGAAACCTATATACGAGGATATCACTTCAGATGAGGAGGATATACAGAGGGAAATTTTAGAGGATATTACTTCGGATGAAGAGGAATTGGTTGCACATGGGTATTTGGAGGATATTATCTCTGAAGTAGAAGAAGAAGAAGAAAAAACACTGGATAATGTTTTTTCAGATGAAGAAGATTTTTCGGATGAAGAAGAAGGGAGATATTTTGAATGAAGAAGAAGGAACTATTTTAGATTATGATGATGATGAAAATGAACAGTACAAAACTCATACACTGCACAGTTCTGATGAAGAAGAAATTTACAAACCAGTTCAGATTAGGGGTGGGGGTGTAACATATACATCTTCTCTTGTGAATGATTTTTTCGAGTTAGGTCAACCCAGTACAGTAAATATCGGACATTTGGATATTAAAGGTCATGAGTACCCTTTGAACTTTTGTAATACTGAACATATGGATGATTTGAATTCTCAACTTGCACCAACATTGCAATGCATATTTGAAAACATTTCAGAGAATGTAGATGATAATGCACTTATGGGTTCTTCTTTTGACCATTCAGATTTGACAAAAAATACATTTTGATACCCTTTAGACCAAAAAATGCTTTAACAGGTGATTTTGTCATAAATACTCTTAGTGCTGTTCTTCAATCAAATAAGCGAATTGATAGTTGAGAAGCTTTAATTCGCACTATTGTTGTATCACTGCCTACTGGTCATGATAAGGTAATTTTGCATTTCAAAAATTTAAAAACTTTTCCCTTCTTTCTTTCTTTTCTGGTTTATTTTCTTTATTTTTCATTTTTTAGGTATTGACAATGCGCATCAATACTTAAAACATAACAATTTCCTGGAAGACAAGCATTGCATCATTTAAATCCATATTAACTATTACTTGTGCTTTGCTAGAGCTCTCGTAGTTGCTAGAGCTTATGTTCATAAAAAAGATTTGAACACAGTGCACAAGTGGGAAAGTATACGAAAGTCTGACAAGAGACATGTACTGCAAAGAAACGTTGCTAAAGAATTGATGACCTAGGCAGGTTTGGCTAATCATCAAGGGTCTTGTAAAATTCATCAGTGAGAAAAACTTCAAGCTGTTCTATTACCCAATTATCAGATCAATATTTTCAATGGAGAACAGTTTGAGGATTTAATATTTAGAGGTTAGCATGTTTTTATTTTTTTGTTACCATGTGCACATTTAGAGTTTTAAGGACCTGAAGAAGCAATGCATGTTTTGAAAATTGACCATCATGACAATCATTACTCAGTCATTACTAAGATGCCTGGTTTTTTAACCACAGTTACTTTTATCCTCATTGCAATTTAGCCTACAATAACAAAGCAGAACATAGATGCAAAAACTTGTGCCCTTTCTGTTACAATACACCACCATGTAATCAATTTAATGTTCAAAAATGCAAAGTTTGTCATCAATATTTTAAAAATGATGAGTGATTTACTTGACACAAATTTGTTTTTATTCAAAAAGGACAATCGAAACATCAAAAAATTGGGGTATCTATTTGTGATTGTTTCAAGGTGTGCGAGCAATGTGATACATTGGTTCATGGAGTGCATTCTAAGACCCATAATTGTGGTCATTTTGAATGCAAAACATGTAGAAAGAGCGTACCAAAAAAAGGTTTTAGATAAGATATTATTCTTATATTTGTTTAAAAATTTTTATATTTTTGGACACTTATGTTTTATGCAACCTGTTGGTAAGAAGCAAATAGAGGAAGATGTGTTTGAAACAAATGATAGGGGTGTTAATGATGACAATACTTGTCTAGTTGATGATGAAACAGGAATTACGGATAAGTGTCCAATTAATCAAAAATTTGTTTTTTATGATTTTGAGACTAGACAGGAAAAAGTTTAATGACAAATGGAACTAGGCAATGTATTTGAATATGAGCCAAATTTATGTTTTGTTCATACTGCATGCAATCAGTATCCTCGAAGTGAAGGAGATTTTTGTTGTCATATGAGTAGTCAATGCGAGCATGCATTCAAACGATCAACATGTCTGAATGATTTTTGTGATTACCTTTTTCAATAAGATATGAAAAACATTACAGCTAAAGTGCAAAATTCTTGAGAGTTCTATGGACAGTTTATAATGCAATTTCTGCACTGTAATAGTCATCATAAACTAAACTTTAATAACAAGGGTAAATTGATGACTTGTTTTTACAGTTTTCCACTTTTATTTATTTATTTATTTATCTAGGGATGGAATTGATGTGTATCAAAGTAGGGTCAATAAAAATTATTAATTCTTGGAACTTTCTTCTGATGCCCCTAATGGCTCTACATTTGGGATAAGCGAAATATGTAAAGGATATTTTCCACATTTCTTTAATAGAAAGGAAAATTATGGAAATATTGGACTGTATCCTTTGCCAGACACGTGCGGTTACAATGCTATGAAAATTGCAGCTCGGGCCACATTTTTAGAATGGTATAATGGAAAGATTAAACAGTAAGTTTGTAAAATTATACAAGTTCTTGCATTTAGAGTTGTGTTTTTTTTGGGAGTGTCAATTTAACTTTGACAAGGAATTACTCCATTACTGTCGTAGAAATGTACAAGTTTTACGGCAGTGTTGTATGAAATTTAAGGATGTTTTTGTAGAGGAAACAGATGTTAATCCTTTTGAAAAATTGATAACTATCACCAGTGCTTGTAATCTTGTTTTCTGACATATATTTTTGAAGCCAGATAGTATATGAGTAATACCATACAAAGGTTATGGTAAAGAGGAAAGGCAGTCTGTTACAGCCTTAAAATGGTTAAAATGGCTAACCTATAAAAATGAAAAATTGTATATATGGCATAAACTGAATGGTGGTGAAGTTCAAATTGGAAAATACAAGGTTGATGGTTTATCAGGTAGTTTTGTCAAAATTATTAAACTTTTGATAACTTTTTATTTAATTGTTTGTTTGTTAAAGAAACATCTGTTTAGGAGTTTTATGGTTGCTATTGGCACATTTGTCCAAAATGTATGAAAAATAAACATCAACTAACAGCTGATAACTATATAGAAGCAAACCATGCAAATGAGAAGAAACATTTAACGTGCTATGGAACTTCAAACAGCCCATTATAATGTAGTTGAAAAGTGGGAATGTGAATTGTTATGACTAATTCATTCAAATTCTGAAATGAAAATATTTTTTGACACAATTAAGAAGAAAGAAGAAGAAGAAAAGTTTATTTTTCGAATGAAGAGAAAGAACAAAAACACATGTTAGTCTAGAAAAATAAATACAACAAACATCGAGATTATTGGTTATTAATGCAGTACAAAATAAAGAGCAATGTGAAAATGTTAGCATATTGAAAAATCAAACAATACAGTGAGTGAGTGAAAGACAATATGAACTAATTTGCATATGGAGACATGCAGGTACAGAAGTACACTTACATGCACCCCAATGAATGAAAAGGAGAAATCACCACAGAAATGAAGAAAAAAAGAAATCCTATTATATTAATGTCCTCGTATAAATTTAGAAAAATTGATATCTTTAAGTTTTCGAGAAAAAGATTCTACTGAAGACCCTTTTACGAAGTGTTTGGGTAATGTGTTCCATGTATGAACGACTCGTTTAGCAAAGCTATATTTGTCAATGTCAAGATGAGAATTGCCTATGTTGAGTTTAAACAAGTTTCTGGCTCTAGTAGGATTTGTACAGAAGGAAAAATAATTTTCGACTGGTAGAATAGACTTTTGGATGATGGAGTAGGCCATAATTAGATCAAAATGAATGCATTTAGTCTCTAATCTGATAAGATTCATATCAGTAAATCTTTGATCATAAGATAATGATTTGTCAGTACTAACCCATTCAGTGAATCGCCTCTGAACTTCTCAACTGCCACAATATCTTTAATGAGATATGGATTCCAGACTACTGTACTGTATTCTAGAATAGGACATACATATGTGGTGAATGCTTTTGCTAAGAGAGATTTATCTTTCGAAATTCTTACAATCAAGCCACAGACTCGCATAGCTTTATTCACTATAAAGTTACAATGGGCACCAGAAGAAAGGTTGTCGGAAACAAAGACCCCAAGATCTTTAATAGCAGATTTGGAGTCAGGAACAGAAGCCCCATTTAGATAGTAAGGATTTTTTGGGTTGTTTTTACCAATGTGAAGTATCGAACATTTTTCATTAGAAATAGGTAGCTGCCACAATTCAGCCCAATTACTTAAGTGGAGTAAATCGAGTTGAAGTACTTCTTTTTCAAAAGCCAGGTTGAAAATCTTTACATCGTCAGCAAAAAGGAATACCTTGCTATTAGACCTATGATCAGTAATATCGTTAATAAAAATTTGAAATAATGTACGTCCAAGGACACTGCCTTGAGGGACACCACTGGTTACAGATTTGATCTCTGATAAGGAGTCATTCAGCTCGGCACATTGGGTTCTACCTGCCAAGAAAGCTTGAAGCCATCTCAGTGTAGTGCCTCTTATACCATAGCCATCAAGTTTAACAGGCAACTTACTATGAGACACCGAGTTGAAGGCTTTTGAAAAGTCAATATATGCAACATCGATAGTTTGCTTATTATCAATTCATTTAGTCCAAAGATTAGTACATTCTAGTAATTGATGCATGCAAGATTTTCCTTTCCGAAAACCAAATTGGTAGTCACTTAATAAGCCATTAGTTTGTAAATGAGTTTGTATGTTTTTATTTATAATAGATTCCATTGCTTTACAGGTTATGCAACAAAGCGAGATTGGTCGATAATTTTTTGCTAGAGAAATATCACCTTTCTTGTGAATAGGGATAATGATAACATGTTTCCATAATTTCGGCAAGGACCCTGAGTGATAAGAAACTTCAAATATAGTACTGAGAGGTTTATTGAGAACATGCTTGAGTTTCTTAAGAAAAAAAGCACATAACCCATCAGGTCCTAGAGCAAGAGATGGTTTGAGTGTACCAAGAACTTCCAGAACACCTTCATCACTAAAAGTTACTAATCCAGTTTAGTTGTTACACCTGGGAGGAAATAAGGGTTGAGTTCCATTATCATATGTGAAAACTGAACTAAAATACTCCTTGAAGGGATTAGACATAATGTTTTTGTCATAAAAATTTGCGCCATCTATGTTCTTTAAACAGGGAATTGAAGTCGATGAGAGCCGTGTTTTTACAAATCTATAGAAGGATTTCAAGTTTTTGGATTTCAACAAATTTTTTTCTTGGTTGGCATAGTGACCATAAACTTTGGCCTTAACTTGAGAGCAAACAGATTTATATTGAAACTTGAGCTTATTGCTGTTTACTATTTTCAGCCTTTTCCAGATTGATTTTTTCTGTGCTTGAAGTTTGGTAATGTGCCGGAGTAAATATTTCATTGACCTTGGTATTTTTAATGGTACAAAAGTATAAATACATTTGTGAAGAATTGATAGTAAAGCTGAGTAAAAGTCGTCTACCATGATACAAGTAGAAAAAACAATATGCCACTGGATATTAGAAAGATATGCTTCTAACAACTCATACTTTCCTTTAGTAAAATCCCTGTTTTTTGAAGACACACTTGGAAGAAGTAGAACTACCCCTGAGGGAGAAATTAATGCTGCAATGATCACTAGAGGAAAATGGGACATCAGTACTAACATCGAAAACCGGAGTGCTGGGTATACATAGAACCAAATCAAGTATGTTATTTTTATGAGTAGGTTCACTAACAACAGAAGTTAGGCCAAGATAGCGAAAACAGTTCAAGAAAGTTTAATGAGTCTCATCAATGGGAAGAGGAACGGGTGAATTCAAATTTAAGTGTGGCAGATTAAAATCACCTAGAACTACACATTTAGTAGTATTTTCAGTATGGTTTTGGATTATATCACAAATGTTTTGAGCTAAAGCAATGTCAAGCTGAGGAGGTCTGTAACATAGAATAAACTGAATTTTACAAGTGAATATTATTAAATCGCATAAAATGACTTCTGGACTAGCTAAAAGTGTCGTGATCTTAAAGGATGACATTTTCAATGATTTTTTATATATTATGGCTACTCCACCCCCTTTTTTATCATGTCGGTCTGATCTATAAATCGAGTAGTTTTGATTTGCACAAATAAGGCTGTCACTATATGAGTTATTCAACCATGTTTCAGTTATGAAAATTATATCAAAAATGTTGGACATTAACAAAGCATGCAGTTCAGCAAGCTTATTCCCTAAACTGGGAGCATTGAATAAAGTACATCATATGAGGTTTTTGTCATTGTTTAGAGGTGATTTTTGTTTGGAGGGCAAAAAACAATGAGGCTTTGGGTGTCTATTTTCACTACAAATAACTAATACCTGAACCTATAAACCCTTGAGAAGGTAAAATTTTGAAATATGTTCCATTTCATTTTGTCCAAAATTTGTTGTCGCTGTTGTTTTTAGCTTTCTTTGAAGTCCTACTAATACTGTGAAATTGTACTACAAAATCAAGTACAATGAAGATGGAACACCTGCAGGAAAAATAAATTATGTGGATGTGTCCAGTTTATACCCATTCATCAACAAATACAGGAAATATCCTACAGGTCATCCAAAAATCCTGACTGAAGGTTTTGATGAAGTCAGTTCAACTTCCCAACCATACGAGGGTTTGATTAAATGTACAGTTTTACCACCTCACAAAATCTTACACCCTGTTATACCATATCAACATGATGGTAAATTATGGTTCCCTTTATGCAAAACATGTACACATATTTCACAAAAGACAACATGTGAGCATAATGATGAAGATTTAGCATTAAATGGCACATGGATTATGGTAGAATTGTACAAAGCTTTAGAAAAAGGATATAAGGTATATTATTACTGTAATAATTTGCATTTTGTATGCCAATATTTTCATTTTTGTTTCAGATCCTTAAAATTTTTGAAGTTTGTCATTATGATAATGTTGAAAAATATCATCTAACAAAAAACACTGATAGGGGTTTATTCACTCAGTATGTCAAAATTTTTATGAAAATGAAATTAGAAGGTTTTATAATTTTTAAAAATCTAGCTAATTTCAATTGCAGTTTTTATAGGAAAGTGAAGGTTACTCTGCTAGAGCTGAGAAGGATAAGCAAAAACGTGGATATGGATTGGAAGTCTACAACACAGAAAATATTTCACTGGATCCTTCAAAAATTTCAAATAATCCTGAAGAGATATTTGGCCAAATTAATGCTAAATTCATTCTGGGGAAAGGTAGTTTTGCATAATCAGAATAATTTTTGTATTCCTTCATTTATTTACTTTACAAACTTATTTTATGTTTTTTAGTTTGGACAATGAAAGAATATGGACAAGACTATTATCCACAATGCACCTAAAGAATATTTTGAACTTGTAATGAATGTTGTCAACATTATTAAAAATGTTAGATTAATCAATGAGCAACTGTAATCAATAACCTACTGTCAACATGATGATTTTACTGAGGTCTTGGGTAATAGTAGGGATATGCTGGGTATCCGGATCTGGATTCAGATCCCTGGATATCCACCTAAATTTTAGGATTCAGGTCTGATCTGGATCTGCTAAACCCGATTTCTTCATTAATAATCTATTAATCTTTTGACACCAATGAATATAAATTCATACAATTCAATTTTAGACAAATTAGACATTGTACATGTACTTATTGAAAGATCTGGATCGGATCTGGATCTACTCCCATCTGTTCCTCAAGATCTGGATCAGGATCTGCTGAACCAAATTTTTCAAGATTTTGATCCGGATCCAGATCTACTGTCACCAAGAAAGTCGATTCTGCTCATCCCTAGGTAATAGGGATGCTGTTATAGCAGCTTATACCACAGCCCAAGCTCGACTAAAGTTATATGCTTACATCGAGCAATCAAAAAGTCGAGTAATGTATTTCGATATGGATAGCATTATTTACTTGTGAACAACTGACAAACAACAATACCAGGTGCCTACAGGGTGGCGTTTGGGGAAATGATGGATGAGTTAGGCGAATAGGGTCCTGGTTCTTATATTACAGAATTGGTGAGTGGAGGTCCTACAAATTATGCTTACAAAGTGTACAGTACATCTACCAAGCAGTATCATTATGTCATCAAAGTTTGGAGGAATTACTCTGTCGTCAGATGCAATGAAAAAAGTTAATTTTTATTCACTATGACAAATAGCTTTTGCTTTTGTAAAAAACAACAGTAAAGAAGAAATAAATGTACATGGTCTTCGCACATTTTTCTATACCAGCCTTGTTCTGGTCATTTTTCTATAACAGAGCCATTCTGATCATTTTTTCTATGAGCAATTGACTTTATAGGTATGAACCTGTTGGAATGATGTTTAATCACTTATAGACTTTTTGGAGATTTTACTTACAGAACAGACTATTACTGACCAATCTGGCCAATCTGACAATTACTGACTGGAACAATCATTCAGGAATGGGGCCTCTGCCCATATTTACACCTGCTGACTGCACCCTTTGTCAAAGTGGGTCCAGGGGCCTAAATTTTTGAGAGACTTCCTCCACCCATGGAGGAATTCATTCTCTATACATGTATACTTTTCTGTTTTGTTTTTTGTATAATCATTTTTCACATCCATTTTTGTTTTCCATTTTTTGTGTTTTTCATTTTTTGTTCCACATCGATTCTCATTTTTCCATTTTTTGTTATACATCAATTTTTGTTTTTTACCTACAGTAACACAACTATTAATGTAACGCAAATATTACCCCAATCCAAATATTACTGTAATTCTATTATTAGGGTAACTCTAGAACGTGTCTGCTTAATGGTACCCCCTATAAATCAACCAAAAAATTGAATGTATATGTTTACCATACCCCCTATAAATCGACCAAAAATGACAAATTATAGAGGGTGCACAAAAGATAAGGATATGCCTAACCATGTGTTACTACTCCTGGCATTTTTCCTGGTATCTGATTTTTAAGTATTCAAAGAATCATGTCATCAATCTTTTACATGGTTAAGAAATCAATGATGAGCTGGTGTTACAACTATCAACATATAGCAAAATATCCTGGTCTTTATTGAATTTGACTATCATGGTTCTGCCATGAAAATCTTACATTTTACTTTTTTTTCATTTACAAAATTACATTTTGGACATGAGCTCACGTGTTCCTCATCAATTTTCATGAAAAACCCCCCTTGATGTACTCCTTTGTCTACTTCGAGATCAGGTTGATCTGACACTGATGACAAATTTTTAAACATCAGATCATGCTTAAAACAGCATCATGCATAATCTCAACATCAGGATTAAAATGATGATCCTGAGTATGAGCTGATCACAATGTCCAAATTATTTTCTTCTAGTGCACAAACCATACTCACTTCAGGATTAACAGAAATTTTTACATTTATTTGCTTTAGAGAAAAGAAAATTATGCAAAAATTTTAGTGCAACTCGACAGCTCGAGCTGGGGATAATCTCGACATTGAGCTTGTTATAATCCTGATGACATTCAAATTATACTGAGCTTGAGATCAAACCGTGTCACTTTTTTGTTCCAGAATATCTTGAGCTCGAGCTCAGACCCCTTCAGTGCAACTGGGCCTTTGTTACAGTCATTGGGCACCGATATGCAAATGGGAGAACAGACTAAAGCATACAAAAATGCCCCTGATTCAGCCGTGCCCATATTAAGAGTGTGCGTGAAATCCCATACCCGGTTCTTCCCAACTCTACTGGCACTCCCAGGGCAACATAACGACTTTTTTGAAAGCAGGATCGGAGCAACAAAGATGGGTGAAATTGCTTCCCATTTGCAATCGTGCAAAAAGTGCTCTTTCTGCAAATTTCAGTTTAAATCCAAAAACTGTGAATGATGCTGTTTTTTTCAACAGTTAAATAGAAGAGAATACATTTGTTTGTAGCTTGTAATCAGTAGAACTTATGGAGTGAATTCTATACAATACGTTATATAAAATGAGTGAATGAAACATATCTTGCACAATCAATTTAGTTCTTAGAAGACTTTGTGCTGTAGCTCTTTTTCTAAAAAAGCTGAATGGAATTTTATGTGCCACTTTCCCACATGATTCCTTTTGTTGACACCAAATTCAGTAAAAATGTTTAACACAGCTGGAAGCAAACATGTGTGAGAGGGCACATGGGGGTATAAACCTCCACAAGGGTTTTGAAACTGGAAAATTTGTTATGCAAAAAATTTTGCCGTTAACTTTTTTTGAATTTTTTGTCCCAAAAAAAACGCCAAAAAACTAAGGTCCACGCCTGTACACTCCAAAAAATTTCAGAGATGCACATGCTTGGTTGGAAAGTGTGTTGATGCACTCAGCTGAAGAATATACTTTTTCACAGACATGGAAAATTTTTTGAGAAGGAATGAAAATCCAATATAAAGAATCTGAATTTTTACCAACTTTGACCCAAGTTCTCAAAAATCTAGTCCACTTCTTTCTCTAGCACGGCAACTATTGAAGCAAGTATATTCTTCTTTTTTCTGCCCCATCGGGGCATTTTCTAATAAACTAGTTCACCTCTTTTTAGTGGGCCCCAACCATGCACGAAAGCTTTCATAGAAGCACATTGACGTTTTAAATTTGGTCATCTTCACGTCAAAAAAAATAATAAAAAAGAATCTTCAAGCTACGAATTCTCATTTTAGGTAAAAGTAAAAGATGTGTAAACTGCATAGTACTTAAAAAACGTTGTAAACAGACTGAAAGTCGACCATATCTATTGAGTTCCTCATGGTCTAGAATCCTTCAATCCAAAAAATCGCAGAAACACCTTTGTTTACACAAATGACTATTTTTCGTGTAAACTGACTGCATCCATTGAATTCCCCATGGTCAGAAACATCTTCCCCAAAAAGTGGCCGAAATACATTCGTTTACACTCAATATGAATTAGGGTGTAAAGTGATTACATTCATTAAATTCCCAGTGATCAAAAACTCTTTCTGAAGAAAAATTTATGCCCGGGATAATTTTTTTTGCGTAAAATGATCGCATTCATTAAATTCCCTGTGGCCGAAAACCCCTTCCACAAAAAAATCATGAGAATACTCTTGTTTACACCCGGGATAGTTTTTTTATGTAAGATGATCGCATTCATCAAATTCCCCCTGGTCGAAAACCCCATCCATCAAAAAATCACAAAAATATGCTGGTTTACACACGGAATAATTTTTTGTGTAAAGTGGTCACATTCATTGAATCCCTCGTGATCGAAAATCCCCTCCTCAAGAAAATTACGGCAATACGCTTGTTTACACCCGGGATAATTTTTCGTGTAAAGTGACCGTGTCCATCCAATTCCCATTGGTCGAAAACCCTTGCAGCCCAAAAATCCCAATAAGGCTACCGGGTTCAATTGAAACTGCAAAAAAATTAGTTGTGCATTATGCTGCAAATATATTTCTGAAGCCGTAAGTATTATATAGCAAAATTGGGGAATTTCGCGTTCCCGAGACTTTGGACCACCATACAATTGAATTGAGGCCATATTTTCAAAAAATGAAAAATCGCATTTGAGATTGCACCCCCAAGATGCTTAGGCCGAAGTATGGAGCTTGGATACGCCACACCTATTGTGGAGCATGGTGAGACTGGTGACCCTTAAAAAGTGCCTCTTTTGCATGTTTTTGGGGCTCCACCGAGCAGCACTTGCAGATAGAGGCGAAATGACAAAAGGCACCCCATAGGTTGCCCCTATGCCCGAAATTATGAAAAAAACCCGGAGGTTCTAGCTCTTACCGTTTTGGCTCTAGGGTGGGGGGACATGAAATTTGGGGGCCAAGTACATTATAGGTTGGCGCTATCGCGCCACCTATGATACGGACATTGCCTATGCAGTACGTTGTGCACCAGTATATGTTGTATACGTACACCCGTGTTTTCCAAATGTGTTTAGATTTAATGCGCAAGGTCCAAACTCGTGACCGGACAACAAAAGCACAGGACAATAGAGCACGGACATTAGAGCGCATGGAGAATCTTTTGAAATTTCAATTGAACCATTAGCGTTATTGGGATTTTCGGGGTGTAATGGTTTTCGATCATTGGAAATTCAATGGAAGCGGTGACTTCACACAGATAATTATCCTGAGTGTAAACCAACGTATTTTCGCGATTTTTGGGTGGAAGAAATTTTCAACTGCTAGGAATTCGATGGACGCGGTTACTTTATACGAAAAATTATCCTGCGTATAAAACAACGGTATTTCCGTGGTCTTCTTGGTGAGCGGTTTTCGACCGTTGAGAATTCAATGGACACCGTCACTTTACACAAAGGATTATCCTAAGTGTGTACAAAAATACTTCTACTTTTGGACGAGGGGTTTTTGACTGCGGGAAATTCAATGGATGTGGCCATTATTCACAAAAAAATTATCCCTTGTGTAAACAAGCGTATTTTCGTGATTTGTTGCTAGAAGGGACTTTCGACCACGGGGAATTCAATGGATGCGGTTACTTTACACACAAAAAATTATCCCGGGTGTAAACGAGCTTATTGTCGTGATGTTAATACGGAAAGGTCTTTTGACCACGAGGAATTCAATGGACCAGGTGACCTTACATAAAAAAATTATCCTGGGTGTAAACAAGCGTATTTCCGCGAATTTTTGGCGGAAGGGTTTTCGATTGCGGGAAATTCAATGGATGAGGTTACTTTACACAAAAAGTTATCCCGGGTGTAAACAAACGTATTTTCGTGATTTTTTGGTTTAAAGGGTTTTCGACCAGAGAGCATTCAATGGATGCGATCACTACAAAAAATTATCCCAAGTGTAAACTAGTTCTGCGATTTATATGGGTGGGGTTTTCAACTGCGGGGAATTCAATGGATGGTGTCACGTTACACAAAAACTATTCCGGGTGTAAACAAGCGTTTTTTCGTGATTTTTTCGTGGAAGGGGGTTTCCACCACACATACTTCAATCGACGCGATCACTTTACACAAAAAATATCCTAAGTATAAATAAATGTATTTCTGTAATTTTTCAAGGGGAGGGGTAGTCATGGTGAATTCGATGGATGCAGTCACGTCACACAAAAAATTATCCTGGGTGTAAATAAACGTATTTCCGTGATGCTTAGTGGAAGGGGTTTCTGAACATAGGGAATTAAATGGATGCAGTCACTTTACACAAAAATATGTGTTGTGTGTAAACAGAGGTGTTTCGATTTATTGGTTTGAGGGGTTTTTGATCATGGGGAATTCAATGGATATGATCATTTTGCACTCTATTTACAACGTCTTGTAAGTACTATGCGGTTCACCCATCTTTTACTTTAATACAAAGTGAGATTTTTTAGCTTTAAGATTGTTTTTTATTCTTTTTTTGATGTGAAGATGACCAAATTTAAAACTTCAATGTGCTTGAGGGTTTTCATGCATGATTGAGGCCCACTAAAAAAGGTGCACTAGTTTATTAGAAAATTCCCCAATGGGACAGAAAAAGAAGAATATACTTGCTTGGATAGTCACTATTTTTGAGAACTTGGGTTAAAGAAGGAAAAAATTCACTTTTGTAATATTTTATTTTCATTCTTTCTCATTAGAAAATTGTCCATGTCTGTGAAAAAGTAGATTGTGCAGCTGAGTGCATCCAACCATACATGTGCATCTTCGAAATTTTGAGGAGCGTACAGGGGGAGCACCCTGTTTTTTGGCGTTTTTTGAGACAAAAAATTCAAAAAAGTTGGTCGAAAAATTTTTATTATAAAAAATTTTCCAGTTCCACAACTCTTGGGGTAGTTTTTACCCTCCATATCCCCCTTAAACATGTGTGCTTCCCACTGCGTTGAACTTTTTTACTAGAAGTGTCAATAAAACAGGAATCAAATGTAAGAAAGTGACACATAAAATGCCACTCAATTCAATTCAGTCATTCTATATAACATATCGTATAGAACTCACTGTGTAAGTTTTACTGATTACAAGCTATAAACAAATTTATTCTCTCAATATAGGTACTCAAAGTCAAGATATCACAAAGCGTTTGTTGAAACTATTGAACAAAATACATCACTCAAAGTTTTTGGATTTAAACTGAAATTTGCAGAAAGAGCGCTTTTTGTGGGATTGAAGATGGGAAGCTATTTCACTCATCCTGATTGCTCACGTCCTGCTTTCAAAAAAGTTGTACTGTTGCTGTGGGAGTGCAAGTAGAGTGGGGGAGAAGGTGGAATCGCACACTCTTGATATAGGCGTGGCTGAATCAGGAGCTTTCTCAATGGCATTTCTGTATGCTTTACCCTGTTGTTCCATTTGCAGTTGGTGCCCAATGACTGTAACCAAGGCCCAGTTGCATTAAAAGAGTCTAAGCTCGAACTCAAGATGACCTCGAACAAAAAGGGGACTCGTTTTGATCTCAATTTGGGTACAATTTGAATGTCATTAGGACTATAACGAGCTCGATGTCGAGATCATCCCCAGCTCGAGCTGTCGGGTTGCACTAACATTTTCGCATATTTTTTTATCTCTAAAACAAATAAATATAAAAGTGTCTGGACTTTCCATACTCAAACTTAAACCTCACTTTTAGTTAATCCTGTAATGAGTGTTGTTTGTGCACTGGAAGAAAATAATCTTGACATTGCGATTAGTGCAATTAATTAGCACAAAACAAAGTTTTCTTAGAACTAAGTCGATTGTGCAAGATATGTTTAATTCGCTCATTTTATGCCACATATCGTATAGAATTCACTCTGTAGGTTCTACTGAATACAAGCTATATTCTCTTCTGTTCAACTATTTAATAAAATAGCATCACTCATAGTTTTTTATTAAAACTGAAATATGCAGGAAGAGCGCTTCTTGCGAGATTGCAGATGGAAAGCAATTTCACCCATCCTAGTCGCTCCCGTCCTGCTTTAAAAAAGTCATACTGTTGCTGTGGGGGTGCGAGTATAGTGGGGGAGAACTGGGTGCGGGAGTTGGCGCACAGCCCTAATATAGGCATGGCTGAATCAGAAGCATTTTTGTATGCTTTACCTGTTCTCCCATTTGCAGATAGGTGCCCAATGACTGTAACCAAGGCCCAGTTGCACTAACAGGGTCTTAGCTCGAACTCAAAATAATCTCGAACAAAAAAGGAACTGGGTTTGATCTCAAGTTCACTATAATTTGAATGTCATCAGGATTATAACGAGCTGAATGTGGAAATTATCCCCAGCTTGTCGGGTTGCACTAAATTTTCTTATTTCTAAAGCAAATAAATATAAAAATGTCTGCAATTCCCAAACT
This sequence comes from Romanomermis culicivorax, assembly GCA_963922205.1. Taxonomy (NCBI): domain Eukaryota; kingdom Metazoa; phylum Nematoda; class Enoplea; order Mermithida; family Mermithidae; genus Romanomermis; species Romanomermis culicivorax. Next base: position 386,041 of record CAWUHX010000007.1, on the reverse strand, counting down.
CGAACTTAAGCCTCAGTATTAGTCGAGTATTGTTTGTGCACTGGAAGAAAATAATTTGGACATTGCGATTAGCTCAAACTCAGGATCAGCAATTTAATCCCGATGTTAAGATTATCCTCTGGTTGGGTTAGTGCAACCAACCTCGGGTTTCTTCATAGTTCTGAAAATGACTATAATAAGCCTCCCTCACTGTCTTTAGCTAGAGTGAGAGGCAGGAATTTTGAATCGGTCGGGAGTTATTAGTTTACCATTTCTATACATTTGAGTGAGGTCAGACATCGGCATCATTGCATATAATTTTCACATAGAAAAATTTTACTGTAGTTGATGCCAGGGAAAGGACAAAATGCACGATGCTGCAGAATATACTTCTTCGCAGACATAGAAAATTTTTTAGTCGGAAAGAATAAAAATCTAATATCACAAAAGTGACTTTTTTCAATTTTGGAAAACAAATAGGTTTACCACCCTAACAATATCCCCGTTTACCCCTCTCAGGCTGACTGACCATGCACGAATAAGAAAAACACAGGAAATGATTCACACACGACTGGAACGTTAATTAAACCCACCCATACTAACCGAAATTCTCGAAAATCTAGTCCACCCTCTTTTCTTGCTTTGCAACTATTCAAGCTGGTATATTCTTTTTTCTACCCCATTGGCGCATTTTCTAATAAACTAGTAACAATATATTCTGACAAAGCTATAGTAGGATTGGAATGGATTAATCGATTGATGATTTTACTTTGTTTGTGTTTTAGAATTCGGTTGTTTTCTTGTGAATAGAGGTTTGCTTGAGTTAGTGGCAAATTTCGTGAAACTATTTATATCAGGATGACGTTAATTCAGTGAGCTGACTTAGATCAATAAATCGCAAAATTTGATGCAGAATATTTTTCTGAATGCAATATAATATGGTTAATATACTAAAAAATTATAATTAATGGATGAAAAAGAACAAAAAATTGCATTGGCATTGCAAAAAAGACTGATTTGAAGAAAGAAACATCTTGAAATGGTGATTGTGGTTATAAACGCAGTAAAAATGTTCTCATTGTGTATAAAATCGTGGTGACATAATACATCAAAAACCCAAAAAAATCCAAAGACCTCAAACTTCTAATAAAACCTTACAAAAAAAACGCTCGAAAAAAACCTCACAAAAACCCCAAACCTGTCAAAAAAACCTAAATTTGTGATTTTCCCCTCGGTTGGCGACACTGATCAGTCGTCGTGAACATAAAAATTTTTTTAAACATTTTGGCACATTACATTGTTATTTAAACTCATGTTTTTTGCTTTTATACGTACTTTGTGCTTGAAAGTCAGATTTTATTCTGATTTCACCATTGCGGTTTATTTTCTGATTATCCAAGTTTTATAGATTCGACAATGAGGCTCAACAAGTCTATTACATGCATCGATTTGCAAATGCACTGATCTGTAAACTTTATATTACAGATCTTTATACTGATGCAGGAGTATTTCCATGAGTAACATATTAATCAAATATCAATTATTCAATATTTTCAAGTCTGCGCTGCGCCCAAAAATAGTTTAGTATTACAGATCTGTGCACATCATAAACGATGATGCAGAAAATGGCACCTTGAAGAGAAAAGATTTTGGCCAAACGTCCACAGGCAACACGAAAAAAAGTTTGGTACCAGGAATCCTACGGGTCTCAAAAAATTTTCAACGATTTTTCGAAACTATGGGCCGCGTTTTTCTCCTAGACCTGCAAATGACGAGAGACTTTTAGGAATTTAGTTTTTGGACATATTTGTATAAAATAAATTTCATCATCAATACTGTATTGACACTTCATTTAAGATACTTGGCAGCATTAACGAAATTGTTCATGTATGCATTACATTTGTGCAACATTTTATTGACCTTTCAGGAGAAGAGTTAAGGCACTCAAGAAACCATAATAAGATTATGGCTATGCAACATTCATAATATTTTCTTTGTGAGATGATATGAAAGCTTTGTCTAAGACAAATAGATTTCTGTTCGTTTTTGCAAAGTTTATGTCAATAATCACAAAACATTTAATTTTTACTTTCTTACAAGCAATACCAAGTACAAAATGACTGTCAATAAGCTTTCCATCAAGTTATTGACTTTTTCAAAGCTCGTTTGATTTCAGGGTTTAGACGGTTGCTCTCCACTGTAGTCAAACCTTTAGCACCTTACTTGTTAGCAGAAAAGTGCGGCCCTTGAATAGTTTGGAAAAATCGTTGAAAAATTTTTGAGACTGGTAGGATCCGTGGTACCAAACTTTTTTTCGTGTTGCCTGTGGATGTTTGGCCGAAATCTTTTCTCTTCAGGGTGCCATTTCTGCTTCATCGTTTATGATGTGCACAGATCTGTAATAGTTCATCGTTTCTTGTAGATTTAATCCCATAGCAGGACATGAAGTTATATCATTTTTCGTTGGCAACTAAAAGACATCATGGACTATCCACTGCATGGGGACGTTTTCAGTTCTTTTGAATTTTAGAAGTAGAAACAGTCATTTCTGTGGAAACGATCAGCTTTTCAACCATTTTTGTTGTCTTATTCTCAGCAGTTCAAACCTTGGTGAAAAGTTTCAAATGCAAAATAGGGGAAAAAATTTACACCAAGTTAATACAGAATTGTATTCTGCATCTAATGAATGTTTAACCATAAAGCCAGGTCATGTCTACGCCAATGCATCTTAAGTCTCGTAAAAAGACCGAAAAATGCCGGAAAAGGTGAAAATTCCCAACTTTGGAGTGCTGTAGCTATGCGAATCTTATTTTTTATGCGATGAATTACCTCGATATTTAGCATACAAAACTTGATCTAGTGTCTCATTTTAGAATTTTATCAAGCTGTGATCTTCCCACAATTGAGGTTACAATTATCAGAAAATGCAATTATAAGATGTTATTCATACTCCAAGTCCTGCGACCCTCTAGCAGTACAATTTCGATTGGGTAGCAGATCCGCTACCTACTGTACATCCGCTACCTTGTGCACTTCCGCTACCTAGTGCACGACCGCTACCTAGTGCACATCCGCTACCATAGTCAGATCCGCTACTAGACAGCAAAAAACGTGAAAAAAGTTTTGCTGTTATTTTCATAAGGGTTTTCCGAAGACAAAAGAATAAAACAAAATGGAATACGGTAGGCGTTCTGCGTGGTAAAAAATATTTTGTTTGCCACTTTTATGGAACCGCAAGAATGGTTAAGAAACGTAATACTACAGGGAGTCTACCTAAAAATAAGTCACTAATGAGTAAAGATACGTAATAAAATCATAAAAATGTCCACGCAGCCGAATTCTAATGCGTGAAAAATTCTTATTTACATAACAAAGTGACCACACAAGCACCTCGAGTGACAGAACAATCAGTCCGGACGGACGTTTTTCATTCTTTACCCGTACCAATCGGGTGATGGAAATATCGTTTTTGTTTTGTTTTTTATTTTTTTTCAAATACTTTTTAAAATTATTTTCAAATATTTTATCATCATTTTGAGTTCAAAATTTAAAAAAAAATATTGTTGAATATACCTCCCGAGTAGACCAAGGACTGAATATTTTCAGCAAACTTGGATCCATGGCAATTATCCCATTTCTATCGAAAATTATTGGGTTAACCCTGGGTTTAGAACAACAAACCACTGCATCTCACCGGGGTTCGTGGCACGCATTTGGCAGAACACAATTTCTTGCATTTACTTCTGAAAATACGGGGCAAATTGAAAATTTCGAGTCGCATCGGTTGCAACCGCATATTTCCCAATTTTTAACGAACGAAATTTTAAATTTTCACGAAACATGCGCCATCTAATTGGTAAAAAAAATTAAATGATCCTAGTAATTCGTAAATGTATACTGTACATTCTTCCATAATGAAATCCTGCCTAGTTCATTCAACGCAAAAAGTAAATGTAACGTGTTACTTACATACCTCAGCAGAAAGTAGCGGATGTACACTAGGTAGCGGATCTGACTATGGTAGCGGATGAGCACTAGGTAGCGGTTGTGCACTAGGTAGCGGATATGCACTAGGTAGAGGATCTGGCACCGATCCTACAATTTCCGTAATTTTTCGTCACCAAGTAGAAGATATCGTATACTTTTTATTTCAGGGAATTTTTTGGTGCTTCTGAACTTTTATGGTAGATAAAGTGATCTCTTTTGTGAAAAAAGGACAATTTTTGCTCTTAAAATTTGATGTTCCGAGCATCACTGTATTCTTAATTCGTACTTTACACTAATAAATCCTAAAGTAAATTGTGGCCCATTTATTGGCCTAATATTGGGTAAATTTTCAGAACACGATGTTTGACGTACCTAAACTTGCAAAAGTTGAAAGAAGTGAATGTCAAAAATCGCGAAAAAATCGAAAATTGTCAACTTTTGTCTTACTGTAGCTATGCGAGTTTTGATTTTCAGAAAAAATGAATATCATTTTCGTTCCTAGCGCATCAAGTTACACCGAATGTGTGATTTTCACGTAGGGTTATTGTTTTACTTATCACAACTCTCTTTATGAAAAGCTGAATTTTCTCAGACAGTCTCTTAAAAAATCTTTTGAATATGGTGAAGATTGAAATGCCACATCTCCAGCATGCGTTTATCAGATCGGACAGAGTCAACACAGATTTTAGGTTCTATCAACTGGATTTCAGAGACAACTGACATTAAAATTAAAAAGGTGGTACTTCAGTGACCCACAATTAGGCAAAAAATCACGTGATCGGATGTACACTGACGAAAACCACATGCGTACAACGGCAAGCAAATTTGTCATTTGTATGTCAGCTTATATGGTGGTACAAAAGGGACATCACAATTTTACAGCTTAATCAAGCGAAAGTTCCAGGCCTAAATATCAACAACAAATTTTTCTTTGATGATGCCGAAAATATGCAAGCATGTAAAGCCTACAACGTTGATGCAGGTGTTCTTATTTCTGTGGCGTTATGGAAAGGCAAAGAAGGAAAGTTCTAGTTCAATAGCAAACTCGCAGCACATCAAGGTGATGTTTGCTATTGCTGAGTAGTTAACTTGCGGAAATTATTTTATAATGAAAGCAATGTTCGCCTAGGCATCATTGGAATAAAACAGCCTATTCAACAGTGATGAGATGGAACGAAACTATTTCCATGCCCGGTTGATGCTTGTTTGAAATCATATGCTCGTCAAGTATATCTTAATCTCATCACCTGGACTTACGACGACATGTGCTTAGGCCAAACAGAGTTATTCATTGTGATGTTGCTGCGGAAAAAAGGCTTGATTTCATAACGACAATGGGGCCAAAATCATAGAAATAACATCGTGATGCCTCACTTTTGATTTGGATACAACTCAGTCGACATCCACACGCGCTACCCTGAAGGAATTCCGGGCATGTATTCAAGAAGATCCTTAGTTCGTCTCTATGCAGCTCGTGGACGAGAAAATTTTTCTCATTATTGACTGTAGTGTTAAGGCTTAACTAATTGCACTCATAAGTTGGCTGCATCTGCCATGAATGAATATACCAGCTAGCTATCCACGTCGGATAACAATGAACGTGTTTTGGTTGTGAGGCCATGTTAAATTTCGGAATACTCATATTTCATCATGCTGAACGAACAGCTTGAAGGAATCATTGAAAAAGTATTCTATCAGTCATTTTGGTGCCAAAAACACAAGAAAAGAAACTAATAAAAATTTAATTGTTCTCCAGAAATGAGCCTTGAGAAGAAAAAAATAATAAAAAATGATGAAAAAAACTTGCGTACGCAGCTGTGTCTCTCAGATTGACTAAAGGAATTATAGTCTGTTTTTCTTGAAATGCTTCTAAATAATGAAAGTGGAAAGCAAGTAGTATTTTAGATTTTTACGATTCTCTGATTAACAGTATATCATTTAGGACTGGAAATTTGTGAGCATACTGACCTAACCTCTAGCAATCTTTCGAGTAAAAAATTTTACGGTAAGAGCTCTATGTAAACGATTTCGATGACACTACTGATTTGTGTCACTTTTCTATTTGGAAGCATTTTATAAAAAACAGATTATAGGAATACAATTTGAGAAACCTAATCCAAATAAATGTTTGACACGAGTGTTTACAAAATAAACGTACTATAGGATATTTTTGTATTTTGATGCTCATTTGAAAGTAAACTGTATGTCGATAATTTTCTTTACAAAGAAAATTCCACCCATTGCAGAGACTCTTCCTTAGTTTTCAGAAAATATCGGCGCTACTACAAAAGATTCCAACAATTCTTTCATGAACACGAGTTTTTATCTGAGATTGTAAACTAGCACAGTAAAACATTTGGGTGAGAGAGTAAGTTTTTCTTACGCCACAGAACAATATCAATCACACCATCCGTTGTGACTCATTTTACTGTAGTAAAGCCGAAATTCTCCGGCACCTCGCGCCCCCCCCCGTACCAAATTTCCGCCCGCTCGCTCCGGGCTTTTTGCTCACGGCCAGTGTTTTTTTGCGCCAAAACATGGTTTTTGGCACAAAAAAATTTGGAATGGCACAAAAAATTTTGAGCGTTTGTGCCAATTGACACTAAATTTTTGGCTGATCAAACATTAAATTTCCTTGATTTTTAGACGTTAAGGAGTAAAAATGCAAAAAAAATTCGGGGCTTCGCGTCAAATCAATGAATATAATAATATTTCCTGCTCGTATTTTTGACCCGAACGCGAACGATTTCTCCTCGAACAGTGTATCAGTATTGTTGCATCAAACTTCATATGCTGTCATGTCAATGACGGATGAATGAAAAGGAATTCTGAATATATTCATACCTGTACTTGGGGGGCATACCTGTACTTGGGGGGGGGGGGCTTGGGGGGGACCCCCCGCCAACTTGGCCAACCCAGTACCCAAAATCATTTCCCCCCCCCAACCCCCCCCCCCCCCAGTTGGGAAAAAAATTAAAAAAATTTGCCAAAAAGTGTATGTTTTTTGGCCTTTTTGGGAAAAATTTCGACTTTTTCCTACCCCCCCCCCAAAATTTCGGATTTACCCCCCACCAACTGGTCGGAGGTCTTACAGGTATGGTACAGGGTTGGCCAAGTTGGGGGGGGGGGTCCCCCCAACCCCCCCCCCCAAGTACAGGTATGAATGACCCAACATCACCCAACGGCCAACCCCCCCCCCCCCAGTTTGGAAAAAATTAAAAAAATTTGCAAAAAGGTGTATGTTTTTCGCAGGGTTGGCAAGGCTTTGGTTTTTTGGTTATTGGTTTTTTTGGTTTTTTACAAAAATCATCAATTTAAAACCTTCTTATCTATCAATTTAAAACCAGGGTTGGCAAGACCTGGGTTTTTGGGTTTTTCTGGGTGCATTTTTTTGACAAAATTTGGGTTTTTGGGTTTTTCTTAATTCTTTTAAAATGAGGATTTCATCGTTAATTTGAGGATTTCATCGTTAATTTCCCTGAGGCAAATCCAGAACGAGATTGAGGATTTCATCGTTAATTTCCCTGTGGCAAATCCAGAACTAGCTGACCAAAAAAGTGCTGTGTATCAAGAATTGACGCAATACATGATTGAGGCAAAATTACAAAAACAAAATAACTCATTTCGCTACCAGACCAGATGCTCGTCAAAAAGAAAAAGTCTGTCCTTGAGTATTGGCTCACAGATGGAGCTGACTGGCCGCTGGTGCAACGAATAGCTCTGAAGGTACATAGATAACATGTTATTTGTTTCAATGTATTACATGCATAAAAAATTAATTGAGGTTTTTTCGCTCGTTGTCTCTACCGCATCTTCGGAAAGAAACTTCTCTACCTTTGGCTATGGCTTCATACATTCCAAGCTGCGAAATCAATTGTCGAGGGAAACAGTGCGCAAACTGGTATTCGTTAAGACAAACTTTGGGCTGCTAGAAAGTTCCCGTGACTGTGAATCTGATGAAGTGAGCGAAGCCGAAACGTGAGATTTGATTTCCGTAATTTTCAATTTTTTAAAGTGACATTTCAATTTTTAGTGTTTAGATCATGCAATAAAAAATTCAATAAACAGTCAATCGTTTTAATGAGCCAAATCGATAAAATCGTTGTGCAATGTGCAGTCGCGTGGCGTGACTCGTGTAAATATGTTACAACCAAATGTATAGTCAGTCTTGAACACTGTTCAGCAATTTAATACACTTTATACGTTAAAAATAACATTCTCATATATATTTTAAGTAAAATGATCATTCATTAGTACAAAACTGGAACAAAAACCCTAGAAAAACCCACCAAAAACCCAGAAAAACCCACCAAAAAAACCTAAAAACCCAAAAATGAAGATTTCAAAAACTGGGTTTTTGCCAACCCTGTTTAAAACCCTCTTATCGAAAACGGTACACTTAAAAATTGTCATTTCAACTTCACTGTGCATATGTATATATGTGATGCATTGATACAATTCTGTAGTTGATTTCTTTTGAGTTTTGATTACGTACATTGCGTATTGTATATTTCTCTTTATTTGCAATTTTTCTTCTTTTTCTTGAATTTGCCCTTCACATATCGCATGCTCTGTTCCATTTCTACTTTTCTTGTGTTCTTCACTCATGGTTCCTTTTTTATGTGCCCACTATTACTGTATTTCTATTGCTAAATAGGGATTTCCTATAGCATAAAATGATGACACTTCTGATAAGATTAATACTTCTAGCTGCCATTTTACGGCTCCGTAACTAGTCTTGGATGATACAGGGAGCTTCCAGCAGTTTTTTACTTAGTTATTTTGATGTACCAAACGTTCTAACGAATTAAACCAGAAAAAAACCACTAAAAACCATAGAAAAACCAAAAAACCAAAAAGTCGAAATTTCAAAAGTTTGGTTTTTGCCAACCCTGGTTTTTCAGTCTTTTTGGGAAAAATTTCGACTTTTTTCGACCCCGTCCCCCAAATTTCGAATTAACCCCCTTCAACTGGTCGGAGGTCTTACAGGTATGATTGTGATGTATAAATTACAATGATACTGCTGAAAATTTTAGATGTGAAGAAATATAGGGAGGGGGAATTCCCCCCTTCCCCCTTTAAATACAGTCCTGGTGTTTGTTTTGTGCAGGGACCAGTATTTTTTTGAGCACGGGCATTTGTGCCAATGCCACAAAAAAAATTTCACCCTACTGAAAACCTTTAAAAACTTTCATGCTAGAAGTTTGATAAACAATATGTGTATATTCAAGTTTCCGGTATCGCGTCGAAGGCACGACACCGGAAACAATGCTTTTTCAAAGTGATATTGGGTAGTGTCTTTATTTCTTATTCTTCACGAAAAACTTGATTTGGGGTTTTCTATAATGCTGGAAACGATTCTGAAATCGAAATAAGTGGCGCTGATAGATCCCACTGGTCAAAAAGTCGATAAACACAAGGTTTAAGCTTAGGTTCTGGCGTTGGCTTCATAGTTTTTTTGTACTTTACAGACTTTTTGGCTTGAGTACAAACGAAAATTCGGGCCTTGTTTGTACCGGTTCAAACAATTTTCTGGTATGAAAATTCAATTTGATATATCAATCCCAGTGTAATCAATGAAGTACAAACAAATTTTAGACTGTCGTCGGTACCAGCACAAATGGGTCGAGTACAAAAAAACAGTGGTAGGCTTAGGCTTAGGCTCAGGCTTAAGCTTAGGTTCAGGCATTTAGGTTCAAGGGTAGCATACCTGTACTTGGAGGAGGGGGGTTCAGGGTAAATCACCCTAACTTGGCCAACCATATACCCAACCCCCCCAACCCTCACCCAACCCCTCCAGTTTGTAAAAATTAAAAAAATTTGCAAAAAAAGTGTATGTTTTTTGGCCTTTTTGGGAAAAATTTCAACTTTTTTCGACCCCTCGCCAAATTTCGGAATTACTCCCCCCCAACTGGTCGAAGGTCTTACAGGTATGAAGGTTAGGTTTAGGCTAATGCTTAGGTCATACCTGTAAGAGATCCGACCAATTGGGGGGGGGGGAGGGTAAACCCAAAATTTTGGGGTGGTGGTCCCAACATTTCCAAAATTTTGGGGAAGAGGTCGAAAAACCCCTAAAAAGTCGAAAAAGTTTCAAAAATTTACCCAAAAAAGGCCAAAAATATCCACTTTGTGCCTGATTTTTTCCAATTTTTCGAGTTTGGGGGGGGGGGTTGGGTATAGGTTTCGACCAAGCTGTGGGTGGGGGTCCTCCCCCAACCCCCCCCCCAATTACAGGCATACCTGTACTTGGGAGGCAGGGTTGGCAAAGCTTTGGTTTTTGGTTTTTTGGAAAGACCAAAAAATTGGAAAATCTTTGGTTTTTTTGGTTTTTTTAAATCACTGTAAAACTGCTTTTTCACAATAGTCGATCTTGTAGACATGTGTTTGTGTCTATCTAAATCAACAGAACAATTAATTCAATTGAACTGACTTCACTAAAAAGTAGAAAAAAGTCATATTTTTATGACATATTTTGTACACAAAAGGTGTATACATATAAATCAGTCGATATTTTATGTATCCATGATGCAAGCACACATTTGGTACATGAGTCCAGTTTGCTATTATTCATACTATATGGAATGACATCCATTGATCCATATCACCATCAAAATTTTATAAAGTACAGTACGAGACGAATGGATCGCAACACTTGCTTCAAAAAGCGATAGACACTTTTTTTGTTTTAGGGGGAAAATGGGGGAGCAACATTTTTTGACGAGCAACGATTAGCAACAGGTTGAGGTCGTACGCACAACAAAAGATTTATGATGTTCAACAGGCGCATGTGACCAAAAGAAAGAACAAAGGGACACAACACAATGAACATGATATTGTGGGCCTAGGACGAAAACCAAAGTAAGATACAGTAGGAAATCGAACAATTTGTTGTCTATAGTAGATTGTAGGAAGTCTTAAAGATGATTTAAAAATTTAAATTAAAAATTGTTGAATGATAAAGTGAAAAACGTTTTTTAATTGATTTTGTTTTTATACATTTTTTTCTGGACAGAAAAATTGACATCTCTGCCACATTTGTTGACTAGAAATTTACGTGACTTCAAACTTGAAATTTTAAATTTTATTTTCAATTTTCACAAATTAAGAGGTGTAAAAACATGGAAAGAATTTGAAGAAGCTCAAAAATACTCGAATAAAGCATCTATGGCCAATTTTAATTGAAAAAACGACTTGAGGAAAACGTTAAAAAAATTTTGACCCCCTTTCTCTATTTGGGGAAAAGGCTGGCAGGGAAACAGTGACTTCAAGTTTTTTGCATCATATCATAAACGACTTTTTCACAGAAATTTTTTGATTGCCAGAAACGCTCAAATTTTTTGTGCCAAAACAAGACACCAAGCTTCTCTGGAAAAATAAAACAGCATGTAGTAAAAACAGTAAATATGGGTAATTTAAGGACAAGTAAATACATGATAGCTTTTATTCCTTTTGACAATGGAAAATTTTGATCTTTTCATTTAGAAAGTATGTCTTGGTAAAATTTGAAAGAATTTTGAAAATAGTTACAATTTTACATGTCCAAAAGCAAGATTCCAGGCGATTATGTGCGTGCATATTATTTGTAAGCTTCTCTATGTGTTTCTCCCCCCTCGTTTAGGTATTTTCTTAAAGAAACCATATGGCAATTTTTTGCTCGTGGAGAAATGAGGATTTTTCTCTGGTGTCGATTCTATTTTCCTCCCTTTTCGTTCATTCCCAAAAGTGTATGCGGTATTCCTGTGCATATTTAGGAGAGGTCATTCTTTTATGAGGTCATAATTTATGCATGCAGCTGTTCTTTGGAAACTAGAGAAGTAGGGAAATAGTAGTGGTGGTGGGCTAAAAAATCAATGCAGTGTGACTGCCTTGTATAACAGTTTTTTTCTTTCATATCCAAAGAACAACAGATCTCTTTAGTTTCCAAAGAACAGCCGCATGCATAAATTATGATATCATAAAAGAATGACCTCTGCTAAATATGCACAGGAATACTGCATGCACTCTTGGGAATGAACGAAAAGGGAGAAAAAATAGAATCGACACCAGAGAAAAATCTCCACGAGCGAAAAATTTCTATATTGTTTCTTTGAGAAAATCTCTGAACTGGGGGAGAAACACATAGAGAAGCTTACAAACAATATGCATGCACATAATCGCCCAAAACCTTGCTTTTCAACATGTAAAATTGAAATTATTTTCAAAATTGTTTCAAAGTTTAATAAAACCTACTTTCTAAATGAAAAAGATCAAAATTTTCCATTGTCAAAAGGAATAAAAGCTATCATGTATTTACTTGTCCTTAAATTACCCATATTTACTGTTTTTACTACATGCTGTTTTATATTTCCAGAGAAGCTTGGTGTCTTGTTTTGGCACAAAAAAATTTGAGCGTTTCTGGCAATCAACAAATTTCTGTGAAAAAGTCATTTATGATATGATGCAAAAAACTTGAAGTCACTGTTACCCTGCCGGCCTTTTCCCCAAATAGAGAAAGGGGTCGAAAATTTTTCCACATTTTCCTCAAGTTGTTTTTTCGATTAAAATTGCTCATAGATGCTTTATTCGAGTGTTTTTGAGCTTCTTCAAATTCTTTCCGTGTTTTTACACCCCTTAATTCGTGAAAATTGGAAATAAAATTTAAATTTTCAAGTTTGAAGTCATGTAAACTTCTAGTCAAAAAATGTGGCAGAGATTTCAGTTTTTCTGTCCAGAAAAAACGTAAAAATAAAACCAATTAAAAAACATTTTTCTGTTTATCATTCAACAATTTTTAATTTAAATTTTTAAATCATCTTTAAGACTTCCTACAATCTACTACAGACAACAAGTTGTTCTATTGTACATTCCTACTGTATCTTACCTTGGTTTTCGTCCTAGGCCCACAATATCATGTTGTGTCCCTTTGTTCTTCTTTTCATCCACAATATCATGTTGTGTCCCTTTGTTCTTCTTTTCATCACACGGGCCTGTTGAACATCATAAATCTTTTGTTGTATGACCTCAACCTGTCGCTAATCGTCGCTCGTCAAAAAATGTTGCTCCCCCATTTCCCCCCTAAAACAAAAAAGTGGCCATCGCTTTTTGAAGGGAGTGTTGGGATCCATTTGTCCCGTACTGTAATATTGAACTCATTGACTCGGCGCGAAGAGCGGGTGTAGTGTCTGATGGTCGATTATGTTTTACCAACATTTTGTCCTATGAGCGCCAAGTAAATTTTGCGTTCTCAGCCTTTGAAATGATTGAAAATCAACAAAATTTCGCCATGGACCAGTCAAAAAATTTGTGTCAATTGGCACAAACGCTCAATATTTTTTGTGCCATTCCAAACTTTTTTGTGCCAAAAACCATGTCTTGGCACAAAAAACACTGATACAAATGATAGTTAGAAATTTTTTGGTGCTTTGGGCTGGATTTCAATCGCACTTACCAAACCTGAAAATATTACTGACCCTAACCTTACTTCCGATGGAAAAATTTGACAAATTCTCTTGTAGTTTTGATTTCCTCACTGTCCTTTCAGTGCTCATAAATCTCAAAATAACCTTATCACTGAGTCCAGAAAATTTATGTGCATTCTTTTATAGGAAACTTTACCTTGTTCTCTATGAACCATCACCAACCATCTTTGAAGTCTTCTACAGGACTGGAGAAATACTCGACTTTTAGCTTCAAGCAATTATTGTTTCAATTTTCAAAAAAGGTGATTCCACATTGGTTGAAGATAACCGACCAATTTCTTTGTGCTGTATTTCATGCAAGGTCATGGAATCAATTATTAATTTGAATATGATGAAGTCGATTGAAAATCTGCATTTTACCTTCATACCTGTAAGACCTCCGACCAGTTGGGGGGGGGGGTAAATCCGAAATTTTGGGGGGGGGGGGGTAGGAAAAAGTCGAAATTTTTCCCAAAAAAAGCCAAAAAACATACACTTTTTTGAAAATTTTTTTAATTTTTTCCAAACTGGGGGGGGGGGGTGGGGGATGATTTTGGGTACAGGGTTGGCCGAGTTGGGGGGGGGTACCCCCCAACCCCCCCCCCAAGTACAGGTATGTTTACCTTGGTTTTATGGTTTTAGGAAATCTAAGCCTTGTGCACTGCAATTGTTGCATTGTAGAAATATATGGTCACATTCACTCAGGTTTTTTTTAGTTTTTTTTCCACAGGACAACTGGCTCCTAGGGTTAAAATTTTACAGGCCAATCCGAATTTCAACAAGCCAAAACTAAAAACTTTGTAAATGAATGTGGTGTACAAAAGCAGTGCTTTTATTCAACAAATGTATTCGAAAACACTCTTCAAAATCACGGTAGAAGCCCACACATGAGATCATTTTGGATACATTCTCAATCAAACAGAATAAAAAGGCTCACATACTAGATCAGTCATTATTCAAATCAATGATTAAGGTTATTTTTTGCAAAAGCAAGGTTGCCATGTGCAACTTGAGGAAAAAATTTGGCTGCACAGATACATTTTTAGTTACTCACTCTAAAATTGATAAATTTGCTTAGTTTCATCAAAAAAATATTAAAAGTTACTTCCCTTGTATCTCATTTACTTTGCGTTGGTTTCAGAATTTTGAAACTGAATTTCTGGAGGCTTGGAGAGAAAATCAAAAGGCTAGCTAAAGTAACTGGTTCTGCGCCTAGCACGGAAAATTTTGATTTCGAGGCCTTTAAAACATCAGAAAATTAATTATTTCAGCACATCCCATGCAGTTACTGATGATCGATCATGATGTTCTCACCATTTGGTTGGCGAAAGAATTCAGTTATTTTACTAACGAGCCAGTAATTTACCTATCATAGTTATTTATGATTGTTTTCAAATGTATAAAGCATAAAAATGCGATAGGTATTTTACTTCGGACTTGAATATCTCCGGCACTTAGCACTGGAAGAAAATTTTAGATTCTGATATTCTATGGCATTAGAATATGAATGTTTTAAATATTCTCTCTCACATAAAGAGTCTTAATTTTTCAGTGAATTCGATGTGTTTTCAGTCAGGCAAACTCAAATTCAAAAATTAGGCAAGCAACAAACAATTTGGATGGCTTCTACCGATGGGAGAACCTCTGCAATAATCCCATACTGTTGATGTCTTCAAAATTTTCCAAAAGAAAAAGTTATGGTCACAAAAGTCGAAAATTCTAAAGGATCACAAAACGATTTTGTGAAAATTATCTAGAAAAATCTAGGTTTTCATAAAATACGTGAAAAATTAATGCTGATATTTAAAAGCTATAGGCATTAGCTAGGAGGCCGACATTTTCCAACTGCACTACAGAAATGATACCAAGAATCATGAAAGATTTTAAATCCGGCATGAAACGCCGATTTGAAATCCGGCAATTTTTCAGTATCTTGTTTTGAAACGCATAAAAATACATTTCCGGACAGGAGACTCACATAATCAAAAGGGTCGTTAGGCTCTAATTTTTACAAGCCAATTTAGCTTGTGTCCCTAAATTTTTAGGAGCCAATCAGAATTTTTAGGAGCCATGGCTCCTAGTTGGCCCAAAAAACCTTGCATTCACTTGATTAGAAAGTACCAATGGATGTTATATATATTGATTTTTGTAAAGCTTTTGATACTGTACTTCATGACATTCTCATTCAGAAGTTTATAAAGATTGGTATCCCCAGAATCTGTTTTAATTGGATTTCTTCTTTCTTAAACAACCGTACCCAAAAAGTTAGAGATAAGTGTGCCATCTCAAAGTCATTGCCAGTAACTAGTGGAGTGCCCCAGGGTAGTGTCCTGGGACCTAGTCTATTTTTGATATATATATATAAATGATTTGTGTAAACTGAATCTTTATAGTGAATTGGTTCTTTTTGCAGATGATCTCAAAATTTTTAATCAATCAGTCAACTCAGTTATTTACAATTTGACCTAAACAAAATTGACCTTTGGTCCAAAGAAAATAGATTGAGTATAGCATTCAATAAATGTAATGTTCTGCATCTTGTAAAAACAATGCGTGTATAAATTACTATCTTGATGACAGTAATATACCAAGTTCAAGTACAACTCAAGTTACAGATCTATAGGTGTTATAATTACTGGTACATTATCGAATTCTGCTGACTGTACCCATATTTTCCAGAAAGGCTCTCACTGCAAATTTGATACCTGAGTAGTTTCTCTAGTAGAAATAAACATGTACATACGAAGGCTTTCATTACTTATGTTAGACCTATATTAGAATATGCCACAGTAGTTTAGAATCCCAGTCTCAAGCAAGATATCAAAGGGTTGCAAAAGTTCAGCAGAGATTCACTAAGAGAATACTAGGCTATCTTATGATGAACGTTTGAACCACATGGGTTTAGACTTATTAGACCTACGACGGCTTTGTTTTGATCTTAATATGGTTTATAATATTGTCCGAAAAAACCCAACACTGCTAAGGGTTGGGTTTGTAAGGAAGCCTTTAACCAAAAACGCTAGTTGGAAATGAAATTTTGAACAGTAATTTTTTTTATACCTATCAACGGATTGAATATCTATAATTTAATTATATAGTACGTTCTACAGTGTGTTACAAGCCCGTTTTTCGATATTCTTCAATTAAAAATTATCTCCCAGAATTTCAATTTGGCCCCTAATTTTAGGCCCAGGAGCAGAGCACCCCATGGGGGGGGGGTATGGGGGGTATTACCCCCGTCTTAGATGTGGAAATTCATTTACTACCCCCATACAAACAGCTCACTATAGCAAAGAATTTTGGTAGACTTCATCCTCTCCCCAGTAGGTTATACTAATTCGAGAAAAATTGCAGAATGTTAGATTCTGAGGAATTACTCACTGCTGTTTTTGACACATTTACTGAGCAAATGATAATGGGAAAGTATGCAACTTCTGTGCCATATAGCGATTTTTAGGAAAGGATATCAGCACATAAATATATACTACTTGTAGGAAGTCATAAATATAATTGGGAGATGAAATAATGACTTATGTGTATGTGATTAATCAAAAAATCGCCCCTTGGGAAGAAAAACATTATGTTCTTAAAATTCTGTCTCTTCATGCTCTCCTTTCCTTTTCCCCGCTTCTGCGTTGAGTGTTCTGTGCGCATATGGTTACCCAAGCTGTGGCATACTTTCCTGCTATGAGTTGAGACATGTGAGGTCTGTTGACGTGGATCAGGAGTGGTACTTGGTTTCAAACTCGTAGTTCATAGTCTAATGGGATTAATAATACTAAAGTCACATTTAGCATCAGGACTTTCAATTAGAAGCACTGTTCCAAGCCTAATCAGCGATGGGATAAGCCCATACTGCTGAAGATGCTGGTTGAAACAATGTTTCCAAACGTATGTTGTGCCCGATTCTTGAAATGTGCAGGAATCAGTTTGCACAACAGTCTTCAAAGTGTGGCTATTCTGTACGTTATAATTAGTGCATTAAAGTTGCATGATTGGGAGCTGGAAAATGGAGTTAAAATAGTAAATGTTTTTTGACAGTAAAAAGCATAAAGTAGGGGCATTAATCATTTTTGTAAGTTCGAGAAACTACATCCCCCCTCCTTAGCAAAAAGTTGAGAGCAAAAAAAAAAAAAGGTCACGGCATTTTTCAGGTACTACCCTTAAAGTTTTCGATTTTACCCCTACCTAAATTTTCGACCTTGGGGACCTCTGCCCAGGAGCCATTTATCTGAAAATGCCAGGAAATGGAAAAAAGGAGAATATGTTTTTTCCTCTTTGCTTGTTTCACTGGTTTAAGAATTCGATATTAGGCCTCTCCATTATTTCATTTCAGCAAAATTCTAACCAAAAAAAACTTTCCATTTTCTGAGAAACATATACACGCCCAGTTTTTTAGTCATTTCTGGAAATGCCTCTGCGCAAAAATTGATAAATCTTTGAAAAATTTCAGTATCAGTTATTAAAGTTGATTTTTACAGAAGAAAAAACTTTGGTTTAATGAAAAACCCGAAATCTTTGTAATTACTTAGTGTCATTCTTTGTTAGAATTTTTCATTACTGTAAACAATGCAGTGGCCTATACTTTGTTTCCGAAAGTAGGTGGTAAACCCACAGTATTCCTGATTCGCAAGACAACGAATTTACACAATTCGAAACAAATACGAAAAATTAATTGCTAGTAAACAGCAAAATTTTTATTGACGGCGATTTTTGGGAGACTGGCGAACATTATTTGAGTAAAATTAGCTAAAGCATAGTTTCAAATAAGTATAAACTAGCATTAATCGTATTAGAAATTTAAATTCCCGCGTTTTAAACTCGGAAAAAAACAATACGTGTGAATCAATAATACGGTGAGTTTACAACCAGGCTCTCGGAAACGAAGTATAGTATTATGCTCAGTGAAATATTGGACAAGGAGAAACATATTCATCTTTTGCCGCTTCCTAGTCTTAGAGAATGGTTATTGTTCTGTATAGTTTTTGTCAATTATAGCACTTTTTGTACAAGCCTGTAATGAATTTTATACATGCAGTTAGAGGCATCACGTGTGTTCTATCATGAAAACGAAGTATGTATTGTACATACAATAATCATGTAGATTGTAAAAATTGCTACAAGACAAGTGAATTTCATACGCATAGGCTTAAAAACGTTTTGTCTTTTAAAAAACTGGGCGCGTATATGTTTCTTAGAAAACGAAAAGTTTTTTTCATTTAGAATCTTGCTGAAATGAAATGATAGGGGGAGGGCTAATAGCGAACTTTTAAGCCAGCGAAACAAGCGAAAAGGAACAACATATTCTCCTTTTTGCCATTTCCTGGCATTTTCAGGAGAATATCGTACTTTCAAGCTCCTGCAAGGAAGGTGTAAAAAATTTTTTACTGAAAAAGTGTATTTTCAAAGTGTAGTACAAACGCCACTAAAATGTGGCGAATTTTACATTTTTTGGCCTATATCATTTATGCAAATTTTTACCGTACGTTGAGATATTTCGAAAAACAAAAATATGCATCAGGGACAACAAAATATGCTCTTTGCAACGACGCTACTTAAAATCGATAAATCGAAAAAAATTTCTGTAAACAACATTTATGCAAATTTCTAACGTACTATACATTCTTACAAAAACGAATATCAAAACTGGGGGGGGAGGTAGAAAAAGAAGCTTGTTTCAATGGTGCATCAACAGATCTGAAAACCGCAAAAAAAGTTTTTTAAATGGACATTTTCGCTTTGTTTACGCTTTCTTTACACTGCACATACTAGATGTTAAGGTGGTTTACTCTGGGCATTTTGCTCAGCTATCAAACAAAAAAAAAACGACTTTTACAACTCGAGATTATTTGTGCGGTCATCTACCCCAACTTGGTCAAATTTGCATATTTTCTATGATAATTAAGTTTATACTGCAAATTTTCAAACCGCCAGTCAGTATCTTGTACAACTCGAGGAGCCGCATCCAACGGAACAACAATCGTCTAGATAGACTAAATATTCGCAAAGTTATTACTGGTCGGAGTTTTGAGATTTTTCTGTACACTGAAATATTTGCATATTTCGAAAAAATTTCGTGGTGGTCCCGAGATACGACCCTACTGAAGATATTAATACCACAATCGAGCTAATCGGTTAGAATAATCGTTAGTTATGAAAAGTTGGCAAACTAGTACTCCAGTTTGTCTCATAACTTTAGCTACAGTATGTCTACACTTTTCTAAGTGGAACCATATTGTAGCCCGCATCGAGTTCTATATTGTTGCCAAATTTCAGCTTTGGATGTCTTATAGTTTTTTAGAAATCTTGCCTTAAACGTGAAAATCGGCGTGCCCAAAACGAAACATATTGTAGTCTAGCACTAACGTGCTAGCTACGATTTGGCTCCCGGTTTTCAAACCAAAAGAATCCGGCTTCCCCCTCAATTACATATGCCAAGAATTATAAATTGTTTGAAATCCGGCGAAAAAATTTTAGTCGCCATTTTAGAACGCATAAAAATACATCTCCAGAGAGGACACCTCATAACCTTGTAATAAATAGGGCCGTCAGGCTCTTGTTCGCATTTTGCAACTCGGTCGTAAAAATTTGGTTACGCAGCTCGAAATTTTGTCGTTGTGTGCAAAAAAACTCTGCTCGCAACTGCAAAATGGATTTTGACTAAAAATTTCATGGAAATGCAATAAAAGCTAGATTTACCGCATTGAATATACGTGTAAAAATAGTATCCACCTTACCTATTTTTGATCTATTCACTCCATTGAGATGAGAAAAAAGTCCGAGAAAATGGTTCATGATTCAAAAATGATTGGAATGTGAAAATTCAAATATCTCTATTGAATTGATTGAGAAGTTTACGTTTTCCTTTCGTTTTCAGTTATGTAATTCTTCCCAACAAAAATGTAAAAATTGAATTTAAGATGTCTATAATTGCCTACTTCTGTAGGAAACTAAGTCAAAGTTACGCAATTTTTGATCGAAAAATAGTGCCAACAATGTCATGATTTCCACAATTGTTGGACTTGTGGCTATGCCCCCCCCAAATGTTTCAAGTGTTGAAAGAGGCAAGACCTTTGTTTTTTTCTTCAAGAAAAAGTCAAGTCAGAAATGCCAATTCTAATAAATGGAGCCAAACAATGTGTGCCCCGCCCCCCTTAAAAAGTTCCTGGCTTCAGACCTGGTGGCTATGTCATTCTCTTTTTTCGATATTTCTCCTGGTTCCGGACAGCTTTGTTTTCCTCTCTTTCGATTCTATGCTCAAGACGTCTTTCTGCGTCTAGTTCAATACAGTAGTTATTTTAGCTTTTCGACAATCGTCTGCCGATTTGTAGAATTTAGAACAAGTTGATTATTTGAACGTATATTTCTGTTCTCTAGGCACCGGCGAGTTATTGACCCAAAGTTCGAGATTTGTTTTTTCGGTCATTTGTTTCTGTGATATAGACTATTCTTTACGCGTCATTTTGCACGATTCATAATGGCGTTGAAAAGAATTCAAAAAGTAATTCTTTATGGCGGCTTGTATTCATAACTTTAATTTCGAAATTATTCAAACAGGAACTTCAAGATATCGGTCGCGATCCCCCTGCTTTATGTTCCGCTGGGCCTGTTGGTGATGATTGTAAGCTTATTTTTTTAATAAGTACGAGTTTGAAACGATTTGTATTTTCTGTTATCGCGAGTACACACACGTGCTTGACTTTTCCGTTCCACTCTTCCAGAATTTTTTATAGCTCTCATCACTGATTTTTGTACGAGTCCTGTAAATGTACAAAGATCGAGTTGTCGAGTTGTTCATCCCCTTAGAGACCACCAGTATAAAGACAACCTCTTTCGGTTGCTCGCTGCCGTCAGTAAAATTTGCTCGGTCCTGGCCTCGAACCCGGGACCTTGCAACCACCGTCCGGGCGCTGGCCAACTGGAACCAACCTAGCCATGGGAAGGACACGCTCTTTTTCATATACATTTGTAACCGTTCAGTTTTCGTGGCTGCTTTGGCCTATCCATAACAAAAAAGTCAGCGTACGAAGAAATTTTTTTGTAAACTTGAAATAATCAAGAATTTAGCTTTTCTGGCTTAAAAGTAATCGCAGCCAGGGAAGCTTGCGTTTAAGAATGATTCCTGCTGTTTCCACGGTTGAACTTTTCGAAATCAAGATTATATCTTAACATAGATATTAGCAAAATCAAAACAAATTACTATCTGGCCTGGCGACGTATTTATAACAAAACCGTTTTTCAGAAGCACCGAACGTTCCACTCGATTTTTAACAATTTCTCCCAAATTTTTGGTGGCATTCAAATCTAGACTGTCTCTCGGCCACATGTCCTTTCTCCAAAATTTGAGACCTCGCTTTCGGAACAGCTGCTGCATGGCGTTCGCTATCATGCATAGCGCACGGTCTCGTACAAAAGTGGCCGCACCAATAATTATCAAAAAAAAATTCAAAGAAAATTTTTGACCAGTTTTAAACTTATTTCTAAAATATTCATTGTAAAGAATGTATTGCAGTTTATCTGATGCAGTTGAATTTTCTACAAGGTAGTATATTGCACTTCATTCCAGCATGCATCTGTATCAGGTTTTTTAGCGCGGTGCGAATGAAACCAGAGCCGTACTAATTAAAATTTTTTTACGTACCAATGACTGTAAGGGAGAAATTTTTGAGAAAAGTTCGAGAAAAAAGTTAAGGATATGACAAAATTGTGGTGAAAAATCGAAAATCGCCATTTTCGCAAATAACAACTTCGTCAATATCCTCATTCCCTTGGTCACTTTTGCATAGTGAATGACTGTGGTTCGAATCTCAATTTGCTTCACTTTCCACCTCTTGGACACTACTTGGGTAATTTGAAAACAGCTGTTGCATATCAGTTACAGTGAGTAGTAGGGTTGTCCCGGGGTAGACATCTTAGCCGGGGCCGAGGCAGACATATAACGTACTAACGTATACGTCACCACACTAGTGGTATCATAATTCATGTATCATTCATGGAAAAATTCTTAAGGCTATTTTTTCTTTCCATTTCATATCAGTGATAATGCATTGATTGATAGATTAGAAAGAGTTTCAGTATTTTAGACAAAAAGTTTAGTTTTTTAGGATAACTGTCATTACTAAGTATGAGGAAACTCATTCTTTTCCCAATAAACTCCGTTGCACACATACATAGATACTTCTATCGATTCATCTGCAGGGTTTTTTTTAACACGGTGCTAATGAAACCAGAGCCGTGCTAATGAAAATTTCTGGACGTTAGCACACATGCTAGTGACTGGAAAGGAAAAGTTTGAGAATAAAGTCAGAGATATCACAAAAATTGAACACTTGTACGCTTTCTGTAAAAATCAATCAAATGAAAACATGTAGACTTTTATCTAAACAGAACGTGAATTTCGCGATTCCTAAAAGTATTACTGTCAAACTATCTACCGAATATTTACTTGTCATATTTTAAACTTAATTCTGTTATAAATCGAGGTTTTTTCCTATCAAAACTGCTAGTTTTATGTAGTCTTGCTCCGAACCGGGGCACGCCTAGCCCTGGCCCGGGGCCGGCGCAGCTGCCCCGATGCCGGGGCCTGGGATAGCCCTAGTGAGTAGCAAATATAATTGTACGTTTTCTGAAAAAATCGATCTAAAACCTGCATTGAAGTTAAAGTGCAGTTCCAGAAACAATCAAACCACGTAAACTTTCATCCAAACAGAATGCAAATTTAGCAATTCCTAAAACATTACTGTCAAACTGACTACTGAATGTTTACTTGTCGGTCAACTAATCAAGTGCATAATGTAAGAATGAGCTGATGTGATTAGAATCAGATGAGAATCTTATTCCTTTTAAGAGTACCAACGTCTAGCATGATTTCATGAGTTATGTTATCAGAATTGACCAGCTCACACATTAGTTTGGCACTAATAAAGTAACATTTGTCAACCGTGCTAACTGTGCTAAAGAAATATTTTTTCATCAGCACGAATTCTAATGGGACGAGCTAAAAAACCCTGATCTGTATGACTGCAGGGGTGTCTTCAATCATTATGCAACACACTGTACTTTCAGCTTTTCCTCATACATGATGTAGGAATTTCTGGTCATTTTCTGCTGTATCTTCTTCGTGAATGTTCGCATCAGTCCGATTTACTAATTTTTCATAGGCATGTCCACAGGTTCCTTTCTGTTTCAGTATTCCACTGGCAAGCGACGATTATGGGCCCGGTAAGTATAATTAGGCAATATTCTACAACCGTGGGGTTTTATATGTTCTCCAACTAAAAGTGGAGTTCGTCATTAAGGGCTAACCAAATAAAAGAGTAGTCATCTATTCGGTTTATGGGTCGACAGTCTACACGATTTCCAGTTGTGCTTATTTGAACGCTCATGATGTGGTTTTTCATCGTTGAGATTTTGATAAAAATTAGTAATGGGAGTTTTCGAATGTGCACAACCGGTTTTTCGAAGATCTCTTTAGGAGAAAGTCACACTTTCGCGCATAGTATCGCATAGCGCAAAAGTAAGGTTTTTTCTTTCCGTGCCGGCCGTTCCGCATCCTGCGGAAATCGACCTGAAAAATTTCGGCACCACCATTAAAAACGCTTAAAAGGTTTCCGTTCCGTGCAAAAAAATACGCACTGTACGGAAAAAGCCCTACGCGGAAGTGTAAATTTCTCCTTGAGTAGTTCAACAAAAACCATGCCCTTGCCTGATACATACTAATAGTCTCACCTGAACGGCTCTGTTGATTAGGAAGTGCTCAACATTTATAGATGTCTTTACTAGTAATGTCCCCGTGCCAATTGTTTTGCCAGCGGTGCCTGTGGCCCACACATATAATATGTTATGTAAATGGATCCAAAAAAGTTACAAAAATTATTTTTTTCCCACTCTACCCCATATACCCCATAACTGAATTGATCAATCAAGCAAAATATTCGGATGAAAATCACTCTGGAAAGTGATAAAAATGCAGTCAGATAAATTCCACTCTCATTCAAATTACCATCACATCGAGAGAAGTATAAGCACATTATTGCTGATCAACTGATCAGAAAATTAGCATGTGTTCAGTCGACTGGGTACCGTGCATGCACATGGGGGGTTTAGAGGCAGACAACCAGCAGGTTTTGATTGACCCCCAGCATTGATAAAGAAGATGACGAAGGAAAATGATAAGGAAAAGGAGAGAAAGGCACCATAAGAATAAAAATGATGCCGTAATTTAACAGTTTTTCTGAACAAAGCATACATCATACATGATTCCAAAGAAGTAACATTAAACCCTTTAAAAAGCAGGCTAAGCGAATAGTTTCGCATATTTGACTAATATAGGTGTTAGCATTTGCTGTTGGATGTTAGAAAACCTTTCTTTTGGTAATCAAGAAAAAAATTTAAGTGTTCCCAACCCCTGTTTTGGCTGTCGCCTAGCAGAACTTCCTCGCTGTGCATGTATGCTGGCTACCAGTCATTCATGCACATAAGGGATGAACCCTCCTACCTGAGAGACTTGATACCCTCGGGTCCGAAAAGTCCGAAAACACACCCTCTGAACTCCTTCGAAGAACTTTTTAAATTACCTTTATGCATATGTAGGATGAGCATGCTTGCGGAGCTTTATTTTTACTCTCTCACCCCGCGCCCCTCGACGTAATGTCTGAGCACCCCCGCCTAGAACATTCTTGCCGTGCATGTCTGGTAGCAGTCAATAGAACGAATACGTTTCCACGTCGGAGTCAAGTTGATCAGTGCTCTAAAGTATCGATAAGGCGACGAATTTTGAGCTGATAACCAAACTTTTACATTGAACATGGATCTTGTTTTATTTGCATTTGTACTTTTATGCATTTTTGGATTGCTAATAGCGATGGCAAATTTGCTTTTATAGTGCACATTATTCCATTTCACACGGTTTATAGGGGTAGGAAAATTGGGGTGCCAAAATGGCTGGCACTGACCGGTGCTAAATTCGACCTAAGCCACTGTCCGTGACATCCTTAGCCTTTACTATTTATTCTTACTTAATTCACATTTTTGTGAAGGTTTAGTGTGAACTGGTTCTCTCTTTTTTAATATCTATATATTTAGTTTTTCGTTCTAGCCCGATAGTCCCTACCAAGGCGGCGTATTTTTCCTGACGATTCATTTCCCGACCGATTACCCATTCAAACCGCCTAAAGTGGCATTTACGACGCGAATATACCACCCAAATATCAACAGTAACGGCAGCATATGTTTAGATATCCTACGAAGTCAATGGTCGCCGGCGCTTACTATATCTAAAGGTAATCTAATTTAATAGTAAGACCATAAACATTGGCGACACAAATTGAGGTAGGTCATTTTAAATCTTGTTTCTGATTACATTTAAACGGAGTCTGCTGATTTACACACGATTTGCTACGTTTTGGAAGAAAACATACACACAAAACTGGGTTACCTTAAAATCTTCTCACGCCGATGTATAAGTAAGACTGCTTTGCATAGCGCAAAGAAGTCTAAAAAACCGCAGGCAAGAAACTCTGCCTTAAATTCTGTTTCCTGTTATATCAACATTAGTCTTTCACTTTCCACGATAACAGGGAATAATAGATTGGAGCCTCCTCCAAAAAAGTCCGATCGTTTTGTCAGTTGTCTTATACCTTCCCCCAAAAATCAATCAAGAATGAAAATATCGATTTTCGTTTGAAATGAATGAAAAAATATCAGTTTTAGGCATTGTTCCGAAAATTCCTATCCGTATCTGAATATCGGGTATGTTATTTTCGGCTGCTCCAATCGAACCGGAAAAAATTGATTCTCAGGAACCCTAGCACGAATAGTTTCAGGTTTATACGAGACTTTTAGACCCCATATAACCTAGAGAATCAATTTATCAATAGTGACATTTACTTATCAATATTTGTAATTGCATTTTAGCAAATTAATTTTGAAAAACATTAATTTTTCAGCATCTTCAGAAGAAATAAGATAAATTTCAATATTTTATTGTATGAAAAGTATTAGAACAGTAAACACAACCCACATTTAAGCGGTGGTTTTTCCACACCGGGCGGACTTCTTTCTGCTTGTACGGAAATTCGCTACCGAAATAGCCGTATGGTAAGAAAGAAAAAAAGACGCATTCCAGTGCACATTCTGGTGCATGGTGCACAGATGGTCAAGACCTCAAATTTATGAGTTATGCTTGCAAATATTTTAGCTCAGGAGCGGTTGTCAACATATCTTGTCTACATTCGCTTGTCATTCAACCTTAGGTATTTTTCGACACGTTCAAAAATACCCGATCTTGTTTTTTCCATTGGTTATCTTTGGCCTTTTGTTTCGATTTCGAGGAATTTAAATTTTTTAATTAATGTATGATATTTTTTTCTATCGCTTGAAGTTTTCCAGACTCCATGAAGCATACATGCACATAGGGGGTTGGGGGGTAAACCCCTATACCTGAGGCCCTGGCCACTCCCCTGACCAAACAAATCGTCAAACACCCCCCTGAACTTTTTCCAATACAGCTTTTTTGATGATTTTTGTGCATATTTTGTATGAAAAACAGGCTTACAGGAAGTTTTTTTGTTTTTTTGCTCACCTACCCCCCTGAAAAAAGTCCATGGATCCTCCCCCTGGAAAATTCTTGCCGTACATGTCTGTCATGAAGATATACATTTTTTGTATGGGATAAAATTGAAAACATCATTTTAGATTGAACATTTATAGCAGTGTGGAGAAGATTAACTTTTCGGCATTGTCGAATATTAAAATCCAGAAATAAAAGTGGATTAAATTGAGGTGGGAACAATTTCACAGGAAAATGTAGTTTCACATAGTCATCGCAATTTGAAGCAAAAAGGGTCAAGATTGAGCAGGATTCCCATTTTAGTGTTCTAAATGTTTCGTTGTTATTCCATCACACCGAAATTCTAAAGAATTTTGGAGAAAAAAACAGTATGGGGAATTTTATCTGGAAATTGAAAAATTGCAATTCAAGTAGTAGTATTTCCTTCGTACTCTCCATTCATTTCGAAACGATCGATGCAGCTATCCCATGCAAGTAAGTTTCATGCGGAAAAATAGCTTATTACTTTAACCAATGAAAAATTTTTTTGTCAATGAGAATTTCCTTTTTCTTTCCTCCAATAACCTGGTTAAGTGGTCAAAATTCCTCGAGTAGCACTCGAGTATTGACGCAGTTCTGGCCAAATCGATTGTAGATATCATTTTAAATTAAATGAGCTTTAATTGGTCTGCCATTAGCTTTTCATGGATTCATTAGTTTCCGTGCAAATCTTTTCATTGTTTTTCTTTCTTTTCAGTTTTACTAAGCATATGCTCGTTGTTGTGCGATCCGAATCCCGACGATCCTCTAGTACCCGAAATAGCTCGTATTTATAAAACAGACCGCGAGCGTTATAACCAGCTCTCTCGCGAATGGGCTCAAAAATACGCCATGTAAAACATAAGCCGAAAATAACAATGAAAGTATAATATAAATTTCGTTTGTAAAATTTCGCGCGTTTTATATTTGTGAGAAAACTGAGGGAAAAGTGCGGTTGCGACGCGTCGAAAATATTTGTCCTGATGTGTCGAAACGTAAAATCGATCATAATAACTAGTTGCAGAGTACCCCGTCGGTTTAGAGCGTGGATTTTTGTAATTCGATTACGCGCGAAATTTTCTGGTTGATTTCGTTCAAGTCAAAAAATTCTAAGAAAATTGAATGTTTTCTTTTTGTCCGTGTATGATCTTTCGTTCCTGTATATTCATTTTTCGCAAAGATTTTTCGACTCATCTGTTTAGCTTAATTCTCGCCGAGTAAAGTTTGCATCGATTGGAACCAATTTTTACAAGTTGTGTCTTATGTTAGTACGAGAAAACGATCGTCAGGTTATAACCACATGTACGATAAAATAACAAAAATGGTCACATTAACTGTAGGTTGCTGGTGCAGAGTAGGAAAATCATCTGAGCATAGTTTCGCATCCGAAGAATTCTTGATCATGGATATTCAAGTAAGCGCGTATATGTAGATGGGAGGAACGATCCCCCAAAATTTTTTTGACGGCTCTCTCCGCTCAACTTTCACTCTGGCTACAATTAAGGGTCATTTATGCTTGCCGTTTCCGACGGAACGGAATGCAATGGATACAACGTAGCCGAACGAAAAGGAAATTTTCGTTCCGTTCGGTTGGGGTTACCATCAGTCATTTTCTGGGAAATTGCAGATCGAGAGTGAATTTTGAGGCCGAAAGTTTTAAGCTGTTGGCGGTCCGTTCCGTCGAAAAGAGCAAGTATAATTGACTCTTTAAACTCTAGTCGGGTCGGCCGGAAGAAATACAAATTTTTGGTTGCAAGCGATTATATGGAGTGAAGATCGGTCAGAGAGTGAAAACTTTTCGGCTTTTGGCGGCAAAATGAGGTTCAGTTTTACTTTTGAAGCAAAAATTCCTTTATAACAGGCATGTTTTGTCCTTTTTCTGGTTGAAAAAACAGTGTTTGTTCTTCGGCTGTGCCAAGACGTGGTTTTTGGCACTTAAAAATTCGTGATGGCTCAGAATCAAAAGGTGTGTGCCACTTGGCATAAACTTTTGAAATGGTCGAAGACTAAATTTTTTTCGGCGCTTTGCGCCATCAGTGAATATATTATTAAACTTTTATTTGCCTCGAACCATACCTGTACTTGGGGGGGGGGTTGGGGGCGCCCCCCCCCCCAACTTGGCTAACCCTGTACCCAAAATCGTCCAACCCCCCCCCCAGTTTGGAAAAAATTAGCAAAAAAGGGTTTTTTGGGAAAAATTTCGACTGTTTTCTACCCTCCCCCCCAAAATTTCGGATTTACTCCCCCCCCCCCCCAACTGGTCGGAGGTCTTACAGGTATGCCTCGAACTCGAGTGAATTCTATTCTAATGGTATATTTGGGCACTTGCGTAGTTTAGGGGGGGGGTTTCAAAGTTTTCCCAGATTTGCATATCTCCGACTAAAATAATAATGCTGATTACGAATATGTCAATAGTTTTCCATAAACTCAAATATTTTGACTGGAAACGGGGGGTCCGAATTCTTTTCCAAATTTACATATGGTTAATCGATGATGCATGCTGGTCATGAATATGCCAGTAGGTTTCCATCCAATGATTATATTGACCATGTAATTTGCATTTTTATCAGTTTATAGTGTAGGTGTTGCATATCTCTCGAAATTTGCATTTTTTACGAATTTTCACAAAATCGATTTTTTTCGTTGAAATTTGGTACGTCGATGAAACCAAAATGATGTCACACAATAGGACAACAAAAGCGACCAATCAATACACACTGCAATACACACTTACTCACTCGAAGTGAATTATTGACTATTGTAATTATATAAAATGTAAACTGATGTTGTTTAAACAACAAACTATAGGTTGATGGAAATGCAAAGCTCAAGCAAATGTTTTCTGGCCAATATATTTGATAGCACGGTAAACTAATGGCATATTCCTGTCAGCACTATTAGTTTACCGATATGCAAATTCAGAAGAAAAAGTTTGTCAAAAGACATCATGTTTCCAGTCAAAATTTATGACAAACGATTGACATATTGGTAACCAGCATCATCATTTTAGTTGGAAATGTTCACACGCCACACTAAAATCTGTCTTCCACGGTTTCTCAAAATTTCCACATTTTAATCACGTTTGTCCGTCACCACGGATACATTATTAATTTTCAAGGAACTTACCCGAACATGAGGAGCTTACATGTTCTAAGATTCAGTACATAACCTATAAAAATGACAAAAAAAACGGAAAATTCTAGTCAGGTCAAGCACGGTGTGCCGATAAACGACGCAACGACAGTTATAACATAGATTTTTCGGCTATTTAGCTGCTACTGGTATTTCTGTGATTCTCTTCAGACATATGGATTTTTGTTAATTTCGTATTCCGGCGCAGTCCCAAAGACACTATGTCTGAGACACTTTTGTTCAGATCTGAAACGGTGTTTTACATTCTAAAACGCTAAAAATAAATCGGTTAGTTGCAACAATTAGAAGCCCGCCGTAAAAATTTCCATTCTCGTACCTAAAATTCCACCCTAATCTTCCGAGAGTCTTATTTCGATGTATGTCCTTTATGCTGGCGATTTAGTTATCTTTTTTTATACATTCCAGATCGAACGTGCTTTTCAAAAGCAACCTCACGTATTCTTGAACCGTAAACGCGTTCTGGGTACCGGCAAGAAGAAGTCCAAAAAACCGTTGCGTTTGGTCCGTAATGTTGGTTTGGGCTTCAAAACCCCTCGTGCAGTAAGGATTATTTTATTTGAAAATTTCAATGAGTGTATTAGAGCGGAATCACAGAAGGTAGAACAGAGTAAGTGCAATTCAGGATCGAAGTAGGAGTAAATGCAGGAACAATCGTTTGTTCCTAGACTTTACTCTCTTCGTTAATATCTCAGCTTTGTGAAACGGCAACAAATTTGAAGGGAGATTTTTCCCGAAGCTGGGGCAAGTGTGTAGGTTCGAGCATTCACGAAGCAAAGTAGGAGAAAAATGGAGCTTAGGTGCAGAAATTTGTATCAAAACTTACTTCTGATCAGAATAGAAGTTGATTTGTAGAAAAAAAGCAGATGGGCACATCATTGTGAATCTTACTATATTCGTCGCAGGCTTGTTTATACATTTTTTGCAGCCAATCGGTTTCAGCATACACGAACCAAGCTTTTTTATGCACACTGCACTGTTTCTTGGTGGTGCAAAAAAATTTTGAACGTGATTTTTTTCTACTCATACAGCAAATCTTGGAAAATTTTTTGTTAGAAGGCTTATGAGTAAAACTTTGGAGATGGAAATATTGTAGTTACCAATAGCATTGCACAGCTAACATAAGCAGCAAATTGTTCACTGAAAACTAAAATATTTTCTTATTCCAGTTGGTAATTTCCTTCTAGTCAGTCATACATGCATACAAGAATCGACGCAAATGAATTTGATGTAACAAGTTTTTATTTTCTTTATGTTTAGGGATTCGCTGTATTTGCTGACACAATCAATTGACATCTATCTGAATATAAAGTAAAAAATAGTTGGTAAAGTTGACATGTCATGAAAGATCGGATCATGATCGGGCAATAGTTTCCTGTTACCTGGTCCACTATTGCACTCCATTTAGTTAGGAGGGATCGAAGCGGTAGTCACAGTTCAGGCAAACAGCACCTTACTAGAGACCATGGAATACATTTAAAAATTTTGAAATAGTTAGAATAGAAGGAGTGATCGTCAAGGAGTCCGTATCATGAAGGAAAAATTTATTGAATAGACTTAAGTGTCTTCCATAATTCCGAACAAAATTTTGGCGCCAACCCTGCTCCGATCATTTCAAAAAGAATGCAGTACACTGACACTTTGCTGGATACGTTCTTTTCATTTTTTGTCATTGATATTTTTCCATCAGACAAACTTGAGAGATGTATTCGGCTCAATTCTGATCTAAAATTTACTGCAATATAAACTGTAGGAGACCATTTCTCAACTTCATGGACTTTCAGTTGATTGTTAGCAGCACGTTGGCATCATACGAATATATAGGGGTGCCATCATTTAAGAAAAATTAACTATGATCCCACGATAAGCTGCACTATATAAAAGATGTAGGGTACCCTGAAACAAGCAATATAAGTATAGAAATCCGGGCCTTAGAGTCAACAGAATTTCTGCGAATTTAAAAAAAACATGTAAAAATAGGCAGCGACATCCCCCTGAATCTTGAGGACTGTTGAGCCTAAAATCTCGAATTTATGTAGGTGTGCATGGGGCCGAGCTTCATCAGTGAACTTTCAATGATATGAGGATGTCATCATACATGCAAATAGGGGGCTAGGGGGGTAAACCCCTATATCTGACACCCTGGCCAACCCACTGGCCAAAAAAATCGTCAGACACCCCCTCGAACTTTTTCCAAGACAGCTTTTTCGATGATTTTTGTGCATACTTTGTATGAAACACAGGCTTGCAGAACTTTTTTGTTTTTTTGCTTACCCACCCCCATACAAACCTGGGAAAAAAGCCCATGGACCCTCCCCCCTGAAGAATTGTTGCCGTGCATGTCTGGATGTCATTGCATAAAACCTTTGCCCTAGGATTTTGAAAACCAAGCAATTGCCACTCGATCGGCATCAAAAAGAATATACACCATTTCACTGATATAATATTGATGTTATTGCAAAATTTTGACAACATTGGGTTATTAGTCGCAGTCGCACAACAAATGGTTCGGATAACTTGAATCTGGACTCGAGTGGTAGAGAAAATTTTGTCTGTTTGAAGGTGCTGTACTTCTGGTTCGTGGATTCTGCAACATCTTTTCAGCATATGGGTAGCACCCATGGTCAACAATATTTTGTATACTTCATTTTTAGATTAGACTAATTACAAGTGCAGTTTTTACTCAAAGTTCGAGTTACTACTTTCTCATGCGGAGTAACCTGTTCAAAATTTCCTTATAAATTTACTGATGAAACTCGGCCTCAATCGCACATACAAAATATCTAAATTTTGGACCCAACAGTTTTTGAGATTCCAGGAGGGTTTTTGCCTATTTTTTCATGTTTTTCCGAATTTACAGAGACCCTGTTGATTTCAAGGCTGGGGTTCCTATACTTATGTTGCTCCTTTCAGGGTATGCTACATCTTTGGTACAGTGCACATTGCTGTAAGATTAAAAGACAAATTCCTTATATGATGGCCGTACATCTATGGTTGGCGCACGTCTTTTTATCATTTCACTCTAATAGGTTCAGATCATCAGACACAGACACAAAATGAATTCGGCTTAATTCTGATCTGGAGTTTACTGCAACAATTCACACAGCGAGCATTATGATTAATCTTCTTCAGGGAAATGACACAGACTTTGTGAGGTTTAATTAGGCGGGTGGCTTGTATCATCCGTTTAGATCAGTTACTCAAAGAAATTGAACAAAATTTATCAAGTAGATGATAATGCAGTTAAAATCATGAATCACTGCTTTGTTACAACGTGTCCAAAAGGTTGTGGCCTTTTTAATGTATTTTCTGGTTCCAGTATTGGAATAATGAACCAACTCAATGAAAACACGAAAATGCTGGAAACAATTAATTGATTTTTGAACAATTTTCAGGATTTAGCTTTCTTTGTATCTATGTAGCTCCTGAAGGTGTATTCGAATCGCGATGCTGCTTCAACATCTAGTGTAGGAATGGGTGAACAAAAGAATAAAAAGATAAAATTCTGCAGCATGGTGGGTAAAAGTGCTCGGGATGCCTTTAAGCAGGATTTTTCTTAATTTTTGCTTTTAATTTTTGACTGTTCAAACTTTCTTGCAGAGTTTAAAATGTTTGCTTGCGAAACAAATAATACATCAAACTATAGTCTGTTAGTTATTTGATAATTCTACAGTATAGGTAATTAATATATCACAAGGGGTAGACGAGGGCCACTTGGCAAATACACTGATTTCTATGAAATTTTCATGAGTATGCCTTCTTCAGGGCAGTGCAGCTCCCAAAACGGTACAAAAATTTCGATGAAAATTTAACCAATGCAGTAAAAATGTATGAGCTACAATATAAGAAAATAAAATTGAAGGTGAATATGAAGGTGCTCGGGAGTGTCCATAAACAAATTTTTTCTCATTTTGACGGCTCGTTTTTGACACTTTAAACTCTATTAAAAATTGTAATATGCAATTATTTACTGTAAATGTTACATCAGAAGAGAGCTTATTCTCTCCTTTATAAAATGAATATTCATTCATCAAGTAAGATCAATCCTATCTTGAAATATCGCTTGGCTAGCAAGACCACTGAGAAATGCAAAAAAATCAACAATTTTCAAATTTTGGCATACTGTAGCGGCGCGAATTTTCGTTTATAAGCAAAACGAATGGTACCATGGAACTCAGCGCACGAAACTACCCAAAATATCTGATTTTGAGGTATAATTAATTTTCAACTCATCTTAGGCAAAGTAGAACCTCTAAGAAATCGTGTCTTGAGCGTTTTTAAGAAAACATATCGGAAATTTCCCGGCGCTTTGCGCCGGATTTCTAATCACTTATGATTCTTTTTATCATTTCTATTATGCGGTTGGAAAATGTTGGCCTAGCCCACGCTGGCTTATAGCTTTTAAACATCAGCATGTTATCGATGAATGTTTGACCTTGTATTGTTTTTTCACATATTTGACTAAAACCTAGATTTTTCTAGGTTATTATCACAAAATCGTTTTGTGGTCCTTTAGAATTTTCGACTTTCGTGAAGATAACTTTTTGCTCTCGGAAAATCATTGAGCGTGGGACAATAGCAGAGGTTCTTCTGTCTG
The DNA here is from genome assembly GCA_963922205.1 of Romanomermis culicivorax. Taxonomy (NCBI): domain Eukaryota; kingdom Metazoa; phylum Nematoda; class Enoplea; order Mermithida; family Mermithidae; genus Romanomermis; species Romanomermis culicivorax. Next base: position 351,303 of record CAWUHX010000007.1, on the reverse strand, counting down.
AAAAAGTCATTCAATTCATTGCTGCTTGTCTAATTTTTGAATTTTAGTTGAGAACATGTTGAATTCACTAAAAAATTAGACTTTTCAGGCAGGAAATATATATTGAAAATATTCATTTTCCAACACTATAGAATATCAAAATCCAAACTTTTTTCCGATGCTCAGCACTGGCATTAATTACCGATATCCGAATCCGAAGTAAAATATCTATCACACTTTTTTATAGTTTAAACGTTTGAAAACAATCACAAATAATTATAATTGGTAAATTACTGGCTTACGCGAAAAGGTTAGAAAAATGTTTAACGCTTCTGCTAATCAAATGATTGATCATCGGTAGCTGCATAAGAAAGTGCTGAAAAATTATTTTTCCAACGTTTTAGAGGTCTTGGAATAAAAATTTTTCGGCGCTAGGTTGCGCAATAATTTGAAATAAATTTTTTGATTTAGTTACTCTATTTTTGATGATACTTTAGCTCATACATGTTTCGATTATTCAGTATTTTTCTTCAGGATGGTGTATTTCATCATCATAAAAACCTGGAAAAATTTCATTTGTCAACCTGGAAAACACAGGGATTTTTTTTCTCCAACTTTGTATGAACCCTGAATAAACGATTTTCGGCTGAAAATGTAAAGCTTTCAGTTTAGAGATAAGGTTAGAAAAGACTCATTTTCCAGCGTTCTAGAATATCAAAAAATGTTGAAAAATCAGTTGCAATCTATGAATCTTCAATTCTGATAACAGAAATGACAGCAGCAGCAGCTATTAATTTTGCTTAGCTAGAAAAACAGATACTTGAGATTTTCCTGGAAATATTCAATTTGGCTCATTTTACACATTTTTCAAACGATTCCAACTTCGAACGGAAAAAAAATTTTCGTGTGCGGGAAAAATTTTAAGTGATTTCCGCCCGGTGCACATGAAAGCGTGCGGAAAAAACCCCGAGTAGCATATTTTGAACAAATCGGGTCCGGTTCTGAGTTTAAATTTTAAGAATATCGGGTCCGGGTCTAACCAAATGGTCAGGTGATTTCGGGTCTTGCTTCCGGTCCGGGTACCCGATGCCTGTCGACTATCATTCGGTAGTTCGAGTACAAGCTGCTTGCGTCATATCCAGCGACGTACTAAAAGTGCATTTTTATGCTACGTTCCATTTAGGCCACCGAAGGAACTTATATTGACAAGAAATGTCCCTTCACTGGAAACGTAAGCATCCGCGGTAGGATTTTGAGCGGCGTTGTTATGAAAATGAAAATGCAAAGGACGATCGTTGTACGCCGCGATTATTTACATTTCGTTAAAAAATACAATCGATTTGAAAAGCGTCATAAAAATGTTTCCGTTCATTGCAGCCCATGCTTCAGGTATGTGTATTACTTAAAGCCGATAAGCGTTTTGTGCGAAAATTTTGCACCGCACTGATTGAAAGTAATCTTGTTTGGTTCTTCTCGTGCATACCTGTAAGATGTCCGACCAGTTGGGGGGAGGGTAAACCTAAAATTTTGGGTGTGGGGGTCCCAACATTTCCAAAATTTTGGGGAGGGGGGTTGAAAAAGGCCAACCTCATTTTTTCCGAGTTGGGGGGGGGGGGGGGGTTAGGTATAGGGTTGACCGAGTTGGGTTGATCCCCCCAACCTCTCCCCCCCCCAATTACAGGTATGTTCCCGTGTGAACTCAGCTCCTATCAAATGCCGCTTTTCATAACTTATCTTTGGTCTGTTGAGAACAAAACACAAAAATTAATTTGAAGTACTCTCAAACGAAAATAGACGGAATAAATCTATTTTCGCTACTTTGAGATTATATTAGCTAATTAAGCTCAAATTTATGTTTATCTTACTGATCTGTGTTTCGAAACGCAAGCCACTCATTCCTTACTCTGACACTACTTGAACGATACTCTAATTAATATGTCTACATTAGCCACCGACAAACATCAATCGAGTTTCCGATTACGCTGGTTAGAACAACGACCATGCATGTGCATGGTACCAGTTTGAGGCCGGGGATGAATCCCAAAATCGTTGAGTAGCAAATTTTTTCCCAATTTTTTTAGAAGCACAGTTTATTTACGATACCGACATGATGTTCAGTTGTTTCTACTGACTTGCACTTTTAATGTTCAGTGTGAATACCGATTTCTCAATAATGGAGCAAAAGAATGTTGTTGCAAGGAAACTTCTCATACATGCACACAGGGTATGAGCGAGGTATGGATTTAACCTACCCTAAAAAATTTGGCAGAAGTTTGCTATAGGCCGAAAATTTGGCAAAGTGAAATGCAACAACTATTTTGAAAAGATAAGATTACAAAAAAAGATCAGTTTAGTTTATGATTAATGTCAGCAAACAACTTTGTTGAGTAATTTTCATACAAAAGGCAATAAAATTTCATTTTAAAGTCAAAAAATTACTATATTCCCGATTTCTCGAAATAATTACTTAAGGACCAATTTCGGTCACTTCCTATACCCTGGGACAACTGACCGTGTGCATGTATGCAACCACTGATTGTGCAGCTGAAGACTGGTTGGCAAAAATTGACGACAGTAAGTCCCTGACCCAAGGCCCAGCCCAGGGATAACCCCTCCCCCTATGCGCATGTATGACAACGACGTTTCTCTGGGCTCGTCAAGTTCTTTCTCTTTCCTACGGAACGGGTTGAGGCAGTCCAGGTCGATAACAGGAATCCTTGCTGCTTGAAGAATTCAAATGTTTTGTTGATTGTATGCGGCGTTTTGACCCGACCCGAAAATAGAAAAAGACTCTTTACTCTATCCGTTATTCAGTGTACCTCTGTGTATTCGTGTCACAGGTCGAAGAATTGAGTTGATCAATGCACATTTGTTGAAAGAAAAAACATTCACCGACTCAATATAAATGACGTATAACTAATTCGAATGCCTACTCGATTTCTCAACTTCAGTTTCATTGTGTCTTCTCATGCACTTTGAAAACTTGTGTACGCCTTCGGGCTAAATGACTTCGTAAGGAGCTTGTGCTTCTACAATTTTCTGGCGATAACTGCATCGCACGGTTCACATCTTCACAATCGAAATAATCCCAAATCAAACTTATAGTTAGACAGGCCAATATGCGAAATAGTTACAAGCCCTGAATGAAAAGAAGTTTTTACACTATGAAGATATAAATTTGGATTTCAATCCATCGGAACAAAAACAACTGAATGATTCTGAAAAACAGTAGTTAATATTTAAAATCAAAAAGGTGAGTCATTCCCAATGTACTCGTATATTCACATTAAACAATTGAGTAATAATCGCGCATGGCACTGAACAAGTATTCATTGTGTTCCATTCTGTGTGTGAACTAAGCGAGTTTTTTCGACCCTGTGCATACCTGTCCATAGTCAGTCAGCTACTGTCAAGGTAGTAAATACATGTCAACTGATTGTCTAAGAAAGCCTTGGCTCCTGTCAAAAAAGTGCAAGTTATGCGGCTTCTGGGTTAAAAATACTAAAGAATAGCTGTTCACACGTGGTTCAAAGAACCCAGGCAGTAAATGCTTATCCACGGATAGTGAATAAATATTCGCTAGACTTGGTAGGGGTGATATTCCTGCCATACCCTTCCCCCAATCCGCAGGTGTACCAGCCTATTTCATAAATTGTGTCAGAGGTCTCTGAACCGACTCGATATTCTCAGGCCCGATTCATGCCCGTCGTTCACTAGTTGTCTACAAATTTGTTGGTATGTCAAACTGTGTTTTCCGTCTGCATATCGATCAGATATGCACGACTAGAATTTTCAAGGGACTTTTCATCGAGGGGCTGGAGAATGGGCGAGCAAAAAAACAAAACAAGTTACGGAAGCATGTTTTTCGTTCGGAATATGCATCAGAATCACCAAAAAAGCCATCTTGGAAAAAAGTTAGGGGTATGTTTGCCGGGGAGGATGTCCAGGGTCTCAGGTAGGAGGATTTACCCACCCATATGCGCATGCATGATGTCGATTTATTGCTGCCTATTTTCGCTTCTGAATGAGACTAGTTGGATTTTAGTTCCGAAGTTATTTCGCGCTAAATTCGATTATTTTCAAATTCATGCATTACAACTATTAGAATAGAAAACTGTCATTTGCACCATGTATTTTTCAGAGACGTCAAAGTCGGTGACGTTGTTATTATTGGCGAATGTCGACCTTTGAGCAAGACGGTTCGTTTCAACGTTTTAAAAGTTTCTCGCGCTCCAGGAAGCAAAAAGTCGTTCGAAAAGTTTTGAGTATGAAACATCGAGCTGTTCCGTTGAAATTTACGCATTGTTTAAAATAAAAAAATAGAATGAATAACGCTTCGTGCAGGTAGTGTAAACGCCGTAAGGAACCCGTATCTGAAGAACGAGAATTGGAGTATAGCCTCGGACACAACTTCTGCTTCTGATCACGTTCTCCAAATAAGCTTCAGGAGACGATGTCTGCAAAAATGTGGATTTCCTCACAGGGTTGTGATGAGGGAGAATAACTAGTTTGTTTCTCTTGAAATGCTTCTGAGTAATAAAAGTGGAAAGCAAGTTGTATTTCACATTTTCACGCCTTGTTGATAAATAACATCATTGAAGTAGAAGTTAGTAAGCATAATAACCTAACCCTTAGAGATTTTTCCAGCAAAAAATTGGTAGTTTATCATGTTTTCTACCTGCTGATACTCCATTCAGCACTGTAACGACCAGATTTCTGTGAGGTACTTTACTTGGACCAATAGGTCAATACGGCGGGGACGGAATAACGGGACGGGGCGAGGGCGAACGGTTACAACACAACAACGGGTAATCGACGGTCGCTTGAACGTCGACAAGAATAAAACGGGGGCGGCACGGGTGCTTGCAAATAAAAATAGGAACGCAAACCACGAATTTAAAATAAACCACGAATAATAATCGCGACCAAAAATAATCATAAAAATCACGCTTTTCTTCTCTTTTATACAACGTTTTGGCCACTCCCTGGGCGTCACGGGAGGTCGTGTTTCCGTCGATTTTCTTCCACCAATCGCTGCTTCGCTTACCTGTTTCCGCCTTCTGTATGCTTCTTTCGCCACGCCTCTTGCTTTACTTTATTCTTAATTTCCGCGCTCACATGCCTTTTAACCTACAGTATGCTTTGCCGCCTATGATTTTTAGTTTTTCATGTGTTTTTCGGTTTTCCATGCATTCCTCCTAAATCGTTTGTCTGGGTCGGAATTTCTGTACTTTCTACATAGGCAGGTGTGTTTACGCGTTTTGGAGGGGATTATTGTACCTACAGAATGTGTATCTTCATGTGCATTACGGGGGCCAGGTGCCAATGTGGAAATAATTATGTGTGTCTTTAATTGGGTCGATGGGGTATGGGAAGATCAAAATAAAGTGCTTCACATAAATTTATAAGAATGTTTGGGTGTGAATTCCAGACACCCTTGAGACGATAGATTAATAAATGAGAATATATGAAAATAAACGAATATCACATACAGTATGCTACATATTTACAGTACTGCTTTAGCAGGTACGTTACATTTCCCTCCTTCCAGAGTTGAACGTCCTCGTTCAAGGGGGTCGAGGGAGAGAGGGTTTTGGGGTCGAAGACTTGGAGGGATAGGGGGAATTGGGGAATTTGTCTGAACGATTGACCCGCCAGTTTTACATGAAGGGGAAGTGCTTTGATTGATAACATCAGCTTTCTTAAATTGCTCAACTTTGTGTTTGATGCTTTGTTTTGCTTTTGGTGGTTTTCGAAAAAGGGGTCTGTGTCTGTGTTTATAATTACTTGTACCAATGCTGTGGGAGACAAGTGGCCTGTGACTCACATGTGTTTTTGACTCAGTGTGAAGGGGCTGATATTTGGATAAGAAATTGATTAACTCAGCTTTTTCCGTTTCAATCCTGTCAGTTTTGGTCGATTCTACTTTGCCTTTTACCCATGGGAATGTATGAAGACGTTTCTGTTTGTTTTGGGTGGGAAAATGAGATTGGGCGGTTGAATTTTTCGCTGGGAGGGGACAAGAAACAGGGGCGATGCATGTATCAGGATGGGAGATTTGGGGCTTGCTGACGTCGTTTGAGCTAGAACTACAGATACCACTACTTTTACTCTGGGGAATGCTAGCTGCAAAACGAATTTTAAGATTTTCTTGTGCTTTGGGGGTAGGAAGAGAAGTTTTTCGCCTGGGGAATGTGTTGGGGTCTGTGGGAAGGCCCTGCAATTGTGAAAACATTGGGCGTTCCTTTTTGTATGCTGGTTCAGTTTTGGACGTCTCACTGGTTTCAGGATGTTTATGTTTCTGTGCAATTTTTGGCTGGGGGAGTTTGGATTTCAACATGTCACTGCTTTTTGGTGATGCAATTTTTGAAGTGCTGCTTGTATCATGAAGGGGTATGTCAAGGACATACTGGGGGTCAAACTGCTTATGACTGCTGGGCAGAACTGTATTTAAAGCATGTTGAGGTTGATGCTGGACAGTGGGCAATGTGGAGTACATGACTGGGACATCAATGTTCATTTGTGGTGGGGGTAGTCTCTCTTCAATGTGATTTTGGATGTTAGGGGTCATTTGGTTGGGGCAATATCTACTCGTGTGACCTTTTTGCTTACAAAGAAAACATTCTACATTTGAGTAGCTTTGTGATATGCAATGGCTGGATCTGTGACCAGTCTGAGAACAGTGAATGCATCTGCTTTTACAGTCTCGAGTCATGTGATTACTCCTAAAGCAAATTTGGCATGACTTTTGAGTACCTGGTGAATTACAATTTCTGGCGAAATGCCCGACTTGATTGCATTGAAAACATGTGATCTGTCTCAAATTACTGTTATCATGCTGGGGTTGGGTTTGAGAATTTCGCAGTATTTGCAATTGCAACTCCATGACTTGTTCTAATTTATGTAGGATTCCTTGCTGTTCAGTGTAATTGCCTAATGAAAGAATGGGTTCCGATTCAGGGGATATGAGGGGTATGGGGCTAGATTTCAATCTGTTTCTGAAAATTTGTTGTTCAACATAAGCTGCTTCATCAGACATGTCTGCTAGGGAGGTGAATCGTTTGTACTTGAGTGCCTCTCTAATTTCGGTCTGCATGCCTTCCATGAAAAGGGGTTTGATTATCATTTCTCGTGCCTCTGAATTGAAATTGGGGTAGGCGAGGGTCGCTAGATGCTCGAGGTCAAACAAAAATTCAATGACAGTTTCCGAACTTTTTTGTTTCCGTTCATGCAAAAAATGTTGGTGTAAATCTGTGTCTCTGTGGTCGGGGAAACATGCTTGTAATGCAGTTTTATACTGTTCATACGTTTGGGGTGGGTTTTCAGAATTTTCTAAACTTTTGAATTTTGCTAATGCTGCACCACCCAAATGAATTTCAAAACATGCTAATTTGAGTTGCTCGTCAGTATCTTTCATGCCTTGTAGTATCATGAACTGTTCTAGTCGCTTGCTCCATTGGCCGAAATGTTGGGTTACTCCTCCCGTAAATACTGTAGGTTTTGCATAAAAATTGTTTGTCATACTGTTACGGATGTTGGCCGTTCTCAAATCGTCTATCAGGGTGGGATTCATAGTGTTTTTGCTCAATTGTGTGTGCAAAGTTCGAAAATTTTCTGCAAAAAGTTCGTTGATTTGCTCTCTTACAATTTCTCCTAAGTGGTCTCTTGTATGGAGGGTCATTTTCAGTTTGTGCTTTTACGAATGTCTGTCCTACTGTAGGAAACGATTACGACTGTATGCGATTACTGCTTAGGGATGCCCGGATATAGGATGCACCTTAATGGGGCAGGGAGTTCCAGTGGTTAACGGTACAGTACGGTCACCAAAAATATGTAACGACCAGATTTCTGTGAGGTACTTTACTTGGACCAATAGGTCAATACGGCGGGGACGGAATAACGGGACGGGGCGAGGGCGAACGGTTACAACACAACAACGGGTAATCGACGGTCGCTTGAACGTCGACAAGAATAAAACGGGGGCGGCACGGGTGCTTGCAAATAAAAATAGGAACGCAAACCACGAATTTAAAATAAACCACGAATAATAATCGCGACCAAAAATAATCATAAAAATCACGCTTTTCTTCTCTTTTATACAACGTTTTGGCCACTCCCTGGGCGTCACGGGAGGTCGTGTTTCCGTCGATTTTCTTCCACCAATCGCTGCTTCGCTTACCTGTTTCCGCCTTCTGTATGCTTCTTTCGCCACGCCTCTTGCTTTACTTTATTCTTAATTTCCGCGCTCACATGCCTTTTAACCTACAGTATGCTTTGCCGCCTATGATTTTTAGTTTTTCATGTGTTTTTCGGTTTTCCATGCATTCCTCCTAAATCGTTTGTCTGGGTCGGAATTTCTGTACTTTCTACATAGGCAGGTGTGTTTACGCGTTTTGGAGGGGATTATTGTACCTACAGAATGTGTATCTTCATGTGCATTACGGGGGCCAGGTGCCAATGTGGAAATAATTATGTGTGTCTTTAATTGGGTCGATGGGGTATGGGAAGATCAAAATAAAGTGCTTCACATAAATTTATAAGAATGTTTGGGTGTGAATTCCAGACACCCTTGAGACGATAGATTAATAAATGAGAATATATGAAAATAAACGAATATCACATACAGTATGCTACATATTTACAGTACTGCTTTAGCAGGTACGTTACAGCACGTTACACCTTTCAAAGTGTCTAAAATGGGCCGTTAGAATTTATAAAAAAAAGTGTTTGTACTTCTATGCACCTTCCCATCGGATGCTGCAGAATTTCATTTTCTTATTTTACAGCTCACATGAATTTTTACTGTATTGGCCAAATTCTTGTAGCGTTTTGGGAGCGACAAAGCCCTGAAGAAAGCATACTCATGAAAATTTCTCAGAATTCATTGCATTTCCCAGTGGCCCTTGTCTACCCTTTGTTATAGACTTATTATCAAATAATTAACAGAGTTTGATGTACCAATTGTTCCACAAACAAACATTTTACACTCTGCAAGAAAGTTAAATAGTCGAAAATGATGAGCAAAAAAAGAAAAATCCTGTTAATGGGCACTCCCGAGCAGCTTCACCTACGATGCCTCAGTATTTTATTTTATTTTTTCGTTCACACATTCCTACAGTAGACGTGGAAGCAGCCTCGCGATTCGAATACCTCTTGATGAGCTACACAGGTTCAAAGAAGGCAAAATCCTGAAAATTTCTCAAAAATTAATAAATTTTTTTGGTATTATTGTGTTTTCGTGTAGTCGGTTCATTATTTCAATACTGGAACCGGGAAATACATTAAAAGGGCCACAACTTTTAGGACACGTTGTAGCAAAATGGTAATTTATGATTTTAACTGCATTTTTATCTACTTGATAAATTTTGTTCAGTTCCATTGAGTCACTGATCTAGAAGGATGGTATACCAAGCAGGCCTGTAGCCAGGAATTTTTTCGGCACACATTTTTTCACTTAATTTACTGTAAAATTGGCATTTTTGACTTGACTATTTCTGATAAATTTTTATGTGTGCCTTCTTCAGAGCTGTGCAGCTCCCAAAATGGTACACAAATTTTGATGAAAATTTGACCAATACAATAAAAATGCATGAGCTATAAAATAAAATTCTGCAACATCCGATCGAAAGGTGCTTGAGAGTGTCCATAAATAAAATTTTTTCAATCTTGACAGAGCATTTTCAGCACTTCAAACCATGAAAAAGTGTAATACACAATTATTTACTGTGTCACATATTACAGTATAACTTTCATGTTTGCACCTTTTTGTAGCTATTTACGTACTTGACAAATGACTCTAGCAAACAGAGCATCTTTACACAGTCCTACGCACAGACAACGCCTACAAACTTTAAACACAAACAGTTTGTGGATTGTTTGAGCTTTGTTTGAGAAAGGTTTGAGGATGAAAAAATACTCTCAAACACTTCACAAACAGAGCACAAACATTTCTCAAACACTCACCAGGCATGGCTCAAACAATTCACAAACATTTCTCAAACACTGTTTATTTTTTATAGTCTAGCCGAAAAACATATAAATGTCATCTGTGTGTCATAAATCATGGGAACAGCTTATATTTACCAGTTTTCCACTAAACGAAGTATAGTTCATACTGTACTTCTTTTATCTTATCAATCAGACGAAAAGTAATTTGTCTGGTTGATAAGATAAAAGAAGTACGGTATGAATGCATAACTTTTTGAAAAAATTTACTGGCACAAGTTGATTTCAGGCATAATGTTCGTTGATACTGCAAAAAAGTTTATTTGCACTATGCTCCATTCATTTCAAAATGATCTATGCAGTGCTCAGAATTTTGACAAATGCAACTTTACTGGAAATTAGTGAATCAACTTTAACTGAATGCTTGAATTATACACCATTTATTTTGAAATCATCGATGCAGCAGGGTCGCAGCCAAACTACCATCCAGAATTATGGAATGCTCGTTGGCTCTATTTGATAAATTTTTCCTTCATGGTACTGACCCCTTGATGATAACTCTTTCCAATCATTCCAAGATCATTAAGTAAATTTTTCTATAAATTTTTGATCTGCAAAATTGTTAATTACACTATGAAACTTTCTTGCAAATTTGTCATTTCAAATCGTCAGATATCCAGGATGTTTTTCTGCAGGTACACACGTACAACAGATATACAACCTTCACATAAAGCGGGTAGTACTAAAACCCGGATCGGGTCCACGGATCCGGATCCGGATCCGGATCGGGTGTCTAAAACCCAGATCACCACGGATCGGCGGATAGGGGGTTTGGCTCGCTAAACCATGGTTTTTGGTGTCTAAAACCCGGATCATCACGGATCACCCCCATACGGATCGGGTTTCTATGTATTAATTTTTGATCGGGAACCCGAATATTTGATCCGGATCATGATATTTTGATCCGGATCAAAATTTTTGATCTAGTTCAAAATTTTTCGAATTTTTTCGTCGTGATGAGTATTTTCACGTTACATAATCAGAATTTGATCCGGATCACTATTTTTGATCCGGATCAAAATTTTTTTTTCAAATTTTCACCTAGAGTAAAATTTTTCGTATTTTACCGTCGTGATGAGTAAATTAACGTCAAATAATCAGATTTTGATCCGGATCACTATTTTTGATCCGGATCAAAATTTTTTTTCAAATTTTCACTTAGAGTAAAATTGTTCGTATTTTACCGTCGTGATGAGTAAATTAACGTCACATAATCAGATTTCGATCCATATCAAAATTTTTGACCCGTGTAAAACGTAAATTGTAAAACGAGTGAACCACAACCATGAATCATCCTGAACAACATCTATAAGATGTTGAACATCTGATAGAACGGTAGTTAAGCCATTAATATTGACCTCTCGCTTAGTAATGGGATTAAAATTGGATCCCTACGGGATCTTTAGTCGGTTGATTCAATTACATAATGAGGTCTCTTTTGCAGGTGTATATAAAGAAGAGAAAAGCATTGAAACATGCATGTGTATTAGTATATTTTTTATTGCAATTATGTGTACAGATCTGTATCCGTGTATATGAAAAAAAAACATAATCAGAAATTCCAACCTGGAGTAAAATGTTTCATATTTTTTCGTCATGATGAGTAAATTAACATCACAAACAGATTTTGATCTGGATCACTATATTTGATCCGCATCAAAATTTATTTCAAATTTCCACCTAGGGTTAAAGATTTTGTTCCGGATCACGATTTTCGATCTTTGTCGAATTTAAATTTTTCGTATTTTCCCGTTACATGGAAAAAAATAAAAAACATTTTGAAATTTTGTAAAACGATTGAACAACCGTGAAGTGAATTTCCGATTCCATTCAGCATCTGATAGAACAGTTGTTAAACCATTTATGCTGTTGTTCCGTAGGTCGGGCACAATTGGATCCCTATGGGATTATTATTCGGTTGGTTCAATTACATAACAAAGTCAATTTTGCAGGTGTATATAAAGAAGAGAAAAGCATTGAAACATCACGTCGACGGGATGACAGAGAATAAATGCATGTGTATTAGTAGCGTTTTTATTACTTTAGAAGGGTTTTTTATAATAAATGCATGTGTATTAGTAGTGTTTGTACAGATCTGTATCCATGTATAACCGGTTTGACAGAGAATAAATTGTATTAGTAGTCTTTTTATTGCAATTTTGTGTACTTATCTGTATCCCTGTATAATGCTAGTTGAGCAAACATTAATCACTTTTATTGCAATTAACCGTGTTTACCCAGCCATATATGTTTTCCCAGCTATATATGTTTACCCAGCCTTATATGTTTAGGCAGCAAATTTTTTTACGAATCTGCATCCGTGGAGTGGTTTATTTAAATTTTGTGTACGGATCTGTATCTTTATATGTGAATACGTAAAGTATTTTTATTGCGCAACTGGATCTGTCTATAATGTTGTGCAAATAAAATGTTTGCCATTTATTGTGCTTTATTATGCAATCAAGAGTCGGCATAGTTTTCTGGCTGAGTGCATTAAGGAAGGTAACAGGTTAGTTATTGATTCCATGACTTTACATATATTTGTGTATAAAAAATTTAGGAGGAAATGTAAAAGGCTAATTCAGAAATGGGAAAATTGATACAACAGTAGTTTAGTCAATGATTTTTATTCCTGTAAATAGAATATTTGAATTTGTATTATGTTAAACTGCACCTAGGTTTGAATAAAAAAAAGTTTACAGATCTGGATCTGTGTATATACTTTCTATATGTCCATGTTTAACTTAAACTGCAAAAGGATTGAACAACCTCAAGGTTCGATATTGCCGTAGTCGACGAAATAAATTTTGATAGAACAGTGGTTAATTCATCAATTAAGTTTTTACCTTTTTGGTTTGTTCAAATCCTGATGAGCCCATATTGGCACACGTTTATAAATTTGATGAAACTGTAGAAACATAAAATTGACGGGTTGGCGCGAATTTTTAACGTGTGTCTAAAACCACATCAAAAGTAGGCAAGTGGAGTCACCAGATCAGTACATTTTGATCTGGCACCATGTAAATAGTTTTTATGAGCAATCATGAATGGGCTTTGAGGATGTGCAACTTGAACTGCAAAAGGATTGAATAACCTCAAGGTTCTATAATTCCATAATCGAGGAAATAAACTTTGATAGAACAGTTGTTAAGTCATCGATTTAGTCCTTTTTGGTTTGTTCAAATCCTAATGAGCCAATATTGGCATATGTATATAAACATGAGGAAACTGTAGGAACATCAAATTGACGGGTTGGCGCGAATTTTTAACGTGTGTCTAAAACCACATCAAAAGTAGGCAAGTGCAGTCACCAGATCGATACATTCTGTTGTCAATGCTGGAATACATTTGCAACCCGTTACTTTTATGTTTTAACAGGAAAGTTGAAAATATATACATGATTGCTTTCCAACTGGTATGATAGAACAGTTGTTAAATCTTTGATATAATGTTTAGCCTGCTCTATTTTTGTTTTTTTTAATAAAATGGTAATTCAAATGTAAAAAAACCAAAAAAATTTTTCAATAATTCAGTTTGAAAAAAAGTATAAAAATGCGCTCTAGCGGCAGTTTAAATCTGTTAATCTGCCGTTAGACCACACATTCGTACTTAATTCGAATTTATTTATATATCGGTGTTTTTGTATGAAACATAAAAACTACGGGTTGGAAGAGAATCAATGCATATAGTCAGAAACCTCATAAAACGAGTTCGAATAGAGACGGATTATCCATTTTTCAATCAATCACAAGATTCCTATTTTGTACCAATTATGTACCAAATTTTATTTACATTTAAGCAAACTACTATGTACAGTAACAGAAAAAAAGAAAACAACAAAAAAAAGAATAACCAATAAACAAAAAAGGTAATAAAATAACCAAAAAAAGTAATAAAAAAACCATAAAAAAATAAAAACAAGTAATTAAAAAAAACAAAAAAAAACTAAAAAAAAGAAAAACGATAAAAATAATAAAAAAATAAAAAACGGAAAAATGTATACGGAGATACTATACAAATACAATCACAAATACAATAACAATTTAACAATTATTTACAGTATGCATAAAATTTATAAAGCAATAAAATTTTAACAATCAATAACGGATGAGATAAAATTTAAGGCGCTAAAATTGAAACGAACAATAACGATAGAATTCTAACAATCAGTAACAGATGAGATAAAATTTATAAAGCGATAAAATCTAAACCAGCAATAACAAGCGAGATAAAATTTTAAAAAATTGCACGAGGTAAAACCGGTAAATAAAACACAACAAAAAGAGAGAAAAATTAACAAAACAAAATTAAAAATATTTAACAATCTAGAAAATACAAGGCATATTGTAAAAGATGCCCGTTTCCACTACCTTCTGCTACTCGTACCATTCTTTCCTGCAAATCGTCGCAAAGGAAATATTCTTTTGATGAAGTCCCCGGTCGAAGGAGGATGCATGCAAAGTGGTTGGAGTTATAAACGATAACCGACAACAGATGATATCTGAAAAATGTAGAGTTAAAAAAAACAAAACACAGCTCCAGTTTGTTTTTACCGTCGTCGATTAAACGTCAACTCCGTCGGCAATGCAAAAACGTCATTGAATGGTGCGTTGCACAAATAAATTCGGGGCAACATGAGTAGCTGTTGCATCGTAAAGGTAGGCGCAAAAAAAGTTCGAATACACGGACATTTTGTTGACCCGTTCTCATGTCTTTGTCCACAAATTTGCTTAATTTTGCGAAGATGTTTATTCGCCAAATTTTCGATCGTTTTATCTTTTTTGGTACTATAACATAAACGGTAAAGTCCTTTACACCCTAACGTGAGAGGAAAAACAGTTTTCGCAAACCTCAAATGCAACTTTTTACTTTAAAACAGAGTGATCCATATCGGCTCGCTACGGATCACCTAAATTTCAGACTCAAAATTGTCGAAAAAAGTTGGCCGACTTGTTCAACATACTCAACAGGGTCAGGGGAACACGTTAAAATCAAAATTTTGAAATTTTAAAATTTTTTCAAATTTTTTAAAATTTTTAAAAAAATTTTAAATTTTTTTTATTTTGTCATAGAAATGTCCGGCGTACTCAGAAACGTAGGAAAACAAGTTTCCCGAACCCAGAACACAATTTTTCACTTCAAAAATTGAGTGATCCGTGGCCGAGTGATCCGGGTTTTAGACGTGCACGTCTAAAACCGGGATCATATTCTCACGGATCACCTAAATTTCAGACTCAAAAATGTCGAAAAAAGTTGGCCAACTTGTTCGACATACTCAACAGGGTCAGGGGAACACGTTAAAATCAAAATTTTGAAATTTTAAAATTTTTTAAAATTTTTTAAAATTTTTAAAAAATTTTTAAATTTCTTTAAAATCGTCATAGGAATGTCCGCCGTATTCAGAAACGTAGGAAAACAAGTTTCCCGAACCCAGAACACAATTTTTCACTTCAAAAATCGAGTGATCCGTGGCCGAGTGATCCGGGTTTTAGACTGCACGTCTAAAACCCGGATCATATTCTGACGGATCACCTAAATTTCAGACTCAAAAATGTCGAAAAAAGTTGGCCAACTTGTTCGACATAGGCAACAGGGTCAGGGGAACACGTTAAAATCAAAATTTTGAAATTTAAAATTTTTTTAAATTTTTTAAAATTTTTAAAAAACTTTTAAATTTTTTTAAAATCGTCCTAGGAATGTCCGCCGTATTCAGAAACGTAGGAAAACAAGTTTCCCGAACCCAGAACACAATTTTTCACTTCAAAAATTGAGTGATCCGGCTGTGGCCGAGTGATCTGGGTTTTAGACATGCACGTCTAAAACCCGGATCATATTCTCATGGATCACCTAAATTTCAGACTCAAAAATGTCGAAAAAAGTTGGCCAACTTGTTCGACATACTCAACAGGGTCAGGGGAACACGTTAAAATCAAAATTTTGAAATTAAAAAATTTTTCTAAATTTTTTAAAATTTTAAAAAAATTTTTAAATTTTTTTAAAATCGTCATAGGAATGTCGGGCGTACTCAGAAACGTAGGAAAACAAGTTTTTCACTTCGAATTGGGTATGGAAACACATTTTAAAAAAAAATTGTAGAACTTTTAACAAGTATCTCAAAAACCTCAAGGGATTAATTAACAAATGACTTACAGTGCATAGCCGGTTATTTCTTGGGTGTTAATCCGCATTTGGCATTTGGCTACGGAACACTCGCTGCATCGTTGGAGAGTGTACATGGTGCTGATATGGCTCAAGAAGAACTCGTCAGCGGCACCAAATAAATCGATCTTTGTGCCCGAGCCGTCTTTGGTTATATTTTTTTCTTCTGCCGCATTCTTCTGGAAGCGTATGTAATTCACCCACTCCAATGCAGCTTCCCCGAATTGGTGTTTAAGTGCCAATGTCAATGATTTTTTTAACATTGACAATTCGATGGGTAGCTGTAATGTTTGAAATTAATTCATGAATGTTATGTAATACAGCATTTAAATTACCTGTCGCAGGAATTTTGGGCAAAACTTTGCCTTAATATAGAAAGTTGTAAGGCCTGGATCGATCGTACAAGTATTCTGTAGTTGATATTTTTGCACAGCCGGCGAATTTCGGAAGTATTGAAGAACGAAGCAGTGCGCGCATTCCCAATAAAATTTGTTTTCAGGTTTTCTTCGATTGTTTTTAAGCGAAAAATAAATATTGGAAATATTTTCGCAGTCCGGATGGTACCACATTCGGCAATTTTCGTCAACTTGGGCATCGCATTCAAGCATGCAATTAACAGTTTTATCCACTTGACATTCACAGAATGTCGGCTTCGCATCTTTCGATTTTAATGATACGTTCAATGAAGCATCGTCGTCGACATCGCTAAGGCGGGCGATTATTTCCTCATCCTCTTCGGGTTCTAAATTCGAGAGGTTGTTACTAATTAGCGTTGATAAGTCCATCTGAATGCATAAATTGAATTAGTTCAACTAAAAAATAATTCAAATTTTTTTTAAATATTACTGGTTTTGGTCGCATTTCGGGTATTAAATCCGTGTCTTCAATTTGATCGCAGGTTGGAATTTGCGAATCAATTATAATTGTAGCCTCTCTTAAATAGAAAATGTTAATGTGAATAAAATTGATCGGAATATGTAAGTTTATTAAAAGATATAAGTGCAGATCGTACTTGTTAAATGTTCACCTTTTTGTATTTAGAGCTTCAGTGGTTTGCGATTGTGAATCAACCAAAACTGTAGCCTGTGAGTTGAAATTGGGCGGAGACGCATTACCAATGTTATCGAATAATGATTCACATTCTTCTTCTATGCCTCTGAATTGAATAATATGTATATTTGAATTTCAACCACAATGATAACAAATATATTTTAACCACTTACTCGAGATGTTTTACATATAATCGACCGGCATCATAGGCACAATTAGTTGTTTCCATTGGATGCTCGCGGCAATTTGTAAAATCCCTGTTATTTTTTTCAACGGCATCACTTTGGGAATCGTAGTCACAAGTAGCTGTATCTACTTGAGTGTCGAAATCCAAATCTTTTGTCGCAGGCTTCCAAATTTTGATGTCGTCAACACAAGTAGCTGTTTCTACTTGTTTGTTTGCAGGCTTCCTGATTTGGACATCGTTATAACAAGTAGCTGTTTCTACTTGAGTTTCGGAATCCTCGTCGTCAAATTCAATATTGGTAACTTTCGGCTTTATGTTCGTAAAGTCGTCCTTGCAAGGACGTTTGCGTCCTAACTTTGATTTGCTTATTTTTCGTTTGTCTGCACATCGCAAAGTAGTGATGTTTCTGTTGGCCTTTACGGTAACTGGTAAATTGCAGGACAAACGAGCGGCTATCAAGTGGGTGCATGCCTTGTCGCCGCAACCGCAGCTGGTAGGGTTGAATCGAACTAGATACACCTTGCCGTTTTCAGTTACGTTGAAGCACTAAAAAAAATTTGCAAATTAATTAAAAAATATAGACAACAGAGTCAATAACTACATTATGAATTATTACTCTTGATAGGGTGTCGTGGACCACCTTTTCATTTTCGACCAAAAATTGACCAATTTCGGAAATTTGAATCAGCATCTCCACGGCGATCTGATTTTGGCTCTTCCATCTGCGGTAGTTGTACGCATACTTGGCTGAATCGACAGTATTGTAAAACCTTTCCCGGTTTGATTATATCTCTTTTTGGCATTTTGTTGGCAGGCCTCATTGGAATGTCGGTGTTGAGTTTGAAATCCCCAACTCCATATTTGGCATGGTCATAATTGATGTTGTAATAACGAAATAGGGTGTAGAAAGCGAGAACGGCCACGTCGATGGGCATTTCTCTCCAAGAAGTCCAGGTCTTCAGGACTTTGTTGAAACTTTCGCTGGCGTTGGTCGTTACACCTAAAATAATATGTATTTAAATTAATTAATTAAAACTATAAATTATTAATTAAAAAATATATATTTTAATTAATTATTTAAAAAATATATTTTTAAATTAAATAATTAAAATTATATATTATTAACTTTAATTAATTAAAACTATAGGCTTTTGACGTATGGAAACATTTCATTTGTTAATATTTGAAATAATATCAAAAAACCTTGATATGTAGGTGTGTTTAAATTAACATACCTGAGAAGCTGGAGTACAACCCGATTGGTTCCAACACCCATTTTCCACTGGTTCGAACAGCTGGCACAATGGACGAAAAGTAATATTGTTTGAATTTTTCGGGCCATTTTTCTCTTAGTTCTTCAGCTTTTAATGCTGCCAGATTCTCGGAGTCAGATTTTAGAATCGAATATAAATTGTTCACTATGGCAACACGCAAGTCGTTTTTTTTGGGACATAATTCGGTAATTTTCTGGGTAACGTTTTCGACTAAATGTCACCAGCAATAAACGTGCACCGTGTTTGGCGTCAAATTTCGGAAATCAAATTCGCGATCGGTAATTATAACGGTTTTGATGTTCCCATTCGTTATACGAATGGGTAGCTGTCGAAAAATTCTTTGTATAGAGCCACAATGGTTTTCTTTGAATTTTTTCTCGTGTATAAGTACGCCGAGTGGGAAAACCAGTTGGCCAATAAGGCTTTTTTGGCGATAAAGTGCTGCTGACGCATAAAAATCGCCCAATTCAAACGTCGTGTCGTAAAGAACGACAAATGGCTTGTTTGGATATTCCGTTATTAATTCGTTAATTATTTCGGGCATGTCCGGCAACATACATGAAACCAAAAAGTCGTGAGCCGTTTGTTCTATGCTCATTATAAATTGGTGTTCATTCTCATGAATGAATGTGTTTAAATTGTATATGGCGTCCTTTGACGGCCGAAATTTATTTTGAATGCTGTATTTGAAGTTGGATATCTAAAAGAGTAATTTTAGTTTGTAGCATATTTATAATTTAAAAATATGACTGTTATAAAAATTGTACTACTTGAGATATCTATTTAATTATATTTACTTGTTTTCGATCTCTGCCATGTACGACAGCTTCAAGGCCCGGTGGAGCAGGATTGTCTATTCTAATTTTTTCGTACAATTGAGAAGCGGTAAGGTTCAGGTCTCGTTTAAGTTCAACTTCTACCAGTTTCTTGATTACTGGAGCATTTCGAATAAAGACTTTGTCACTGTTGGAATTATAATGCTTTCGCTTGACGCCATATTTTTCATCACCAAAGTAGTGGACTACTCGGACGTATAGATGTTTGTCCGCCGGTGGATTTATCTGCGGATATTCTAGTCTTCTTAATTTCTTCTTTGATTCGGAATTTCGATCGCAGGCGACCGCGTAGTGAGTAGCTGAATACTTTGGATTAGACCTCAGAAGTTTTTGAACTCCATCGTTTATCCAATTATAACAATCGCAGAGAAAGGATTCTATGAGGAAGTACAAATATTATATAAGGTTAACATAAATAATGTGACCTGTATATTACTATCTTCTTTGCTGGAGTATGGAAACAAGTAAACGTCTCCTCCTTTTGGATATGGTGGGGGTTTGTCGATTAATCGTTCTGCATTAGCTGAAGCTGAAATATTAGTTACAGTTGGAAAACATACAAACAACTGGTAATTAATTTTGGATGTAAGTTTCACAAAAATAAACAATTCGCTTACCGATTAACTTATCCAAATCCTTAGGTTCTAATCTGCATTGTCTGTTGGTCGTAACGGGAATGGAACATCCTGAAGTAACTGGCGTATCTTCCGTTTCAGCAGATGTTGCATTTGCATTTGATTCGATCTTCGGCAGATCATCTTTAGGTTGATCAACTTGCGACGGTAGACCAGGAGTTTGCTTGAAGTCATCGTCGGAGTCGTATTGGTTGTCGTCCGAATACATTAGTTGAGTAGCTGTAAGCGACTTTGTGAATGTCAATTATTTTTGACTTTGTGAGTAGCTGACGGCGAATTTACTAAAAATTCGAATCGAAATGCTACGTCGTGGTCTATATCGGCAAAGAATTATTTGGTGACGTGTGAGTAGCTGATGTAAAAGTGGTAAATCATTGAATTTTTATTTTCTACCGTAGACGGTGAGTAGCTGTGGATCCAATTAGGTAATTGCGAAAAAATACAATTTCATTCGTCGTTTGCTAAAGCAAAAAATACGAAAAATAAATAACTAAAATTACTCAATACGTTAGGCTAACACAAAAAGTAATATTAGTTGTCAATCTTACTTTTAGGCGTCATTCATTGTTTCTTTGAAACGCAAGACTCAGGCAAAAATATTTATCTGCGTTGCGTTGCGCGATAAAGAAATGAGGCACGAATAACAATGTTACAGTAAACAGCTACCTGCAATTTGAAATGTAATATGTGTACAAACATGAACACAATTGTATCTAACAGTCACAATATTTAATTCACATAAACAATATATGCACATTTTATCTTCTTTATGTTTTCAGGCCCAGATTTTTCTCCTGGTACAACACAAGCTTGCAAAATTGTTTTCCTATGTACAATTCTATACGTAACCTATCAATCCAACCCAAGATTCGTAACATTCCTCATTGCGCAACACATAATCAATTTTTGCTTCCTGTCCATTGTCCACATGGAATGAGTGACCAGTAAACATTACAGTAGGAAATGACTGTTTACCCTTATGCACAAACATGGACTTTGCCCCTAAGATGCACCTTAATAGAATAGTGTATCATTCTTGCTTGAAAGAAGAATTACTCAACAAACATTTTTTCACTCGAAATGCCTCGCATTCATGTATCAATAAGCATTGGAAGACATCGAAGAAGAGTGGACAATGCCCGGCGTCATCCACGTCCTTTGCGTAGACGGGCCAGACAGCTACTCAACGGCAATGAAGATCGTGTCATTGATATGGCTAATCTGATTCCGGAAATTAACCAATGCGAATATACACCCCCGCAAGGAGAACAGCTACTCAACCGCAATGAAGATCGTGTCATTGATATGGCTAATCTGATTCCAGAAATTAACGATGATGATTTGCCATTGATTCTAATAAGAGCACCCCGAAGAGGTAAATAGATTCCACATTTTAATCATAATCATTTGAAAAATATTAAAAAGAAAGATAATTATGTAAACAGAAAGATAATTATGCTGTATAAAGCAGATACATTGAAAGTTAATGCACTCTACGTTAATTTTTTTTCCAATGAATGTGCAGCGCGACGAGGACAACAACGTTGGCGACGCAACAATAGACAAATTGGGGTTAGGCGTCGGAACATGAGATGTGGTGCAAATCCTCCACGCCCCGAAGAAAATCCAGATAATCTACTGATCAATGAACTTAATCATGTTAATGTTGATCAGTTCAACGATGTAATTATGAATGGAATCGGCCAAGGCTTTGCAGAAATAGAAGATCCGCCACCTATATTCGAAAACATGGATGTTGATGCGGACATAAACATTGGCCAAATTCGAGGAATTGGGGTAAGTTTATATAACAGAGTACATTGGTGGAATTCTAATGGTTGGGTTCCTTGCCCGCGTAGGTCCTCCTTCAATACTAGTTTAAATTTTTAATTTTAATGAAGAGTAATGTTTGTTATTGTGTTCCGTAAGTACTGTGAGTTTTTCATTTTATTGTGATTGTGTGTGCATGTGTTCATTGTTTACTTCTAGTCACTATGTATTTGATGTGGTTTTTCCCAAATGCTACTTAGGTTAGTATGCTCAAAAGTTTACTGCTGTTGTACAAATTTAACCCAAAACATAAGTGAATAATTTTATAATTTGAAACGTAACATAGAAAATAGAATGTTTTAACAATTTCAATTTATCGATACATTTAAGATTAACACTTGTTTTGGAAGAAACCACGCTTTGTATATATGTAATGTTACAATGTTTTAATTGGTGCACGTTAATTTCAATTTTAAGTTTTGTTAACATTTATTTTATTTCTTTATGTTTATATTTTGTTTTATGTTAATTTTTGTCAAATTAAGTTTTACTTTTTTCCCAATTTGTTAATGTTTTGTTTATTGCTTTTTTAATTTTGTTAGGTTTATATTACGCACATTCATTAAAAAAAATCTAAAACCAACAAAAATTAAAAAAAAAAAAATTTAAAAAACCCAAAAAAAAATTTAAAATTAAAAAACCCCAAAAAAATTCTTTAATTTCCTAATTCTGTCTCTATCCATCTATGTTTTCTAGTCATGGTTGTGTACATTTTTCTTTATATATTTGTTTCATGTTTTGCACGGTTTTTTTAAGTTCTTTAAGTTTTGCACATGGCCGTGCATAACCTCAGGGTCCACGTCCCCACGGCTGGGCACTGTTGCAATTAAATTTGCAATAGTGGCAAATGGAGGAGTTGAGTAGTAAAATACTGCTCGGTTTTGAAATATTTTACCAACATTCATTATAAGTGACTAAAACTTTTCATTGTTGGTTCATGGTAACGCGAAACTGCATAAAACTATCATATGCATTTTGTGTTATGACAAACAAGTTGTATCGGATTCCTGAAAATTAAAGAATAGGATGAATAGTTTACTGTATATCGATTTACTCGCAAAAAGTGTTTTAAAAACACCGTCTCCGCCCCGCCGTCTCACGCCGCCCGCCCAGCCCATCATCATCGCTTCGCTTGTGCAAAACGGGAAGCCGAGAGCTAGTGTCATAGCTTATCGTAACTGTCAGAACAATAGGTAACCATTAATTATGACGGGGAGGGGGATATGGGGATTTACGTAACTTTTTTTTAGACTACGTTGTGAAAACGTGTTACAGCTACTCACATAGTCACGTTTACAAGGATAAGCTTTACGATTTATTTCTTTCGTTGATTGTTGAAGAAGCGAATTACTGCTCTGTGCAACTTGTTGTACAGCTACTCACGTTTACAACGATAAACGTGAGGCCTCATTTTATTTATTTATTGTTGAACAAGCATTCATGTTTCCTGTTTCACGACAACTACTATGTCCTATTCGCACTCACATATTGATGAGCCTGCGCCGTTTGAAGTTAGTGGTCTTTCAATATCACACATTTGTAATAATTCTAACTTGTATTATTATTTGTAGCCTCCGATCAACGCCGAAGTTGAGGACGAGTTCGATGAATTAGACGCCGTAGAAGTACACTACGAAAAATTCCATGAACCGCGAGAACCAATAAAAGAAATTGCGCCGAATACTTCGTCATACAACCATAATAATGTGAAATGCAGTTTTGATTACGAAACTGGATTCGGCGCTTTTGAGGATCGGACAGTTGAATCAGACGAATTTGAAAAACCATGTCAGAAAGCTGCGTAAGTCCTCCGTTATTTTTTTTCCATTTGAGAACGAGACCCAAACTCCTTTTCTTAATTTCCCAAAAATTCCCCAAAATTTTAAAAAAGCTTATAATACGGCTACGAATACATAATGTTTGGAAATAAATTGAAATCAGAGTGATGAAGTGTAATTTGTTCCCTAATCTGGCCCGAAGTGGCAGAAAATTTTGAGAATTTTACCTTTTTAAGTCAACCAAAACGCATCTTGTCAGTCTACAGTTCCACATAGTTTTTTCCGCAAAATACACCAAAAAAAACCCTTTTTTGTTGTAGATTATTTACAACTGCTTTTAGGTATCATTCGCCGAACAAATATCACGATACTTTTTTACACTGGATAAATCAACAAGCCGACGATAATGATAAAATGTTGTTGGCGTTCAGCAAACACTTTCAGTCAATCGAGTACTTGCTAGATCCGCCTTCATACCCCACAGTAAAATTAAACTTCAGCGGACAGCTACCCAATTGTGAGTTGATATGTTATTTTGACCTAATTGCAATTCAAATCCAACACATATCTTTAGTCATTCGTCCGAATCAAAAGATTCAATTGACAATTTTGGAGCTTGGAGGTGATGGCAAGTGGTACGAAACTGATGCGTATTGTGACGCAACGCTACTCAATGTACCCGATAGTGGGTAATTGAGCAGAATAAATTTTAATAAAATTTATTACTTGCAATTGTTTTTAGACAAAAGCGCCAATTTATGCGTCAACATCCTCAAGTTTCGCATAAACAAGTTGCAAAAGTGGATGGCATCGAAACATGCACCATTTGATACTGATGCTGAAGATCAAGACGATGCAGATGAAGACCTGGAATGGGACCAAGATGCCGCCAATGCCCTAGGAAAATTTGTCGAATTAAGTTGCCAACCGGGCCGCAAAATGTGCAACATCCTTTGGAAAGGAGATGATACGGCGATGCAAAGGTATATGTGTATAAAGCATTCATGTTCATTTTTTGGGTTCCTAGACCTTCTATTTTTTTTTTGGTTGAGCATCATCGTTTATTTAGAACACTAAACTGCCTCAACACCATAAAGCACTTGAGCATGGTGGACTCCAACACCGCAATGTGGCGGTTAAAGTTAAAAGAAAAAGAGACGGGCAATAAGCATATTGACAAAGCCTCCAGAATGCGGCTCCGACCTCTCAATGAAACGGCACCACAGATTAGCGAACCAATTCGCAATCTATTGATTCGTGGAAAACATCGTGATCCAACAGCTACTTGTCAATATTACGATATTGGCACAAATCGCAACGACCTGTTTGACTCTTGCCGTCTGAAGGGGAGTCAACAAGAGGCCGTTCGCCTTTCAGAAATGAATTTTATTTCGATAATACAGGTAATAATATCAACATATTTATATCTTTCAACCCTTACGCTTAACTTGTTTGTACAGGGCCCGCCTGGAAGGGGAAAAACATCCACAGCTACTTGTATTATCAGACGAGCATTTGCCCTTGATCAGGGTCAAAAAATTTTGATAACGGCGCCTTCAAACACTGCCGTAGACAATATCATATGAGCACTTTTGAAAAGTGTTGAAAATGCAGGCAATGAAAAAGAACGAGTTCAAAATAACATCATGTGCCTTACCAGCCGAGCTAAGTACTACCAGCCGGATGATGATATTCGACCCTACACAATGCGAGCCGTAGCAATGCAGCCGGAAAATTTGGCATTTTGGTAAAGATTTCTAAACTTTATAATACATAATTTGTTTCCGTCTGTTTAACATTGTACTTGTTTCTATCTTTTTAACTTCAGCAAAACAAACTGGAGGCAATGCATCGAAATGAAGTATGGTGTTCGACACCAGACACCACTCACAAAAGACGAAGACAAAAAAGCAGATGCGTGCCTATTCAAATACGAAAAACAGCTACTCAGGTGCAAATATCATATAATCTTTACGACTTGCAATGGAGCAGCCGATGCCTGCTTAAAACCATGCTTTTTCAAACTGGTATTGATCGACGAAGCAGCCCAGGATACTGAACCAACCACCTTGATTCCAGTTACAAGACTTCACATAAGTGGAAGAGTAATGAACTGTTAAATATTTTCCTTCCAAATACTATGTTTTCCTTTCATTTTCGCTCTTTCAGGTCACCCTTTAGGCGATCCTTGCCAATTAGGGCCGTGTGTGACTTCCAAAGGAGCAGAACGAAAAGGATTCAGTCATACCCTGTTTGAATGGTTATTCAACATGAAAATGCCGTACAAACTATTGAACCAACAATATCGAATGCACCCGACAATTGGAAGCATAGTCAGTAGTTTGACGTACGAAAATCGGGTACAAAATTGTACCACGAAAGGTAACAATGTGACTCAGTATAGGGACAATGTTTAAAATGATTTGAGTGCTAGTAAATTTTATCATTTCAACATTTGTGCTTATAGAACAATGCATGCTGCAACTTCCGAAATCATTTCCGACAATGATGACTGGCCATCCCATAGCTTGCATTCATATAGCGAAAGAAGAATCCGCCAATGATAATTCAAGATCTCTGCAAAATATAGGCGAAGCAATTGCTTGTATCAATCTGGCAGCTTCCTTAATTGGACAACACAAAATGCGCTGCGACAACATAGTTATTATAACGTCGTACAGCACACAGGTTAAACAACTACGAGCAAAAGTAGTGGAAGCATGCAAAGCCATTTTAAATGGCACATATTTGCCGAATCACAGCTACTCACGTAGCGAATTATTCGTTGAAGATCTATGTAAAATTCGAATTGGAACAGTAGACGGGTTTCAGGTGGTAAATTATGATTAGTACTTAACTCACAATACATTACTTTAGGGTTTTTCACAGGGGCAAGAATCCGACATTGTCATCTACGACATCGTGCGATCAAATCAATATCTGACCATCGGATTCTTGGAAAACTTTAAACGTTTAAACATTGCAATCAGCCGTGCTCGATGCTTGCTTATTGTTGTTGGCAAGGCTACTATGTTTCCATCGTTGGAAGCAGGAAAGTGTTTCATCGTTAACAAAGATCAAATCAACACGGAGGGCCTACAACATTGGCGTAAATTGGTAGAATGGTAGGCAAAAATTGATCGTTTATAAACTTAATACTATTTTAGTATTTTAGTAGTGCATTTTAGAGCAGTTATTCCACTAAATTTTGATGTTTAGGTGTATTAAAGATCGCTGCATACTCGATGCCATTGGCCATGAAATTTCGCTCCCATTTGAAGCCACTTGGCCTTGCATAGGCGACCAACATGAAATGGTGTTGGTTAGAAGTAGGACAGATTGAGTTATTTTAAGCATATACTAATTTCAAAGTTGCATTTATATCTCTGGGTTTAGAAATGATGTCTACACCATATGCACTGACCGTGGGCATACGCGAACATCTAGTAAACGAATTTCGTCACGTCATTATGCCTATTTTGGTCCAAAATCATTGCCACGTGTACATGGCTCCCATTTCCACCTATGTTGCTGGTTGGGCTGAAATTGTGGTGTCAGATGTACAACAGACACTCCATGACCATGTTGTCAACTTAATTAGGAACAATTTGAAAAATTATGACGAAATGCGACTCTGTAAGTAGTATTAATTGGGACATGTTATACGATTTAAATTGCACTTACAATTTTAACAGCAACAAGAAATTGTTTCATAAACCCGTCCGATGCTAATCAGGGCATCGCTTGTCGAACTTGGAAATCACAAATTTTCAAGAACGATTTACAGCTACCGCCGTATCGCACGGCATAAAAGGTATTTATTTGCCTTTTTATGGATATGTTTTCTGTTAGATACTTTTTATTAGGTCCTTCAAAATCAAAGTTAACCTTTCTGAGTCCTGAAACACTTTCGGCGGACATTTCTATGATGATTTTAAAAAATTTTAAAATTTTTTTTAAAATTTTAAAAAATTTAAAAAATTTTAAAATTTCAAAATTTTGATTTTAACGTGTTCCCCTGACCCTGTTGAGTATGTCGAACAAGTTGGCCAACTTTTTTCGACATTTTTGAGTCTGAAATTTAGGTGATCCGTAAGAATATGATCCGGGTATTCCAAAAACTCATAATCAATTATTTCAGTTCTTTCGCGACACATTGTTGTGTGGCATATACATTTACGCCACGATATTTTCCGATTGATGGTGGGGCAATTCACCAAAGGGCCCTATTCAATTTATGAAGAATATAAGAAACAAAATATTCCATTGATAACCGA
Organism: Romanomermis culicivorax; assembly: GCA_963922205.1. Taxonomy (NCBI): domain Eukaryota; kingdom Metazoa; phylum Nematoda; class Enoplea; order Mermithida; family Mermithidae; genus Romanomermis; species Romanomermis culicivorax. The sequence continues at coordinate 323,293 of CAWUHX010000007.1, read as the reverse complement.
AGACGGACAAATCGCCACTGTGTACGAATTTATGTGCGGATATTTGACGACGACATGAGGTTACAAGCCGAAAGAACAGTGGAGCCTCGAAACGGCTTACAATTATTTCGTCCACTGCTTGAGGGACCTATTGGTCAAATGGGCCAGAATGAGTAAAAATCAACAGGCGAGGAAGGAGGCCGATGAATTGGCCAATAAAGCCCGTCAAAGGGGTATACAGGTCCCAATGGACGTATTCTATTAGTTTTTGTATTTTTCCGTATTTTTTTTGTTATTGTTTTTGTTACTAGTCTACCGGTGTTCCGGGTGCCGTTTTTGTTTGTATTCGACTTTTTGTATTAGTTTTTGTACATACTAGTCCAACGCAATTTTTCTTTCAAGTAAATTAAGTTTCACATTCTTATTTACTGAGGGAAACTGTAGGGTTGATGGGGTAACTGGAATACGCAAACTACATATATAAATAATAACATGCAAATATAATTCACAGTCTACTTGATTGGATTTTTTCAATTTCTTCTAAATAATAAAACTGGAAGATGTTAGTATTTCAGTGATTCATGATATTCTAACTAATAATGTACGACGAACACACCGAATCAGATGCTAAATAGTTTTTTCAACTGTAGAAATGTTTTATACAACAACGTGTATGCCTTTATGTTTGTATTTGCCCATGATCAGATCATGCAGATCACACTATAACTGAGAGGCACATGATAAATAATTCTTCCAACCCGTAGAAATAATGTTCCATTCGAATGCAGCAAATAGATATACCGAACACGAATATTGTTGTCAAACAGTAGGACAACCCTCGATTCTGTCAATCTGCAGTTAAACCACACCAATTATCAAATCAGAAATAATGAATTCTATTATTCTGCAGTTAAACCACACCTATTATCAAAGCACAGATTTTCGAGTTTGGGTGGACTACTGTTTTCTTTAAAATTCCTTTAAACCTTTTTTTATACAACATTCACAACCATCTACACACTACAAACTAAAAAGACATGCTAAACAGTTTTTGTAACCCGTGGAAATAATGTTCCATTCAAATGCAGCAAATAGATATACCGAAAACGAATATTGTTGTCGAACAGTAGGACAACCCTGGACTTGTTAATCTGCAGTTAAACCACGCCTATTATCAAATAAGAAATTATGAATTCTGTTATTCTGCAGTTAAACCACGCCAATTATCAAGTGGCAAATTATGAAGTTACAGGGCTGGACTACTATTTTTGATTTTTTCATCATTTAAAGCTTTTTTTAACATTGACAGCTATCTACACACTACAAACTATAAACACAGGCTAAATAGTTTTTTCAACCCGTAGAAATAATGTTCCATTCAAATGAAGCAGATTCATGTAACAAATGTGAATAATACAACCAACAGTAGGTCGGGCTCTGTTAATCTGTCGTTAAACCACTATTCCTCATCGAAAAGTGGAAAGCAGGTTTCAAATGCTAAGGGCAAAAAACGAAAAGCAGGTCCGACTACTGTTTTTTAAAATTTGTTGCATTGCAACCTATTTTTTGCATTGCAACCTATTCTTTGCATTGCAACCTATTGTGATAAGACGGATCACACTACAAACCAAATACTCATGCTAAACTTTTATTCCAACCCGTAAATATATTCCAACCCGTAAATATCTTTTCTTCTTTTCTCTTTTGAAACTTTTTTTCCATTTCTAACAATTGTGTTATGTTGTATATGTAATTTTTTTCCATTTCAAACCATATTCCGAATAAGACGGATCACACTACAATGTCGGATAAGACGGATCACACTACAAACAAAATACTCATGCTAACCTTTGATTCCAACCCGTAGAAATAATGTTTCACTTAAATCAAGTGGATATATTATGTTGTCAACACGAATGCTAAAAAGGTAATCAGACCATTCTATTTATCTGCCATTAGACCACTCTGAATGAAAAACTGTAAGCGGCTTGTAAGGCCCAACAGCCAAAGGCAAGTTCACTGGTCCAAATTACCTTTCTTTTCTCTTTTTTCTTCTTTTAAAATTTTTTTCCATTTCAAACCATTGTGTTATGTGAATGCCGGATCATACTGATCACACTACAATGTCGGATCAGACCCATCATACTACAAACCAAAAACACATGCTACATTTTTGTTCCAACCTGTAGATATAATGTTTCACTCAAGTCCAGTGGATACATATAGTCCTCATCGGAAATAATGGCAAGACAGTAGAACAGCCGTATTGATCTGATGTTAGACCACAATTTATTGAGCAACCAAATGCTCTTCCTTCCGTTGACTACTGTTTTGTTAAAACTGTATTTTGATTTGATCCAAACTACTACATCAGTGAGGTGAAATCCAGATCACGACAATTATATGGATCCAGATGACATACATTTATTCTCTATCGACCCGTCGGCATGATGTTTCAATGCTTTTCTCTTCTTTATATACACCTGCAAACGAGACTACATTATGTAATTGAACATACTGAACAATGATTCCGTATGAATCCCATTTTGATCCCACAACAAAGCAGGAAATGGCTTAACTACTGTTCTATCAGATGTTCAACAGCTTATAGATGTTATTTGGGATGATGTCACAGTTGTTGTTCAATCGTTTTACAGAATATTCCTTTTCAAAATTATTTTTCAAACTTTCCAAATAAACATTTCTAACCCGTACAAATAATGTTTCAATGAATTGCAGGAGATACATATAGCAAAAATGAATTATGTTGTCAAACAGTAGGACACTAGGTTTATTAATCTGTAGTTAGACCACATCTCAATGACGAAAAATGTTGGACTACTGTTTTTGAATTTTTTCTCAATAAAACTATGAAAAATTTACTTACTCATCACGAAGGAAAAATACGAAAAACTATGCGACAATTTTTCATATAGAGTTATTTGCAATAAAACCCGTTATACACAGATCCAGATCAGTACACAAAAGTGCAATAAAAATACTTTACGTATTCACATATAAAGATACAGATCCGTACACAAAATTTAAATAAACCACTCCACGGATCCAGATTTGTAAAAAAATTTTCTGCCTAAACATATAAGGCTGGGTAAACATATATGGCTGGGTAAACACGGTTATTTGCAATAAAAGAGGTTAATGTTTGGTCAACTAACATTATACATGGATCCAGATCCGTACACATAATTGCAATAAAAAAAATCCTAATACACATGCATTTATTCTATATCATCCCGTCGATGTGATATTTCAATGCTTTTCTCTTCTTTATATACACCTGCAAAAGAGACTTCATTATGTAATTGAACCAACCGACTAAAGATCTGGTACGGATCCGATTTTGATCCCATAACGAAAAAAGAAAGCAACATCAACGGCTTAACTACTGTTCTATCAGATGTTCAACATCTTCTAGATGTTATTCGGGATCATGTCACAGTTGTTGTTCAATCGTTTTACAATTTTCTTTTCCGAAAAATTTTACTCTAGGTGAAAAATTTGAGAAAAAATCGTGTTCCAGATCAAAATCTGATAATCTGACGTTAATTTACTCATCACGAGAGGAAAATACGAAAAAATTTACTCTAAGTGAAAATTTGGAAAAAAAATTTGATCCGGATCAAAAATCGTGATCAGGATCAAAATCTGATTATTTGACGTTAATTTACTCATCACGACGGTAAAATACGAAAAATTTTACTCTAGGTGAAAATTTGAAAAAAAAATTTTTGATCCGGATAAAAAATAGTGATCCGGATCAAAATCTGATTATTTGATGTTAATTTACTCATCACGATGGTAAAATACGAAAAATTTTACACTAGGTGAAAATTTGAAAAAAAAAAAATTTGATCCGGATTAACAATAGTGATCCGGATCAAATTCTGATTATGTAACGTGAAAATACTCATCACGCCGAAAAAATTCGAAAAATTTTGAACTAGATCAAAAATTTTGATCCGGATCAAAAAATTATGATCTGGATCAAATATTCGGGTTCCCGATCAAAAATTAATACATAGAAACCCGATCCGCGGGGGGTGATCAGTGATGAAAATCCGGGTTTTAGACGAATTTTCCACGGATCCGGATCACCGGACTGATCCACTGTGATCCGTGATGATCCGGGTTTTAGACACCAAAAACCATGGTTTGGCGAGCCAAACCACGGATCCGCCAATCCGCCAATCCGTGGTGATCCGTGTTTTAGACACCCGATCCGGATCCGGATCCGTGGACCCGATTCGGGTTTTAGTACTACCCACATAAAGCTACAGTTACCCACAATTGGGTCGCTCATATTGCGTATATAACAATAATTTTCCAGTATGATAATTTCAATAATTTTCGCACAAAGTCGCATAACATTTGGCATAAGAGGCTCACAGATTCACTAACTTTGTCAACTGCTGACACGGGCCACCAGCTGTTCTTCTTTTATTACTGACACCACAAATGATCCATAAACACTTCGAGGAAGGGTCACAAACCTTTTTCAAACACTTTTCAAACGCGGGACAAACAAAATTGCTTCAAACACTGTTTGTGCTGTTTGAGAATTGTTTGAGCAAAGTTTGTCCAATTGTTTGAAAAGTGTTTGAATCTCAAACACAAATGCGGCATTGTTTGTGCACCGGACTGTACAGGAATGCATGCACTTTGACCTCTTCTCAACTAAGAAAGGCCAGTGCCAACTATTTTTGGCCTTCAACTTGACCTTCTCCTCCTGCAAGAAGCAAGCATCAATGATTACTACTGTAGTCGCCTCCTCCTACGGTACTCCACAGTGAATGACACTTCTACTCCGGCTAGCATAAATACCAAGTTTGTTCCACCAAACTCGTATTTCGATACTACGGAAAGGAGAATTGTTCGGAAGCACCCAATTATGTCAACATCTTTTTATATTAATAAAAGAATCAAATTTGATTGTTGTTTGGTGAGTCTTTTCCATAAGCTACATAAGTGGGATTGGGCCCCAACATTCTCTCTTCTACTCCACTGTCAATTTACCCCTTCAGTCTTTGGGAATTATCATGAACTCACTGTTAAAATTAAGGTTCCAGCTTTTCACAAGGCCCTTTCTAGGACTAGGATTGCTGACGTCTCTCTCTCTGGCTCTCATCATCCATGGGCAGTCACTCGATGTGATATAGGCTCTATGACGTGCAAGGTGGAGGTAACAAGTAGCATTTCCTACGTACTGTACCCCAGTGCCTATAACTCCCGTAGCAGCCCTTTTGCTTTCATTCTTGCGGTACTGCTACTTCCCCTATTGCATCTCTCACACCCCCACCCTCAGGTTACAACTGTAAATGTTGCATCAGAAGAGAGCTTATTCTCTCCTCTGTAAAATGAATATTTATTCATCAAATAAGATCAACGCAGTCCTGAAATATCGCTTGGCTAGCAAGAGCACTGAAAAATGCCAAAAATAGAAAAATTCTCAAACTTTGGCATATTGTAGCAGCATGAATTTTCGTGGCCAAGCAGAACCAATGATACCACGAAACTCAGTGCACAAAACTACGCAAAATATCTCCTCTTGAGATGTGATTAATTTTGAACTTATCAAAGTAAAACCTCTGAGAAATCCTGTCTAAAAAATGAAAGTAGTATAGGGGGTTGTGATACCACAACTTGGAATACACCTTCTTACAATCACATTTTCTAATAACCTCCATTGTGGAACTATCAAAGCTTGATAAATTTCAAAAATGAGAAATTTGGACAAGTTTCATGATAATTCTCAAACTTGACACTCTAGTTATTTCCACCAAAACCATACCTACTGATAAAGCTGAAGGACCGAAAAATTTCCTATGTAATACATAGTCCACGACGTCTCCTAGTTGCATACAAAAAATGACAAAACTTCGTATACCTCTTCGTTAAATCTGTTCTATAGTCTATTTTTTTTCAAAATAAGCCTCGGCTCAGCTCAGAGAGAGAGATACGTTCATGCAAATAATAATAAATAATAAATATGTATGTTGGCTTGTTTTCTTGAGTTGACTGTAACAGTTTAAGCGAACAAATCGAGAAAAATGTTTCAGCCTATGATGCAGCTTAATCATCTGCTCATCAATTTCCATGAACCATTTTGCTTTCTGAGCTCATTTGAAAATGAAAATGAATAGGCTATTGTTGATAAATATTTCGAATTTTGTGTTTCAGATTGGAGGATAGTGAAGCATTTGGAGTGGACATAAATAGAAAAACAATTACAAGCTTTTTGAGCAAATCAGTTTGAAATAAATTAATTTTCCATCTGCAAATTTGGATCATATAGTGTTGGGTCAAGCCTAGCTTCTGTTTCATCTTTCTCGCATAAATTGTCTGTTTCAGCAGGATAGTAGTAGGTTCCTTGGTCTTCACGGAGGTGACCTGACTCACTTACCATGATCACAATTTGCAACTTGTCGCACTGCTAAGCATTCATCTTTTGAAAACCGTCCATTTTTGCACATCAGTGTGGATATCATTTCATCATCAAACATTTGTTTAAGATGAATCCCTTTCATCACATCATTTTCTCAATTGAGACTGCTTCTTCATTGCTGGGAGCATTTTACATCTTGTTTGACTTTTTGGTGCTATCCTCTTCTACACTTGTAATGCTTTTTGAGGGTCTGAGCGCAATGGCATCAAATGAAGTGATTCCAGTTTCCGCTACATGTATTTACAGGGCATTGTCTCCCAAACCATACATGTAATTGGGGGGACGTGCTATGGGAACCCCCCAGAAATTGTGGGCCATAGGGCTAGCCATTGGGTGAACCCCCAGAATTTTCTAATCTTATAGCTAGCCAAATGATAGCCCTAGGAACCACTATACTTTTGGTCAGAAAAATACTGAAAAATGTCAATTTTTTTATGAAAAATGTCAATTTTTGAACAAAAAATGGTCAAAATGTCAGTTTTCTAGGTGCTTCACACCTTGAATACATTTTTTCGGTCTTTTTAGAAAAAACTACAATTTTTTGAATTATTTCCTGGACTTTTTTTATGGAAAAATCAATTTTTTTTTCTTTCAGGAGACCCCTCCTGCAAAAATGTTGGGAATTACTGACCTCCAGCCCGAAAAATGAGGCCTGACTCCCCCAGACCTTGGGGCTCCATTACATGTATTTCCCAAACTGCCTCTTTGTGGTATCAGGTGATGACTACTGATTGGTAGATGCCGGAGCATTATCATGGTGGAAAAAAGTTTTGACACATCCTTTTCCATCTTGTGCTGTTGATTTCATCCTCCATACAGTGCAATAAGCTAGTTGCCCATTTTCGAAAAAAATACTTTTAGTTCCCTCAACGTTTATTGAAATATCCTTATTTCTTTCTGTTTATATTATTTCGCTCTTCCTTTTTTGTTTTATTGCATGCATGATCTATTTTTCTATCCCGGTGAAAATAAAATTTTTTAGAGATTGAAATAGACATAAAATAAGAACTAGATGAAAAAATGAATAAGAAAAGAAGCATGATAAGAAGAAACAGACACAAGAAAAGAAAAAACAGATAGAGAATGAAACAACTATAGGAAACAGACAAATAACACATAAAATTCAAAATGAAGTTAAATTCGTTAAGAAAGCAGAAGAAAAAAACATAAGTTTCGAAAAATACAAAAATTCTTGTGAATGTGAAATACAACTCCCCCAGCCGAAAATTTTTGGGGCGTGTTCACAAATCAACTTTAAAAATCAGTGAAAATATAGCTGTTATGTGAGGGCATTTGCAAGTATGTTGAATGGATGATATGAAAAATGAATATGAAATGAAATGAATAAAAGTACATCGTAATGAATTCAAAAAAATTAGTTTGATAACAAAGCATAAAAAAAATGATTTTTGATTTTTGGGCAGTTTGATATTGATACTTGATACTGTAATCATTTTTTATATTGGTATTCTGTATGGTAATGTAAACTGCACGAAAAATTTCTTATAAAGATATAGTAGGTGCCAAAGTAAGATGGCCCCCAAGTTGTGACACAATCATTTGTTTCATTGTCACTCATAGACGAAGCTAATAGACCCGACTAATAGACTCTATCCTCGTTTTTTGCATTCCTTTTAAACCTGTAATTTGTTGTAGAGGTTAGATTAGTGTCTTCTTTTTGCAATTGAGGTATAACTTTCAAATCTATCAGATATTTGACCTTATCATCATCATTCTTTTCATCTCCTCCTTTCACCTCTTCAAACTCTTTCTCTCTATGGGGGAACAACTAAGCAATATTTTCAGGATCAATTGGGACAGATATACCTGGTTCTTGATTTGCTGCTCTCTGATCCTGAATCAACTACTGTAAGCTTCTGCATTTCATTTTTAAACTGCAATGTATCTTTGGTAGTTGGTGCAATATTTTCCTGTTTTGCCGTCAATTCCTGGATATCCCTCAGTTCCTTGGTCTGCTCAGGAACAATTTCTTCGTCTCTACTTTAAACTTCTTCATCCCTCATCCTTTGGAATTGTTGTACAAATTCTTGGCTTTCAATCTCATTGGTTTGAGTTCCAAAATTACAAAATTGAATTTTGGAGACATATTCCCATTTTTGTGGGTTCCTGTCCTTAGCTTCTTCGGGTTCATCTATTCTTGAGAGGAAATCAGCCATCACATTCTGTCGACCAGGCATAAACTTCAATCTATGATTAAGTTGATTTATAATGGAATACCATCTTTTCAATTTATCCTTGGTTTGAGTATTGACTTTCATTGATAAAAGAGGTTTGTAATCAGTCTTGATCAATACGAGTGCCTATAAACTTTAAGACCATAGACAACCGCTAGGCGTTCTCCCTCTGTAGCACACCACTTCCTCTCGTCTTCCTTAAGGAGTCTGCTGCTATAGGCTATTAGCCATTTGTCATCTTTAGTCTTCTAATAAAGTACTGCTCCCAGTGCAGCTCCACTGGCATCTGTTTGGAGAATGAACTCTGCAGTTCCATCTAAAACAGGATACTGTAGAAATGGCACTGAGGTGAGTGTTTTTTTCAGTTCCTAAAATACTCTGTGATGTTCTGCTGTAGCTCGGAATTTCCTTTTTCGGGTAGCAATAAGCTTGTACAAGGGTTCAGCAAGCTGTGCAAGGTTTGGGATAAATTTCCTACCCCTTGCAATATACCCAAAAACCTTTGCATTTGCTTCACACTATTGGGAAATTCGAATTCCATAATAGCTTTCACTTTTTTTGTATCTGGTGAAATTCCATTTTCGTCCAGTATGTGTCCAAAAAAATGAACACTTTTTGGAAGAAATTTGCACTTCTTGGGTTTAAGTGTTAACTTAGCTTTCTGAAGAGCTTGCAAGACCAACTCTAAATTCTCCAAATGTTCATCAAAAGTTTTCGAGAACATAATCATATTATTCAATATACACCAAACAAATTTTCCACACTGGACCATGCGAAACTCTTTCCATCGTTCTTTGAAACTCTGTAGGTGCAGTTTTAAGTCTGAAAGGCATGACCTTAAACTGATATAAGCCTTCCTGACATATAAATGCAGTTTTCTCCTTGCTACCCTATTCAAGTGGGACTTGCCAATATCCAGACTTTAGATCCAAGGTGGTATAAAATTTGGCATTACCTGGACAATCCAAATAATCATCCATTCTAAGTATATGATACCTGTCATCTTTAGTAACTTCGTTTATACCTCTGAAATCCACAACTGGTCTCGTGGTACCATCCTTTTTCCTAACTAGGAAAAGTGGAGCAGCCCATGGTGACCAGCTGGGTTCAATAACTCCTTTATCTAACATGTCCTGGACTTGAGCTCTAATCCCTGATCTTTGGTTTATGGGAGCTCTGTAATAATGCTTTGCCACTGGCATTGCATTACCAGTATCAATTTTGCACATAACATACGGTGTTGTAGTTAGACGATCATTGGGTACTCTGAAAACATCTCTGTATTTAGACAAATTTGCAACAGATTTCTCCTTTAGATCTTCAGTGATATCAGCTTTGGAGATCATTTTATGTAGCGCTTCCCTAAATGCCAATGCATCATGCACAGATATTCAGCCTCAAAATTATCCTCAATGCTAAACATCCCACAACTTGTACTTTGTGCACCTGATACTCCTGAACTTTCTTGTAATATTGAGTCACAGTAGCCTACAACCCGATAAGGTTGCAATTGGCATCCTGAACCAATATTATTCAAAATCATCAGGACAAAATCTTCCCATTTACCATCAATCAATGTGCTATCCATTCTAAATTTTGTTTCATCTTTATTCCCTTCTATGACTAAACAGTTCAGATCTATTTTAGAAGACCATTCCCATAATCTTGGCTTAATAAGCATATCAGTTCTGTGTGGTATGTATACTTTCGTACATGATACCACTGGAACCACTATACCTAATTGGCATATCCTGGGATATTGATCATCTTCAGGAATTGAATGTACTGTAGGTGCTTCCCCTATACAATCAATAGCTTGTATATGACTCACATGATCTTTAGGTACAACACTTATAGCTTTCTCAACTCCATTAAGCTTCATGATACCTTTACCAAAATCTATCATTGCTCCAACATCTCGATGTGCTAAAAAATCCCTCACAATTATAATATTTTCCTCCACATTTGGAATTATTATGGCCTTCGCCAAAAAAAATCCAAATTCATAATGGATTTTGAACTGAATGTAACCATGTACATGTACTACTGCACTATCAGCAACAGTGACTTTTAATATCTCAGGGTATCCAGTATATTCTTCACCAAAAGCTTCCTTAGGAAAATTTGATGACATCACTGAATACTGAGCACCAGTATCCACTAAAGCCTTGGTGTTAGTATTACATACTGTCACATTAATGTGAAAAGGGAGAGTTCGAGGAAACTTAAAAAGTCTTAATCTTTCCTCTTGATTCAGAATTATCCCATGCTTGAATGCTTTTGTAACCTTTGAATAATCTTCTTTCATCATGGCACACTTCAATACTCCAGGCCATTTCATCTCATTAACACCTTGGCCCATAGTGGCAGTGCTATTTATGCTTCCAGTAGATCCCAACTCTATTTGACTCAACATGGTTGGTTGACTACTGGAAGCGGCTTGAACACTTGGGCTAGGGTTACTGATTTGATCTTGACCTTGAGGGGGAGCTGTGATCATCAGCTGTTGGGTAGGTGCTGGCAGTTGAGGTGCCATATAGAGTTGCTCATTCCATAATCTATTCTGGTAATTAGGGGTCGCCCAAAGCTTCAGCTGAAGGTCACTTTTTTTTACCTTCAGCCTCCGGCCGAAGGTTTTTAAAATTTACACCAAAGGCTTAGGGTTTTTCAAGTTTTCAAAACATGTGCACTCATAAATGGCTATAAGGACAGACGGACTTGTTTAGTCCTGCTATTATTTTTTTTAAACTGTGTAGACTATGAATAATGGTTCATTTCCATCCAGCTACACTCATAAATGACTGTGATGACAGACGACTTGTTTTATCTTGCTATTAGTTTTTCAAAATGTTTAGACTATGAATAGTGCACTCCTCCATTATGTATAATGTAGTAAACAAAATTGACTAATTCAGTGTTACATTTTTTGTTGTGTTAAGCAAAATTATGCTCTTTACCTACATAGATTTGCTGTACAACAACAAAAATGAATCTCATTCATTGTCATTTTTTATTTAGATAGTTAGCTATCCAAGCTAAATCGTGGCAAATAAGATTCTTACATTTATACAACAAAATTATTTCCCCCTTAGAACATATTTGTAAAACAAACTATGTTTATTTGTGTGCATCCATCAGAAAATTTCTTTTGTATCTTCAGGAATTTTTTTATTTAACATGCAGAAAATGTGAGATTACTTTGAAATTTGCACAGAATACGATAGTATGGCTGAATACCTATTATGTAACAAAATTTACAGTAGAGGATCTATAAAAGCCAAGTTGAGGTCCACAACTAGGTTGCTCGATCATCTAAAATGTAAACATATCATGGAATATAATGGCATTGAAGAGAAGAAAGCAGAAGAAGCATTAGCACTGAGTGATAAAAAACAAGTATATAAACTGCTAAAGTTAATTAATTCAGTTGTATAACTTTCTCATCAATGTATATAATATATCTTGAATTTGCAGCAAGCTGAAGGTATTTACAACTTAAAAGATGCAAATGAGGAACAGTCGAAAATTGACAATATATTTAAAACCACAATAAAATACAATGGTAAACATGATTATTTTCAGAAATTTACAAAGATTTTTCAGTCAGTACAAAGACTTTCCAGCCATCCTTGTACATACATGAAGATCTTTTCGTGGAATACATGAACTAAACTAGATATTTTGAAAAAACATTCATAATGTCATTTATGATCATTCTGCATATCAAGATTTCTGAAAATGCAAAAAAACGTGTCAAAATGCATTTTTTCAGTGAAAAAATCAGTTTTTTCGTATGTATAAAATACCCAAAAACTTTTTGATCTATCTTTGTAAATGTTGATCAGCCAAAATCGAAATTCATACATATGTAATAGTACATACACTAATTAAAGACTAAGGCGGCAGTTGTAAATTAATTAATTAAAGGCTAGGGTGGCAGTTGTTAACTACATATCAGAAAAGAAATTGCCTGCCCACACTTCCCCACTACAATATTGGGCTAAACTCAGATATGATAAACCAAAACTTTCTCAAGTAATTTAAAAAACTTTTAATAGAATAAACCAATAGATTTGGTATAAAATTTAAAGTTTATGCTAAAAATTTTTCAGATAGCAAGGCAATTTTTGGCCGCCCACTTTTTTTGGTTGGGAGCAAAAGGAATTTAAAGGTGCGCGTGATTTAGAGAATGGTAGAAGAATGGATCTTTTGCCAAAAATCTTCAAAAACTATTATTTTCGAAGCAAAATTTGAGAGCCATAGGTTACAACACTATATTGCTCAAAGATTTCGTTGCTCAAGAAAATGATGATTTATCATCTAACAGCTATAATAGTGCTAATGACGAAACTGACAGCAACAAATGTGATTGCTGAAATGTGTTAAAGTTTTGTTTGATCATTGATAAATTTGTACATTTCAGAATAAATCTTAAATTTGCTTATTGTTTTTCTGAAGATAAGAAAAATGTATGTTTATCATACTGAATCTCTCACTTTATCTTTTTAACCTGACAGCCTAAATTAAATTCACCTTTCTGTATATCTAACACATGTATTGCACTGAAGCTTTGGCATAGGCTGTTCAACCTTCAACCTTCGGCCCAAGGTAATTTCAAAACCTTCAGTTGGACCCTACTGGTAATCAATGAATTGTGGATAAGTAACATAATCCACTTTATCACCATAATAACCTATCACATGAGCTCATCTACTGCTCCTACCAACATATCCTCCTCTAAAGCCTCCAAACTGTTGCCTGAAACCACTGTTTCCCCCATATCGATTTCCCCAATTATGTCCTTAAACATTTTTCCATTGAAAGGTTCTACACTCAGACCTATCATGAGAATTATTTCTATGGTATCAACAATATGGTCTTGTGAACTCTTTTCCACCTTGTTTTTGGGGTTGGCCCTTATTAACTTTAGCAGAAATTTCATTCAATTTGGCATCAGTCTTTTGGCTTAAGCCGGGTATATACTTACCCATACACACGTGCACCGACGATTTTTGAGCAGGCCTTGAACGCACAATTGTGTGCCGCATTGCGGGTGCCGGGCGAAAAATTTCTACTTTTAAGAAAAAAACCCAATAATTTTGCGCGTGCGGGCAAGTAGAAACCATTTCTACTTTTTCGCACATCTGTAATTCATGCGGATCAGGAACCACTGCCGCAGTACAGTAAAGTATTGTTTTTTGCCCATGGCGCATGATTGAACTTCATTTTCGAGCCCCCTGTTGGCGCTATGCGATCACATGCGAATATTTTTAGCTTGTTTCTGAAATGGGGGGAAAACTTTGGACTGTTTCCCAAGTTGGGAAAAACATTTTCGGACGCACAGATGAAAATTCAAAAAATATTACACGCAGAAAATACACGGCTACTGTGCCTGGCACGTTTTAAAAGGCAATGTGATACGTTCGGGGGAGGGGCACCATTTTTTCCCTCAAATAGGGTGTTTTGAGGAAAAAATTTCGAAATGAGGAAAAAAATTTTGGGTATGGTTCTCATTGAGGAAAAAATTTTGGGGAATTCAAAACCAAAAAGATGCGTTTTGGTGGACTTAAAAGGGTCAAAATCTCACAATTTTCCGGGGCTTGGCGCCGGTCATGGGTATAATCTTAACTAGTTTCTATCAGGCGCAGCCGTTAGCATATCATAATTGTAAACTATCGTTTTTTGCTCATGGCGCATGATTGTACTTGATTTTCCAGCCCTCCCTCACACCCGTATGCGTACGGTTAAGTATATTCAAATGCGGCCCGCAATGAGGCCGCATGCGCTTTTTTGGCTGAAGTATATTTTGACAACCCGCATTTTGGCCGCACATTGGCAGGTCGCAAAACTGCTCCGCACGTGCCTACGGGTAAGTATATACCCAGCTTTATTTCCTGATAACATTGAGCAAGCTTCGCAATCTCCTCTGATAACTTTGCCAGAACAGAATCACTCACAAGTTCCTCAGGCTCTTTTCCATTTTGGGGAGTAGTAGCCGTTTGAGTCCCCTGTGAGTTATTCTCCTCTATAGAAGTATCGGAATCCTTCTTTTCTGATGCTAGGATCAGGATTTGCTTCTGTCTCCTTGCCCTCTGTCGCATAGCTTTATTTTGAAACTGCATTTGTGGGACATTGTCAAATTTATTTCTATGGACATAAGCCACTTCAGCTTGTCCTTCATCTATGGTCACTTCATTTATCCCAATTGGAGATTCTGCCATTTCTCTCTTTTTATAAGCAGCTGTATTCTGCTTATCTATCTTGTGCAAATCCTCTGCCAGGTCATGCCATGTTTCATACTTTTCCATTTGATCCAGCAGTTCCATCTGATACTTTTCAGATGCTTTATACAAAAAGGTATCAATAATGAAGGGATATCTGAACTCTTCAGTCTTATTAGGATATAATCTATCTACTAGCACACTGATTCTCTTAAGGAATTTCACTGGACATTCATCAAACTCCTGCTTTATGTTCATCAGTTCTGTTGTTTGCATACCGACATTTTAATCTGGAGCTTGCACTTTGAGTAACTTTCTTCAAGCTTTCTTGTAGCTTTTGAACTTTTTGGCAGTAGCTTTCAGTACTCCTTTAGAAAGTGCTCATAAGGCAGCCAGCTTCATTTTATCAGTAGTTTCTGATGTAAATTCTTCCTCTAAATCATTTAGCTAACTGAGAACCTGTGTTTTAGTCATGTCATCTAGGAGTAGCTTTGACTTTATGGCCTTCACTATATCTGACAACAGTGGTGGTAGCAGGATTTTTCTGGAGGGAGGGTGGATGATAAAAAATACACAGAATTATGAAATAACATGTTTAAATGTTCGACAATTTCAGTTTGCTCAAACTCTGCATAAGTCGTAGCTGTTTCTGGTGACTGGCTGCAATCAATATCATTAGTCTCAACGGATTGATCCCGCTTTTTGCAGGGTCCAAAAAATTTAGTAATACAATGTTTCAAAGATAAACTAAATTTTAAACTTTGGAAATTCCAAATCTTAAAAAACCAGTTATAGCAATGTATGATTTTGAATATTCAAGACAAAGTATAATTTTTTAAAATTTCAATTTTCACTCCTATTACCTAAAATACCATGTAGGGATACATGGATTTTTTCAGTCCTATTCATGAAAAAGAGAGTGCCGCCACCCTCCCAGCCCTCCCCCTAATACGGCTGCTGTCTGACACAGTAGGCTCCAATCCATCCACTGAGAAGTCATCAGAATCTGATGAATTGCCTGGTCTGGACTTCTCTGATTATTTGTACTTGGACCCAGTATCTTTGCTTTCCTGATGACTGCCTGCTGCTTTTTCATCAGTCTCTCTGAATAATTGTGCAACTATATCACTTGCTTGTTCTCAAACAGCAAGTTTTTCAGTTACATGTTCTTCCATAGAAATCTTTGATTTCACAGCAAGTTTTACTGTGAACTTTTGCTCTGACTCATCTGCTTCCATCTGCTGTAGCCTTTGTTCATTGGCAATACAGGTTGCAGACGTCATTAGCAAAGTTCCACACACACTTTGAGTTTGCAATGGTCTATCAACAACCATATTCACTCAGATATCCTTTTCCTTCTGATCCAAGACTTACTTTTCCAATAGGCCTTGGATGCCAGTCATTGAATCAGCCATTTTATTGATATTCACATTAGCTGTCAGATCCCGTCATCTTTTGGGCTTATCTCAAATCGTAATTTGTCTAATGTATCATGATGGTATTTGTCCAGAATCAAGTTGAAATCATCTTGAAGGTATTCTTGATGATACATATTAAATTGTTGTCAAGGTCCTTGAAAAGGTTCCTCTTTCCGTTGATTGTAAATAAATGGATCAATTTGATCCTCAACCAATTTTAGCCTTCTATTGATAGGCGCATTAATTCGAGCATCTCTATCCTCAGCAGTAAATATTTCCTTTGCTGCGGCCATATCATTATTGATATTATTATTATTGGCCATTATAGGTGCTGCAGCATTGGGTGCACTTACTGGGTTGACTTTTACCTCACCCTTCTGGCTTATGGCACTTGAATCAGAGCTCTTTTGCTTGCTCGTAGTATTTAATACCATGGGCAGTGCAAAAGATTTATCGGACTCCTCATGCCTTGTACCAGGCCGAGTTTTCAGTAGAGTCATCTCAGAGGTTAAATCCTCAGCATTCAAGGACATCGAGTCCTAAGTCTTTGTAAAAGCCTTTTGGTTTTTCAGCACCTCGGGTGACTCTGCACTTTTCCATATTGCAAATCAGAAGCTAAAACTTGTTATGTTTAGACTTTGCTTAGGCCGGCAGGCATCAGCAATATGACTAAAGAGGCTATTGTCTTGTATCCAACCAACTACTGTGGATCACTCAAAGGAGCTTCCTATAAGTAATCAGCTGAGTACCATGCAACAGTTCTCTAGCAGAGCTAAACACAATCTTCAGTCACTAATAAGTAACTGGAAACTCTTACTCTTGCAATTAAAAAGCAATCAGGGTCTTTCCAGATACTTCATAAAGGCTCACACTAATAAACATAACCCACTGTAATGATATCCTGCAAAGGCTGGGGCTTCCCTTAGTACTAGGATCTGGTAAATCAGCACCCTCCTCAGCTAAGTGCACAAGAATAACTATTATTACTAATAATTGTATTAATAATATAATATTATGTGAAATGACTGGGGCTGTTCATGTTCCATTTACTAAACAGAAGAATAAATAATTAATATATAACAGATGTCACTCACCCACAACACAACAAGGTATAAGAATGATAAATCACCCTTTTTCTGGTCGAATTGGGGCTTGCCCCAATTCACCAATTTAGCATAGATGTGTGATGACTGCTACCACAAGTGCATCCACAACACAAGATCTTCAAAAAGTAACATTGAGAAAGTTCGACACGAACAGCAAAGATGCTCAAGTGGGGGATCATACAATGATGTTAGAAAAAAATTATTGAATATCGTAATTAGTGTTTTCGTTTTTCATTTTTTGGCTCTATTTGATTAAAATTATAGTGAAAGGCATATAAATTCTGACTACTTTTGCATGTTGACTTGCTGGTTTTATTAATTCTCAGCAAGGATTCTGTTGTATTGCATGGTATTGGGTTGGCTGAAATTGGGGAAGGAGAAAGGGCACAGCTCCTGTTCCACACTTTCGCTTCCATGGAATCTTCAACATTGGAGAATATTGAAGAAGAGACAGAAGCCATCAATACTCAGCCACTTTTACAAGGAAGAAGTATGGTTTCAAAAAGTACTATAAAGTCGAAACACAGCTGAATTGATGAAGAAGAAGAAGAATCTGAAATTCGGGCTTTGAAAAAAGAATTGCTGGAGCAACAAATAGCCAATGAAAAGTTGTGCAATCAAGAGATTCATCAGAACATCAACACATTGGTGACCAAAGAAAGAAAACATAAGGCGATCACAATTTTTTACAAGTCAAGAATTGCACAACAGCAGCCTTGTTACAGCAACGAGACAATGTATTATGAAAAATTGAGTTGATTTGTGCCTTGAGCTTTAGTTGAATAAAACAAAAAATCTTTTACTCATTCAATGTTCAGAAATAATGAGTATATTACTTTTAACAAGTTTTAGCTGCTGTTATATTTTTTACCATGAATTCAAGGCATTAATTTCTTGCAGGAGCAGAAGGTGCATTGTTCTCTTCTTCATTTTCGCTGTTTTCTTCCACGTCTGGTTCACTTTCATATTCACCAAAATCCTCAACATTACATTCAATGATGACATTGTGTAGTGCAAAGCAGGCCTTTATCACATGGCTAGCAAATAGAACTTCTTTGACATGTAACCTTTAACATGTTATGGCACTGTCAGTGATTTTTGGGAACACGAAATGAGCACTCAACGATGCACCTAGTTCTTGCGTGAGCACTGAAAGTTAAGAAATTTAAGCCTTTGAGCTGCATTTAGTTAATTTATATTGAAACCAATAATTTTAATGCATTTTTGCACCTAACATTAATCAACAATGGTAATTTCATGCAGAAATAAGATAATCAATGTCTTGACACTAAATTCAGTGAAATTACCTGAAAAATTGAGCCAAATTATCCAGAGCTGAAGGTTGCATGAGAACTAACCAGTGGAGTAATGGATAAATGGAATCCCCAAGTAGCATTTCATTGGGAAACAGTTGATAGTTTTCCACTTCAAACTTTTGGAACAAGCTACTCTTTCACAAAACTCTAGCATCACTCACAGAACCTGGACAGTTTGCTGACACATATTCAAACTTCATTTTAGCATCACAAACAGCCATCACATTGATGGTGTGGTTTCCATGGTGATCTACAAAGTCTCATTCCTTCTCTTTTGCTGCTTTTATGCCAATCAATGTACCATCAACAGCACTGCAAACATGCCTATGTTTTTCAGTTTGTGAAATTTGCTACAAACATTTTGGCATTCTTCAACTGTTTGGGGAAACTTAAAAATTTCATGAAACAAGAGACTTACAATCACATCAACAAATTCATGAAACACATCACAAATGGCTGGTTTCAAAATTCCTAAACAATTTTGAATGAGGTTATATGTTTACCACGAGCATCACCAATGACATAGTAAAATGAACTCGATGTCAAACATTGCAGTCCAATTGAGATCCTTTGATCCATCGACAAATCAACTTTTCATTTGCCACATAGAATAAAATAAGGTGAAATCCTATCAATCAGTAAACGAGTGTGAACAGGACTTAATCGATAATGCTCTTTGAATGGTTGGGGGATCAAGTAAAAATTAATTCGAAATGAACATTGCCTTGTTTGTTGCTGAAGTGCTTCATCAAACATGTAATCCATGATAACAAAACAAAGACATAAACTGTCAAAGATGCAACTGGCATACTTGGAAACAAATTTCCAACTGAAATTTGACTGGGAGAAAATATCAATATTTTCCAAGTAAATTTTCCAAGTCTTGGAATCCCAGTCAAAAATTTTCAGAGCATAGGAACTGACACTTGGGAATATGCACTTTTACTGGGTAGAATCACTTGGAAATTCGAAGTCTTGAAACTTGGAAACTTATTGAGCATACAAACTAAAACTTTGTAAATTGCTGATTTTCCAAGACTTGGGACTTGGAACTTGCAAATTGGAAGATGGAAAGTGAAACATAATATGGACCAAATTTGGAAAAGTCATTGAATTTCCAAGACTTGGGACTTGGAACTTGGAATACCAAGTAAATATGAATCGGTATCAGAATGATGGAAAGGTAAGAGAAGTAAGTTTATAGATTGTTTGTTTACTTGATATTTTCCATGTTTTCCCTTGCATATTTTTATTTGTTGTATAAAAATCGATTTCCCACATTTTTCGCATGGTAGATATGAAAAGAATTGTTACCATAATTTGTTAGGCCTAAAACCTATGTCCAAGCCACCCCAAATATGCTCTTGGGACCACTCAATGCCAATGACCTCCAAGACCAAGGTCAAGTGCCTCCTTCAGCAAATCCAACTAAGAGCACACAAAACAAAAGCTCAATTTACTAATGGCACAAATCCAAAGGATGATTGTGAGGTCGGAATATTTTTTAGCAACAAAATCCAAAACTCAACAAAATGAATATTTTTATACAGCTTATCACCTGAAATGATCAATTCAGGTGAAATAATCAGCGGAAAACAAGTTCAAACAAAATTGTGCATTTTAATATGCAAATTGTAGTACCTATGGACTTTAGCGACCCCTGAATTTTTTTTAAATGTGTAAGGTGTATGCAGCATGCATGTATAGGCATTATAGGCAATGGTTTTCCAATCTGAAAGGAACAGGTGCAAGTTTACTCACCTCAATCCATCAGCCATGCACCCTGAAAAATGTTTAGGTACTATAAGTATCAAAGTGTAAACTTCAATGTGTAAACTAGTAAATGTACAAAAAAGCACCCATCCTTGTGCACTCTGTGCACAGCTGTCAGAATATATTTCATTTTGAAGATGCCCCTGATGGGATGGGCACTATGTGCCTGCCTACGTGGCTCCACTTCCTAAGCGTAAGCCTAAAGGCCCTGTCATACTTCACCACGCGGTGCCGTGCCGTACCGGCCGGCGCCGTGCGGCGCCGGTTGTCCTATTCATACTAACAGGCGGCGGCGCGCAGTGGCTTGTCATACTTCGCCACGTGGCGCCGTACGGGGCCGCTTTTTTACTTTTGGATTTTGCTCTTCTCAAAAAATGTGTATTGGTTTAGTTGAAACCTGAAGGGGCGCCGCAAAAATTACAAAAACCTATTCATACTTCAAGAGCGGTACCGCGCGGCGCCGGCCGGCACCGCATTTTAGTATGAATAGGACAACCGGCGCCGCGCGGCGCCGGCCAGTACCGCACGGCGCCGCGCGGTGAAGTATGACTGGGCCTTAAGAATGAAATAGGTAAATGACAGGCAATACATCATAGTTCATGTTACTTTGGGGCACATAGTTATCTTGGCTAAAAACATCGCTTAACACTGCTTATTGCTTAGGCTTAGGCTTGTTCTTGTTCATTCATGTTAATTTCATTACAAAGTAATGTATACTTTGGTGTTGAAATTGGTCAATCTGCAGCAGCATCACACCTCTTCAGGAGTCGTTTCTGCTAATATAGCTTAAAAGAAAAATGATCAGCTTGATTTTCTGAACAAGATGAAAGACAAAATTATTGTTTTGGCACTTCATGACCAAACAATAATTCAGGATGATGGTGATTCTGATGATTCATTAGTGGGTATGTTTAAGAATACCTTGGTTCAAAAAATCTGTCTCCAAAAATAGTCTATTTTTGTAAATTCTTTTAATTTTTCTGTAGGTTATGTTCCAGGCAAAGAAAATGCATTTGCGGATTTTTTGAGTCGAAAATACAAGGTTGATAAGACCACCTAACAAGACCCAGCTACCTCAAAAATGACCTCTGAAGATGAAAAAATCAAAATTGTCGAAACTCAAGCCAAAACCAGGCATAAATCAGCTGCCCAGCCACAAATTAACCTGCAGGCTCCCAAAATACTCAAAGAGGATAAAATTGTTGATCCCTCTGATTTGCCAAACTGAGAGCTTGGTTTTTTATGCAGACACAAATTATGGACAGTCAAATAAATGATCCTACCCTTGATCAAACTCATCAAAAGTTGGAGAATCAGGTAAAAGGATTTTATTCCCTTTATGATGTGATACACTGGGAAGGTTCAAAAGAGGTATGGGACCAAATTGTCCTTCCTTTGTCGTTCATCATTTTCATGGGTCTAATTTACTTGGTCACAAAGGTATCAATAAAACCAAATTTTTGGTCAAAAAACATTTTTGGTAGCCAGGTATTGAACAGGATATTCTAAATTCGAGTAAATCGTGTGACAAGAAAAACCAAGAAAGATTGCCAGTTGCCACTGCCATTATGCCCAATCCAGCTGACTGCACCTCTTGATATTGTTCCATCCAATATTGTGGATATTTCCATTTCCAAAAAAAATCCTTATGATATTGTTTTCCAAAACTATTTTACAAAGTATGTCAAAGCCACCCTCATACCTGATACCAGTGTGGCAAGTATTGTTGATATTTTTCTAAGATTAGTTGCATGTAGGCAGGGAACTCCCAGACAATTGTTAAGTGATTGCAGATCTGGTTACATCGAAATTGTTAGGAGAAGTTTGCAAATTGCTTAAAGTAAGAAAAATATAAACTGCTGCCTATCACCCACAGTGTAACAGCATGATTGAATGCTTTAATTGCACATTAACTGATCGCTTATACAAATTAGCATATAATAACACCAAAGACTGGCATAGGTTTCAAGACTTCAAGTTATTTTGTTACTGGGTGACCTCACACAAGATCACCAAGAAGAGCCCTCACAGCCTTCTATTCAGTAATGAGTCATTGCTAGGAAAAGAGATCACAACAGCCACAAATAGGCTTCTGTAAAACAATTTTGACACTTATCAGTACCTACTTTTTGAAAATCTAACTACTGTTCATAACAAAGTCCTAAAAGAGTTGCATGCATCCCAAGCCGCGTCAAAAAACTGATTCGATGAGAAGGCGCTCATAAATATACTGTAGGTGATTTAGTGTTGTTACATTGTGAAATGAGAAAGAGTAAAATGCATTTCTATTGGAGTGGCTTTTTATTGTCACTCTGGTTCATAAACAAGATAATAATGTGATAACCATGGCTGATGTTAAACATATTTTGAATTCACACCTCCTTGCAATCTATAGGTTTAAGCCATACATCAAATGTTTCTTGACATTACAGTAACCCAATATCGATTTTTAAAATATCCATTCCCATAATTCATTCTTGTGTTTTGTACACATTATTTTTTGCTGTCTCATATTGTTATCTCACACTGCATAGTTTGAGGTATTTAGTTATTCTTCCTTTTTGTGTAATTTATTTCTCATCTTAGTGTCATTTAGCATTATATTCATGAAGTAATTTTAATTCACATTTGAAATTCTCAGTTTATTTTAGTGCCAGGTACATTGGTGTATTTTATTTCACATAAATTTTGGAGGTGCAACTTCATGTCAAATTTTTCATTTTTTCCACATTTTTTTACAATTACCAAAGTTTTCAAATTTTTCCACCTTCCCCCTCCTCTTGTCATTCGCACATGCAATCAGATTTTGCATTCCCCCTGACTGTATGTTTATTTATACTGCATTTGGGAATGTATGTAAGTAAGTTATTTTTTTTAGTTTTCAAATTTTCATTGGTCATTGAAAAAGTAAGTTGATCATTTGATGAAAGGAGTGCACATGTTTTTAACCCTAATAGTATTTGGTTCCAGTAGTGTTGTAGGTGGTAGAGTATTGTTTGTACCCCTAATTAGTACTGATCCTCCTCCACTTTTCCCCTCATAAAACTCTCCTATTCAATTAAATTTTTCTTTCAGACATCAATCACAAATGAATCATGAGATTTGCTCATTTTGACCATTATTTTGAGGTGACATTGAATTGTTTAGTTCCCACTATTCAAGCCCCGATACATGTAACAAATTGTGCTGCAAGTGATTGGACAATTACGTGATCCAAAATTTTGCATCAGCATCAAAGTTATCGCAATCAACCCTGAACAGATTGCAGGGCAGAAATATGCCACATTCCAAAATATCATCCATGGCCGGCAGTTGGCTAAAAAAGGATAAAAAATGTATACCCAGTTAGTAATAATTTCTACTACTTCCAGTCATAATTTTCCGATGGATGCTGTCATTTTTCCTACTGCCTCTCCTGGCAACAAATGGCTGCTGAAATCTTCTCAGAAGAGTATCTGATCATCAGGTTTCAGATAAAGGAGGAGATTTTGTCCATCCTGTGACCTTCCAGTTTTTATACTTGCTTCCCGACAAAAAAATTTTGGATGAATATGCTAATGATTTTATCACCGACATTAAAGCTATTTTATATTATATGTGAACCCAAATCATTCAGAAGAGGGCTGAGTCCCCCGCCAAATTTTCACAATTGGGGATCTTTCCACAAGTTCAGGGTTTGATAAGACTTGCCTCTGAATTCCTGGGCGTGGATCCAACTGCATATATTGTCAGTTTCAGTGATTTCAATGTTTGAAATGAACTGTTGAAACCGGTTTTAGATCAATGTTTGGAAGTTTATTCTGTCATTGACAGTTATTTGATGCTCAATATGTTTTTTGCAATGCTTCGCTTCCATCTCTGTGACAACATGCAAGATATCTTCCCAACATTCCAGCATGGTTACCAAATGGCATCAAACATGGCCTACAATGAGGACACATCTCAACAAGCATTGTCTAATCAACTTATCAATAACTTGGATGTCGACATCTTCAGAGTTCCCAATTTATATAGCACATCTGGATCAGGAGATTGCTGCTCCTGCTTGCTCATACACCAAAATAAATTGGGATGTGGTGCTAAGAATCAACCTGTTCCCTACTAGTTTTTGAAATCATGTGATAGTGAGCCGCAGTGACAAACCCAATCCATCTATCTGCAACTTGAAAAAACGCTTAAGGAAAAAGAAAAAGATGAAACCTACAGTTATATCAACAAAATGAAATGAGGAAGGAATACTGACCCCAAAATGCAAAGAGAATACAATGCCTTGGTTGCATATCTTTCAATCAATCGATCTGATTATGAACCTCTGCCCATGCATTCCTCATAAGGCCCACTTTTCACATGCAATTACAAAATTTTGAAACCAACAACCTTTCCTAATAGGCTAGGCAAAGATCCCTTGGATCTTGTTCCCATTCTTTTGGATAAATCAAATCTTTGGGATGTTGACAAAGTTGTGCACTAAATAAGCCCCATTTTGTATTATATGCGGCCAGCTACCTTAGTCTTAGCTCATCAAGTCAAATCTCTTTTCGATATGATGTTGATAAAGAATAGCACCAATGATGAGCAGAGAAAGAACATCATCAGTGAAGGAGTAATGTAACAGCTCTAAGAAGAAATCAAGCAGCAAACAAAGCAATGATCAATCAAGAACCGCAGGATGTTAAACAAGGAACTACAGATTTCATGTACAATCGATTTGCTATGGTTCCTCTGTTCATGCAATCTTCCACAGCAAAACGTAATACAGAAGAAGACAATATAACTAAAGATCCACACTTTTTGGATGATTGTTGATTTTTTGAAACCTCACACTGCGATTAGAAAAAGCAATTCTTGAAAGCTCCTTGAATTTTTACAGAATATGAAGAAGACAATACTTTGCACGCCACTCATCTGATGGTACCAATCGATGTTAAACTTTCTTAAACCATCCAATTTATGACAGATATTCAAGCTGAAGAGGACACCAGATGCAACTATGAATGACAGTTAAAACCACAAGAATTGGTTAGAGGACTCACTCCTTCTCTGCCCTTGGGTCTGCCAAAAAACCAAATTTCTGCTTTCCAGAGAACCACTTCCATACGAATTGATCTTGGGCACCAAATTCACCAGTCAGGATGTATATGGCTCTGAAGCCAACATACCTGGAGGCGAGCCTCAAAACAAAATATTATCTAGGGCCAATAAAGAAGAAAGCACCCTAAAATCAAATGAAACAGCTGATTCTTCCATATTGGTAGTTGAACAGCCACTGAAACTGTCTGTTCCTGATGTAAATCTCTACAGAACAGCCAAAAGTGACTACATAATTGAAATAGAGGAGGAAATTTCATCAGAGGAAGAAGAAGAACAACAGCCATTGCCTCGCAAGTAAACTACTCTCTGGTTTGTACAACCTTGGTGCAAGCTAGTTTAATGGATGTTGAATAAAATATGATTATAGCCATGTCTTTTGGACCTGTGAGGCACACAACTGCAGCTCATGTGTCCCGTGTGGCCTCGGTCAGTTCAGCAACTATGCAAGCATTTCAAGTGCAGACACCAGGCCCCATTGGGATGCCAATTTCTTGTACCTTGCCTGTGCGGGCAACATTTCCCACCATGCAACAGTTTCAACTACAAACGCCTCCTGTACCTTGTCAGCAATGTGCCATCACTGCGCAACAGCAGCAAGAAATCTGACTTTTGTAAATGGTTAGAATTAACCTAACAACTTCATTGGCACACCAACCAGGTGATCAACCACATCAAAAAACATAACAGGCTGAACCAAACTTGTCCCAAAGCTTGTCTACAAAAAAATCGACAATGATGCCACCAGAAGCTGAAGCCATCAGACTTCCATCTCTGCCTAAACAATTCAGAGTCGAATTGGGCACTCTAGTTAACACTGAAAGAATGCAGAAATGTCATGAGAAAAGATAGAATGCAATGAACAGATTAGTCAACAACTATCTTTGATTCAGCAGCCTGGAACAAGTCACCAAGTGCAAGAAGAAGCTGAAGTAGAAGTACAGGATCAAGCAATCTTAGCCCAAATGTACGATCAGCACCTCAGTTCAACATCTTTGCAAACTCATTCAGTTCAAGAATATTCGGCCACCATAATACTACCATTGTCTGACAAAAATTGCTTGGACGTGACCAATTTTGATTTAAAATTTTGTGTCACTCATTTTGATAAATGCTGTGAACTTACATTGATCTCATCACAACTACTTTCAATCGGTGTTTGCACTTTCAAAAGTTGGGAACAAAAACAACACTTTGAACTTTTGATTCCCCACCGTGCCAATTGTCATCTGCTAGTGGTAGCTATTGTTTCACATCATTTTTGTGTTTCTCTCATTTAAAAATTGTTATTTTCGTTTTTCAAAAATTTCAAATTCCATATTGTAAAATTATTTCTTGTAAAAATTTCTATTCAAAATCTCACCTTTAAAACTTTAGTATTATATATTGTTGTGAGGAAGTAGGGCTCAGTTAATTATTTTTTTTGCCCAAACGTACTGGTTTAGGGTTTCTTAAGTAGGCTCCTGAGGTTTCTCTACATATTTAACTTTTCCCCTTTTTCTAAACTTCCAAAAACAAAATGTGACTACTGCCTACCTATTTCCTTCTTTTTTTCTATTTTTCCTCCTTATTTCTGGCCAACTTAGGGGCTCCCAGCAGCCCATAAAGTGGCTGACCTTAGGGGTCACTACGTAGTAGTGATGAGTCCTGGGGGTCACCGTAGCCTAAAACTTGGCTTAAGATACGATTTCTGAGAGATTCTACCTTGTGTTCCATTGACCTATGAGAAGTTGAAAATTAAATATGTTTGAAAAAGAGAGATATTTTGAGTAGTTTTACATGCTGAGTATTGTGACAGCAATCATTCCAAGTAAAAATCAAAATTCGCATCGATACAGTACTCAAAAACATTTTTTGGCATTTCTCGTTCTGTACCTGTGTATCGAGATTGAGAAAGGACGTGACTCTGAGGCCAAATGTTCATTGCATGCAGAAGACTTTCTATATGCAGGCATAAAAAATATTTTCTAATCGTTTACATTACACTTTTTGTTCATTTTTAAAGTGTCAAAGTGGAAGTTAAAATAAACTGAAAAAGGCCTTTGGGGCCTTCTTTAAGCACCTTCCCATAGGATGCCCCCGAATTTGTTTTTCGATTTCTGTAGCAATTAATATCTGACATATTGTGTTAAAGTTTGAATCAAATTAATGTACCATTTTGGGAGCTGTATGTGTCTGCACAATCTGGAAGCTGATAGAAAAAATGCTGATTAATTCCACTAAACATGCCATCAAAGAGATACAGGAAATTAAAAACGTTCAGATTAGACAACAAAAAGAAAAAATCGATCAATTTGCATTGGTTGTGCAACAGAATGCCTCAGAAGAGATGCAACAAAAATTTCTCTTTTCAGTAATTTGACCGGAAGAAATTGAAGCTGCGAGTTTAATTTTACAAAATAAATGTCGGCTGTCTGACTCTGACCTATGTTATAAGATGTACGAAAGTGCTCAACAGTTGAAGGCACCCTGTTTTATACCACGTGATGTTAGCCAGACGAAAATAGAGCACATGATAGTATAGTCTGTTTTTTTCTGAAAAGCTTCTAAATAATGAAAGTGGAAAACAATTAGTATTTCAGTTTTTTGTGATTTTCTTATAAAGAAAATATCATACAGGACTGAAAATGTGTGAGCGTACTGAACTAACCTTTAACAATTTTTCGAGTGAAAAATTTTACAGTAAGAGCTCTATGAAAAAGATTTTGACGACGATACTGATTCGTGTCACCTTTCTATTTGGATGCATTTTATAAAAGACAGACTATAGATTGCAGTGCCTTTCCAACAAAGGTCTGTTTTTTAAAAAATGCATCCAAATAGAAAAGTCCCGTAAAGGAGTCTTTTGAGGAAACAAATTTTATGCAAGATAATTGTCGAAAAAGTTTCGGGGAATCGAAAACCGAAAAGATGTATTTTGGTGAACATTGGAAAATCAGAATCACTGTTTTTTCCCGCCGGCTTTTTCCACAAATGGCGATAGGGGTAAAAATTTCTCCCCCAATTTTCCCAAGGCCATTTTTCGCTTAAAAATGCTCATGGACGCTTTTTCTAAAAACTTCATGGAAAAAAGTGCTCGCTCATGAACACGCACGATTAAAGAATTAAAATTGATTGAAAAATTAAAAAATCGAATAATTATCAATTTTCAACATGTACAGTAAATGCTTCATATCCGTATGCTAACTTAGATGAACAACCTTGTATTTCTTGAGTAATTTCCGGTTCGACATTGCGGTGAACTATGATTACAATTGCGGTTTTCCGGTTCGGCATTTTTGCGGAACCGCACAAAGTATGCCATTGCGAGAGCCGCAACTGACCCCGCAAAAAAAACCGATGAAGTATGCCTACGGCTTTAGCTAGCAAGACCACTGAAGAATGCCAAAAATACATCAATTTTTTTAATTTTAGCATACTGTAGCGGCGTGAATTTTCGTTTTCATGCAAAACGAATGATACCATAAAACTCAGCGCAGGATACTATCCAAAATATCTCATTTTAAGATATGGTTATTTGAAAACTATGCGAATAGGAAGAGGAAATCCGGTCATCGATATCCAAAGGCACACGAGCATACAAACAAAATGTCGAAATGCAAAAAAAATATATGCCGGAAGGACCTGGCTGAATACAGGCGTAAAATCCCATACCGCAACGTTTTGGATTTTGTTCAATTTAATGCACAAAAATACTGTAATGCTTTATTGACGAGCAGTAATTTTACTCGGAAATGGACGTGTTAGTACAAAAAACGAGACAGAGGAGTACAACAAAAAAAAAGACAAATCGTAAGCGCATCAACCTTCGACGTTTAGCCGCCTGAAACCTATCGCCGTTGGATCAATTGTTGTAGCTGATGGCCATGTTTTTGCGCCTGATGATCACGTCCTCTTGGAACCACTCTTTGCGGAATATCTTGGCCGTGTTGGACGAAGGCGTCAAGCACCATTCAAACGTGATCCGATCGGCCGAAACGTCAACCGTTTGATTGTTGAACGGTTCGCACGTGATCACCAACAATTGATTTTCTTTTGAGTTCAGGACGCCCATGGCCGGATTGGCGCTGATGCGAGCCGGCGCGTTCGTCTTCAAAGCCCAGCCAATCTGTAAAAAAGGTCATCTACGTGAAATGATTCTTGTGATATAAACGGTTATTATTTTGGTTTGACTGTCCGGTCATGAACTTTCATGTCAATGTGACGATACAATGTCGAAATAGTGTTTCGCAGCATACTGCATGTTATATTGATGAAAAATGTAACAGCGGATTCAAAACACATAAAAACATGCTACAAACGTTGAAACATGATTCCCCAGAAAATCAACCTGTCTTGTGCCGTCGTTGACGATGCGAACCGTGACGGTCCATTTGTCGATGAACGGAGCGTTGAACCAAATGCGGTCGCGGGGTTCGCTCAACATGTCTCCGGGCGCGGTAGAACTTCGCATCGACATGGCGGCGATTTCGGATATTCGACGAAAACGATGCAATGGGCAACAATAGCGTGTGTCCGACAACGTCGACGATCCGAGCTTTTTATGGCGAAAGGAAGATCCACAACAACACACGACCGCACAATGGGAAAACAAACTTGAAAATGACTTGGCGCTGGACATCTTGTAAAGTGCACGCATACTGCAGTGTAACTACACGTGGGGGACATTATTAGCAAATTTTGTCTTTATTAGCCAATTGCGTCTCTCTTGGAAATTACACTAAGGTAGATATTTGGAACTAAAACACCAAATCGTCCCAAAGATAGCGGCGAGTAACGTGGGAAGTTCGCCATTTTTCATTTCCAAGATCATCTATGTTATACGTGCTGAGCATACATGCACAGCATAGAAATTCTGCGGGGGGTCAGCCAGGACAGGGGGTGGAATACAAAATTTTTTTTCATTCTTGATAATGAAAAGAAAGGTCTCAGAAAGTCTTCTAACATCCAAGCGGCATATTCTTCAACCTATATTAGTCAGATATGTGAAACTATTTGCTTAGACAGCACTTTTTAAAGTTTCCATGTTACTTTTTTGGAATCAAGTATGATTTGTTTAGAAAAATTGTCAAACTACAACGTCATTTCCATTTTTATGACGACTTTTTTTTCTCTCTTGCTCATTTTCCTTCGTCATCTTCTCAATCATTGCTAGAAAAGTTAAATCTGCTGGGGGTCAGCAAGAATCTGCTGGGGGTCAATAAAAATCTGCTGGGGGTCAAACCCCCCCCCCCAAACCCCCCCACGTGCATGTATGGTGCTGAGTTCTTTCATCTTTTACATGGAGATAGACAGATCCAGAAAAATATGGAAATAGAAAAACGTTTCACATGATCAAAATAATTGTTTTGTATTTCAGTATGAATGATAATTTTCCAGGAATTTTTCCGTATCTTTTCTGAGCAATCCAGCACTATTACGACAGCCGTAGGGTATCTATAGCACCTATTTACTTCAAAATGACAGACCCAGCGACAACCAAAAAGGTATGTTTAATTTGATACGCAATTTTTACGGAGTAGAATTGCCTATACTGTAGAAAAACGCCGACATTCTTCGTGGCAATGGGAAGGCAAAAATCATAGAAAAACCACCATCCACGTTTGTTTTGGATAACTATGTTTAACACTCGAGTGTTACTCGAGAAATTTTCCCCATTTAGGTGGGAAACTTCTTCAGTTGTTCTGTTTACAGTGCAGGACGAGAAATTTTCATCATTCCTTAGTAATAAGCATTACTAATTTTTCCTTTTTTCATGGGATCGCTGCATCGATAATTTTAAAATAAATGGAGTGCAGCACTTTGTATAAATTTTTGATGAAACCATAAAAAAGTCATATTTCGTAAATTTGACATGAATCTGCAGTTGAAGTATGAACCACTATGAACGAAAAGTCAACGAGTGCGAGGAATTTCAAAATTTTATGATAAAACTATGTTACGCAAAAGCATAAAAATCATTTCCAAAAAAATGCAAGTGGCATCGTATATTATGTTTTGGTGAGGTCGTGATCATCCACTTAAAAAGATGATATCTCACTGATCAACTCCAAACATGAACCGCCCCTGAAAAACATATGGTCGGCTAACTGTCGCATAGGACATTTTTCAAATCTGAGTGGTGTATTCTTGCATTTTTATTCAATAAATTTGGTATTGCGACATATTAATTGCATATTTGGTAAAAAAATTAAGCAGTGTCAATTCTTCCGGACCTGAACTGTACTAATTTTGATTTTTTTAAATGTTATGAAGATACTAACCTTAAAATTCCAGAGTCGAAATTCTGCAACATTGATTCATGTACCAAACCATGGTCAGTGTTTTCCACTACAGAAGACAACTTACATAAATTTCACGATAGTAATTTTCTTTCTCAGCATGTATAATCCTTTTCAGGCGTGTACAATTCAGGCATGTACTAGAGGTTGCAGATAAACTTTTATCCAAAATTATGGAAGGTTCGTTGACTATTCAATGAATTTTTCCTTCATGACAACCACTCTTTCACTGGCTGCGTTTGTCAAAACTCTGACCCCTGCATCGATCATTTCAAATTGAATGGAGTATAGAAGTCCATAATTCAAACTAAAATGTAAGATGCAGTGCAGTATCCACACTTCTATTAAGTAATGAAAATTATGATTGATTATACATTTATCATAAAATTTATTTATTGTAATGTACATCCAAATGTACCACATGTATATTCTTCATTTTTCACTCAAAAAACTATAATTTATTCACAAGTTTTCTGTTCTGTATAATATTGTTGACTATGCAGAAAATCGTACGAATATGTAAAAAAAAGCAAGCTGGTTTCATTGCAAGCATTTTGAGAAAAAGAAACTATATGACACTCCATCAGTCTTTAGGGGCGACTTATGTTTGAAATGGATCAGTGAGATATCGCCTTTTTAAGTGGATGATCACGACCTCACCACAAACATAATATACGTGATATGCTACATGCATGCAGTGGCATTTTTTGGAAATATCATCGCCATTTTCAGTGCTTTTTTCGAAAAAAAGGAAGCTTCACGGCGGGCGAACCTCACTTCTTTTTTTCTTAAATAGACCCAGGGCCTTTGTGTACATAAATCAGTTTTCTAGAGAAATTTCTAAACAAAAAACAACAATACAAAACAAAAATCTCTCCGACATTAGTACCAACTGCAAAAAAAGTGTTATCTCTCTTTTGCTTGCTTACACAGTACATGATTTTGGAATACTCAGATTTCATAGGAAATTAATTCAAAAAATCAAAATTTCGAAGTTCGAAAAAAGTCCGTGCTCTGACAGATTCGATCGCATTGAAATTCAGCCCTGACTCTGAATCATACCATTACACCATGAATCGATAAGTGCGTGCAGTCACGCCAAACACAATAAATAAAGTGTGTGACACATTGATAAAGAAATTCGCCAATCGTGATGGCGTTTCTCGTGATGCATCGAAGAACAAAAAATGTTGCATCATCATGAGGTTTCAAAAGCGCTTAACATTGATATCTAGCACTTACATAGTCTGATCAGGTCAACATTATAGAACATGGAAGGAAAGTGAAAAAGCAATTTTTCATCCTGAAATTTTCAAGATTTTTTAAGGATTACTAACTGAGTATCGTAGATCTAAAGGACTAGTACTATACATCAATGCAAAGCCCATCCAATTTGCGAGTGCTCTATAGGAGTAGATTTTTCACTCTGGAGCCAAGCACACCATCATTTTTGATTATCGCTTTTGTTCGTAAAATATTCGCATTCAATAGAAACCATAATACAAAAGCTTGGCACACCATATCCTTAACTTCAAATTTGAATAACTGACTACCGAAAAAAGTTTAATTATTATATTTCCCATCTGCAAATAGAAAATTAAACGCTGGATTCAATGAAACAAGTTTTAGACTTTTATATTCAATATTGGCAAAATTATGCAACATAATCCTCTGAAAAAAAATTTCAAAAGAAAATTATGGTCAAATTTTTCGTCAATAAAGATGTTGGCAATAACTTAAATTTCAGCAAAATAACAGAACTTCAGATTCTAATGTACTTTTACGACGAATCTAATGAGCATAGTTACTAGTTATCATTTTTTGTTTTTCGAATAAGGTCTCTCACGAATGACTACAGCTAAATCCATGAAAATTCATGAGCTTGATGAAATTTCATTCTTCTTTCATATGGTGTTTTATTTGACCAAGAATGTCCGAAATTATTTAAGATATAACGCCCGGTATCTAGCTTACTGTAAAAATCACAAATTTTCTGACATATGACTCCATCGGCCATAACGCTGTTTACAGTTTTCTCTCGACATAAGCCTGCCATACTAAAAATTTCATTTAGATCTACATTTTAAGCTAGATTAGACTTTTTTAGGACCAATATTGATGAAGCTGCAAGCGGAAAAAGTATATTTTTGAAATTATTCGAAATTTTGAGACACTCTGTTCAACTCAAATATTGGATTATAATGTTCAAAAAAAGTAAATGAAGTACTTTTGAAGAGCTATCGAATGACCTCTAAAGGCGGATTCATACTTCATGCGGCGTGGCGTGGCGTCTGGCATCCGGCGTCGGCATCCCAAGAAAGTCTATTTTTAGATTTTTCATCCGGCAAGTCGTCCGGCAATCCGGCACCGCATGACGTCATTTTTTTCTTTTTCCCACGTCCCATTTTCTAGACTGGAATTTTGCCGGATCGGAAGAGTAGAGACAGTTTGTACTTTTCCGGATGCATATTTTGTATGTAATTTCAATGGAACCACGTGTTTAATTGTTTTTTTGCGTATACAATGTATGTGGGAGATATCGATTTTTTAGTTGAGGCAAAATTTTGTGTTTTTAATCATTACGTTCATTTAATTTTCGGTTGCTGAATATTTTGAATGTGTTTTTGGTTCTTGAAAGCATAAAAAATGCTAGATCAAGAATATCTTATTCGTCTGACATCATCAACTAATAATTCCGAGTAGACTAGGAAAAAAATATTATGTATATTTTTCATACGCCATTTCTCTTGAAACAAAATTTTGAACAGATTTCAAAGTATTTAAACATAGTAAAATCAAGAATAAATTGTCATCCGGCCTTTCCAGCGCCAGAAGAAGTATGAATTGCCATTCGATGCGGCAACTTGCCGGACAGGCAAATTCATACTAATTCGGATGCCAGAAGCCAAATTGCCGGATGCTGGACGCCGGATGAAGTATGAGTAGGCCTTAAGTCATCTCCCAGAAGCACGTAGATGTTGTGTAAAACGGGGTCACACTTTTTGAACTTTTTTCTGTAGTGTAAAGTAAATAACTTGAAATGTAAACGTAATTTTTGATAGTTTAAGCATATTACGGAAGAAGCGTATTCAATTATCTATCTAATGGTGTTTTTTCTAATTTTCAACTCCCTACCGTTCTTGAGATTTTTTAATTCAAAAAAATCGAACTCACTTTTTCGCACGAACATAACGTGCTAGAGCCGCTGCCGCGCGCTGCACGATGTCGTGATGTGGAAAGATGGCATTTACCATAACGCAAGTAGAATTGGAACCTTATAGAGCCGCATTTATACTTACGGCACGGCCACGGCGGCCATTAGCTGTTGTCAACCAGATTATGCCTTGAAAAATTGGCGCTTGCGTGCATGTGCACTGAAATAATCACATCCGATGACTATCGCTTAGCTTGTGCAGTCAGTATGACGTTAACTGGTCTGAGATCTACCTTGATCTGACAATAGAGATCATGAATGCGGTCAACTGCATTCTTCAATTCATCTCACTGCGTGTCGCTGATATGATATTGTGCACTATAGAATAGTTGGCAGTCTAATTAAGTAAAAAGATTCAGATTAAACCCATAGAAATGATATTTGATCGTTTGATGGACAAAACTTGTTATTCCAATAAGCGTTGAATTTGGCAGATGATCCGTGTTTGAATTTTTTGAGCGGCATGAGGGACAATTATTTATTGATAGTCAATCGACTACAGTCCAATATTTTCAGAATGAGCCTTGGAAAAAATATTCATGCAAATAATCAACAACTCGCTGCCTTTTTCACAGATTCACTGTAGCAGTTAGGACTACAACTTTAAAAAACTACAGGCTCGCAATGCATATGGTCATCTACTGTTAACATATTTCTTTGTATTTTTTTATTCCGATTTCTGATTATTGTTCAAAATTGACTTTTTCTTTGTTCATAAATGAATAAATTTTTCGTAGAAAAATAAACATTTTTCAGTTTTTTCTGACCAAAACTATGGGATTCCCTGACGAATACCGTATGGAGCCATGTGACCGACGATTTTTTTGGGGGTTTATGACACTTCCCCAATTATATACATGGTTTGTGCTCAATCACAAGTTTTTTCGAAATACAGGAGCGACCTGTCTGAAGTTACTGCATTACAGTATTTACAGTAGACCTGATGTACGGGTTCATTGCACTCGATATCAAAACCAATCTGCATTTTGTAGCCTGTTAAACTTTCGTTGATAGCGAGATTTTCGTTAATGTAATATTACGCGACAATTCAGCCAAAAAACTACTCACTTGATTTTAGACATCGTAAAAACTGACGATATCGGAAGGGGGTTTACTCAAAGTGAATGTTGCACAGGTGTACTCCTAAATGGAAATCTAAAACAAGAAACTGAATTAGATGTCTACCTGAGGAACAAAAGTCGATCATTCTCAGTTTGATTGTAGTCTACCTATTTGATTTAAAATGATAGACGCAGCGAAAACCAAAAAAGCGTGTTCAATTTTATACGCAGTTTTCATTAACTTTATACTGTGGAAAAACGCTAAACCTCCATGAAAATGGGAATGCCAATATAATTGAAAAACATCATGCCTGTCCACTGTTGATTTGGATAGAACTACGTCTCGAGAGATTTGGACCACTTAACCAGGTTATCGAAGGAAATTTTCAGGCGTTCTGTTTGCTACTCACTCGAAAATTTTTTTCACTGAATAGTGTAATAAGTTTACTTTTTTTCCGTATTGGACCTACTTTCCTTTAACCGCCACATCGATCATTTCAAGAAGGGTGAAGTTTAGTTGGGTATGGTCCATAAGCGCGAACGGCCCATTAGCGCGAACGGGCTCACAAGTGCGAAAGGCCCATAAGTGCGAAAACCCAGGAGGGTTCATAAGCGCGAAAGGCTCACTAGCGCGAAAACGTTGTTTCTACCCTATCATATTAAAACTGCCTGTGAGAAAAGGCGTATAAAATGCTAATGAAGTCTCGACTTTTTGAGTTAAAAATAGAAACAAAAAATACAACTAAGAACTTCAACAAAACAACAATACATTCAAAAATTTGGCTCTATCGCTGAATTTCGACAGATCAGTGATAGGAAATCATGGACCTTGGTGTCTGTCTCACTACTGGGCCATGTTCGACATCTTGTTGGTAAAAAGTCACGGGTGATTATGGCCGATTATTGAATGAAAATGATTTCTATTGATTTCTTAGAGTAAATAAAATCTTAAACGTTAGCACAAGTAGTAATGCATGCCCCTCCAGGGCGTATGGTTAAGCATATACACGTGTTAAAGTATAGGAAGTGGGTGAAGCTACGGTAGGGGGCGGGTTACTGTATGGGGGCGGAGTTACCATGGGCGGAGCTACAGTAGGGTGTTACGCAATGCTTACGTAACTACAGTAGGGTGTTACACAGTGCTTACGTAACTACAGTAGTGCAATGCTTACATAAATACAGTAAGGTGTTATGCAATGCTTACGTAACTACGGTAGGGTGTTATGCAATACTCATGTAACTACAGCAGGGTGTTAC
This sequence comes from Romanomermis culicivorax, assembly GCA_963922205.1. Classification (NCBI taxonomy): domain Eukaryota; kingdom Metazoa; phylum Nematoda; class Enoplea; order Mermithida; family Mermithidae; genus Romanomermis; species Romanomermis culicivorax. Next base: position 285,921 of record CAWUHX010000007.1, on the reverse strand, counting down.
ACAATGCCCACGTAACTACAGTACAGTGTTATGCAATTCCTACGTAACCACAGTTAGGTATTAGCAATCTTTTGTGTACCTACAGTACACAGTCTCATGCGATGTATTGTGCAATGTTTTTCTATCAAGAATATCCCTATTAAATCTACAGCAAGCTGTGTTATTTAAAATTTATAGTAATCATTGTATTAAAATCGTAGAATTTAAGCACTAAACAGCTGAATAATCTGGCGTCTGTCTAGAATAATTTGGTGTCTGCAAGCGTTTTTGGTCTATTTCATCTAAAATGAGTGTGCTTATCTACCAATTTTGGCTGGAAGTGAAAAATTGTAGCAGTTTCTTTGCTACATAATTCTGGTAATCTCAATATATATGGTACTCAAAACATCATTCAACAAGAAAGCGAAGGTGTTAGATCTAAATTTCCAGTAAAAAATGATACATTGAAAATTTTTATTGTACTTTCCTAAAATGAGTGTGCTTATATACCAATGTTGGTCGGGAGGATAAAAATTGTAACACTTTCTTTTCTAACACAGGTTCGGGTAACCTCGATCAAAACATGGTGATCAAAACATCACTAATGAGGAAAATCATGTGTAAGGTCTAAATTTTCACAAAAAAAAACTGATGGGTTAAAAACTTTTACAGTACTTTTCAACTCAAAACACGTAGCCTCATTGAAAAGAAATACAAAGTAAAAAATATCTTATGTCCATTTAAAAAAACACTTTTGCTTATATCGTCGACATAAATACACTGATTGAAATTTTAAAATTTGATGGAAAAATGTGGTAGCAGTTTTTTTTGTGAACCGGTCTAAAGTGTTTTATTTATCAATATTCTCTCAAATTTTGCACACTTTTTGGGAGTTTTCACATTAAGCCGATTTTAAAAACACCTTAACCACCTTTTTTTGTGGAAGTAATAAAAACCATGAAACATTTGGGGCTAGAAATTCGTCAGCAGTCACCACTTGAAGTAAAATCCATCTCCTCCAGATTAAAAGCAGAATAGATGGAGTAAAGATTCAATGTTTTATCACAGCTGTCAAAACGTGACAATAGCCGCGAGTAAACAAATGCAAATGTTTATTTTTTTGGGGTTGATAGCTTCCTTCATACACTACAATTATGGTGAAAAGATCAGCGTCCTTGGGGATTACTGTATCCAAAATCGATTCTGATTAGAAACACAAGCTCCATCAACTAACATCCCCAAGTTTCAAGTTGAATACTTATCTTTTGTCATTCGCATTTAAAGAGTCATTTCACAAACTGGATCAAACCATCAACATGAAAGAGAAGTTTTAGCCGTTTCACGAATCCATTTCATTTGATGCGTGACATTTGCATTTAGATCAGCAACTCTCAGCTCAAAATTGAGTCTTTTTGTGTTTAATGGTGATGTCATCTAATCGACAGGGTGCATTAAAAAATTGAATTCTACGTCTCATTCTGTGCTATTCTGGTGTTTCTAGTATTATTTGTCAGGTTGATGCAGTGTTGAGCAGTATAGAAAAATTCATGGTAGAGCAAACTTAAATATGAGAAATATCAATCAAAGTGAAATCATCAATATTATATGCTATGAAAATTATGCTTTATTAATTGATGATGGAAATATTTTTTTTGCATGTGGATTCTATGCCTAGTGCCACCACCAAAAAGTGATTCATTTATGCTATAACAATTCCATGTTTCAGTACCAGGTGATAGCTAACTTTCTATGACTCAATCATTGTCGTGAAAGGGCAAAAATTTAATGATAATTATTTATGCAAATATTGATATTTATTATAGTAGGCAAGAACAGTGACCTTTCAGGCAACTTTTTCTTAAATAACATTTCTTTTTACTACAAAAATTTGACATTTTTTCAACCTACAAAATATTTATAACATTTATCTCAGAAGATATAAAAAGGCAAAAGAAACATATTAGGTATTACGAGTACGATTATTATTATTGATCCGCTTATTGTGCTACCTTGTTTCGAAATACAAGGTTTCTATAAACTTAGTACGATATTTTTTTGTATAAGAAGCAACAGTGCCATTTTTTTTATTATTTTTTGTCGTTAATAAATATTATTTTTATCTTTATTTTCGACATAAATTTTGGTCCGCGAAATCGGATATCAAAATCCGAATGAGTGAGTAAAGTTATCCATATCATGATGACAGATCAGTCTCAAGTGGTCTCATGTTCCAATCCCATCAGACAGCTAATTTTATTAGTGTCAAAAAGGCTACAGTCCTGCTTGACAGATTTACAGAATACAGATTTGGAAATTAGACTGGATGATTGCAGGGATAGACAGCGAGAAACCTTGAACCACTTAGAAGGAATGGGTTAAGTTGTAGAAAATTTTATCAAAAGATTGAGATCTTGTGTAGACACATTAACAGAACAAAATCGAGAATGGTTAACTTTACAGAAACAGTTAAATCCAGATCAGCTTTCAGTAGAGGCTGAAATTTACAGACAAATGACTAGTAATACTGGAAATTTTTTGGAAATAATGTTGGACGGGGGTGAGGCTATCACTCATTTGGAATCCAAACTTTCAGAAATTAGGAATTTTTTGCATAGAATTGAGCCTAATTCTAATTTAATCAACAGTATGCCAAATCAGGCTCAACCAGTACCTTTGATTGGTAATGATTCGCATTCACCCAGTATTCATTTACAAAAACTTCAGTTACCTCTTTACCATGGGGACCCACTTAGGTGGACTGAATTTTGGGATTCATTTGAATCTGCTGTACATAATCAGTCTATACCACCTGTGCAGAAGTTCAATTATTTGTTAAGTGTCCTAAAAGGATCAGCTTACAAAGCCATTGAAGGCATATCCGTAACTAATACTAATTATACAGTTGCAGTAGATATTCTTAAAAGACGTTTTGGAGATCCAAATATCATAAAAAGATTTCTTTACGCTGAGTTGAGGAAGATTCCAGCCTTGTCCAACAGAACCAATGATCTTCGTCATACTCTGGAAGCAGTTGAAAGAGTCTGTCGTCAGTTATCATCACTAAGCGAAAATTTGGATCAGCCAACTCTAACTATGAGTATTTTAGAAAAATTGCCTAATCAACTTTTGATTGAGCTAGGAAAGTTGAAAAGATCAGAAGAACAATGGGAAATGAACAAGTTGCTTAGTCATTTGAGTGATCTTATAGTCCTAAGAGAAGAAGCTAATCAAATATCCATAACATCAGGTTCCTTTTGCAATGAAAATGAACAGAAAATTGGCCGATTTACGAAAACACAATATCAGAATCAAAATTCTAGAAGTTATGCAGATACACGTACATTCCAGACATTTTCAAATTATAAGTCTGGTGAGAAATCATTTCACAAGCCTCGAAATTTTGAGAAAATAAAGGCAAATTGTGCATTCTGCGAAAGTGCTCACTTTAGTGATCAGTTTCCAGTATACAAAACTTTAGTGGCTCGTTAACAAAGGATACAGGAACAGAAACTTTGTTTTAGATGCTTAAGGTCGGGCCACATGATATCTAATTGTCAAGCAAATAGACCTTGCTTTTATTGCCAGGGAAATCATAATAGAGCCTTATGTGTTAAAGGTCAAAAATCTGAAAATAGTATTAAAGTTCCGCCCACAGTAACTTTGGATCAGGCTCATAGTTCAAGAAAATAATACTGTTCAGATAAATCAACCATTTATTGATCAGAATAGTCCGAGTGTCCTTACGAATTCAAAGTCCAATAATTCGTCAGATCCAATTTGTTCGGCAACGACAACAGCTTCAGCTCACAAGAATTTACAGCAAAGGTCAGTATCATTGATGATTGCTAAGGTTAAAGTCATCAAGTTAGATTGCTTAAATGAGCCAGTAGAAGTTTATATATTTTTTGATACTGGTAGTCATCGTACTTACATTTCTCAAAACCTTGCCGAGAAATTAAAATTAAATCATTCTGAAAAGGAATCTTTATCAGTGTACACTTTTGCGAGTAAGAAACCTCAAATGTTAAATTCTACTATTGTTGATTTTGGAATTTTATTAACGGATGGTTCGTGTAAAGAAATGCAAGCTTCTACAGTTCCATTCATCACTGGTGAACTCAGATTCTCTTCCTTGAGGACTGAAGATGTTTGGGAACTGGAACTTAATGATATTCCACATGACAATATCATTCCAGAGTATATGGAGTCAAAGAAAGTAATTAAACCCGATATCCTTATTGGAATGGGCTATTTCTGGGAATTTGTAAAACAGGAACACATTCTTCAGTTTCCTTCTGGTTTACATTTGATTCCAACGAAAGTAGGGTTCGTATTTTCTGGTAAACAAAGTAATTTCTACAATTTTAGTTCAGAGAATAATAGTATTGTAACAAGTACAACTGCACTATCACAGAATACCGTATCATTATCTGATGAGGAAAAAATCGAATTTCACTATGATTTTCAAATTCCAAGTTTGGAATATTTTTGGAATTTAGAAACTATTGGGATTAAGGATAATCCTAATATTCAAGACAATGATATAGCTCTAACTAAATTTAACAGTACCATTTCCTTTAACAATCAGAGATATGAAGTTAAATGGCCTTGGAAATCAGATAAGCCTGATTTGAAGGATAATTTTGGATTAAGTTTTGGCAGACTAAAATCATTATCAAGACGTTTTCAGACAGATCCTGCTTTACTTGAGAAGTATGATCAGATCATTCAGGATCAATTTTCTAAGGGAATTATAGAGAAGGTCGAATCAGGAAAGGAAGGTAATTTCCTCAAACATTACTTACACCACCATCCAGTTGTCACGCCTCAGAAATCTATAACAAAGGTTCGGATAGTTTATGATGCTTCCGCAAAATGTACTAAAAGTGATAAATCACTGAATGATTGCTTGTACAGAGGACCAATCGTGTTACCAGATCTCTATGGTTTACTCCTAAAATTTCGTTTATACCCCATTGCCTTGACAGCTGACATTGAAAAAGCCTTTTTACAGGTAGCTTTACAAATAGAGGACAGGGATGTTACGAGATTTTTATGGTTCAAAAATCCTAAAATTCCAAAATTGGAAAATAATTTACAAATTTACTGTTTTTGCAGAGTTCCTTCTGGTGTAATCTCAAGTCCATATCTCTTGAATGCTACAGAGTTAAATTTCATTTGAACAGCAATCAGAAAGACACTATCAGAGAACTTTCTAATCATTTGTATGTTGATAATTTAGTAATAGGTGTGAAAAATCTGGATCAAGCTTTACTCTTATATCATGAATCAAAGTCAGCTTTCAATGAAGCTTCCATGAATTTACGAGAATAGTCATCAAATTCTTGAGAATTTATGGAAAAGATTGATCCTAGTGATAGGCAAGACAAGGTTGAGAACAAAATTTTGGGCATTAGCTGGGATAGAAAATGTGATATTTTGAAATTGTCAATACATACTCCAGACTTCCCTTTAGAGTCACCATTAACGAAGCACTTGGTTTTGAAGCAATTAGCTTCTACTTTTGATCCATTAGGATTTTTATGCCCAGTTTTGTTGAAAGGGAAATTATTCATACAAAATTTGTGGAAAAAGGACTCAACATGGGATAGCATTTTGTCTAAGGAAACTAGTGATGAGTGGAACAAAGTTTTGAAAGATTGGAAGACAGTGACATGTTTCTTTATTAATCGTCCTCTTTTGTCAAACTTTGATGACAATGTAAAATTTCATCTTATAACATTTACCCATGCCTCAATGTTAGCATATTGTACCGCGATTTATCTAAAAGTTGAAAATTGCTCGTACTCCTCAGTTAGCCTCATTTTTGCAAAATCTCGCCTTACACCAATTAAGGAAGTTACTATACCGCCTTTAGAATTATTGGGTGCTGTAGTTGGTTTTCATGCTACTAGATTTGTTGAGAAACAGCTTTCGATTAAATTAGAGTCAAAAACCATTTTCACAGATTCAACAATCGTGTTAAGCTGGATAAATTTGCAGAAACTGCTTTGTTTATTTGTTGAAAATCGTGTTAAATTGCTTAGAGAATGTAAAGATATTTCTTTTTGTCATATTTCTGGATCAGATAACCCAGCCGATTTAGGTACACGTGGTTTATCATCGTCAGAGTTAGAATCCTCATCTCTTTGGTGGAATGGCCCTAAATGGTTGAAAGAACCTCCAACAATGTGGCCTAAATCAACTCCTGAGTTAGAACTCACAACATTAGATGTAGATGTTGTTAGTGAAGAGATTTTTGTTGCTCAGGAACAAATTGATCAGGAACAATTACCAATTTTTCAGTTAGACAGATTTTCGAAACTCAACAAAGCCTTGAATATGGTTGTATATGTACTGCGTTTCATAAAATTGAAAATTTGGACTAAAATTGACAACGAAAATTTTCATTTTATTGGCAATGCATTAAAAATGTGTGAAATTTTCAGACAAGTTAAAGAGAATGGAGCTATAACAGTTGCAGAACTGAAGATAGCAGAATATATTTTAGTGAAAGAAAATCAAGGATTATATTTTCAGAATTTAATTGAAAATGTTAAGCAGAATCAGGTTCAATCCACATTATATAAAAATTTGGGTCTCAAGTTTGATAATAACAACCTTTTACGTTGTTATGGCAGATTTCAGAATGCTAATCTATCTGATGACGAAAAATTTCCAATCCTAATTGCTCCGAAATCATCATTATGCAAACTCATTATTTTAGACAGACACAAAAAAGTTATGCATTTTGGAATTAGTCATACATTATCAGAAATCAGAAGATCATATTGGATCCCAAGAGGAAGGGCTCAGGTCAAAACTATACTTAAAACATGCTTCATTTGCAAAAAATATAGTTGAGGACCTTATCAGTTGCCTCAAATTCCTCCCTATCCATCCGAGAGAGTTAGGGAATCAAGACCATTTCAATTTATTGGACTGAATTATTTTGGCCCATTATCAATCAAATGTGGAAATGAAAGAATCAAAATATGGGTTTGTATTTTTACTTGCCTTGCCACTAGAGCCATTCATTTGGAGCATATTCCAGACCTCAGTACTCAAACATTTTTAAATTGTGTAAGACGTTTCATTTCTCGTAGAGGGAAACGAGATAAAGTAATTTCCGATAATGCTTCTCAATTTAAATTAGCAAAACAGGTTCTCGATAATGTTTGGAGTGAAATATTGACAGATGAAACAATCTCAGTTTACTTTTCGTCACAAAAAATTTATTGGCGTTTTATAACTGAGTATGCACCTTGGCAAAAAAGATTTTATGAAAGATTAATCGGACTAGTGAAACAAGCCCTAAGAAAAAATGTTGGAAGACAACTTTTGAGTTTAGAACAATTTCTTACTTTTCTGCCAGAAGTAGAAGCAGTTATCAATACCAGACCTTTATCTTATTCTGAAGATGACGTTAATGTTCCAAGGATTTTACGTCCAGTTGACTTTCTCATTCCCAAAGCCGAAATAGGTACTCCTTTATATGAAGAAGAGCACGATGAGCCAGAATACTTTCCTCAACTTGATTCTACCCAACAACTTCTACAGTATTGGAAGAAAAGTCAAGAATGTTTGGATAAATTTTGGAGTCAGTGGTCTAGAGAATATTTAAACAGTCTTAGAGAAAAGTCACAGATGTTTCACAGGAATCCAAGAATACATTCTCAAGAGTTACCAAAAATAGATGAAATTATTTTGGTACAAGAGGAGAATCAGCCCAGAGGTCAGTGGAAATTAGGACGCATTGTTAAACTAAATCCCAGTCAAGATAATGAGATTCGATCAGCTAATGTTGAATTACCAAATAAATCAATTATCAAGAGACCAGTTAATCATCTTTATCCTTTGGAGATCCCTGATCATAAAGAAGAAGAGGAGAATCCAGTACCTGTTGTAATAAGTTCATTCGTTTCGCCAGTAGTAAAATTAAAACTACCAATTATTTTACTTTTTATTCTAATTTTTTCACCATTAATTCAGGCTCATAGTCACATTTGTAAGAAATTTGATATTTCTAAAATAGTTTACTTATCACGATGGAGAGGAATAGTAATTCAACAATTATCAGACAAAAATCTTTGTTACTCAAAAATTTCATGTCCATTTGGTCATCTAGGAAGTAGTGGAAAATGTAGTGATCCATGTTCGTGCCCCTTCTGAGCAGATGATTGTTCACATTATAGTGGCCCAGAACCAGAGATCATGGATGACAAAGTGTCAATTCTTACATTGTCTAAACCAAATGTTTGCTCTTTTAATCCAGATCCAAATTGTGATGAAGTTCCAGTTCATACAAAATTGCCTCAAATTCAACTTTTTGATAACTCAACTTATTTTGTAAAAGACTTACAGCTTTCATTTACAGCCCCAGATAAAGATAATTTTACTTGTGTTGGGGAGGGTCTCAGGATTGGAACACCAGAATTTTGTGAAAATTCCAATTGTAAAAAATTTGGCAAACGATTTTGCTTCTACTCTCCTCATGATATTGTAAAATTTGTGAATGCTGACGGACAAATTCCAATTAAAAGTTGGGGATCAGTACCAGTAGTCGTCTATCGTGCAAAATCAAATACCAAATTAGCAAATTTTTGTTCTAATTGTTCATTAAGTTGTTTAATTGGGGGCATAGAAATCCATGTCGAAAATGACATAGGACTCATTGAAATTTGTTCAAAACCCTATTGTTACAAAATCAGTCACTCACAGAAACACGAGGTTATTCAATTTCCAAAAGATGTAGTTATCAAGCCACATGAATTTCAAGCTAAAATTTGGGTTCAAGGATACTTGACCAAATCACTCTCTATTCAGTGTCCAGTTTCAACTTTTTGTGAGATGATTAATTGTTACGTATGTCTAGATCTGATTCACAATCCTCAGTGTGCTCCTAGGATTACCTTTGTGCTTTTTATTATGATTATTTATTTTTTATTAGCAATTCTATTCATGATTATTAAGATACTCAAGTCATTTTTCAAAGGTGTATATGCTATTTTATCAGTGACTTGTAAAATATTTTGCTATTTCAAAAATCTACTATTATGTATTTGTTGTAAAATATTTTACAGAAATGCTAACAGACGTCATCAATCTATGAGTTCAAGTTCAAGTTCAAATTCGTTCAGATTTCGACCTTGGTCCTCAAGAAAATATGCTATGGTCATTCTCAGTTACTTATTTGTTGTTTTTATTCGAGTTTCCAACCCATGCTCTGAAGTAGTATCAATTACAGCTCCAAGTTCAACTTGTTTAAATCGTAATAATGGATCTATAGAGTGTGTGCTTTCCGAAACAGTTCAGATGGCTCTTACACCTCAGGGCCAAGAAGTTTGCCTCACAATCTACAATGTTAAAAAAGAACCCTTAGGTACTATTACTATTAGGGTTGATAGAATTTCATTGGAATGTCATGTAAAAAATGAATATTTTACAAGATCATTTTCCATGCATGTTCAGTCTGCAAAACGATGCTACCTAAGAGGTTCCTGTGTAGGGGAGAAGTGTGTCAGTGTGAATACAAGTAGCAAAATTGAGGAACTTGATGGTGAGGCTAACGATTATCCAGGATTCACTTATTGTGCAGAATCATGTGGCTGTGCAGCTTGTGGTTGCATAACTTGCAGCTCTGCTTGTCTATTCTACAGAATCTATGCAAAACCAAAATCAGATATTATTTATGAAGTTTTTTCATGCCCAGTCTGGAGTTACAAGATCAAAGTAACAATTGGAATGATTTTACAAACAAATTCTTTTGAGCACGAATTTGAGTTAAAACCTGGGATACCCAGAGATTGGTATAAGATAAAACTTTTGGTGCCATCCATTACTAATCCTCCAGTTCCTATTTTGGGTAGTGAATTTTTGACAGATGGAACTAGAACAGTAATGGTCAAGACGTCAGCATCAGGTCAACCGATTTCTGGAACTATAGGTCAATTTCAATGTGCAAATAAAAAAAAGCTTCTCATTTTGACTGTTATTTGCCACAAGATATTTGTATTTGTCATGCTCAAGAATCTCAGGCATCATGCAGTTGCTCTGAACATGATCTTGCTACTTTATTCAATAAGGAAGAATATGTCATTCCAATGGTGATGGAAGGAATTTCTATCATCGGACAAGGTACTGAGATAGAAGCAGAATACAATAACATTGTTTCCATGGAATTACAACTTTTTATGGAGAGTTTTCATCTTAGTACAACTGTAAATAAAAACAAGTGCATCATCAAGCTTCATGATCTTTCAGGCTGCTACAATTGCCTCACTGGAGCGAAGTTGACATATAGTTGTTATACAGATTTTGGTCAAGCTCTTGCTCATGTAACTTGTAAAGATGTTTCATTTTCTACTGTATGTACAGAAAAAGATGTCACATACACTTCAATTTTGAATTTTAATCATGCCTTTATCAATGAAACTTGTAAAGTAACATGCCCAGCTGGAGAAATTGAACTTCAACTATCAGCAATCTTAATATTCCTTAACAGAGACAGTTTAACAAACATCAGTAATCTGATAACAGTAATTAATCAGACGAAAGATAATTTTGATATTGGATTTGCTTTAAGTTCAATTTTGTCATTTAGTTCATTTTCTAGTACTATCAGTGTCATTTTCCTTGTAATTTTAATTCCATTCTTCACAATTTTTATCATAAAAATGATTGTAGTATTTTACAAACTTTTTCCTCGAAGACTACCTAAATTGCAGACTCATTTCAAAGAAATTTGAATTTTAATTTAGTTGTTTGCATAATAATTATTTTTTTGATAGATGTCAACAACTTCACATGACCAGTTATCAAGTAAAAGTGCCAATTCAGAATCCAACTGGAAGCGTATTAGCAAGAAACCAAGGACAGAAATGCCACCAATACTTATTGAGGAATGGATAACCAAATTCAAACGCTTGCCAATTGAAACTCGATTTTATAGAATTCCAGAGCAGTTGTCAATCAACCAAGCCCATCAATTAATGAGAACCGAAGCCAATCAATTCAAAGTTTTGGCAATATCATGTTCGGATTTCTTTTATGAAAATGCTGAAGAAATTGCCGATGATCAAATAACTGCAACAAGCATTCAAGGTCCATATTGTTCAGTTATTTCCATTTATAGTCTGTCAGGAATTAGCTGCTGTTTTGACATTCAAAAAATTGGCAGTATACCAGATATTTTGTGTCAATTATTATTCGAAAAAGATATTCAATATATTGGATTTCAATTTACAGAATCTTTACAAAATTCAGACTCAAAATTTACCAAGTTCAATCTTTCAATCGATTTATATGATTATTTGAAAGTATTAAAAAAATTTGATATTTTACCACACATGATCCACTTAACAAAAATCGATTTAAGTATGATTGGATCAGACATCTTTATTGTGGATAGTGAAAAGATAAAAAATATTCTTGATGAAGATAATGTTATTTCATCCATCTATAAAGCTGCAACCATTTTCGATACATTTGCTTTATTACAGAAACATTTTCAAGAAATCAATACTTTTAAAATAGATTATCAAGTTTGTCATAAAGAAGAACCTTTCGTGTTGATTCCTGATTCTATTTGGAATATTCAGCACAAGTTACCGGAAGTTAAAACTGAAAATTTCAATCCAATTCCAAAGCTCCCAGAACCAGCAAATATATGTCAAAAGCAATCGGTTGAGAAATGGATACAAGACTCACAACGTCATGCTGCCAATCAATTTCCTATTAATCCAAGGCCACAAACCACTTTGCCAAGACCTCCAAATAATTTTTTTGCACCATCAGTTACATCCAACAGACTACAAATCAATCAACAAAATCGATTCAACCAAAATTTTAATCCTAGATTTTTTTAACCCAATTTTTGTCGTCCAAGCTACAACAATGCTGGTACATCACCACAAGATATTCGTACAAAAAATATCGAAAGTCGATTTGGATATCTTATAAATGAAATGATTGACGAATTCGTGGGCAGATTCAATTGTTGTCAAGAAAATACTTGGACACCATTTTATGAATCATTTTTCCAAGAATGGGTCGAAAAGTTAAAAACAGGCTTCATTATGCCCCAACCAGAATACGAACAAAAGATCAGCAGAATCCGAAAAGCTTTATGGTATCTTGTTAACGCCCAAGGTCAAAGTCGTAAGCCTTAAAGTTGCCCCGGAGTGTCGCGAAAGGGTGAAAATTTAATGATAATTATTTATGCAAATATTGATATTTATTATAGTAGGCAAGAACAGTGACCTTTCAGGCAACTTTTTCTTAAATAACATTTCTTTTTACTACAAAAATTTGACATTTTTTTTTAACCTACAAAATATTTATGACATTTATCTCAAAAGATATAAAAAGGCAAAAGAAACATATCAGGTATTACGAGTACGATTATTATTATTGATCTGCTTATTGTGCTACCTTGTTTCGAAATACAAGGTTTCTATAAACTTAGTACGATATTTTTTTGTATAAGAAGCAACAGTGCCGTTTTTTTTTATTATTTTTTGTCGTTAATAAATATTATTTTTATCTTTATTTTCGACAATCATTCTCAATTTTCGTCATGCAAAACTTTTGGTAGCAAGCCTGCCGACAGTTTGGTAATTATTAAAACTCAATTCTGGACTCCTACAGCCACTATGACAGTTCTTTTTAATCAAATCAATCTGTCATTTTTATGTGCTAAACAGTAGTTTATGTGCATCATTCAAGCATAGACAATTATCGGTAGAAATATTTGAACAAGCTTCTACCATATAACATGACACTTGTGGAGTTTGCAAAAATGTTTTCAAAATTGATCACGAGCATATGTTTGTTTTTAATAGTGATGAGACATGATATCACAACAGGAGGTGCAAAATTAAATTATAAAGGAATAGACAATGTGCATCGTGATTCATTTCTTTTAGTAAAAAATCCACTAAAAATATTTATATCATTTTCACATAAAGTCCCATAATTCGCATTCGCTTATTACTTAGTAGTAGTAGTAAGAACTCATTTTTCAAATTTAACACACTTTGTCATCTGAAAGATACTAAAATAAAAAGAATTTTTCAAAGTAATTTCAGATTTCGATATTTTTGGTTGATTTTGCATTATGAATATTGTCTTGTCAAATAATTACACTGATAAACATTTTTATACTCTGATGTTAGATTTGGTGTTTTGCCCTGTATTACTTTGTTGTCATTTTTAGCTCCTCACAAAATGAGGTCTTTTTTCTAAAAGAAAACATTCAGCACAGATCTATATTATAGTGACTGCCTCTTGTGTTTGTGGAATGGGCCACTACGACCAAAATACCATAAATGAAGATGAAAGACAAAGAAAAAGTAATGCACCCACAGGGTCTTTTGTTGTATAACGTACAAAAACGAAAGATGTGCCTCACTAGTCCTTTAGGTTTCTTTTTTTCATAAATGTGTTGATAAACAGACAATTGACCCCTATATGGACGTTATTTTGCAATGGATCACACATAGACTAGACAGGCATTAAGGTTTTTCTATTTTTTTGTACATTGAGTAAATTGTCAACATGTATGCTCAACGTACTATGACAAGAGACCTCGAAAACACGCAAGAGTCAGGGAATTATGCCTAGGATTCATATGATTTAGTTATTCTTTGAAGAACAATTTGATGGCCATGACCAAAAAGATGCATTGTTTTGCACTCTAGAATGTCAATACCTGAAAATTTTAAGGCGCTTCACAATGGTTTTAACCTAACTATGGTATTTATATTAAAAAAAATATATATATATATACAGGGTCAAGCAGTTACCAAGTTTAGTGCCATTACTCAATTGGAAAGATTTTATCAGAAATTCCAGCTCAAGAAATCGTTTTCGAGGCTCTAAAATCAGAAAACATCAAAAAATTTTCCGGTGCTTGGCACCCGATTGTATTTACGAATTCTTTAGATTAGTTCATCCACTGTTTTTTTCATATCACACATCTTTGCTAGTAAAATTTTCGGAAACAAAGAAGAATATTTTGAGAGTTCAACATAAAAAACGAACTTTCACACATCCTAGAAATTCAAAATTAGCTCTTTGACAACTTTTTTTCAACTATACCTTTAATTATAAATCCCAGCTTGAATTAAATTGGAATTCGTAATAGTCATTTTTTTCACCTCCAGTTTTTCAAAATTATTGAAAGTATGAGTATATTTTTTGAATGTATAAAATGATAAAAATGTGTCGAACAGAAAATTTCAACCTTATTTTGCTCGAATGAGTTTTGGCCATTGATTTTCCAGCACTTTAGAACGTCAACATCTAAAAATTTCCAGTGATTTGTGCCGAAAGGATAAGGTACAACGAGAGCTGCATTTTTAAGACTACATACTTTTGTGCTATGAAGGATACAAACTCAAGCGGTATTTGGTAGAAGTTTTCTGCAAAAATATATATGCATACTCTTGCTGATGAATATTATGAAATAAATTGAAGTAGAAAATTATTTCTAGCTTATCATTAATGAACATCAAAATATTTCAAAAGCTTAGTTCTCAAAGTTTCTGATGTTCACACTCCAACAGATAGATCTTGAAACGTGTTCATCCATTTAGTGTTTCATTATGTTCATTCAACTGGAATTTTGAAATTTTTTCTGAGATTTTTGTCATGGAATGTAATTTTGCACTACTTTTAACTTGAATTTTGCGGAATTTCTGACTATTTTCACCGATTTTTGACATTTATGCAATGAGATTCATTTTTCTGAACGAGAAAAACCTTCAAAGCATAAAAATATGAAAAAATGTTTTGTATGTATATATCTTTGACTGTACGTTACAACTTTGAGAATTTTTCCTGAGCGTGATGCAAAAATATGTTTAAAAAGCAGACACGCATTCAACTGTAAACACTTCCGACCTGCAAACGAATTCTTTCACGTCTTGAGAAAAAATGTTGCTCGTTTACAGTATTGTGAAAAGAGCGTCTGGAAAAAAACCGGTTTCTCGGTACAAAGAAGACACCAAAGTGTTGAAGCTGAGTTTGCTAAAGGAAAACGAACAAACTAAAACGAAAAAAACGTGGCAGGTGAAGAATATAAATCATGCAAGAAGAGAAATGTATCATAGGAGCAAATTTGTTGCGAAAAACATATTTTAATGAATTCTGATGAAAATTGGTCATTTATTGGCCTGTTAAATGGAATTTTCTTGAAAAATATGTGGATTCTACGGCAATTTTTATCTTACAAGTTACAGCCTTTTCAGGCTTAGCAGGATGAACTAGACTGAACTGAAGCGCCAATAATCTATGCGAATTGGCCGCACAGTACTTTTGTTTTTCGCGCAGATAGAAACAAACAGAACAAACTCATCAATTATTGCCGCTATTGGCCGTTGCTGATCTCGGCTGAAGCAGGTGCCCGAGAGCGGCAAAATTTTTTTTTTGCTTTCATTTTGCTTCAAACAAAGAAATGTTTTTTCGGTCAAAAATTTTTTTTCTATCCCATAATATTTTTTTTGCTGCCAAGTAAAAATTTTCGGGGATAAAATTTTTTTTCTTGACGAAAAAAAATTTTTCTTGTCGGAAATTTTTTTCTTCTTGATTTGGCCGGTCTCGGCCGACGCAGGTGCCCAAGAGCGGCAAGTGCTATTACTGTAACTTGTTGCCGGCCTCGTCCAGTTGCCAGTCTCGGCCGATGCAGGTGCCCGAGACCGGCAAAATGAAAATTTCAATATTTCATTGATAAAAAAAATTTTTTTTTGTCCAGAAAAAAAATTTTTTCGGCGAAAATTATGTTTTCTGTTCCAAATTTGTTTTCTGCTGCCAAATAAAAATTTTCTAGCATAAAATATTTTTTTCGCTGTGAAAATTTTTTTTCTTGACGAAAAATTTTTTTCTTGATGAAAAAATTTTTTTCTTGATTTTGCCGGTCTCGTCCACTGTATTTCACAGCAGAAAAGATAGGACACGCTCAAGTATATACTGTTTTCGCCCTTATGAGCCGTTCGCGCTAATGGGCTCATTCGCTGTTATGGGCCTTTCGCGCTTATGAACCCCAACCATTTAGCTGAGGTATTACAAGCGTTACAGGTTGGCAGTGCCCTATAGTCTGTTTTTTGTAAAATGCTTGTTTAAATGAGCAACGGTACAAACATGTACTGGCTTGAAAATCGTCACACAAAGCTGTTACTGTAAAACTTGGCAGAAAATAACAAACATATAAAATGATACTTGCATCCCGGTTTTATTATTTTGAAGAGAGTATGAGAGCGTACTAGCTCCCGGACTTTGGAGCACCGTCCGTCGTTCTAGTGTCTATGCTTAAGCCTAAGCCTAAAGGATCATTCATACTTGCCTTTTTCGACGAAACGGATCGGACAAGCTTAAAACGTTGAAAGCCCGAAAATTCACTCCCGGTCGGAAAGGATAACTGAAATTTTGTGGAAAACAACCGACGGTAACCTTCAACCGAACCGAACGGGACGAAAATTTCTCTTTTGTTCGGTTACGTTGTGTCGATTGCATTTCGTTCCGTTCCGTTCCAGCGGAAAAGGCATGTATAAATGACCCTTAAGCCTAAGATAATGTCCGGTGCTCTAATGTCCAAGCACGGAGCGTACTATCACGCGAAATGTATATTTTCTTGAATGCCTTCATATCAAACACGATCGTAATTTCTCTGAAAAGTGATTGGTAATACAATTCCGATTTATTTTAGAATTAGTCAAAAAATCGAATCTTAACAAGACGAATCTACATTCCATCCGAGCTTCGAATCGGAACAACCGCATGGGAGGTAAAACTTCAACCAATATTTCCCAGTCTAAGAGCATCGGAGCAGCATAGCTCGGACTACTTATACTTTACTTTGCGCTTTTTTATGTGCCGTCCCTATATCCTGTTAATTTTTCGTCATAATGATGGCTGGATGGAATTTCACAATAATTCGTTGACTTTTTACTACGCCCCACTTGGTGCGACTCCGACGAAGTTCAGGTCGGGCTTTATTGTGCTGACAGACAGGATAAAATTTCGTACGGATCAATTTGCCAGAGCTCAGTTGAAATTTTCATAATCTATAGGATAATTCCAGGCTAAGGTTCTGTTGGTAAAAAACAGGACGTTCGTTTTTCTTCATGGATAAGGACAACGGAAAATGCCCGTTTTCTCCAACGAAAAACAAATTTTCTGATCTAAAAATAGATTGGTAACGTGTTCAGCCCTTTTTCGAAACGAATGGCATCAGTGCAATGCAGCAGGCGCTGCAGTGCACTGCAATTGCGATTATTTCATGTCAGAATAAATACCCTATGTAGTGTATGGGGATGACTATCACGTCTATCTCTGTTACTAGAAGGCAAGAATGATAATCAGCGCCATTCCATTCTTTTTTCAGCAAGAACACGTGCTTATTCTCGCAGCAATTATTGCGCGTCGATGACGTGGTATCCTAATCTTTGTGAACAAGAAAATAACGTGACTCGTCTATTCTAGACAAAACATGCTTTTTTGAACCGTTTCCCTTCATTTCACGTGATTTTCATGGAAAAAGTTTTGTTTATTCTTGTGTACACGTGTTTATTTTTTTATTTAATCTATTTTTAACCCATTTTCTCCTTCCACTTCAGAAAATTTATCAAAAATTCGACTGGAATAAGGAAAGATCCTGACGTTTGGACTTTTCCCTCTACCTTTTCCTGAAATTATTTTCTTCTACACTTCATTCCTTTTAAAATGATCGATGCAGCGAGGTCGCAGTCAAACTTTTTTTCAAAATTATGGAAGTTTATGATACAGACTACTTGATAATCACTCTTTTCAACCATTTCAAGACTATCGAAATTGATTCCCTGATCTCTACTAAGACTGCGTTTACCGAATCTTCGATCGCTGCATCGATCATTTCAAAATAGATGGAGTATAGTTAAGGGTTTTTTAACAGGAAGGAGAAATTTTTTAACGGTGAAGACAGACATCAAAACTATGGGGCCGTTGAGGGAAGCATGCATGGAAGCCGATCCTTGCGAATTCGTGGGCTACGGTAAGGAGGAAGAGAAACGCACCGAGGACAAAAAATATAAGACGTCGATCGTTTGGAGGAACGTGATCCTTTTTGCATTACTGCATATTGGATCTCTATACGGACTTTACCTTTTTGCATTCAAAGCCATGTGGACGACATTGCTCTTCAGTAAGATGCCAACATCACATGATGACAGCTCAACTAACCCTCACAATTTTTTGACTAAAAATCGTTCAGTAAAAAATTTGTAAACGACCTTGAGCGCGGTACTTATTTCTTGTCACGTGTCAATTTACAAGCATTGTATAAAAAACAGACCATACTGTAGAGTTTCACTTCCGACATTGAGCGCACACAATTCAGTTCTAATGGGTAGAAATAGAAGCAGATTGGATTGGTTGTCTCTCTGGCTCGCGGCTTGTTAGCATCAATAGTCCAGGGCTTGGTTGCACAAACACCCCCTTCGCGAAGGGGCCGACTTCATGACCTGAATAACTCGTGAACAGAAAGTCGGTAATTAGCTTTCTTTACACGGTTGGCTAGATCTCTGGAATCTGCATCGAATGTTGTAAATTAAAAAATCGAAATTTGAATCGGCGGAGAAGCTCATGAAGTTCATTCAGTCGGAAGGGACCTCTTCTCGAGGGGGATGATTGTGCGATCGGCCCGGGTTTGAGTGTCACGAGATTCTATAACTCAGATCGCTTGCAACAAGTTTCATCAGTTATAATGAATGTTTTCCTCTCTCTCTCTCTCTTGATAACATTTTTTACTATAATCGTGACCAACTTAGTTGAACTGACCAATCTTTGACTATAAATGAGAGTCAAGTGAAGTATTTCTTGCTTTCATTTGCTTACAGTCTGTTTTTATGAAAATAAGTGAAAAAATGACAAAAGTAAGTGCTGTCTTCATAGCCTTTAAACGAAACGTGTGGAATTTGTACAAAAATTAACGCAACTTAGAAGTATTGCTCCAGTTTTTTTGTTCCTCTTTGAAATGCTTCGAAATTTAATAATTACAAAAATTAGAAATGTGGTGAAAATCATTTACAGAATGATTTATTGTAGAACTTTTTACTCTAAAAATTGTTAAAGGTCATTTGAGCACGCTCACAAATTTCCAGTCCTATGGGGCATATACATGCCTGTAATTGGGGAAGGTTGGGGGGGACTCCCACTCCCAACTTTGTCAACCCTATACCCCCAAACTCGGAAAAATTGGGAAAAAAGTGACTTTTTTGGCCTTTCTTGGAAAAATTTTCGAAATTTTTCTACTTTTTTTGGGGTTTTTCGACCCCCAGCAAAATTTCGGAAATTTTGGGACTCCCACCCAAAAGTTTTGGGTTTACGCCCCACCCCCCAACTGGTCGGACCTCTTACAGGTATGGGCATATGATTTAATACAGAATTACAAAAATGAGAATTAGTGGCTGCTTTCTATAGTCTGTTTTTTATAAAATGCTCCCAAATAGAAAAGTGACACAAATCAGTACTGTCTCCAAAATCGTTTACATGTAGCTCTCACCGTAAAATGTTTCACTCGAAAAAATTTTTAAAGGTGAGGACAGTATGCTCACAAATTTCTAGTCCTATACGATATATTGTTTATCAGAAAATCTTGAATACTACTTGCTTTCCACATTCATTATTTAGAAGCATTTCTAGAAAAACAGACTATAGATTTATTATTTTGAAGTATTTCAAGAAAAACAAACTATAATGCCTGCTTTGCGCTGTGATTGTTAAGACGCATTAAAAGAAGAACTAAGAGTACTCCAACGTAATTTTTTCGGCTAATTTGAAGAGATATTCAACGACTTTCATATGATTCTATGAGCACAACGTATTCAAAGTCCAAATACTAAATGTTTTTTCTTGGTTACCGTAGTTTACTTAATTCGGATTAATTGATCTCATACTTTGAAGAAAATTGTTTTTAATGAGCCAGATGATTAATCTAAAAACACATCATTATCCATAATCGATAAATCTACTCAAAATTGGGTTGGATAATCTATACTCAATGATGAACAATACCAAAAATCCGCAAACTTTGATCTGATACAAATAATTTAATTTTTTATTTTCAGCGTGGTTTCTCTCTACGATCAGCGGCTTGGGAATAACGGCGGGCGCCCATCGGCTATGGGCTCACCGGTCTTACAAAGCCAAAACACCCTTGAAAATAATGTTGATGATCTTCAACAGCATGGCTTTTCAGGTAATTTTTTGTACCATTTACGAGTAGATTCCTCGACTTCTTGAAAAGTCGGCAAATTTTAAGAGAAGTGATGTTTAGCTTTATAAGCTGCAATCGTCTGTTAATACTCATTGGAGAGCTGCATATCCTGGCTCCTCATTATAGAGATGCAGATAGATCACGAATAATGAAATCTAATAAAAATACAGTTCATAACGATTTTTACGTTTCTTAGCTAATAGCAAAAACAGTTTTAAGGTTTTCTGATTGATACGTTCAATTTTCGTTGATTATAACGCACTTTTTCCAGTAAGGTTAGCAGCAAAAATAGTCAATTGTTGATAACTAATTTTCAGATCTTAAAATAAAAATTGACATCAGTGCTTTATTGTAAATAACTGTAGCGCAGAGTACGCTGTAGTTGTATGCAAGCCTGTAGCCAGAAATTTTTTTCGGGGGGGCACACATTTTTTTTCACACAAATTACCATAAAATTGGCATTTCTGACTTGACTTTCTTTTTTTTTACTTGACTTGGATAGCCAGAAATTTTTTTCGGGGGGGGGCACACACTTTTTCACACAAATTACCATAAAATTGGCTTTTCTGACTTGACTTGGATTTTTTAACACTTCAAACATTTCGGGGGGGGGGCCACCCACCCCCCTCCCTGTCTACAGGCCTGGTTGTATGTATAAAATTTCAATGCAAAAAACTGAAGTTGATAGGATACCTGAAGAACAAATCCCAATTCTCTTGGGCCGTTTAGGCACGACAAGCCACTTATATTGAGTGGATCAGCTTGAATTGTCTATAATTGATGAGTGAATTTGTTTCATCCACATTTACAAGGTGATTCGAAAACGGCTTCCCTAAAAAGCGTGTAATGCCTCAGTTAGTCAAGCTAGAGTATTCGGGTTTTGTTCCTTGGATAGTTCCTACTCTTCTTTCTCACCTTAGAATTTCATGTTTTTTTTGTTTTTTGAGCTATTATATTCTTTTATATTTCTTTATCGGTCCCTTAGGAGCCTCATTTACCTTTTTTACAAATTTTTAAAGAATGACGTGATTGAATGGTCACGAGATCATCGCGTTCACCATAAATATTCGGAAACGGATGCCGACCCTCACAATGCCACCCGAGGTTTCTTTTTTTCCCACATGGGTTGGCTGTTGGTTCGCAAACACCCGGATGTCCGAACTAAAGGGGCCAAATTCGATATGACCGACTTAACAACTGATCCAGTGTTGGTGTTTCAACGAAAGTGAGTATTTTCATTTTATATTCCCCAAACATAATAACGTGATGCGGAAACGCGTGCCATAATACAGCCCTATGCTTTTTTGAAATGCTTGCAAATGATAACAATGAAAAGCAAGTATGTACTACTTTATACGATTTTCTGATGAGCTGGAGCTTACTCAACTAACCTTTAACAATTTTTTGAGAAAAAATTCTATCGTAAAAATTTTGTGCAAACGATTTCGACGGCAGTGCTAATTTTTGACGTTTTCCGATTTACAAGCATTTTATAGAGAAACATACAATAGGTTCAATGTTTGTCTCATATTATGCACCATGTTATCAGTGTTTGAAATCTTTAGACTGCTAACGCAAAACTGTTGATCCTTGTGACTTTTTCAAGGATCATTTTTGACTATCCCATTTAATTTAAAATGATAGACGCAGCGAAAGCCAAAACTGTAGTTTCAATTTGATACGCAATTTTCACATTGTGGAAAATTTACTACTGTGAAAAACGCTTTACTCCTTTATGAGAATGGGAAAGGCCAAAATCATTGAAAAAATGTCGTGCTTATCGACTATCAATTTGGACAAAACTGCGTCGATACATGAGTGCTACTTGAGAAATTGCGAGGGAAATTTTCAGCTGTTCTGTTTGTTGTTCGCATGAAGAAAAAATTTTCCATTGATCACAGTAATAAGTTAACTAGTTTTTTCTGTATTGAGCCTACTTTCATGGGATCGTTGCGTCGATCATTTCAATATGAATGGATTATAGTTTCACGGAGATCAAGTAAGTTCAAGAATTTTTTTATACTAGTTCAAGTTGTCACGCCCATTATTATCTAGAACAACTCGTTGTATAATCTATACCCCCTTCATTTTTGAAATCATCGATGCAACGAGGTCGCAGCTAAACTTTTATCCAAAATTATGAAAGGCTCATTGGCTCTATTCAATAAATTTTTCACTCACGATACAGACTTCCCAATGATCATTCTTTTCAATGATTATAGAAGACGATTTCCTGATCTCTAGTAAGGCTGCGTTTGTCAAAACTCTGTTTATCAAAAAATCATACGTGTAACGGGACCTCGAGGTTAGGAGCGGAATCCGGCGAATTTTTAGGGGTCACTGATTCCCCATAATTTTAGGGGTGAGGGTTTCTAAAAAAAATTGATTTTCTCTCCAAAAAGGTCTGAAAAACGGTTCAAAAAATAGTAATTTTTGTCTAAAAAACCCAAAAAAATGTATTCATGGTGCGAAGCGCCGAAAAAATTGGTATTTTTGACCATTTTTTGTTCAGAAATTGATATTTTTCATCAAAAAATTTCTTGTGTCCCCTTAATATAATTGTCCTAGTACCTCAAGTATCCGGTACTCCAATTAATGTTATTAATATCTCTATCCCAAGTAATGCAATTTTTTGCAAAAAAGTGATGTCCCGTTACTCCAACAATGCTACGTGAATCTTCTAAAATTTCCCGCTGGTACTTTAATACCTTAACATAAAAATTTAAACGAACACTTGAGCAAAACACAAAAAACGAATGAGAAAGAAATACAAAGAAAAGTATAAGACGAAGAAAGAACAGCATGAACATAAACCAAAACATAAACAAAGAAACAGAAAACAAAAGAAAAAATACAAAGAAAATTTAAAGTTAAAAAAGAAAAAGATAAGAAATAAAGAAAATAAAGAAAACTGAAGAAAAAAAATGAAACGAAAACAGTTGAAACAGCTGGCGCCAAAGTGACTGGCACTTGGATAGCTTTCGCCCGAACGGCCAGTGCCGAACTGACTGGCGCCCAAACAGCGGTGCCGAAGTTGAGACGCCGAAATGGCGGCACTGAAACGTGCCTTTCCGTACTTTGCATGACGTTTATATTAGCCTATCTTTAGAGAAATCGTTGTGCGATGATAAAAATTGAGAACCAAAAATATATGCAAGTCAGTAATTTGACTTAACTTTATACACACTATGTTCAAAAAAATAAAACGCTGATTTTTTTATGCAACTTGTGTGCAAGAGATTACCCATAATTTCTCCTGTAGCGCAATTCGTAACCTATTTCCATCACTGTGTAAACTGAAAAAAATCATTTTTTGAGTATGACTCCGAATATCGTCGAAATCTTTTGAACAGTGTGCTCTACAATCTTACGGTTCAGTGCAAAGCAAAGAGGAGTAAAAGGTGTTGCATAAAAGTGGGTGGGAAACCCAGGGATGCAAAAGTGGTGGAAGTTTTGTGTAATAAAACTCTCACAAAATCATTTTGAAAAAGGTCAAATCATCTGCATTTCACTGTTTTTTTTGTACTCGACCCGTTTGTACTGGTACAAACGACGGTCTAAAATTTGTTTGTACTTTTCTAAAAATATTTGTACGAATTTTAGATGAAACTTAACGTGACATATTCATCCTTACTACTTAATACTTGGCAAAAAAATTCTTGGAAAATTATGACAAAACGCAGTGCATTTTGTCACAATTTTCTAATAATTTTCTTTTTCAATTGTCAAATTTTTAATAGTCAAAAAATTATTTTTAAAATTAGCCATAGATTTAATGAGAATAATTATACATACATATTATAGTCTGTTTTTTTATAAAATGCTTCCAAATAGAAAAGTGATACAAATCAGTACTGTCGTCAGAATCGTTTACATAGAGCTCTTATCGTTAACTTTTCCACTCGATAAATTGTTAAAGGGGAGGTCAGTATGCTGACAAATTTTTAGTCCTAAATGATCCACTGTTCATCAGAAAATCGTAAAAATCTGAAATACTATTTGCGTCCACTTTCATTATTTAGAAGCGTTTCAAAAAACTGACTAGTTACCGTGTAATGTTTATCACAGGTCATTCAGGGCACGATGATTTCTGAGAGATTCCTTCTGCTCTATTGACCCGTGATAAGTTGAAAATTATTAATATCTAAAACAGAGATATTTTGAGTAGTCTTATATGCTGAGTATCGTGACAGCATTCATTCTGCATAAAAATCAAAATTCATATAGCTACAGTATTCCAAAGTTTGGAATTTTTACATTTTACGGCATTTTTCGGGCCGTACACGTGTATGGAAATATCGCAGCTCAAAAAAGGCGTCACTCTGAAGCCAAATGTTCATCGCATGCAGATAACCCTGCTCTACATGCAGGTATGAAAAATATTTTCTTGTCTCCTACTTTACACTTTTTATTCCATTTAAAACTGTCAAAACGAAAGTCAAAATAAAGTGATAAAATCCTTTGGGGCCTTTTGGGCACCTTCCCATAATATGCCGCAGAATTTTTTCTTGATTTCTGTAGCTACTAATGTCTGACGTGTTGTGTTAAAATTTGAATCAAATTTCTGTGCCGTTTTGGGAGCTGTAGGTGTCTGCACAATCTGAAAGTTGATACAAAAATGTTGTTTAATGCCACTATGTCATTAACGGAATGCAGGAAACATTGAAAATGTCAGAGATGTATCGGGTCCATACGAAAATCAGGTCCGGGTACAAAATTTTAGGAATATCGGATCCGGGTCCAGGTCCGGGTCCAAAATTTTAAGAATATCGGGTCCGGGTACGGCATATATTCGGCAGAAAAACAAAATTTGCATACTTACAGCACTCCAAAAGTTGGGAGTCCTACATTTTTTGGCATTCTTCAGTCTCTATGCCTGTTTGGAAATATAAATCTTCAAACGTTCATTGTATGCAATAGGTATGAAAGAAATTTTCTGACATCTTACTCTCTTAAGTGTTGAAAATGAAGTCGAAATAACCTGAACGAGTCATTTGAAGCTTTTTTGGCACCCTCCTGTAAGATGCCACGCAATTATTCCTCTATTTCTATAGCCACTAGTTCCAGACATTCTATTAAAATTTAAATCAGGTTTGTATACCCTTTTGGAGCTATAGATGTCTGCACATCTTGAAAACTAATACAAAAATGCTGTTTGCTGCCATTAAATATGCCATCAACGAGATGCAGGAAACATGAAAAACGTTTATTGGGATAACTCTTGCGTTTTCCTGCAAAGAAACGTCAGAATGGCTCAATCTCTCAACTTTAATAAAAAAATTAAAATTTTTTTGACTTTTCATTCGTCGTTCAGCAATTATCAAAGCTAGATGAATCAAAATTTATCTAACTCTGAAGCCACATTTTTTTCTTATTTATTATATAGGTGATGGCAAATCCTGTTTTCTCAGAACTTTTCGGTTAGGAATTCATTCGGATTCAAAAATATAATTGAATGGCAGTGCAATGTGTGCCAATCTCAACAACTCAAAACAGGGCACACAACTCGTATTGAAATTTTAACATAATATGTCGGACATTAGTCCGTACAAAAATGATGGAAACATTCTGTGGCATCCTATGGTAAGGTGTCCGGAAAGAGGTCCGAATGAGTTTTTCGGCTTTTTTCCACCTACTTTTGGACACTCTAAAAAGTTTAAAACGTGAAAAGTACAACATTAGAAAAAAATTTTCAAACGCAGTATGTAAAACCACTCAATATACCCTATTTTCGGGTATGATTCATTTTCAACTTATCATATTCATATTCGAACTTCTCACAACTGCATCTCAAAATGGATTTGGGAGAAACAACATCGTATTGAAATCCTATGGTTTGGCTGAAACACAACAAACCGATTCGAGTCACTAATCTCTCGTGAAATATTAGTGAGTAAGCATCTCTATAATTTAATTTTTGATCCTTACATTATAAATAAAAATCAAGATTGAAAGGACGACGACTACAAGGAAAACGGCCGAAAAACTACTTATGAAATATAACTTGGGCGCTGTAGATTTTAAATCTGAGTCAGTCTCAAAATGATCTAAACAATTAAGTATTGATATGTTACTTATTATATTTCATTAGTTAATTGATGTGTCATCCCATCGGTATTTGTTTTCAGCTGAATTACCATGTTATACATCAGACCCGAATCAGAATTGTGACAATTTCGTCGGGTCCGGGTCCAACAAAATGGTCGGGTAATTTCGGGTGTCTCATTTCGGGTCCGGGTACCCGATACATCTCTGGAAACCGTGAATATGAATAAAAGGAAAAGATGTGAGTGGAATCATTGGTAAAATTTCATCAATCAATTGACGATCGTTGCGCAAAAGAACAGATGCAACAAAACTCAGAAGATAAGCAACAAAAATTTCTCTCTATGTAATTTGACTGGAAAAAATCGAAGCTGGGAGTTTAACGTAATGAAATAAATGTCGGCTGTCTGACTCCGGCTCATGTTATAAGTACGGAAGTGTTCTGCAGTTGAAGGCACCCTGTTTCACATCACCTGATGTTAGCCAGACGAAAATAGAGCAAGTGATAGTAGATTGCAGTGCCTTTCCAATAAAGCCAAGAGTATTCGAATAACTTTTGCCGTTTTTCTGTAAATGGATTTCAAACAATCACTCGATTTCTGAAATTTAATAACAATTTTCGAAGTTTTCGATTTTTCATTCGAAGCACTTTGTTCAGAAAACATCAAACCTAGATCAATGAAAATTTATCAGGACTTCGATCCACATTTTTTCTTATAATAGGTGATACTCCAGAACTTTGTTGATTGGACATTATCCAATTTCAAAAACAGACTTGAATGACAGTGCAGTGTATGAAAATCTCTACGGCCGCCAAAACGGTAGGCGATGATTAGATGTTACTTTCGCAGCTGCTGTAGGAGCGTATGAACCAAAGAATAAAAAGATGAATTCCTCGGCACCATGGTTTGCTTCCCATTTTGGACAGTTTAAACTTTTTTGCATAGTGTAAAATGTTCGTTTGTAAAACAATCAATACATCAAACTATAGTCTGTTAGTTATTTGATAATTCTATAATACAGATGAGAAACGTATCACATGTGGTAAACAAGCCCCACCTGAAAAATGCAGGGACGTCTGAGCCATTTACAATAAGCATGCCTTCTTCAGAGTTGCACAGCTCCCGAAACGGTACAAAAATTTTGATGACAATTTAACCAATATAGTAAAAACGCATGAGCTATAAAATAAGAAAATAAAATCCGGCGAATCTGATGGGAAAAGTGCTCGGAAGTGCGCATAAACAAAAATTTTTTTAAATTTTTGACGGCTGATTTTCGACACTACTGTCTGAAAAAGTGTAGTATGCAATTTTGTACTGAAAATATTACATCAAAAAGTAGCTTATTCTCTCTTGTGTAAAAAAGAATATTCATTCATTGAATGAAATCAATCCCATTCTGAAATATCGCTTGGCTAGCAAGTCCGCTGAAAAATGCCAAAAATACATTAATTTTAAAACTTTGGTATGATGCAGCGGTGTGAATTTTTACGCAAAACCAATAATACCATGAAACTCTGTGCACGAAACTGCTCAAAATATTTAATTTTGGGATATTTAATCTTTAACTTATCATAGGGAAGGTTGGACCTCTCAGAAATCGGGTCTTAAGTTTCAAATTAAAACTTTAACTATGAGTTGAAAAATTTTCATCATTTTCTGAAAATCTTTTTTCGGTAAAAAATTTCAACAACTTTTGAACACCTGCTTTCCCTATTGTCTAAACATGCCTGTCAGAGGAAGTCTTAGAATGGGAATCATACATGTAATTGGGGGAAGTGCTATGGGAACCCACCCAACCAGAAATCGTCGACCATATGGCTAGCCATTGGGCGACTGCCCCCCAGGACTTTTCCAGTCCTATGGCTAGCTATATGGTGGCCGTAGGGATCCCCATACTTTTGGTCGGAAAAATACTGAATAATGTCAGTTTTTGAACAAAAAATGGTAAAAAATGTGAATTTTTTGGGTGGTTCCTGCCATAAATACATTTTTTTCGGTCCCTTTAGACAAAAATTTCTATTTTTTGAACTATTTTTCGGACTTTTTTCGTGAAAAAAATCGATTTTTTCCCTTGAGAGACCCTCCCCCAAATTTTGGGAATTACTGACCCCCGACCCAAAAAAAGTCGCCCGACCCCCCTCCCCAGACCTCGGGGCCCTGTTACATGTATGATGGGAACGTATGAATTATTCAGACGAGCTACTGCACCGCAGAGTCCAATTTGCATATTGAAATACCTTTAAAATGATCATTTCAATCATACTGCAATTTTAAAAATATTTAGCATTCTTTTAATAACAAGACACTTGGGGTAATGAGACGGCGCCCGTCTACCTTTTTCGCCCGTCTCACTTTGGCTCCCGTCTTACTTTGGCGCCCGTCTCACTTTGGCGCCCGTCTTACTTTGGTGCCGTCTCACTTTGGCGCTCAATGTTATAGGCACCAAAGTGAAACTGTTGTCATAACTTGGCGCTCGTATTACTTCAGCATCCATTATTTAAAAATAACTTTTCTTGGATGTCTTAACTTGGCGCCCATCTTACTTTGGCGC
This sequence comes from Romanomermis culicivorax, assembly GCA_963922205.1. Lineage (NCBI taxonomy): Eukaryota > Metazoa > Nematoda > Enoplea > Mermithida > Mermithidae > Romanomermis > Romanomermis culicivorax. The sequence continues at coordinate 257,090 of CAWUHX010000007.1, read as the reverse complement.
CCGTCTCACTTTAGCCTCTCGTCTAAGTCTGCTTTTCAGCATTCATGCTGATCATTTATTTAAGTAAGAAACGATTACCAAATTTGCAAGATCATTGATCGATAGGAGTTGTGCCTCTACTATACCTCGTAATGTAACATAAAGATTAGGAACAAATTGAAAATCGCTCAGAAGTTAGCAGACCATGAAAGAAATATTACAGTAGCACCCGCAAAGTATCAGGCCCCAAACGCGCTAGTTTTTGAAAAGATGGAAAAGAAGAAGGTAGACAGAGAAAGAAAAAAACTATGTAAAAAGAAAAAAGTACAAAACAGAAACTGAAATGCAGAAAAAGAAAAACGAAAACTGAAACGTAAGGAGGAAGCGACAAATATTTTGCAAGATTGGAGAACATTAACAGAGTGGCAAATGAAAGAGTAGAAGAAAATCAAAACATAAAACAAAACAAAACAAAAGTAGAAAGAGAAAAGAATATACAACGAGAACAGAAAATGAATATAAGGAAAAACAAATGAAAAACAAAATGAGAACTGAAATATGAATATAAGATGTGTGTATAAACGGTGGATAAAATGAAACAGAAGAAATGTTTGGAAACAAAAATGGAGAAACAAACAGAAACAACACAATATGAAAATAAAACGGAAAAGCAGTGGGACATAGAATTCTGTGACTCAAAATGATCAGACTAGAGAGGGTGAAACAGAAACAGAGGGAAGAATTAAAGGAAAACAGTGAAGAAATGATATACAGAAAAAATAAAGGAAAAGGATTAACAAAATGATTTTTCACTGTCCACGTCGTCTCCCTAATGTGAGATTTTCATACTTTTGTCACACCACGTACTGTTGATTTTATGATTTAAATTAATATAAAGATAATTAGCATTAAAAACAGCAGTTTACTAAAAAGTAGTTATTCCAGCAAATACATAATTTTTTTACAGGAAAGTATAGTAGATTTTTCATGGCGTAATGCAAAATTTAACATTTAAAACTGTTCATAAAAATTGCATAGATAAAAAACACATACTAGGCGTCGAAGTAAGATGGGCGTCAAAGTAAGACACAGCTTAGGCGCCAAAGTGAGGCAAGGCGCCAAGCGACACAATCAATGGGACACTTGGAGTAATGGGAATTTTAAAAATAGGTTTATAGCATTCTTGGGGTTGGAGTAACGGGACATTTGGGGAAACGGGACACTAGGGGTAAAGGGACACAATGAAAAATTAACATTTTTCAGTATTTTTCCGTCCAAAAGCATGGGGGTCCCCATGACTACCATATGGCTAGCCATAGGATTAGAAGTCCTGAGGGGGTCGCCCAATGGCTAGCCGTATGGCCAATGATTTCTGGGAAGGGGTACCTATAGCACTCCCTCCCAATTAAATGTATGCTTGTAACTTGTCATCTGGAAACTGCAAATTTTAATGTAAACAAATTTTACTAGCTATGACTAAAATAGTGAATTGCCTCCACGGAACAAACAGTTTAAAGTTTAAACTATTCGATGTTCTACTTTGTTGAAGCATTTTCTAGATTAAAATGGTTATCGCATCATTATAGTATATTTTTCGTCAAGTGCTTGTAAATTTAAGAATGAATCAAAAGTACCGCCCTCGAGGTTGTTTATACAGCGCATTTACTGTATGATTTTTGCTCACAAAATAATAAGTGGTTAGTTGAGTAAGCTGACAAATTTACGGCTCTACGCGACTATGCTTTAGCAGGGAATAGTAAAAATAAGAGAGTATATTTGTTTTTTACGCTGATATCTACAAGCATTAAGAAAAGCAGATTATAGGAGTCTACACTAAATGTATTATTGTAGCTTGCATGACATTTTGAAATGAGAAATTACAACAGATTACAAACCGAGAAATAAAAAATAATAAGTCGTCGATGAATGTCAAACATCGAAAAATGGAAAATGCTTAATCAGCGGAAGCCCAAAGCTGCAAAAACTATTTCCATGATTTCAAAGCTAAACACGATGTCTACAGATTTGATTTTTGTTCCAGATATTACTTTTATCTGGTTTTGTTATTGTGTTTCGCCTTGCCGTCGATTATACCAATGTTATGGGGCGAGAAAATGTATACGGCCTTCTATATTTGCGCTTTGCTTCGTTATTGCTACGTCCTGCACGCCACTTGGTGTATCAACAGTGTGGCTCATATGTTCGGATTTCGACCTTACGACAAACATATCAGCCCCAGACAAAACGTTTTCGTAAGAGCTTGAATTTTTATTTGGTTTTATCTTGAAAATTTTTAAGTTTACTCCAAGTTTATTTGAAAAGCGTTTATGAAGCTATTCTGCATTGTTTGTTATTGCGTGATGACTAAGCGTTTTCGCACAGCTTGCAAGAAAAAGAAGTTCGAATAAAAAATATCCAGGTTTTAATTGTATGATCTTAGAAATGAACAAATATCGATTGAAAGGAAAATGAGACAACAGTTATTGAACTGTTTCCTTCTATTTGCTTCATCAACTACGGTGGGCTTTGATTTTCTGCTGAATTAGTCTCCCTTTACTTGTGCTGTAAAAAGTAAAACGCAATATGGATCAACCAAATTGGATGTGCAAATGACCATAATCGCTTCGATCAGAAACTGCATAATTTTGCCCTATATTTGTCAGTTGCTTGAAAATCAGTAACCATCAATTATGAAAGAATGTCAATCATAATTTCGTTTGAAACATTTGGAATTCTCTTATATATCTTGGGTAATCTGAAAACCATCATGACAGAATTAAAGTTCAGACCATCTTTCAACTGTGATCTTACGATCTGGTGCTAATTCTCACTTTTGAATTTCTTGAGTAGGGCAGGAAAAGTTCTAGTCAAACTGTAAAATAGTTCATTTTTATGCAGTCTGTTTTTCCAGAATGATTCCACATGAACTGAAAAGTACGTGATATGCCATATTTTTACGTCTCTGCTAAATGCAAATTTGTGAGCGTGCTCAACTAACTGTTAAAAAATCTTAGAAGAATAAGTTCTTTGTGTATTAGAAGCATTTTGTAAAAAGCATACTATAGGTGTTAGTGTTCCGATAAGTTATTCGAATGAAAGTTGTTTTTTGGTCGAAATCATTCGAGGAGGTCGAAAAAAAACCTTGAAGTTTTCACGATAACTGAAAATTATGTCTGGAATATGATATTATGTAGCCGTCTGTATTGGGAAGTGTTCGCGTTTTAAAAGAAATGAAGTAAACTTCGAGTCCGACAGTCCATGTTCTACACACGATGATGTCGTTAACCGTTAAATTTGGTTGTATCCACTCGTAATGTGGAACTCTAAACCATTGCCAAGAGTTCCTTAGGAAACACGTTGGTTCAAAATGTTTATAATTTTCCACAAACCTATTTTCTGCTTTATTAAATGTTTGTTAATCGGAAAATGATAAAAGTTGGCACTGTCTTCGAAATCGTTTACACAAAACTTTTGTGACAGAACTTTTTTTCTAAAAAAATTTTTGAAGTTTATTTGAGTATACTCACAAATTCTCAGTTCTATGTCACACAGAGTTCAGCAGAAAATCGTAAAAAGTAGTACTTGTTTTACAAGTACTTCAATAAAAATAGACTACATTACAGTTTTATCTTAATTTATTATATTTTTTACAATTTCAGACATCGATCAGCGCCTTAGGAGAAGGGTGGCACAATTACCACCATACGTTTCCGTTTGATTATAAAACTTCCGAATACCCCTACATGGTTAATCCGACCACGCTCTTTATAGATTTTTTCGTTTGGGTCGGTTTGGCTTACGATACCAAGATCGTCAGTCAGGATGCTATTGAGAAGAAAAAGTTGAGAAGCGGCGAGTAAAGGGAAAAGAGGAACAATCTGAACAAAAGTTTTACATCGAAAACGTAAATTTGATTTTTCGTGGAAAAAAGTCAACTTTTCTTAGTTTTGTGAAAGTTTCGTGTTTCCTTTTTTGTACGATTTACGCGCTTTTCGAGCTATTTTTAGGTAACTGGAAGCCTTTAGCTTGGAATGTTTAGTGACGAACTTCGCATTGATTTTTTTGAATTTTGAAATTGAATTAGGAATGAAACTTTGGCATTTTCTTTGCCATCGTTTTTTTTCACTACGAAAACAAAGTTATGTGGTATGATCATTTTGGTTCTCTGTTCAGGGCTTTTGAATAATTCAGCCTTTCATACTTCCATCGAAAGAAATGTTTAAAATTCTATTCATCAGTTCACTGCGAGGACTCTCAAGCCAACTCATTTGAAGAAACTTACCGTAGTTCACAAAAGAGAGCATGCGAAATTAACACACGTGTACGTGGAGCTTTGGGGGTTTTGGTGGGTAGCACTAAAACACGGATCGGGTCCACGCATCCGGATGGGGTGCCTAGAGCGGTACCAACCCAACACCGACTCCGCCACCGTCCCAACTCCGCGACTTTCGTGTCCCAACACCGCCACTTTCTTGTCCCAACTTTCGCAATCTTTCAAAAAGTTTATTTTTTGTAACACCTTAAACTTAACCAAATGTGCTTATCAGATCTATGAATGAACAATATTTTAAGATATAAGTGACAATTTTTCCGTGTCAAAAACAGTATTTTAAGATATAAGTGATCATTTTTCCGTGTCAAAATTTTCAATAGGACCAAGGTCACCCATGATTTGATTACACAAATTCGAATCAATTGACAAGAAGAAATTAAAACAGACACGTATATTTGTATTTTAATGTGCAAAGCACACAGTTATTTTGGTAAAATACTAATGAAGTAAATTCCGGTCTCATGCTCATTGTTCTATTTTTGGTTATTTCGGTAAAATCGTTTGTATAGTCAAGTAAGACTATACAAACGAAGATTATATAGATATACCATGTATTTATTGCTTTAATGATAATATCAGTTTTTGCCATCCTATGAATTAGCAATGTCATGTTGTTAAGTTACAAAAAAAACTTTGTTACAAAAAACAAACTTTTTGAAAGATTGCAAATGTTAGGACACGAAAGTGGCGGAGGTGGGACGGTGGCAGAGTTGGGGTTCGATCCCTAGAGCATGGATCGGTGGATTTTCTCCTAAAATTTGGTTTTTGGATGACTAGAACACGGATCACGACGGACCTATCTGGATCCGTCGCAAATACATCTAAAACACATATTTTCGTTATCGATCACCCCAACGGATCGGCCTTCAATGATTTGATCGGGAACCCAAATTTTTGATCCGGAGAAACTTTTTTTGATCCAGATCAATTTTTTTGATCTAGATCAAATTTCATCGAATTTTTCCGTTGTGATGAGTATTTTCGCATCATGTATTTAGATTTTGATCCAGATCACTATTTTTGATCGAGATCCAATTCCTAGACCAAATTTTATCCTATTTTTTCGTCATGATGAGTAGTTTTGCATCACGTATTCACATTTTGATCCACATCACCACAAGTTTCCAGAGCATTTTTATGGTTTTGGAGTTTAAAAATTTGGCGATCCGTCAGGGGCTGATCCATGTTTTAGTCATCATGACTAAAACACTGATCCATTTTGAGGGATCCACAAATTTTAGACCCAAAAAGTGTGTTCAAAGTTTAGGAAACTTGTATTCTTACGTCTTTAAGCATCATGGACAATTCTAAAGTGATTTTAAAAAAATTTCAAATTTTTGATTTTTGTTTTGCAAATGTTCTGCTGATGATAGGAAGTGATTCAAACAAGTTTCCGAAGTATTTTTAAGGTTTTTGACTTTGAAAATGTGAGGGAAAAACAGATCCATTTTGACGGATCTGCAAATTTCAGGCCCAAAATGCATGTACAAAGTTTAGGAAACTTGTTTTCGTACCGTTTTTAAACATCGCGGACAATACTAAAGTGGTTTTAAAAAAATTTGAAGAAAATCTTTAAATTTTTGAATTTTCTGAAAGATTTCAAAATATCAAATTTTTGATTTGTAAATGTTCCGGTGATGATAGGAACTAATACAAACAAGTTTTCAAAGTATTTTTAAGGTTTCAGCCTCTAATACTGGATTGATCCATTGAGGTTGACTGTTGGATCACTTGAATTATAAAACAACTAATAGGAAAATTGCATAAATAGTGTGTTTAAACTTCTTTATGATTTTAGAAGAAATAAATGTGTGAGGAAACGGGATGATGAATTGGTGGTCAAAGCCCCTCATCTCATCATGTTGGTCTTTGTGTACCCCCGGAGATATTTTATTAGTTTTTGTTTTTAATGATGTTCCTAGTTTGCGGGTGTTGCGGGTGCCGTTTTCAATTGTATTTTGTTATTTGTACATACTTATTTACTGAAATTTTTCTTTCAAGTGAAATAAGCTTCAAATTCCATATTGATCGACTGATAACTGGGTATGACTAAAATTTTAAGACACAATTTCTGAGAGGTTCTACTTTCCCTATGATGAGTTGAAAATTAATCATACCTCAAAATCAGATATTTGGGGTAGTTTCGTGCGCTGAGTTTCATGGTACCATTCGTTTTGCTTGTAAACAAAAATTTGCCCCACTACAGTATGCCAAAGTTTGAAAACTGATGATTTTTTGACATTTTTCAGTGGTCTTGCTAGCTAAGCGATATTTCAAGATCGCATTGATCTTATTTGGTGAACGAATATTCATTTTACAGAGGAGAGAATAAACTCTCTTTTGATGTAATATTTACAGCAAATAATTGCATATTACACTTTTTCATCAAGTTTAAAGTGTCAAAATGAGCCATTAAAATTGAAAAAATTTTATTCATGGTCACTCCCGAGCACCTTCCAATCAGAAGCCACAGAATTTTATTTTCTTATATTGTAGCTCATCCATTTTTACTGCATTGGTTAAATTTTCATCAAAATTTTTGTACCGTTTTGGGTGCTGCACTGCTCTGAAGAAGGCATACTTATGAAAATTTCATAAAAATCATTCTATGTGTCGGGTGGCTCTTGTCCATCCCATGTAATATATTCATTACGTATACTGTAGAATTATCAAGTAATTAGCAGACTATAGTTTGATGTATTAAGTGTTTCACGAGCAAACATTTTACACTCTGCAAGAAAGTTTGAACAGTCAAAAATTAGAAGCCAAAATAAAGAAAACTCCTGCTTAGAGGCACTCCCGAGCACCTTCACCCACGATTCTGCAGAATTTTCTCTTTTTATTCTTTAGTTCATACATTCTTACAGTAGCTGCGAAAGTAACATCTCGTCATCATGTGCCGTTTTGGCAGCTGTAGACATTTGCATACACTGCACTATCATTCAAATGTGTTTTTGAATCTGGATAAATGTCTCATCAATGATGTTCTGGGAGCACAGGATGCCTCCTAACCCAACATATGAGAAAAAATGTAACTTGAAGTTCTGGCAAATTTTCATTGATCTAGGTTAGATAGTTTCTAAACAGATTGCTTCAAATGAAAAATCGAAAAGTTCGAAAACTTTCATTAAATTTCAGAAATTGAACGATTGTTTCAAATCCAAACAGAAAAACAGCAAGAGTTATTCGGACACTCTTTGCTTTGTCGGAAGGGCACTGCAATCCACTATCCTTTGCTCTATTTTTGTTTGACCAACATCACGTGGTGTGAATCGGGATGCCTTCAACTATAGAGCACTTTTGCACGGCTTATAACATAGGTCATAGTCAGACAGTCGACATTTATTTTGTAACATTAAACTCTCAGCTTCAATTTTTTCCAGTCAAATTACTGAAAAGAGAAATTTTTGATGCATCTCTTCTGAGGCATCCCATTGTGCAACCATTGTAAATTGATCGATGAAATTTTTCGAGTGATTCGACTCACATCTTTTATTTTCACTCATCGAATCTGAACGTTTTGAATCTTTCCTGCATCTCATTGATGGAATATTTAGTGGAGTCAATCAGCATTTTTGTATTAGCTTTCAGAATGTGCGGACACCTACAGCTCCCAAAACGGTACATTAATTGGATTGAAAATTTAACACAATATGTCAGACATTAGTGGCTACAGAAATCAAGAAAAAAATTCTGCGGCATCCTATGGGAAGGTGCCCAAAACAGGCCCCAAACGACTTTTTTGGTTTATTTTGACATCAGTTCTGACACTTTAAAATGGAATAAAAAGTGTAAAGTAAGAGATTAGAAAGTGTTATTCATACCAGCATATAGAGCACAGTCTTCTGCATGCATTCAACATTTGGCCTTGGAGTCAAGTTCTTTCTGAGCTGCGATATTTCGAAACACGTGTACAGACTGAAAAATGCCAAAAAATGTAAAAATTCCAAACTTTGGAGTACTGTAGCTATGTGAATTTTGATTTTTGCGCAGAATGAATGCTGTCACAATACTCAGCATGTAAAACTACTCAAAATATCTCTTTTTCAGATATTATTAATTTTCAATTTATCATAGGCCAATGGAGCTGAAGGTAGTATCTCTCAGAAATCGTGTCTTAAGACCCAAAATGAGTGGACATTTTCTGCCATGCTAAAAAACATTCAACTTGCTTCGACCATACAAATGGATACAAGCATGTTTTGTAACTTTTTCGACCTTTTAACTTTCAAAAACACAGTGATCTGTTGTGGATCTGGGTCGGATTACTCAAACTTTGAGAAAAAAATGCATTAAAGAAAATACAGATCTGAATACATGACACGAGCACATGCACCATAATGACCAAAAAATTCGAAAAAATTGTAGTTTGGGTCAAAAAAAAAAACGAAAAAATTGGAAAAAATTTCGTCTAGGTCAAAAAATATAAAAAAACATGGATCCAGATCAAAAAATGTTATGTGGATCAAAATGTGAATACATGACCCCGAATCACTTATCACGACAAAAAAGTTGGTGTAGGTCAAAAAAAAAATTTGATGCAGATCAAAAATAATGATCTGGGTCAAAATCTGAATATGTGGTGCAAAAAAACTCATCACAACGGAAAAATTCGAAAAAATATGATGTAGATCGAAAAAATTTGATCCGAATCCAAAAAAGTTAATCTGGATCAAAAATTTAGGGTCCTGATCAAAAATTAATACATTGAAGGCTAATCCATTGGGGGTGATCCGTGACGAAAATCCGTGTTTTAGACGTATTTGCAACAGACACCAGTCAGTCTGCCGATTGGTCGTGATCTGCCGCGATCCATGTTTTAATCACCCAAAAACCAAATTTTAGAAAAAAATCCGCCAATCCGTGGGGATCTGTGTTTTAAGCATTCGGTCCGGATCCCTGTTTTAGTGCTACCCGGTCTAGATCCCCGCAGGATTTTGGCTGATATCAAGAGAAAATAACGAAGAAAAATAAAATACGAGGACGATGAAGGAGTAGAGACCTATAATCTGTTTTTTCTGAAATGCTCCTGAATAATAAAGGTGGAAAGCAAATAGTATTTCAGATTTTCACGATTTTCTAATGAACAATATACGATATAGGTCTGAAAATTTCTGAGCATTTTAATCTCACCCTTAGCAATTTTTTGAGTGAAAAATTTTATGGCAAAAACTCAGTGTAAACGATTTTGACCACCGTACTGATTTGTGTCACTTTTCTATTTGGAAGCATTGTGCACAGACATTCACGCCAATTAGTAGAGGCGAAAAAAATTTGTGCCAATCGCACAGGAAAATTTTTTTCCTGCTAGAAACATACTGTAAACTGCCAAAAGCTTTCAAGCCAAACGTTTGATAAAAATGTACCTAATCAAAGCTATGTTTAATGCTTTAATTTATGTGAAAATCGTGCCCAACCTATTTTTCACCTACCACGTCGGTGTGATATGAAAAAACTGAGCAAGAAAATGGTTTATGAATAAAAAAAATAGATTGTGTCACATTAACTGAATTTGGGAGCCATGTCACATTAAATGAAGTGGGTGATCAGTCACATTGATGGGAAAACCCATACTGTATCCCATGGGTAATACGGCCATGACACTGCAAGTGACATGCTGTGACTCCGTTGGGTGGCTCCGTTTATATATTCAGTTCAGGAACCTAACCCAGCTGGTACTACCACAGGTAAACCTATGGTGTACCTCCGCCTTGTCCTTGGGTTCTGCTGTAGAATAATGGACAACGCAGCTGGGTCAGGGGTGCCAATCCCTAGTCCTCATTCACTGAGAATGAGGGACGGTGCCATTCGCAGAATGGTGTACTGTAGGGGACCCGATTGTTAACCTAAATCCCCTTATTGGCCCTGACCTTAAGGGTCTGAGGGCTTTCTCAACTGAGGGTACTTCCAAGGGGAACTAGCTTAAGGAGGATTCCCACAAATATACCCTCAACAATAATAACCCCTGAGAAGACTCACTAAATCCTCTTCTCAAAGTACTCCACGCTGGACGACAGGTTCTGGGGTCAAAACGTGGGTCCTACGGACGGCGGTGAGCGGGTACGGGAATCCGGAGTGATTCGGTGTAAGCAGTAATGCCGCTGTGGGTCGGCAGGCAGCTGTATCAAACGTTTCCTCGGGGAGGGCGACGGGGGTTCTCGATCAACCGTGATGGGGGTGAGCTCCAACAGTTGGGTTACTGTAGCAGGCCATGTAAAGAAGACCGGAGGCGAGAATATGCAAATTTATTCGACGAGCGGCAAATGCAGTAGAAATATGTAAAATATAATAATCGAGGAGCGGCAGAAGCGAAACGCAGGCTAAAACGCAACAAGACGATTAGAGTCGAAGACAAGACACAAAAATGACAAAACAAGCCCTTTTAAAGGGCTCCATAAACTACAGTATGCCTTGGGCGGAGTTAACACTCCCCCAAGCTAACTTCTGCAGTGGAAATCGCTGCAGAAGATGCCTATGGTCACATAGACATTTTCCAGTTCACAATGTTAAGCATTGGGGCTAGTTTTCACTCTCCATGCTTAACATAGGAATGTCAACTAGTGAGAGTTTCAAAGTCGTTTCACGTTGCGAAACATCACTAGTTTCTACTGATAAGAGGTGCACATTGTGCTCCAATTACAGCACACATAAATTGCATGTAAAAATTATAAAAACGAAAGTAAAATTAACGTAAATTACTGTAACACAAAACGTAACAAAAAACATAAGAAAAATTGTCATGTGAATCACGTGACGTTCAATGAAATTCGTCCGCACCTGACACCGTGGTCCTTCAAAAAAGGGCCTCCTCATCCTTGTGTATCGGGTGCGGCATGTCCGTGGAGGTCAAATGTTCAGGTGAGGGTGACGGCGGGTGGTCGATTGGTCCAGTGGTTTTTCGGTGCGTTTCCACTCGCGGAATTATGTTAGTGGTGCGTGGAGTTGCTGATGTCAATTGAAGATGCGTGGAGTTGCTGACGTCATTTGATCGGTTTGGTGAAGTTGCCAATTGTCGATTGATTTGTGAAATCTGAAACGAGACTAAAAGAAAAATTTTAGGGGCCAGATATAGGCTATCGCACAGATGCGCCTGTGAAATGGTTCGATACCCTAGTTTAGATGCATTGGTCGCTGCTCATTCTCTTCTTTACACTGCTGTCCCAGCATGGAGCAGGAGTGGGTATTCCGTGAGGGGCACAGCAGTCCTTCAAAAAAGGACGACTCCGTCGGTGAGATCTAAAGAAGAGAAGAGCCACTTGATTATGGGTTGGAGACCTCTGCATCAAGATGTGGGTCAATGAGATCTTGTGTAAAATCTCGGTTTGTTGATGGAATCAACGAAGGTGCTGTCTCCATGATCTGTGTAGTGGAAGGTATCTCCTCTGCTTTGTTAGGCTAATCAGGTGACACGTAGCGTCTAAGATGATTGACATGCACAGTATCTTCTTGATCTGCCTCAAGCCCAATGGTGACATTGGGATATGCCACATTCGTCACAAAGTATGGCCCATCATAAATGGGCAGCAATTTAGGCGTCAAACCATGTTTGCTGGTGGTGTGCAGTTTGAGCACCTGATCACCAACTTTGTATGAGACATCTCCTGCCATGGGATTGTAAGACCTGGCATAAGCCACCTGTGATCTCTCAATTCGGCTCTGGATCAAGGTCAAGGCATTTGTAAAATGCTGTTTGACCTCCATATCATAAGTAGAAACATCTATGATATGGGCCGGAGGGTTGAATGAGAGTGCTGCATCAACAGGTAGCATGGGCGTACGACCATAAATGAGCTCAAAGGGTGAATATCCTGTGGACTCATTCATGGTAATGTTGACGGCGAACACAGAATATGGCAGGTGTTCATCCCAATCAGTATGACCTTGGTGGGCATACATACGTAGCCCTGTAGCTAGCGTCTGATTAGCTCGTTCCACTTCTCCGTTTGTCATCAGATGATAAGCGGTGGAGTGGATTTTCTTAGTTGAACAAATAGCAGTGATTTCAGTCATCAGTTTGGACGTGAAATCAGTACCACGATCAGACTGAAGAATCTGTGGTGCCCCATGTCTACAGACAATTTGTGTAACAAAAAGTCGTGCTATAGTTTGCGCAGTAATGTCTGGAGTAGCGAAAGCTTCAACCCATTTGGTAAAGTAGTCGATAAAGACTACGAAAAAACGATTTCCACTTTCACTAGTGGTCATTGGTCCCATACAGTCGACACTGACTCGATGAAACAGCCCTGTAATGGTGATCGGTTTCAGATTGCAGGGGTCTTTTGTCTTGCGGGTTTATTCTGTTGGCAAAGATCACACCGCTGACAAAAGGACTTGACATCCACACTGAGGGAAGGCCAGTGGTACCTGCAGGCTATAAGCCTCGCAGTATGTTTTGCACCAAAGTGTCCAGCAAGAATGTCATTATGGTGAGCCTCAATATTGGTAGTAACCATTGATTGAGGGAGGACAATCTTGTTGGACTCGCCTGTCCACTTCTGAAGGATGTTATCCAACAGGTGGTAGCCATTTGCATCATTCTGGTCACCGTAGGGTTTTAGTGACCTAAGAATGGAGGCTAATTCCGGATCCTCAAATTGAGCTGCGAGAAGGTCATGGTGCTGCACATCCTGTGGTATCTCTGCACAAGACTCAGACCTTGCCAGGCGCTGCGCACCATCGGTGGTCCTTTGGGATGATCTGGCCAGGCGCTGCGCACCATCGGAGATCATTTGAGATGTTCTCGCCAGGCGCTGAGCACCATCGGAGATCATCATAATTTCTCCCTCGGGTCTGTATAGGGGAGTATCATCGATACTCTCCCCGGCAAGGGAATTAGGATCAGGAAGGCGTGATAATGCGTCAGCATTACCATTAGACCGACCTTTCCGCGGCGGAATCGTCAGTTTGAATTCAGCTAACGCGAGGCCCCATTGGGCTATCCGGGCGGAAGGGTTGGGTTTCTCCAACACAGCCTTAACAGCCGTATGATCGGTCTGAACGACCACCTCATGTTGAAAGAGGTAAGCCTGAAAGTGCTTGAGGAAATGGACAACAGCGAGAGTCTCTAACTCCGTAATAGTGTAGTTCTTCTCAGCTGCCGTTAACCCTCTACTGGTGTATGCCATAGGATGGTCGTATCCATTATCATCTAATTGGCTCAGAACTGCTCCTATCCCTGAAATACTTGCATCAGTTTGAAGTATGAAGGATTTCGTAAAGTCCGGATGGCGCAGAACAGGAGGGTTCATCAACAGCCTTCGGAGTTCGTCGAACGCCGCTTGCTGAGGTTTTGACCACAGGAAGGTGACTTCCTTCCGTAAGAGCTTGGTCAGCGGGTGGCTGCGCCGGGCGCAACCAGGGATGAAATGCCTATAATAAGACACAAGACCAAGAAAAGGCAATGTCTTTGGCATTCTGTGGAATGGGTAGATCCTGGACGGCAGCCAATTTGACTTTATCTGGCTCTAGGCCATTCTGTGAGATACGGTAGCCTAGATATTCTACCTCGGAGTGCGAAAACTTGCACTTGCTCAGTCTGAGCTTCATTCCACCCTGATGGAGACATGTAAACACATCCGTCAAGCACTCAAGCATCTGGGTGTGAGAGTTCCCGAACACCAAGATGTCATCGAGATAGGTCAATGCTGTGCGCCACTGCAGTCCCGTGAGAAGCAGGTCCATGAGTAGTTGGAACGTCCCAGGTGCATTGCAAAGACCAAAAGGCAGATAGTTGAACTCCTAAAGTCCAATAGGCGTGTTAAATGCCGTTTTCTCTTTGTCTGCCTCGACAATAAGTATAGACCAGTAGGCGTTAGCCTGATCAAGGATAGTAAAGTATTCCATACCCTTGAGTGTGTGGAGGATATCATCAATCCGTAAGGGAGGATAAACATCCTTTTTCATGACCTCGTTAAGACCACGAAAGTCCACACACATCCGGTGTGACCCATTTTTCTTGTGAACCATAATGGTATTAGTAGCCCAGGGAGAAGTGCTAGGCCGAATAATCCCTTTCTCCTGGAGCGCTTTGACTTCTTGTATGATGAGATCCTTTTCCTTGGGCGTGGTGCAGTAAGGGAAACGGCGGACTGGGCCAGCGTTACCCGTGCTGATCTCTTGGTGCAGGAGGTCAGTGGAACCTGTATCCTTTTCATCAATAGCATAGAGGTCAGTAAATGCGACCAGTAGGTTGAGCAACGCTGTTTTAGCCTGTGAGGAGATATCAGGAAATATCACAGCATTTGATTCAACCCACTTCCAATCAAGAATAGTATCAGACTTGACCGCCGATCCCTGTGAGGAATCAGTGTGCATCTGCACATGACCGATGGTCATGTGCGGGTAGAGAACCACTGGGTGTGTACTTGGGTTAACTACCTGTAGGGGTATGCTACCATTAGTCACAGTGCTCACAGTACCAGCAAAATACACACTGCATTGTTGTCCCAAAAGACGCTTAGGAAAGAAAGCTACCTCGGGCACAGTGGCATAGATTGGGGGTACAGGTGCAGTAAATTGTGTCAGCGAGCAAGGCTCAAGGACAATCAACTCCTGCAAGGGTAGTGCCCCACAAGCCGAAGGAGGATTGTGAATGAGGCCCTCACACGGAACTCCAAGCTCCTTGAACTGAAGAAAGGATTTCTCCCAGTTCAAGCTGACGCAATTGAACGATCCGAGGAAGTTTGTATCTAAGACTACTTCAGCCAAACAGTTCTCTTGAACTTGGACCTGAATCCGTTCAGAGACATCAGCCACTGTCACCGTGACATAGGCAGCACCTAGCAGTAGAATCAGAGACCCATTGGCTGCTATGGGGCGAGCCGCAGTCTCTGTGAGTACCAAGTCGGGTAACTGAATGGCCAACTTGTGATCCAGGAGCGAGAAAACTACTCCTGTATCAATTAGAGCTTTGGCTTCCACCCAATTGTTCAGTAGAACTCTGATATGAGGAGTCCTCATCTCAGTGGGGTAGAAAGCTGACACTACATGACCTGGGTCAGGTACGGAGTCATCAAAATTCAACTCTGGCGCATCGGTTCGCCTCGGTATTGGCAAACCAGTGCGTCGGAGTAATCCTACCAGAGCATAACCAACCGATGTTTCCGGATTGGTCCGAGGAGTGGGATGAACCTGAAAAGTTAGTACATGATCCGATCTGAGTAGCTCATAGTGATTCGACGTCAGTATCAGAGAGTGGTGGCACCTCTAGTACAGGGGATACAGGCACATCTGAATCACTAGGCTCGCAAAAACGGCCTTTCTCTAGTGTAACCAGAGAATTTCCAGGCGGGGGTCGAGGGCAGTTTGACCCTGACCTAGTCATAAAATGACTGCTGGCCCATCTAGAAGAGGTCCTGCTACCTCTGGTTGACCCACGTGATGAGGCAACTGAGGAAGCTCGGGAGGGTGGCCGAGAAATGGATGAAGTCCTTGATCTTGATCGAGACCCGGACCTGTGAGAGGCCCTTGATAGTGAATGTGTGTTCTCCCACCAAGGTTCGACCTGATCAATCTCAGCCGCTGTCAGAAGAAGTGGCAGTTCTACCGCATTCAACCGACAGACATGTTGTTGGTAATCAAATGCAATATTCTGGAATTGTTCTAGAAAGTCAAACCCAAGAATCAGATCGACCGGTGCCCAGAAAGGAGACGTAGTCTTACACACATGGAGATGTATATCCACTCTTGTGTGTGGCTGATGGGTTCCAGGCAACATGATCCCATACAGTCCCGATAGGAGAGTATGGACGGCTTTCCCATTGATACTCATTAATGGGTTAAAGTCGTGATGTTGCTGGAAAGCCATTGCCGCCTTCGGACTTTCCTTAATCAAGGCTTTGTGAAGGCGTTGACTAATGATGGTCCATGGACAACCAGTATCAAGGAAAGCAGGAGTCTCCTTGTGGTCAACCAGTACAACAAAACATGGAGTGATCCTGTCCAACTGAGTTGGCACATCGTTCTATACATAATGAAAACCTACCCAATGCTGAACTTTCCGGAGGAGGTTCAACAGAGAGTATTGGCTAACAAACCGAACCTGTCTTTTCCGCAGGCGGTAACTGAGGTAATAGGAGACCCCAACGTAGATGAGAAATCCTGTACCGGCCAGCACTGCCAGAGCGATGAGTGTGTTAAAGATCAACTGCACTGGTCCACTCAAAAGAGACTGTAAGCCCTGTATGAGGTTGTGCTGCTGACCAGTAATCATGTGGTTTGCTGCCAGACCAACACTTTCCTGTGAAGCTTTGATATCAGTCCCTACCCCGGCAACCACCTGATACAGAGTATCTGGTTGTAGGGATAGACCAGTGGTGTAATTTACGATCCGGTTCAAGACCGCTTCAATTTGCTTAGTCTTGTAAACGTATTGTTTAAAGAAAGCAAAACTTGAAGGGGTCATCACCATCTGATCGTGAAAGAGTGCAGGAGCCTCAAAGTGAGTGACGTTGAAGCACTGTTTCCAGAACAGTTCAAGCGGAATGTGGCTCACATGGACCGTGCCAGATTCAGTAAACCAGCCCGAGTGATTTCAGAAAATCCCCGTAAAGTGGTGGTCACATGGCACCTTTGGACTGAATTTAGTGAGATCTGGGCCACCGGGGGTGGCAAAATAAATGGTACCGCCAACCTGTACGGGTAGATACTTGTAACAGGTGTCCCCCACCAGGTACGAATGGTAGATATAAGTGGCGTTGACCTTTTGACACGGCCATATCGTCAGTGCTTCACCCATGAATTCTGCCCTCAGATTGTTCCTTTGTAAGAATGCCCGGGCTCTTAGTGTAGGGTCAAAATGAAGAACTGCCAAGTCAGATCAAGGTAGCATTGAGCGTGAGAACACAACTCAAGCCACATGAATCGAAAATTGTTAATTTCTGACTCTTTGATCTGCTGAGCCAGGTAGTTCAGTTTGGCATTGACAGGGTCAGGACGGGAGTCCTTCGCCAATCTGAACAACCTTTGGGTCAAATTAAATCTTCCGTGGATGCATGGAAGAAGACCGTGATCCATTCGCACTGTGTTCAACCGGAGGTCGGGACACGACTGAAAGGCGCAAGAGTTTCCCGGGATCTTCAGGGCAACCTGAAAATCATCGATGATGATATGGTTCCCTGATACAGAGGCAGTGTAATTACCACTGTGCTGTAAAGTTTGTAGTAGGCCAAACAATTACCCCCTCTAGAGTAGTGCATTGACCTGCAGTGGGACTGCATCCACCTACATCTCCTAAGGTACTTAGAGCTGTAGTGCCATCCCACGAAGCGACCTGTCCCTCCTCAATGAAGAAGTTAGTCACTGTCTTGCAGATGTCATTGCAGCACCATGAGTACATCACTTCCAGCGTTTGGTTAGTGCTATAAAAACCAGGATGTATTTCCACAAGTTTTTGTAAACCAAACACCTTCGTGCGATGTGCTAGCGTACAAGCCGCAGGCACTAGATGCTGAGTGGTAATGACGTCTGCAGTAATGCCCCTAGATCCGAAAAAACCAGTGTTAGTGCACACCTTACGGTTTCGCAAAGTACACTTCCATGCTAAAGTAGTGATTGGATCAGAAATAGGAACATACATTGTAACATTCATGCGTCGTGGACTCCATGAAGATTTTGGTGGTTTGCATTCAACTTTTTGAGGTAGCTCAAGTAAATGACCGCTTCTTGAAAGACCACAAAATTGGTACTGAGTAGAATGTATTGCGGAGCTCATTCCTAAGAACAGTAGTGTCACAAAGGCCCAATTTATTATGTACAAACTATTTACAAATGGTGCTCGTAAATATACACTAAAATGTACAGTTTTCACCCATCGGGCGGCTTCATTCTTTGTCGTCATCATCCGACAATACTGGGTCCTCTCCGGGGAAGTCGATGACCAAGCCTCCGCACGGATGGACATCGCGAAGAACACCAATCTTCAGGGACCGCAGGACGGTTGCCGTCGGGAATGGCGACGCCTCGATAATGCTGACATCATCATTGACGGGGCGCAACATCTCTGCAAAGGCGTTGGCGACTGGTTGCTGTTGAGCAATCGCCGCCAGTGTTTGGGCTCCTGTCGTCCTCGTTGACGGTGATGCGGCAACAACTGCTGTGGGCCGCGCATTGCGACTGGCTCCCTCCACAGCGTGGCGGACGGCGTCCACTGCCGGCGATGACTGTTCACCGTCCAACAGGATCTTGTCTACCGGGGTGGCGCGAATAGTTCCATCGGCAATAAACTCCAGCGCTCGTCGAGCACCGTCCGGTCCCAATATGCGCAAAGCTGCTGGCCCCGATAGCACCCTGTTGGCGGCCGTAAGCGCCTCAACCTCGAACGGCTCGTTGAGTAGCGCCCATGGGAGGTGCGGATACTTTTTGGCCAAATCTGTTGACCAAATGGCCCGCATCGCATCAGTGATGGATAAGGAATCTGTAAACGAGAAATCATTAAAGCCGGTGACTTATAAGGATATCTGATTTTCAGACCTGAAACGTCAGAAAAAGAAGGTAGTTTACCCAACAGATTCATTGATTCCAATTGACCGACGACCTCCAAGGAAGAGTCCGTAGGAATTCCGGGCGGCGGTCCTTGGGTGATAAAACGTGCCAGGGGCGCCGGTGTACCTTCTGTTGGTTGATACGACATGGTTACGCTGACATCGCCAGTTGTTTTCGGTGTCGTTGACGGGTTTACATTGACCGGCGTCGCGTATTTCCGCGGCGGTGGCGGCAAAGCCGACAACGGAGTCCGTGCTGAAACCACTGTGGCAGCTGAAAACCCAATACAGATTACACAGACAGGATAACACAGTTGTGAGCGATCCGCCAGATGTTCAGCCAGAACTTCATCATCCAGATCAAACAGATCTGGGTGAAGAAGACCATCGGTAGCCCCTACAGCATTATTTTGCGGTGGGGGTGACCGATATTGGTTCCCTGTCCCGTGAGGAGTTGGATTAGCATAATGCAGAAAATTTCCACTTGCCCCCTGAGCAGAGTAACCAGAATTACCAAAGTTAGTCTCACCAGGCAATGTCGAAATCTGATTTGGGCAGGCTGTAGCCCTGTGCACTCGTAGCTTTCCGCAATGCAGGCAGGGTCTGTCGCATTGGTCAGTCAGGTGCACCCTCGTTCGACAAAAATAGCAATGGCTGGCACTGGTGGCGGTGGCGTTACTAGGGCTGGCGCTATCGGGATGTTGGGCCCGGCAATTAGCGTCATTGTGGGTGCAGCATCCATGGTAGGAGCACATCTGTAAATGTGCCCCTGACGGGCGATCACCAGTGTTTTGGATGCGCGTCAATGGCGTCGTTGACGGCATTGAATTTCTTGGAGGCGGTGCCGTTTGCTGAGCCCTAAGTTGGGCAACTTGAGCTGTGAGCCGGGCCATCTCCGATTGCAAATGTCGAATCTCGTCAGACCGCCTTGCCGACGGACCTTGAGCGGTGCCCCTTTGATTCGACATTGACCTGACATTGTCGGTGGTCCTTCGTTCTGAAGAGAAAAAAGCATTAGATGGGGCAGTATACCTAATCTCATTCCGAAAAATTTGTGATTCTGCATAACAAGCTGCTTTGAGGGTCTCTTCAAGAGTTGTGAACTCCCTGAACTTAATACTATCTCGAAGGACTGGTTTCAACCCTCTCAGAAAGATAGGTTTTATAATGGAATCCCTAACGTCAGTTGCGAGATCCGGATAAGCCACCCTGGACAGTCTCTTAAGGTGCTCAAGGTAGACTATCGCGGACTCAGTCGGCTTCTGCAGGCGATCTTGGATCAACTGCTGATGCAGATCTGAGTCACGCCCCACTGGAAAGTCTCTCCTAGAAAAGCCGTGAACTCTTCGTAGCGGGTAGGCTGCGGAGTACCACTGCTAAAGTCCCAGTAGGATGCGAGAGCAGGACCTGTTAGGCAAGACTCCAAGAACGCAATTTTATATGCATGATCCACTTATGTTACCCCTTGAAGTGTAAAGAAGCCAGTCAAGTGAGATATAAAATCCGTTATGGACTCACCAAAAGCACCTGAAAAGGCAGGAGGGGCCATGAAGCTGGACACAGGAGGGTGCCTTCTGCCATTCATAGCCTCCAGCTTTTGGTTGAGCGGTCCAAGGGCATTCTCAAATGCAGCTTGGACCTTATTCTCAATCTGTGAAGGTAGACCTACTTCTGACTTCATAGTTGAGAGTTCGTCTTCCTATAAGGTAGCTAAGACTGATAATTGCGCCTGTGAAGCTATTCGATCAAACTGAATAGATAGGGGCTCACTTGTCAGCTTAAGCTTAGTACTAAGGTGACAGGAACGTCTAGGTGTCTCTATTTTGTGAAAGTGAAGTAAGTGTTACTTTTGTAGTCGTGTGGCGAAGAGGCGTGGGAATTATGAAATTGTTTACGCGATGGCGTTTTGAGGCTTTAACGCTTGTTCTTTAAAATAACTAGCGACCACAAAACGATGGGGCTAGAAAAGAACAAGGTTTTAGCCCTCAGAATGGCCAGAAGGAAAGATAGGTTGACTCAGAAGGGAATTTGTCTGGTCACCTATGTACTTAGAGAGGGGATAACCCGAGTGTAAAGAGAAGGAAAGTTATATGTCCCAAACTTTAGAAAGAAATGGGGCTAGGCCCGGTTATTTGAAACCAAAAGTAAATAAATTTGAATGAAATGGTGGTTTCCCAACCATAAAAGAGAAGGACGACGTGAGGACATACGGATAAACCTGCCCAAAAAGGAATTTTATTTGGAGGTTAAGTTCGTTGTGCTAGTTTACAAACCTTGGATATGGGAGAGCCCGTAACCGACAAAGTCCTACTCACCAGGAGTAGCGCATGGAGTAGCTTAAGAATTAATAAGTAAAGGGGGACAACTAAAAGTAAACTTAGTGGGTGTAAATAGATAGGGACAAAATTAGTTTACACACCAGATTAGGCAAAGGGGATGTGCTATTACGCAATCAGACTCACTCACTAGGAGCAAGTGCGAACTCTGAAAAGTGTGATGACTAGACAGGAGGTTCCCAAGGGGATGATATTTGCATATATTCTACAACCATGCCCAAAACGGGAATGCGCATCTTGAACAGAACGGGAACTCTCCAGGAGTATTATATACAGCTGGGGGCCCGGATTCCAGTCACTGAGATGAAGTGAGGATCGCTAGGTCACCAGTTGGAGATAAAGAGCACCAGGTACCAAGGTGCTATTCTGACACACTCAGTCAGTAAATGGGTGGCATGGAGGTCCTTGGCCCAGCTGTGCCTAAATGGAGGTGGGGAAATGCAGACTTCCTCCTATGAATCGAGGCTAGGCTCAACGCATCTTGAGATCAGGGGTACAGTCTGTCTCGATTAAATGAGTGTAAAGTGAGGGGCTAAGGCGGACTTAGTTGTGATGTGTTTAGGCGGACTCGAACACCTTCACTTAGGCGGACTAGCGGCATATTATGCTATAGGGACAACCAACGGAGGCGGACTCAGGATTAAGGGCGACTCTAGTGCGGAAATTATTAGGCCAGCTAACGAAGGCGTTTGAGTGTAAAGAATGACTACAGAGGGGCATTTTACACTTTAGGCCCAACCAGTGGCTGTGCCGTAATTCCTGAGGAATTATTCTGGCGGGGACACTAAAGAAGATCATAGATGAGAAAGAAATGCGAGAATTTTCATAAGAAATTTACAGGAAGGTTGTCAACCCTAGCGGTTGTTAGACACAGGCAGTATTGACTGCAAATGCCTAATGGTTGCATATGTTGAACAACCAACCCAGCTGAGGCTGAGTGTAAACCCGTTCAAACCTGCAGTTAAAGCTTAGAAGATGGTCACGTGCTGATCAATTGGTGCCGCTACCCTGGCGGACAACCTGATCAGTATCATGGACTGAGTGCATCTCAGGTGGAGCGAGCATGTCAACTGATGTTTCCCAGGCACCAGTGACACACAGACACAACCCTAAACCAGGAGCCATAAGTGAGAAGGTAATACTCCAATTTTCACATAGGACTCAAGTGGGATCTTGGAAACCCACAGTAACCAGGTGCTGATGTCAAAAGATGTGATATACACCACCACACACTCGGTGCTGACCTCAGGTAACTGGGATGTAAGTGCCATAGCCTCATATTGCAGTATGTACGCCAAAAAGTATGAGCCTACGGCTACAGACTTCTTATGGCAATACGGGGCATCGCCATTGCTGACGCCAGAATAAGACTGTAAAGTCTTAATTCCGATACTGGAATAGAGACATTATCATTGTGGACATCAGTAGATAGGGCCCTAAGGCCAGCAACCCTGCTACGACAACACGGAGCATTGCCGTTGCTGACGTCATAAGGTAATAGCTGAGTCTCAGTTATCCTACAACAATGATATGAGATGCAGTTGTTGCAGACGCCAGATATGGGGTTTGTAAGGCCTCACATCTCCGAACAACAATACGGTGCATTGTTGTTGCTGACGTCAAGGACTGAAGCCGGAGTAGCCGACCAGTCCTAGTGCAACAACACGAGCCCCTGCTGTTGCAGACGTCAGAAAGACAGTGCCATATGGTCACCATCCCGCAATAACAACCTGTTACGTTGTCATTGCTGACATCAGAGGTAGAGCCGGAGGGCCACCAACCCCTTAAAGCAACAGCAAGGGATGCAGCTGTTGCAGATGCAGGGGGGAGGACACAGAGAACCATCAACCCCTTAATGGCTACATGCTATGCGGCCATTGCTGAGGTCAGAGGCATGACCTAATTAGGCATGCCTCATCGCAACAGCAGCATGTGAGGTAGTTGCGGACGTCAGAGGTAGGGTCGCCAAGACACATCACCTTATAACAACACCACAATAAGTAGTTGTTGCTGATGTCAGTGGTCATGATCGGTAAGATCGTCACCACGTGCAACCACCTAGAGAGAGAGAGGAGGAAAAAAAAGGCCGTACAGTAGGGGAAAAATAAGAAAAATGACCTACCGAAGGGTTGCCAACTATGACGTATGTGTGACCGGTAAAAGAAAATGATTTTTTTAAAATTAATTTGAATAGAAGTGAAAAGAGAATGTTTTTATTTGTTTTTGGTAGGAAGGAGAAAGGATAAATTTTTAAATTTGTTTGTTTAGAAAAGGAGAGAAAATGGGTTATTAGTTTTTATTTGAGTTGATTTTTGAGATAAGAAAATTTATTGGGTGAAAAAGTTATGATAATTGGGTCACACGTTACGCATAGAAGACCGAGAAAATAAAAAGTAAAGTAAATAAAATAAAATTTGAGGCCCCAGAGATAAGCAATGTGATCTGCTAAATACGGTGTTATATGTGTCAATAGTATAATTTTGGCTTGTTTGGCCGGAAGAATGAGCAACTTGGCTAGTGCTCAGTGAAGATAATAAAAAGTTTGAAAAAGTGTGTTGACACACATACCGGACACAGATAACAAACCACAACCACACTTGACGTCCAGAATCAAGAGTGGAGGGAGTACTGTATCTCGTAATCAGAGATCCCGAAACCCTCAGGGGCTGTGAAAACCTCATGGGCTGTGATATTCAAGTACCCGTACCCAGGTATACTGTAGTTAGAGTACGTGCAAATCGCAGTCGTACTGTAACCAAATAGCGATATGGCAGTACAGTAACCTATCCGATCACACGCAATGGATGGAGGCCGAATTTAAGGAGAAAAAATGGAAAGAAAAAAGAAAAGCTCAGAGGAGATTGAGGCAGAATACTCTATTTACTTGACTCTGGGAATTTATGACTCTTGGGGATCGATTCTGGGGGAAAATCTGACACCAGCGGATTAATTAAAGCTTACGGGCGTTACTGTACTCATAAGGCATTAATTTACTCACAAGAATCATTAATTTAATCACACGTACAGCAATCCCGACCTACAGTAATTAGACTCTTACTCAAATAGGGTGCTATCTGAGTTGGCGTTAAAACTCAAACATAAGGGCCTATTCCGACCTGAGGGGCAGTGTACCTGCTTACGGGCGTATCCGACTTACATGAGGGCAAAAGATCATCCTAAGGGTCAGTAATCCCACTTTGAATGCAAATCAGCTGACCTGAGAGAGGTTACCCCACTCAAGTGGCGATCCTCATGATCTGAGAGAGGTTTCCCCACTCAAACCGAAATTTAACCTAATTGATAGAGGTATCTCACTCAAAAGGGTAAAAGGTTCGTTCCTAAGGACTGTGAAGTCAGACTTAAAGGTCGATTTTCCAGCCTCACCATGTCACATTAACTGAATTTGGGAGCCATGTCACATTAAATGAAGTGGGTGATCAGTCACATTGATGGGAAAACCCATACCGTATCCCATAGGTAATATGGCCATGACACTGCAAGTGACATGCTGTGACCCCATTGGGTGGCTCCGTTTATATATTCAGTTCGGGAACCTAACCCAGCTGGTACTACCACAGGTAAACCTATGGTGTACCTCGGCCTTGTCCTTGGGTTCTGCTGTAGAATAATGGACAACGCAGCCGGGTCAGGGGTGCCAATCCCTAGTCCTCATTCACTGAGAATGAGGGATGGTGCCATTCGCAGAATGGCGTACTGTAGGGGACCCGATTGTTAACCTAAATCCCCTTATTGGCCCTGACCTTAAGGGTCTGAGGGCTTTCTCAACTGAGGGTACTTCCAAGGGGAACTAGCTTAAGGAGGATTCCCACAAATATACCCTCAACAATAATAACCCCTGAGAAGACTCACTAAATCCTCTTCTCAAAGTACTCGGCGCTGGACGACGGGTTCTGGGGTCAAAAGGTGGGTCCTACGGATGGCGGTGAGCGGGTATGGGAATCTGGAGTGATTCGGCGTAAGCGGTAATGCGGCTGTGGGTCGGCAGGCGGCTGTATCAAACATTTCCTCGGGGAGGGCGACGGGGGTTCTCGATCAACCGCGATGGGGGTGAGCTCCAACGGTTGGGTTACTATAGCAGGCCATGTAAAGAAGACCGGAGGTGAGAATATGCAAATTTATTCGACGAGCGGCGAACGCAGTAGAAATATGTAAAAAATAATAATCGACGAGGGGCAGATGCAAAACGCAGGCTAAAACACAACAAGACGATTAGAGTCGAAGACAAGACACAAAAATGACAAAACAAGCCCTTTTAAAGGGCTCCATAAACTACAGTATGCCTTGGGCGGAGTTAACACTCCCCCAAGCTAACTTCTGCAGTGGAAATCGCTGCAGAAGATGCCTATGGTCACATAGACATTTTCCAGTTCACAACGTTAAGCATTGGGGCGAGTTTTCACTCTCCATGCTTAACATAGGAACGTCAACTAGTGAGAATTTGAAACTAGTCGTTTCACGTTGCGAAACGTCGCTAGTTTTTACTGATAAGAGGTGCACTTTGTGCTCCAATTACAGCGATGAGCTCGGAGAGCTTATCTCTAACGGAAATTCTTGACTAGCGGGTACATACCGTAGTCTACGTGTGCAATGGAAAATAATAAATTGAAACGGAAATAAAATGTGCGTAAATGAAACAGAAACGAAACATAAAAGTACACACATAAATTGCATGTAAAAATTATAAAAACGAAACGTAAAATGAACGTAAATTACTGTAACACAAAACGTAATGAAAAACATAAGAAAAATTGTGATGTGAATCACATGACGTTCAACGAAATTCGTCGGCACATGACAATTGCTTCGAAAATATAAAAACTCTTCAACAATAGAATTGTTAAGGAAATTCATATTCCAATTCAGTTTTCGGCTACGAATATCATTATAATGACGATGTAAAGAGTTTGAAAAAAATTTAGTCGAAAATTGCGTAAATTTTTGGTCAAAACATTGTACCAACGATAGCAAATTTCTATTTGAATCAATCAACGCAAGAAGTAAGAATTTCAGTATCAAATCCGAATTCGACCAAATGAAGACAGAATATTCCGAATTTCTATTTATTCATTAGTGATTGACAACCTGTAAAATTTTCTGTGACGATAGAAATACACTATTCGAAGAGAATTGGTTGACTTTCGAGCCAAATACGAGTAGAGGTAGGTGACATTATTCTCATTGACTCGGCGCATACGAGGTCGGACCAGCTGAGGGAATAAATCCAAAATTTTGGGATGAGGGTCCGAAATTTCCAAAATTTGGGGGATGCCAAAAATCCTAAAAAGCTTCAAAAAAGTGCAACAATTCTTCCAAAAAGAGCCAAAAAAATCATACTTTTTTCGTAATCTTTCAGAGTTTGGGGTGGGGATTAGCAACTTTTGACATATGGTTCGACCAAGTTTGAGGTGAATCCCCCCCCCCCAATTATAGGTGTCACTCGGCAAAAATTTTTCGCCCTATTGCTCATTCTTGTGCCAAAAAATGTTTTTGCACCAACAACACTGCTAAAAATGATTAGAAAAATAATTTTATTACAGTAGTCGTTAACTTTTTCATCATCAACAGCTTGAAACGTTCAGCCTGAAAATTCACTTTCGATTAGAAAGTATAACTGCGATTTTGCCGAGAACAACTGATAGCAAGCTCCAACTGAACAGAATAGAAATTTCCGTTCCGTCGATTGCATTCCATTCTGCCGAAAAAGGCAACTATAAATGACCCTTTAATGTGTTGCTCAAAAAATTACGGATGCTGAAATCACGTTAAAAATGCATTCTGCTTATTGGTGCTCAAATCGTTTTTGTATTATAGGTGGCGCGATAGCGTCTACCTAAAATATACTTGGCCCCCAAATTTCATGTCCCCCCACCTAGAGCCAAAACCGTAAGTGCTAGAACTTTCAGGTTTTTTTTCATAATTTCAGGCATATGGGCAAACTAGTGGGTTGCCTTTTGTCATTTTGCTTCTATCTGCAAGTGGTGCTCGGTGGGGCCCCAAAAACATGCAAAAACGCACTTTTTAAGGGACTCCAGTCTCACCATGCCCCACGATGGGTATGCCATATCCAAGCTCCATACTCGGGCCTAAGCATCTTGGGGGTACATTTTTTTAAATTCGCCCTTAATTCAATTATATGATGGTCCAAAGTCCCGGGAACCGCGAAATTCCACAATTTTGTTATATAATACTCACGGCTTCAAAAAAATAATTTTTTGCAGCACCACGGTGCCAGAATTTTTCAGTTTCAATTGAACCAGTAGCCTTATTGGAATTTTTGGGGTGTTAAGGTTTTCGATCATAAGAAATTCGATGAACGTAGTCACTATGTTGTATTTGTATGTGGGACGGCGATTGATGAGCCACAAACAGGATTGGGATTCCGAGGTTGCGTTCTTAATGTACGTGTTTCCCACACCCACGTTTACCCGATTAGCTTAATTACTTGTACTTAAACCCCAACACTAATTATCCCACCAATTAAGGAAAGTCTAATTTCCTTAATTGTCTCCCTTATTACGTTAAGTCGAAAGGCGAAAGTTTTCTACCTTTATATTTTATGCAATAAACACATGAAAAACTTACGTACAAAATGATAGCGGGTGAGAATTATAAAGAAAAATGAACAACTCCCACACACTGGGCAAGAGAAAGAAGAGCTGCGTGGTGGGAGGCGACGAATGGCGTTACTAGTGGTGGCTGACGAGGCACACAACTAGTATATAAAGTATACGTTAAAAGGTGAACAACAATAATTATAAGAGAGACCAGCACACGCGTACCGACATGCGCTACAGTAAGACGGCCGCTAATGGTCGGCGTTGCTCTCTCCACTTGCCACCTGCGGGCCTCATACGCGCTTTGACAAAACAACGAAAATCGGCGGAAAACACACTACAACAACTACACAACATTTCATTCCGGGTGTAGACGAGCGCATTTTCGTGATTTTTTGGTGGAAGGGGTTTTTGACTACAGAGAATTCAACAGACACGATCATTTTGCATAAAAAATTGACCTGAGTGTAAACAAGCCTATTTTCCTAATTTTTGATGGAAGGGGTTTTCGAATGGGGGTTATTCAATGGATGCAGTTACTTTACACAAAATAAAATTATCGCGAGTGCAAACAAAAGTATTTCCGTGATTTTATCTTGGAAAAGGTTTTCGACTGCAGCGAATTCAATAGGGGTGATCACTCTACACAAAAATTATCCTATGAATAAACAACTGTATCCGTGCGATTTTTGGGGAGGGGTTTTTGGCTACTGAGAATTGGATGGATGCAGTCATGTCACACAAAAAATTATCCGGAATGTAAACAAACAAATTTCTCCGCCTCTTTGTTGGGAGGGGTTTTCAAGGGGGGGGGGAGTTCAATGGATGTGGTCACTTTACATAAAAAATGATCCCAGGTGTAAACAAGCATGTTTCGGGACTTTTTGGTGGAAGGGATTCTGGACTGAGCATTATTCAATGGATGTGGTCACTTTACACAAAAAATTGTTCGGAGTGTAAACAAACGAATTTTCCCAATTTTTTTGGTGGAAGGAGGCTTTGTGTAAAGTGATCCCGCCTATTGAATTATCGACTACAGAGAATTCAACAGACGGGACCGTCTTACACAAAAGATTATCTTGCGTTTAAACAAATGTATTCCTGCGATTTTCGCAGGGAAGGGGTTTCTGACCATGGGGAATTCAAGGGATGCAATCATTTGCACAAAGAATTTTCCGGTGTGTAAACAAAGGTATTTCTGTGATATTTTAGACTGACGGGTTCTTGACCATGAGAAATTCAATCGATATGGTCACTTCATGCACTCTTCACAACCAATTCAAAGTACTACGCTATTTACACATCTTTAAGTTCTTCGGAAAGTGAGAATTCATAGCTTTACGATTGTTTTTTATTCTTTCTTTGATGTGAAGATGGCCAAATTTAAAACTTGAATGTGCTTCTATGAAGGTTTTTCATGCATGGTTGAGGCCCACTAAAAAAAGGTGGACTAGTTTATTAGAAAATGCCCCGATGGGGCAGAAAAAGGAGAATATACTTGGTTGGATAGTTGCCAAGCTAGAAAAATGGATCGACTAGGTTTTTGGGAACTTGGGTGAGAGTTCAAAAAATCCAGTTATGTAATATTGAATTTCCATTCTTTCTCATTAAAAAATTTTCCATGTCTGTGAAAAATTATATTCTGCAGCTGTGTGCATCACAACACTTTCCAACCATACATGTGCATCTCGGAAATGTTAAGGAGGGCACTTGGGTGGACCCTGTTTTTTAAAAGTTTTTTGAAACAACAAATTCAAAAAAAGTTGGCCAAAATTTTTTTTTCATACAAAATTTTCCAGTTTCAAAACTCTTGAGGTAGTTTGCACTTTCATGTCTCCCCTCACACATGAGTGCTCCCAATTCGTTGAACTTTTTTTTAAAATTTAGTGTTTAATAAAACAGTAATCAACTTTGGAAAAGTGACAGATAAAATCTGACTCAGTTTTTTTGGAGAAAAGCTACAGCACAAAGTCTTCTTAAAACTAAATTGATTGTGTAGGATGTATTTAATTCAGTCATTTTATATAACACATGGTATAGAATTCACTCCATAAGTTTTACTGATTACAAGCTGTAAACAAATTTATTCTCTCAATATAGCTACTCAAAATCAAGTTATCACAAGTGTTTGTTTAAACTATTCTGTTGTATTTGTAAGTATATATATAGTTGGGAGTTTCAGATGAAGACAGGCAGGAGTTGGGTCCAGGGATTGTCCTTAATGCACATATTTCCAACACTCATGCTTACTCAATAAACTAACTTCTTAAAGTGCTTAAACCCCACAGTAAGATAATCCAAATTAGAAAACCTTCGGTTTCCTACTTTGAATTCCCAAAAGCTTAAATCAAAAGAGGAGACTTCTCTCCTGATAATTTACCTTCGAAAAATAACACACTTACGTATACAAAGAAATATGTGGGTGGTAAATATTGAAAGAATCCCACATGCTGAGGAATATGACGAGTGCACAGGGCCATGCAACTGGTAGACAAAATACACTAATGATGACACACAAAAACCACTCATCGCAGGCGTACTAAAACTTAACTACAGTAAGACGCCCTCAGATGGTCCGCGTCGCTCACTCCAATTTGAACCTGCGTGCACCTCTGAATGATTGACAAATTATTATGAAACTCGGCAGAAACACACTACAACATTCAACAAAGTAGTGTTATTCACTTTTTTGGATTTAAACTGAAACTTGCAGAAAGAGCACTTTTTGCAGGATTGCAGACCGGAAGCAATTTCACCCATCCTGATCGCTCCCATCCTGCTTTCAAAACAGTCATACTGTTGCAGTGTGGGAGTGCGAGTAGAGTGGAGGAGACGCAGGAGCTGGATTTTGTGCAGATCCCTGATATAGGCATGGCTGAATCATAAGCTTTTTAATTGCATTTTGTATGCTTTACCCTGTTGCGGGATTTGCATATGGTGCTCAATGGCTGAAACCAAGGCCCAGTTGCATTAAAGGGGTCTAAGCTCCAGCTCAACATAATCTAGAACAAAAAGGTGACTTGGTTTCATCTCAAGTTTGGTATAATCTCAGCATCATCAGGATTATAACGAGCTGAATGTCGAGATTATCCCCAGCCCGAGCTGTCGGGTTGCACTATCATTTTCGAATAATTTTCTTATCTCTAAAGCAAATAAACATAAAAATGTTTGCAATTCCCAAACTCGAACTTAAACCTCAATATTAGTTGATCCTGAAGTGAATATTGTTTGTGCACTGGAAGAAAATAATCTCAACATCGCAATTAGCTCTAACTGAGGGTCAGCAATTTAGTCCCAATGATGGGATTATCCTCATGTTGGGTTAGTGCAACTGACTTCAGGTTTCTTTATAGTTCTGAAAATGACTAACTATAGTGTGCCTCCCTTGCCATTTTTCAGCTAGCTAGAGTGAGAGGCAGGAGTTTTGAATTGATTGGGAGTTAGAATGCTATTGGTTTACCATTTCTTTACATTTAAGTGAAATCAGCCGTTGGCATCACTGCATATAATTATCACACAGAAAAATTTTTACTGTAGTTGATGCCAGGGGAAAGACAAAATGCACGATGCTGCAAAATATACTTTTTCATAGGCATGGAAAATTTTTTAATGAGAAAGAATGAAAATTCAATACTACATAACTGGATTTTTTAAACTCTCACCCAAGTTCCCAAAAACCGAGTCGATCCCTTTTTCTAGCTTGGCAACTATCCAAGCAAGTATATTCTCCTTTTTCTGCCCAGGGCAGAAAAAGGAGAATATACTTGCTTGGATAGTTGTTCTAATAAATTAGTAGTGATATCTCCAAGAAGACCAGTGATTATATGTATATTGTGAACATGATGGTAATTGGGGGGGGGGGCTTGGTCGAATCCTATACCTAAATTATGGGACCTCCAGGTTGAAAAAATGAGGAAAACATAGCTTTTGTAAGGGATTTTGGAGACTCCCACCCCAAAATTTTAGGTTTAGCACCCTCAACTGGTCGGACCTCTCAGAGTTATGATTGTGAATATCTTGCTAAAATCTCCATGAAAACGAAGAAGTTGATCAGACGACTCCTCTGGATATCAAAAAATTTATACACCCTGCACTGCATGCACATGCAACCCTTCTTAGCTCACCAAAAGTGTTTCACAGAGTAAATAACACCCAACATCTGCTCAACAAGCCAAATTTCACTGGCCTAAACCGTTTTCGTTGATTGCTTTCGAACGGTCAGGAGCATGTTCTGTGTACCAAATTTTACTTGACTATGGCGTGAAATGCTTCAAAACTTTATTTTATCCGTTTACAATATACTATAATTGGTTTTAACTGATAAACATTAAGTTAACAGTCGAATTTCTTCAATTTTCGTCGAACTTTCTCCGATTTTTGTTGAATATTCTCCCATTTTCGATGAATTTTCTCAATTTTTTTCGAAATTTCCACATTTATCGCTTCAAAGTTCGAATTTCGTAAATTTTCTACCGATTTACCGGATCTTGCTCCTCCTTCAACTAATGACAAACCCAATCTTCGGCATCAATACGTTTCAGGCGAAATTTTAACAAATTAAAATTGACGCCTGAAATTGAAATCATTGACTGATTAGACAATTTTCATCTAATTGGTTCTTAATATATCGAACAAAAATGAAGGGCATCAAATTCTTAAAATACACAAATGAATGCTGAATCTACGTTTTCTTGATCATCTATTTTTTTTAATTTTGTATAAAATATGTAAACGATCTTCTATGAAAAATTTATTTTCACACTTCAAACATGAAAAAATCAATTTTTCACCTTCAAAAACTCTAATTCGCCCTCTACAAGAGGTATTTACCTTTAACCATTCAATGCAGAAGATCAATTTTACAATGCATGAAAATTATAAATTTTCAACTTTTTAGTCTAAAATACTATTTTTTGAACATAAAGCAATTGAAATTGAATTTTTTTTAATGTTCAACTTTTTTCATTTAAAAATGGGAAAAAAGTTTGCTCACTCCGACATGGATGACTGTAAAATGGAAGCTAAATAAAACTGAGTTGAATTTTTCATCAAGGAACCTCACTGTAGTGCTGTAAGTCGATATCCTACGATTTTTCGGCAAACCGAAATCGTTGATTGTTTGGGGCATCGATAAATAGATATTTTTTTGTTATTGATCAGGCAAAAAAACGCCGGAAATTTCTGGCTGAAATCGAAATGGCCACCACTAGACAAATTTCTTTTTGTCGATTTTTTTCGGCAAAATTTAAAAATCGGCGATCATCTAAAAATTCGAAAAATGGCAAATATAATAAAAGAAGCATAAAAGAAAAATTAAAATACGGAAAAATCACATGATGGAATACTCTATGGAAAAAAATCTGTAAAATTGCCGTTTTTTCTTAACTTTTTCCATCAAAAACGCTCAAAACGGAATATTTTCCGATAATTTTCACAAAAATTTGAAAACGAGCATTTTTCGACAATTTTGCACTGAAAATGGTCTAGAAAATTTTGTTCAAAATTCTCTATGTGCATCAAAATTCTCTGTGTGCATTTTTCACACTGATTATTTATTCCTCTGAGAAAATATTTTCTTAAATAACCTTTTCAAGCCAAAAACATGACAACATACTTAAATAGTTATATTTACTGCACAGAATGAATATATGAATGCTCACCCATTCTATTTTTCGTCTACTGTTCAAAAAAATTGGGGAAGAAAAATTTAACGAGAAAACGGCTATCGATTTATATACAAATTTTCTACTACTCATTATACATCGGTCTCTTTTGTAATTCATGGACATTATGCCCATTGGATAATTCACATAACAATTCTAATGTATGGTGAAAATCGAATTTCAAAGTCTGTTTTTTATTTTGATGATTGAAGAACTTTGAGGACATGAGAAGGTTAGAAAAAGATGAAGAACGGCTAAATGAGGCGTCTGTGGGTATTCCAAAGCAACAAAGCGACTTGGGGAAAATCGGGAAAATTATGGCTGCCGTGTCCGTTTGGGCAAAAGTCGGCGGGGAAAAAATACTCTTGAAGAAAAAAAGTCGAAAATTGCGTAATTTTTTTCGAAAAATTGGGCGAACAATGTCAGCTTTTCTATTTGAATCAAACACAAAAATGAGAATTTCGGTTCACAATCCCACTAGATAACACCTGTGTTGGGGGACATTGGGAGTGAAAATTCGCTAGCACTCATGCCAAATACAAAGAGGGTAATATGATTTATAATTGACTGACTGACTGATTCAGCGCAAAGCGCTGGAAAATCTTTGCGTTTTCAGCCATTAAAATGCATAAAAATCAAGGAAATTTATAGTCTGTTTTCCATAAAACGCTTCTAAATTGAAAAATGACAAAAACCAGTACTATCGTCAAAATCATTCACAGAAAGCTTTTGTAGTTAGATTTTTTACTTTAAAAATTGCTAACGATTGGTTGAGTAAGCTCACAAATTTTCAGTTCATTGTGACATATGGTTCAACAGAAAATCGTAAAAATATGGAATAGTATGTACTTGCTTTCCACTTTTATTATTTAGAAGCATTTCAGGAAAAACAGATTATAGTTCGACATGTCAAAGAGTTCGTGCCAATAAACGATCAGAATTTTTTGTGTCCCAATTTTTTCTGTGCGAAAAACCATGTTGTTTGTGGAACATAATTCCTGATTCGATCAACTTTCTACAATACAGTAGAATACTATTCTGTCCTAACTCGAAATTAGGCATATGTTCATCAATCCAGCTTTCCTCCGAAAAATAGCATTTGAAGAAAAACAGACTATAGTTGAGTGAAGTTGAAAATTTCCAATCTCATAATCGTATGGTTTAGCAGAAAATCGCTGGAAATTAGTACTTGCTTTCCGCTTCTATTATTTAGAAGCATTTCAATAAAAATGAACTATAATTCTGTAAAAAATTTTACAGTATGATTTACATTAATCGTTTATTGTATATGTATGTATCAGAATGCCACGCATTCAACGGAAACAATGGCCGTGATAGAAGATGGAGTTGATAACGGTAAAATATGATAATGAATCATCGAAACAAATGAAGAAACGCAAAAAATTAATCGCGAAGCAAGATAATTTAGAAAGAAGCTGCTGCTCATAGCCAGATGTTTCTGTTCTGATTTCACATGCTCTTTTCTGACAATATCAGCTTACGACTCGGACAATTTTTTTCAATAATTGCATTTTCAGACGTGTGGTGCTACAAATGCTAACAATATCATATCCTTTCGCTTCTGTAATGTTAAATCCCTCTTTCTTGTCTGATAGTTATATTTGTGCTTTCTGTCGTTATTATAATGTTATCTATTAGACGAGCCATGTTCATTTTCGCTCCCATCGGAATGGCAGGGTAAATGATGGTATGAGTCCCGAAAAGGGGAAAACTTCTCCCTCTCTAACAAGAAAACGAACCAGAAAGAATATGCCACAGAGATGCATATGCTTACGTAATGAATACATTTATCCGCTGTTTTGTTACCTTATCTTTGAGACTTTTTCTAGATTTTCAGGTTCCGCATAATAAGGATCCCCCTCGCTGGAGACACACATTGTAGATCATAAACTAAATAGGTAGTAAAATCGTATGCAAAATGTAATTTCATTTGCATTCCACTACATCATTAGAATGATCAGAAATTGTATTCACTCTGTGATGTTTTCTGCTGAAGAAGAGGGTTTCATTTGGGTAACTATATAGATTGATGCAGTTTTAGTTCATAATTTTTCATTGCTACAGACTGAGCTCAAACCTGAATATCGTCAGCAATGTTGGTCGAAGTTGTTTTAAATGTGCGGGCTTACTTAATCCACAGTCCACAATTCTACAGTGAAAACTTCATGCAACGATTTTAAAGGCGAATTTGTTTTTTATAAGCATTTTAAAAAACGAAAAGCTTGTCAGGTTGACAGCAATAGTTTTTTCGCAATCGTTGTGATTGAGCTTTCACTGCATGAGTTGTTATGCAAAATTCGTCGAGTTAAAATAGAACAATTAATTTTTATAACCCATTCAATTTGAAATGGCAGCAATAGAAGTAGGTTCATGATTTTCACGTACTCGAAAAGTTTAAATGCACAAAAAATCAATTTTTTGGGGGAACAATTTAACAGAAATTAAGAAACAAACCCACTGTTACCCATTTTTTGATTTGGATGGAAGTGTTTGGACATTGAGTGCATTTTTATCAGATTACTGGAGAAGATTTTCCATCGGTAATGTTTGCCGCTGATGTACGAGAAATTTTTTCACATTGACTACAGTATTAAGCTTGATAATGCCTGCTACCTTTTCCAAATTATAGTTACCTTCGTCGGTTCACTACATCTGTCATGTCAAAATAAACAGACTGTATATTTTCTTAAATAAAATCCTTGTAAATTGATGACAAATGACAACGTTTGCACTGTCGTCAAACTTTTGTACAGGTTAATGTCACATAATACCGAAAATATTAGCATATCCAACCAACCACCTACAAATTTTTGCGTAAAAAGTTCAGAAGAAAACTTTGTGCAAGGGATTTTGATTGTTTACGACTATTTTACACGTAACAGACTAATAGTGATAACTTCTTAGATCATACTTTTTTTTATCATTTTTATGTAAAGAGTAGGAAATCATTGTGCAAATCGAAATAGGTGTCAATCTTTTGTTGACTGATTTTCCCATCAATCGCTGATGACATATATAGTTTGTGCAAAGTCAATGAGAATGCTATACTTCATTTGTTTTGAAATTATCGATGCAGCGATCCCATGAAATTGTTGGGGTGGCTCCAGGTGCACGTGTTCAGCTTCCGGCATCGGTGCGCAGGCGGTTGGACGCGGCGAAAAGTGGCCGAAAGAAAAAGATAATTTGCATAGATTTATGCTGCCACTGTTTCGCGTTTTTTGTGTCTTTTTATTAGTGTTAAAAAGATTGGTTTTATGGAGCGACGCCGCCATCACCTTTATACAATATTTTTGTTTATTATTGTTTATTTGGTGTCGCCACTCGTCACCCAATACATCTTGAACCTGTAAGTGCATTGTTTTGTGAGCGTAGGGGTTGGAGTTTTTAAGGATAGGAGTGGAGACTTGGGTAGGATCTCCTGAGGTACGTGCCAAGGTGTTCTGCCTGAGGTTTGGTGAAAGTTCTGGCGAGTATCTGGTGAAACGTCTGGGAGAGTTTTGTGGTTGTTGTTGTTGTTAGCCTGTGGTCAGAACTGTTGCATCGTCTTGACCCCACAGCTGCCCAACAAGTGGTGGACTCTTAACCCCTCTCACGACGGATAACCGGAGAACCACCAGAAAAATAACTAAACCTCCTGGGTTTTATTTGCAGGCACATACCGGAAAAATTAAGAAGATGAGTATTTCGGTAGGGAAAACTTTGAGGACTCCTCCTGGGTCACATGAACCTAGTGTTTCGAATCTCGACTCTGCTGAAGAACACGCAGCGGTAGAACAGGTTCAAGCACAGGCGCCTGAGACTGAAGGAAGGAGAGAGAGTAGAATTGCCGAAGTGGCAAGAATTGAAGAAGAGTTGAGGAAGAGTAGTTTTGAGAGGGCTAGGCAAGCCGAGATTGAAACTACTGTAAGTGGTAGTGTCAAAGGTCATCAGACCTTTGAGAGAGAGAGACTGACGTCGCCCCTGAAGTTGGTCCATCTGATGGCCGAGACGCTGGAGGAGATTAGATGGAAGTCGAAACCGGCGTGGAGGTCAAATATGGTGGACATGAATTACGACGAATATTACGAGGACGCGCTGGCTGATTTATACAACGATAAATATTCGAGGCGATACGACCCCGAAATGGCGAATTTTATTCGGCGAGAGGAGCAAAAGGATCGAGTCGATCCCAAGGATTTACGAATTAACGCGCTGGAGAAGAAAGTCGAATTATTGATTAAAGTTATCGAAAGGGCGCAAGTTCAACAGAAAGAAACGGAGGATGATCAATGGAAGAAGATAAATGAGTCTTCTTACATTGAGAGTAGAGTAGAAAGGGTAAGTGAACCTAAGAGAGAGGTTCATTCAGAAGTTTATGTAAGGTCTCAAGAGGATAGAGACAAATATTTGGGTAGAGATAGAGGTTGGACTGAGGAGCCGCAGAGTTCGAGGAATGCTGAACAAGCACAATCAAATGCCTACGGTTACTCAGAGAATAGGAGGTCTAGGGAAAGGAAGGTGACTATTTGCGACGAATCGTCCCAGGGAGAGGACAAATTTTCTCGTCCCACTCCTTGGAGAGATACTGCAAATAGAGCTGACCTTAGCCCTGAGAGGAGGAGAAAGAGAAAGTCAAAGAGTAGAAAGAGATCTCACAGATCAAGAGCTAGGAGTAGACATTACTCAGATAGTGATAATAGCAGTTCATCTATGTCGAACTCTAGCTCAAGTGTAGAAGTTGATGTGAGAGATGTGGTAAAGGCCTTGAAACATAGACCTTTACATGATAGTATAAAGCCGACGGAGGCTTTGAAATTTTTTACTGATCTGGAAAGTGAATTTCTGGAGAATACTGTGGATAAGGTAAAGAAGGAGTGTTTGAGAAGGTTGTCTCAGAACACGGCAAGGAGGATAGCGAGAACATCCTCAAGTTATACAGAAGCGCCGAGAAATATTTTAAAGTATCTCGCGCCGACTTATGATTTGACGATGCTCAAAAGAGAGCTATTCAATATGAAACAGGAAGAAGGCGAGTCAGCCTTAGAGTTTTTAAAGAGATTGAGTAATCATGTGGATCTGGTCTATGCAGATCAGACTGATCAAGTAAGGCAAGAGAATATTATTAATGCCTTCATTTATAAAAGTAGTCCGTTATATCAGACGGAGTTGCAGGATGTATTGCCATCAATGAAAACTTGGCAAGACCTTGCATACACCGTAACTCAGATTGATAAGAAGTATAAGAATGTTTTTACTACTTTTGGAGCCAAGGATAAACCGATTGTGGCGAATCAAGTTGTAGCTACTGAGGAGAAGTGCCTGGAAATTGCTTTTGTAGGGAATGCTCCATATGGAAGAACTAAAAAGTATAACCAGACGAAGTCAAGACCACAAAATCAGTTGCAAAAGGCAGTGGAAGAGGAGAGAAATGAGGAGAATGCTGAAGAGATGCAACCTGGCCCACCTCGTGATGTCAAAAAGTCTAACGAGGAACAGGCCAAGGAGTCTTTTCTAGCTATTCTCTCAAAGGAGTGGCTACAATTGGTTCAGAAAGTGGATAAATTACAGGTTACTCAGAATGAAGCTTTAAAAGAGTTGACTACCGTGAAGACTGCGTCTGCTGAAAAGCAGAAGCAGTTGAAGCAGCAGAGACCCTACTGCATATATCATAAGAATAATACTCATACTAGAGAGGAGTGTAAAACATTGGCATACCCGCGTCAGCAACAGCTATGCAGTGGATTTAACTGTGGCATGTCTAATCAGTATTATGGTGGTGATAGGAATGCTTCATTTAGAGGAAATTTTAGAGGTAGAGGTGGACCTCAATTTGGATTTAGAGGAAGAGGAAGAGGTGCCTATTATGTCGAATTCCCCGAAGAAGATCAAATGTACCGGTATGACCCAGAATTTGAGAGATACAGGGAATTCTGCAGACTTAGAGAACAAGGCATCCAGTTGCAGAGGCAGCCTCAGTTGATGCTACCTGCATCAACTAGTCAACCGGCTATTCAGGCTAGTACCGTCCAGGATCAATCTGGATCATTTGTTTCGAACCAGTCGCAACCTAGTTCGCATAACGTAATGGTGACAAGCCGTACCGATGTGGATGATGAAAGTGATCAGAGTAGAAACAAATCTTCAAGTTTGGTTCTCGGAAGTATTATTCACCTGGATAAGGTGACACCTCTAGAGAAGGTAAAGGAAAGAGATTTGGCTCATGTGAAGTATGGAAGGAAAGCAACGGACGTAGAGAAAAGATTGTTGGAAAATTATCTGAAAACGGTTCCGTTCTACATAAATGTAGTTATTAAAGAAACGGCTACCAGAGCTTTAATCCATACAGGAGCTCAGTGTACGGTCATGTCTTCTAAGCTCTTGAAAAGGGCATTAGACATTGATTATACAGTGTACCCTCGTATTTTTAAAGTGACTGTAGCTGATGGAAAAATTGTGCATGCCTTTGGATATGTACCATTTTGTATGAAGACTGAATTTGGAAATTTTCCAGTCAATGTTATAGTGTTGCCAGATGCAGGTGAGGTCCTGATCTTGGGCACAGATTTTTTAGCGCACCCAGATTTAGGTGTGGTGATTGATTTTAAAAGAAATGCCATGATGATATAAGGCATTGAGAAAAAGATTGACGTAGTTCAAGTTCCTTCTGTAACTACTGTGCAAATGGTAATGGAAGAAGTGACTAAAGTCAGTGTGGCGTCGACTGATTGCGTAAATCAAATTGTTTATCCAAAAGTTTGTCTGCTAAAGACAACTATTGCAATTGTTATATGTAGGAAAACCTACATTCCATATGGAACAGATGTTTTGATGAAAGCAAAACTTTGGGATCAACATGGAGATGCCATGTTGAACGGAATTATAGTTGAATCAAAAGATTCTGAAACGAAGTTCAGAATGGAGAAAGCGGTTGTAGACGGATTACAAGAGGAGTTTGTAGTACTAATCTCTAATACCACGGGTTCTGGTTGTCGGTTTGAGAGAGATCAAATCATTGGCTATACAGAATCTATGTTAATTGAAGATGATGATACTTATAAAAAGGTGAAGGAAATGAAAAAGATAAAGGAAGAAAAGGACTATCAGACCTGTATGGTAAAGGAAGGAATGCCTGCATTATCAAAATCTGATTCTGTAGACTTCTATACTTCACTATGCAAGATGATATCTAAGGCGAAAATATCAGAAGAGCAGAAAACGGAAGCTATAGAGTCTTTGTTGAAATACAGAGATGTCTTTAGCTTGCCTGGTGATCCGGCTACTACAACCCCAGCTCTGATGTGCAAGATAGATACAGGAAATGCGAGACCTGTAGCAAAGAAATATTACAGAGCTTCTATCAATAGTCGGCCAGGAGTGAGGTGACATATAAAGGAGATGTTGGATCAAGGAGTGATAGAGCCCTCGAAGTCACTGTGGGCTGCACCCTTGTTTCACCTTGGAAAGAAAGGTGGAACTACGAGACCCGTAGTTGATTTTAGAGGTATAAACAAAGTGATCAAGGATGATAATATCCCATCCCGAGAATGGATGATAATTTAGATTGCCTTGGAAGAGCTAAGTTTTATAGGACTCTAGATTTGAAGTCGGGATATTGGCAGGTCCCGATGGAGGAAGAGAGCAAGGAGAAAATGGCTCTTATATGCCAGGAAGGCTTGTTTCAGTTTAAAGTAATGCCGTTTCGATTGAAGAATGCACCAGCTGAATTCCAAAGGATGATGGAGAAAATCCTTGGGGATTTGGTATGGAAAATTTGCCTAGTGTACATAGATGATATTATCATCTTCTCGAATACGTTCGAGGAACACTTAGAGAATTTGACATTGGTGCTGGAAGCATTGAGGAAGGCGAAGTTGACTCTTAAGCCAGGGAAATGTGAATTTCTTCCCGAGAAGGTGCACTTTTTAGGGCACATCTTGGATGCGAATGGAATTTCTCCGGATCCTAAGAAGGTCAAGGTGATAACGGAATTTCCATTCCCAGATTTTGTTAAGAAAATGCAAAGATTCCTAGGTATGCTACAATGGTGTAAGAAATTTATACCAGACCTAGCAGCACTAGCTGAACCTTTGTACAAACTAACAGGCAAGAAAGGAACATGGAATATGATGGATTTGCATTACCAAACTTTTGATAAGCTCAAAGTAGCATTGACCTCAGTGCCTTTCTTACAACATCCAATTCTAGATGGATCTGTGCGATTCATCCTTCAAACAGATGCCAGTGGAATTGCATTGGGAGCATTGTTATGTCAAGAGACTGACTGGGAAGGTTGGGTAATAGCCTACAATAGTCGGATATTGCGGGCGGAAGAAAGGAAATGGTGCGCCACCGAAAGGGAATGCTTAGCTGTGGTATACGGCCTAAAAATTTATAAACATTACCTTTTGGGTCAAAAGGTCATAATTCAAACTGACCACAAACCTTTATTATATATGAGGGACAACACACAGACTAATGACAAACTCAAGAGGTGGTACCTATTCATTTGCCAGTTTAATCACAAGTTGGAGTATGTGCCTGGCAGACAAATTCCATGGCTGATTTTCTCTCCACGAACGAGGAATCAGATGAACAGAAAGAGAAGTTGCCACTAAAATGGGAGCTTATCTTTCAGAAAGAAGAAGTGAAATCTCTTACTGAAGATGAAGTCATTAACCAAAACCACAAAGTTTTAGTGAATCAACTTCAGAAACTCAGTGGAGATGAAGTGGATGAGGCTGTAGGAGTCTTCACTCCTGTGAAGATGGCCACAGCTTCAGTGGCTTCAATGTATGATGATAGTGATGAAGCTCGACTTAATATTTCTCCAGAATTTGATAATTATCGAAGGCCTGAGAAATATGAAATCGAGGCGGTAGTCACTAGGCAAATGTCAAAAAACTTGCAGCAGGAGGAAAAAGGACATCCTACTGGGCAAGCAAAACCCAAAGAGGAGGTAAAGAGAATTTTTGAACCAAAGGAGAAGGAGTTTGAAGAAGCCTCTAAAATTGAAGATGGTAGACCGAAAGGGCTTATCTCAAACGCCTTGATGGCGCAGTTGCAAGGAAAGGATAAAGATTTAAAAGTGATCTTTGAGAAACTAGGTGCTAACAGCAGCTCCAAGTCTCAAAGTAACTTTTATATCGATCAAGGGATACTATATAGAGAGACTTTTGGCGAGGCAGAGGATCAAGTTGTTGTGCCCTCTGTTCTCAAAAAAGTTGTCCTACATCAGTATCATGGAGCAGTGATGATGACACATCAAGGGTTTAAGAGAAGCCTTGCTATCATTAAAAAGCAGTTCTGGTGGCCGAGGATCAAAAAGGATGTTGGGAGCTGGATCAGATTTTGTCTGATATGTCAAATTGCGACTCCAGGAAAGGCTACGATACCGCCATTAAATCCGATTATTCCTAGAGGACCATTCGACATAGTCTCTGTGGATATCATGGGAATTTCTCCCATGAGTGAGAAGAGACTGTATGTGATAGTATTTTAAGATTACTCTACAAAATGGGTGGAAGCAGAAATGATTCCGGATCAATCTGCTGTAACCATTGTGGGCAGTTTTCTACGAAATATTGTCTTCAGGCATGGAACCCTGGTGAAATTGTTGAGTGATAACGGTTCATGCTCTACAGCTGATCTGATGATGTCAGTTTGTAGATTATTGGAGTGTCAGAAGATTTTCACAACTGCCTACCATCCACAAGGAAATGGAATGGTTGAAAGGTTTAACCAAACCTTGATCAAGCAGTTGGGAAAGGTTGCTATAGAGGATTCAGACAAGTGGGAGAGATATTTGCAATCTGTCGTTTTTGCATACAATGCTACACCTCACACCTCAACATGATGTTCCCCATTTGCCTTGTTGAGAGGTCATGAGGCTAATTTTGGCATTAGTATTGATGTTGCAAGAAACATAGTTCTGCCAATGAACTATGAGGCTCATAAGCATATACTAACCGAAAGTTTAGTAGAAACTTATGAAGTCATTTCCGAAAATATCAGGAAAGCTGTGGAGATCAGTAAAAAGTTTTTTGACCGTAAAGCAAAAGCTCATGATTATTCCGTCAATGATTGGGTTTTGCTGAAAGTCGATAAACAGAAAAAACTGGGTCTGCTGTGGCAAGGACCGTTTGTTGTTACTGATAATAGCACATTATCAGAGAACATGCTTGAAATGGCGCACTGGAGAGAGCCAATGAAAAAGCAGGTGGTATCCGTGAGCAGGTTAAAGCGCTTTCGCTACAAGACCAGCAGATGGCTGCAGTCTAATGACGTGTGATCAAATGACACACAGTTTAATGTAGCTTCAAAAATCAGTAATTATAAACTGCTGTAGCACGTAGCCCTGTTTTTCCATGTGTGTGTGTGTGTGTATGATTACCCCCCCCCCATATTTTTTCGTCCCCAATTTTGTAATTACGTACAAATTATATTTATTTATGTATTTATCACATATTTATCGTGTATTTTTAATTTTCCCTCGCCTAAATCTTAAAATTTTCAAAATTTTTTGGTAAAAAACTACTCTGCGCAAAAAACCTAAATTTTTAAAATTTTTCCACGGCCCAAATTTTTAAATTCCCCAGAGTCCGATTAATTTTTTCGGAGGAATTAGTTAGTTGTTGCCCACCAATTCTGTGAATATTGGAAGAATTGGAAAACCGCTGAGTTTTAGAGTGAAAAGAGACAAAAAGTAGCAAAAGTGGAAACGTTGTCGATTTTTCAGCTCTTATAAATTTATAAAAAATTTTTTCGAAAATTGATAACGCCAAACTTGAAGGATTCGAAAAGGAAGCAGTAGAAATGTCAGGGCCCCCCAATGGATGCCGCACAAAACAGTACCTGGTCAGGGACCCCCACATGACCTATGGTCAGCCACAGGTGCGGCAAAATAATCGGTACTTTTTAGTCGATGGTAAGGGACCTAAGTTGTTATACTTATTTAATCTAAAAATTTATTGGGCAAAGCAGGATGTTATAGCCCATGGGTGTCTAGACGAAGGTCTAGACAATTTTCTAAATTTAGTGGGAACAAATTTGTTCTGTCAAACTTGAAAGAGTGTGGCAATGCTGCCCGTAGCGCGAGATTTGGACTTTTTGCGAAACTTCATCATTCCTCTACACACATAGTGAGTTGAATAAATTCGTCTATGTGATGGGGGAAAAGTCGAGTGTAGCAACTAGTCGACTAGGGGTAGATAATTTCAAAATTATTTAAATTTTATAATTCCATCTTTATCTAAATTTCTATGAATTTCCTCATTTCGGGTAAATCAGTAATTATTTTAAGTCTTCTTGGAAATTCTTAATTTTTTGGTTGGATAGGCTGTTTTGGGCGTTGGATTGAGATGGCATGCAGTCGAATGATGGAAGGCGCAGGTGGTCTGTGTGTGTACTCCCGTATAAGGTAGAAGTCCGGGCCGCACTTGTGTTTAACTATCTGCCAACACTAACCCAATATATGTTTGGTA
This sequence comes from Romanomermis culicivorax, assembly GCA_963922205.1. Lineage (NCBI taxonomy): Eukaryota > Metazoa > Nematoda > Enoplea > Mermithida > Mermithidae > Romanomermis > Romanomermis culicivorax. The sequence goes on along the minus strand of CAWUHX010000007.1, from coordinate 212,244 downwards.
CCTTATTGTCCCCTGCTTGCAATTTTTTCCTATTTGTGCTTACTATCTGTGGTGATGGTAGAAATTAACTGATGTCTGTCCGCTTGGAAAAATTTTCAGAAAAAAGTAGTAAATATTTTGTCCGAATTTTTTAAGACTACAACCTTAAACGCGTTGTCAGAGTCGGCGAATTAGAACGATGGTTTGCAACCAATTTCGGGAGATTCCCGTTGGAATTGACGGAACCGAAAATGGTAGAAATAGGTAAGGTGGCTGAGATGATCGAAACCTCGAAGGAGAGTAGGTTTCGAGGACAGCCAATTATCAATTTTGATACAGAAAAAGTTATTGAGGAGTATGTGAGTAAAGTCTTTGCGACTTCTGGGGTTGATAACCCAAAAGGGAAGGAGTTCGCGAGAGTCATTAGCTTCTCGACGGTGACTGGAGACACTTTTGTTGTAGATACTACGACAATCATGCCGAAGGAATGGACCCTCATTCATGAGCTCTTAGATTCGGACATGCTTCTCGTTGGATACAACTTGGTTACAGATCTGGTTGCCGTCTGGAATGTTAATGGCGCAGGCAGAAATCACCAAGATGTTGATCTGACAGCGGAGATCAAGTATAAAATTGCATCTTCGTATGGCCGTTATTATGACATAGCCAAGGTAGGAGACCAGTTGAATGGGAGATATTTGCCAATGTCCAGGAAGTTGGGACTTTGCCGGGAGACATTTAAGCTGAAGGGGTTGCTCACGGAGCTGTGTCTGGTGGATATTGGTTATTATCAAATCGATTTCCGTCAGAGAGCGCAACGTGAACGATTCTGTAGGCACACGTTAACACAGTTTGAAATTAGGTATTCAGCACTGGACGCCTACTACTCATTGTTGGTTTTCCTAGCGTTTTTCCACTATGAGTTAGCTATTGAAGTTGAGGTCGGATTCCAGTACTTTCTGCATGATTTGATGTAAGCAGATCAAATTCAGATAATGGCTTACAGGCTGTACAGGTTTTTTAATATGGTTCATGGTGAAAACTTTCCACAGACCTTTTGTGGAAGTCCAGAAGTAGAAGAGATGCAGTCAGCATCTATTTATCACGTAATGAGACAGGAAGCGTTTGCCCGTATGGCTGTCCAAATGGACACCTCATTTGGAGGCTATGTGGAGTACAGCTTCCCTCATTATGAGGCAAATCCGAAGAGAGGGAGAGAAGTAAGTGTCCCTAAAGGTATTCATCCTGATTATACCGTCAAGGAGAAAAGTAAGAATGTGGATGGTAACGATACGGTAAGTGAGGATGAAGAGTTTGAAGAAGCTTTGTCAGAAAAGTAGATTAGAACTCGAATTACGAAGAAGGTGATAGATATGGTTAATCGAGGGAAGAGTTTCAGTAGACTTGATGAACCAGTATCTATGGTTTTGTACGAGAATTTCCTAAGGTATAGGGAAGAGACTAAGCAACTGTTGGAGATAACATCTCTGGAAGTTGATTACCACGAGTATGAACCAGTCAGAGTATCGAATGGTAAAGACTCGTATGTAAGACAACACTGGAGTATGGATATCGCTCCTTACTCTGAAATATTGATTGAGGACAATTTTAAGAATTTGGAGTCGGTGTGTAACAAGGTTCCGCTTACGTTTCACTTGTTTTGGCCAGCTTGTAGAGAGGAAGCGGAGGAGTACCTTACCTCTCTCCTTGACCATAACTATTTGAGATCCTTTAGCCCTGAGGGAAAGAAACAACTCTTGAAGATGTTGTGGAGGGGAGATAGGTACAGTCAGTATTTATCGTTTTTGAATAGTCTTCCAGTGACAGAGGTGCATACACCAACTAAAGGCCATGCTATTACATGTTGGGGAAATGTTTGGGATTTTTGCCGATCCGATTTTGGCCCAAAACGAAATCATGGGAGCAAAGACCAGAAGATAAGAGGAAGCATTTGGCAGAATGTCCGCAGTACAAAGACAACCCATACTGCTATCAGAGGTTTTACTTCCGTCAAATAGCTGTCCCAGTCCCAGGTTTGCGATACCCGATAGATATGGGCGAGGACGCTACAAAGGAAAATCAGAAAAAGAGCCTGTTAGCGTATCAACCAGAATACGTTCCAGGTTACGAACTGCCATTTTTTGAGCCAATATTGCCGTCCAATGCTCCAGGCTTTACAATTATGCATATTGGCAACAAGGTTGTGGTAACACCGATAGGTAAGCAGCCAACAGTGCTGGTTACAGCCACTGAGGTAAGCACAATGGTGAGTCAGCAATCTGGAGTTGATATGAGTAGTATGAATCAGGTGCAGGGTATGCAGGCTGAGCCTGTTGCGGCGAAAACACAGCAACAAGCGATACCTGCAGACCTCAACACCCCCGTAGACTTGAATCAGGTAGGAGATGATTTAGAAGTCGACAAGGAGGTCACTGTTGAATCATTGATACAACCTGATCAAGAAGCACAGGTAACCTCTTTGGTAGGTCAGACAGAAAGTTTACTTTCTGGAATGGATGTTAGGGCAGAGCAGATGTTGGATGAAAGCAATCTGATAACGATTGCTGCAAGTCCAACTATAGAGGAAATTGAAGCAAGGCTCAGGGAGCAAGCTGAAAAGGAAATCGAAAGACAGAAGGAGATTTTTTCTAAACAGCTTGCGGAGCAGAAAGTGAGATTAGATCAGCAGCAGAAGCAGCTGGAGCAGGTATTGGCTGGTTTTACGGCGCAGCCGACACCTCTGGCAGCGCCTACAGTCGTGCAAGCTCCGGCCAAGCCGCCTACTGCTTATCATATCCCTAAATTGCCGGTGCAGCCTGCTAGTACGCAGGCCATCCAACCTGCGGTCAGCAAGGTTATCCCGACAGTTCAAGTAGCGCCCAGAGATCCAAATATAGACGGTGGTATACCAGGTATGTATACCGCCGAGGAGGTTAGGAAATTTAGAGCAGAAGGTCATACGGACAACCAGATTAAAAGATTAGGAAGGAGGAAGTTAGCCGGAAAGGCCAATAGGGCTAAAAGAAGAGACGAGGAGGATGTTATTGAAATTAGTGATGGGGAAGGAGAACAGACAGGGAGTTCTACGTCTGTGGACTTGAAGTTTGCTGGATCTACTACTTTATTGAGGGATTCAACCAAGTTCAAGACTGGAACTAGGCTGATGAGCCTGACACCTGGAACCACAAGTTCTACGAGTCAAGTGCAGTCCAGGGTAGCTTCCGCTAAAGTACCTAGTAAATCGGCTGCATCTCAGGTAAGTGCAACGATGAAAAGTACTTTGGCTAAGCCCATGTCTAAAGTGGATAAGACTTCTCAGCAGAACCAGAGCAGTTCCTCAGGGAAAAAAGTTATTTCTAAATCCTCTACGTCAGAACCGACTAAATCGGTCAAGAGAAGTAGAGATAAGGAAGTAACTTTGGAGTACCTGAGTTCTGTTTTGAGAGACTACTGGGATGTCCATAAGAAGTTTCCAATGGTAAAAGGAAGGATAGATTTTTTGACACCGGAAGTAATCGAATTTTTCACTCAGGATATGCCAGATGATAATAGGAACCAAATCATCTGGGCATTGGTGAACAATGGAGTAGAGGAGCTTTACGAGAATTATGGGGATCACTTTGATGTTCAAGGTGGTTTCCTGTATGATCACATAAACGTTCCTGAGCCCATTTGGGAGTATATTTGGCTCAAGTTCATGCCAAATTGGTTTCATCACTTTGATGCGGAAATAGTAATGGCAGCTGTGAGATACTTATGTACCATGGTGTTGCTAAAGTTAGAACAGCAGCAGTTGGGCCCGAGACATATTGGTGCAGTGGATGCACGGGCCAAATCATTTGTCACAGAGAGGTATTATTCTATCTACCTGCGGGGAGAAGGTAGTACTGCATTCAGGGAAGCGTATGCCAACCGAATGCAGGAACACCAACAAACTGCAGTGGATATGGCAGCGAAAAGAAAGTTGTCTGATATGGTTCAGAAGTTTTCTGATAAATTCCAGAAAGCCGAGGATGAGGAGGGGCAACCCTTCAAGATTCCCATTTTAATGGAAAGGCAACTTAGTCATACATCCAGGACTAGGAGCCAGCGCTCGCGACAATTGTCTCACTCGCAGGGTCCGCCCCAGCCTGGAGTATTCAAATTACCATATGCAAATCAACAGAGTCAAGGTAGGTCCACTACCTCAGCTTCTGGAGCATCTTCCATAAGTTCCACTCAGGGCTCGTACCAGAGGGGAACTGGAGGGGGATATGGCCGAGGCTGGGGTCAGGGGCAGGGTCTAGGAAGACCCTTCAAAATGGTTAATCCGCAACCGTATAGAGGTCAGGCGATGGGCGGACCCCCTCGTGCGACCCAACCTCGAGGAGTTTTTGGGGGATTTCTCAGGGGTCGTGGAGCTCAGGGTGGTCCCTACCCTTGCCGTGGTAGCTTCCAATATGGCGGTTTTGGTGGCGGCGGGCAACAATAATTTCATATAGCTGCTCAATTTTTGGACCAAAATTCATCATTTCATACAAATTTTATTTAAAAAAACAGAAAAATACAAAAACACAAATAAAATACAAAATAAAAAAAATATATATATATATATTATCTCGTTTTATTGTTGCTTTAAATTTTAAATTTTTCTCGTTTCGGGTGCTCAAAAAATTGCCTGGCGAAATTCATCTTTCCGTCCATCTTATTTCGGGCGTGTACATAGCCCTCGTATTTTTCTCATTTACTTTCAGGGCCTGAAAAAGATGAAGACGTGAAAATTTTATTTGCATTTATAAAATTATATCGTATAACTGAAATATTTTATAGAAAATATTTTTTATTGAGTAGATTTGTATTGGACGGAGTGACGTGACGAGCAGCCAACCATAGAGGAAGCGCACCTGTGGTAGCTCAACCCCTACGCTGTAAAAACCAGTACATGGGAGAAGAGGAACGGCGGCGCCCCGGATCTAGGCACAGATCAACGTCAAAGTCCAGGCTGAACTACGTTCGTGATCGTTTCTGGTAGCCTGAAAAGGAGTGCCCTGCCGAATGGATTGGTCAAAGTCGCCGTCACCTGAAGGACCTGGTAGGGGCTGGATCACATCTTGGAGGGGGTAGCCCCAAAAATTTGTTTTCCGAGGGTTAAACTGTTATGCAGTCGGGGCCTCAGTATGAGACTCAGGCTGCAGAAAGGTTTTCACCTTCCCTTGGTCGGTTTTGAGGGCCGAGGGATGTTGGGGTGGCTCTAGGTGCACGTGTTCAGCTTCCGGCGTTGGTGCCCAGGCGGTTGGACACGGCGAAAAGTGGCCGAAAGAAAAAGATAATTTGCATAGATTTATGCTGCCACTGTTTCGCGTTTTTTGTGTCTTTTTATTAGTGTTAAAAAGATTGGTTTTATGGAGCGACGCCGCCATCGCCTTTATACAATATTTTTGTTTATTATTGTTTATTTGGCGTCGCCACTCGTCACCCAATACATCTTGAACCTGTAAGTGTATTGTTTTGTGAGCGTAGGGGTTGGAGTTTTTAAGGATAGGAGTGGAGACTTGGGTAGGATCTCCTGAGGTACGTGCCAAGGTGTTCTGCCTGAGGTTTGGTGAAAGTTCTGGCAAGTATCTGGTGAAACGTCTGGGATAGTTTTGTAGTTGTTGTTAGCCTGTGGTCAGAACTGTTGCATCGCCTTGACCCCACAGCTGCCTAACAAAATTGAGTTCAACAATGAAAGAGTTTTTTTGTCAGTGAACAGCAAACAGAACAGTTGAAAAATATACTCCAGCAAGCTGGTTCAGTTGTAAAAACTTCTCGAGTAGCACTCAGTTGTCGACACCGTTCTATCCAAATCAATAGTTGATAAGCATGATGTTTTATCTATTATTTTCATTGTCACGAATAAATTCAGCGTCCTTGGAGGATAAAAATTCCCACTCCATGAAAAGTGCATATCAAATTGTACTTAGTTTTTTGACATGTAGCTGCGTCTGACATTTTAAATTAAATGGGATGCAAGTAATCAAGCTATTTAACAACTTTCTCTTTCAGGCCTGGAAGTTCTTTATACCATGAATGGTCGTCATCATGGCTAAAGTTTTTCGTTTGATAATTGGCTTTTTCCTTCTGATCATACGTTTCGGTGAGCTGTTATTTTTTTATTCATTATAATCCATTGATTGATCCTCATCTTTCCATTTAACATAAGTCTGTTAAAGTCTTTTCCGGTTCAATCCCTTTGCAAAACGCTGCTCTTTTTATTGCTACACGGCAGTTTAAACTGAATAAAATACAGGCGTTCCAAGAAAAAACTTAACCAAACTAATTTCCGGTTGCAATATCCAAACCTAAAGTTCAACTCTAGATCAGTTACTTCTAAACCTCAAGCTTAGCTAAATTCAGCGTCAGTTTTACCTTCTATGGGTACAATAAAAATCTCGAGGTCGTTTTCGGCTAAACCTGTAAAATTCGAGCTCTTTCTTAACGAGGAAAACTTGGAGGAGACATGATTATTTCATGTAAAAGTTAGCAGTTATGGTATGTTATGGCTTTATGAACTGCAACTTTTTCACGAACAAATAATGAAGAGAGTTCGTTGTGGACATGTGTAGCAAGCACACCGGAAGCAAACCTACTAACCTTTAGGTTTAACTTTTCTATTGAATTAAAACCGATCTCGGGTTAAAAAATGGCCATTTTTTATTGCAACCTGAAGTGAGAAGGTCGTGTTAAACTCAGACTCGAGGTTTATCTCGAGCTTCAGACAGATCCGAACTCTATTATGTCTTCTCTTTATTGCAACTGATAAGCTTGACGTTCGGATTTAAATGCGCACCGGTAATAACTGTTAGATAAACGCGTTTTTTTGGCAAATTAGTGTTTAGATAGTCTTCACCATTTGGAAAGGCTTCGTGAAGTTTTCATGACTTGACTGATTTATTCAACTCTTTAACCAAAAAAGAATACTGGTTAAATGCTTCCCATTGTTACTGAAAGTGATTCACTAACACTCAATCTTCTGCGTCATCATTATGGAGATGTAATAGATTGTGTAGCATTACAATGTAAATAGCAAACTTTTTTGCACCTCATGGATGAAGATTTTGTTGATAATATCCTTTTTCCGGAAATCTTTTTTACGGAAAAATCAGAAAATTCTACTTGATGAAGCATTTCTCATAAGAATTCAAAGACTCATTAAGCTACTTGCATAAAAATCAATATTATATAGCTCTGATTCTTGAGACATTCAGGCAGTTATCCTGCCTAATGCTGTTGTTTCGAATAGCCTGTAAAGATTCCAGTGTCTCAGAATGAGATCACATTATACTAGTAATATCATAACGTACTTGTATTTACCAGTGCGGACTACTTCAAGAATTTTCAGACCTATCAATTTGCACCCGTTGTTTTTGCTCATCAAAACCGCCACAATGTCCTAACCCTGTATGTGAAAGCGAGTGGTGCGTGGTTGGTTTCAAAAATAAAAGTAAGCATGATAGTTGTTTGCTTGGACATATTTATTCTTCGAAACTCTTTCTTTCAGTCGATCTTATCCAAGAGTGCGTCAACTCTTCCATCGACAGGATAACCGGCTGTACTGCAAATTTTCAAGATTGGCAGGAAGTTTGCAGCTGCCGGGTTGATTTCTGCAATACGTTTGCCTTCTTGCGGGAGTACAACATCCGCTCAGATCAGGGTGTAGGCAGGTAGAAGTTCTTGATTATGCACAAAATTATGCCAGGTAATTGACGAGTTGGGCCCAGTTTCATCAAAGAGACATAAGCTTCAGCTGAGCTGCTGCACTTTAACGGCTATGATACGACGTATAGAGTTAAGCTAGGGCTTAGGCTGCAGTTCAGCTGGAACTTGAGTCTCTTTGATGAAATCGGCCCTTGCACATTCACATCCTCGCATTGTTTCTAGCATATTTTACTGTACGGCGTGTGCAAGGTGTCTTTTAGAAATAACCCATGAATCTATCAGAATCTGTAAAAACATTCAATTTTGTTAGCCTGAACAGAACCGAACATGACGCGAAAGTCAAACGATGCACTTTAAAAACAACAAAAAAATTATATCATGGAGAAACACTTGCTTCTTGATTTTTTTGCGATGTAGAGCTGAAAAAATGTTGGGCTTTACGTTCGAAAGTAACGATTTTCTTCAAGTAATAACAAATTTTTTCGAATGGTAACACATTTTTTCAAACCGTAAGAAAATTTTCCAAGTAGCCCTTCCCGTGTAAAATCAAACCTTAGCTCTGGTCTAGCACTCGTAAATAACTCAGCCCCGCATTCAAAGTAGCGCTTCTTGCTGAATTCAATCTTTGTTTAAAGTTTTGATCTTCTTTTTCTTAAGTCATTTTAATTTACATCATTTTTCAGGTATTTGGATAAAAGAACAAAATTTAAATCCAAATTTTATAAGTCTGACAAAGTAAGGGCCGAAGCCTTTGACTATAGCAATAATGATAAATTTGAAAAAATTTTTAATCAAAAATTTACAAATGGCGGCCCTTTATTGACGAATTTCGATGTTTACGATGACGGAAATGATCGTAAACATAGTGATACATATAACGACGGTTTAGACAATTATTCAGAACGCAAGGAAAAGTTAAATAGGAAAAATCGCCGGCAAATGAATGATGTCCCACGGCATTATAAGATCAATTTGAATCGAACTCAACAATTGACCGTACTTTTGATTATTTTGCCGCTGGTATTGGGCACAGCTACGGTTTTGATCATTTTTATAAATTACCATTGCAAAATGTGTTCGTGATTCTTGCTATCATAGTTTCGTCTTCAGAGGCCCATTTCTAAATAGTGTCTTAGGACAGTGCAATGTATAAAATATGTTTAGGGCTATAAAGTATGCCCAGGACGGCAATGTCCTGAGACACCATTCAGGAATAGACGTCAGCTGTTGCAATATAGAAATTGTTGTTGGTATATTATTTGATCACGCTTATTTGGGCATGTTATGGTTTCAATATAGAGCCAAAACAATAATCTCAAAACGCGGCATAACTGTAGTGGTGGAGTCTAGCGGCTGAACAACACTAAAATATTAAACTTTTCATTTTTCTGTAGAGATTTTCTGCGATTTCCGTTTACTTTTTTTATTCCTGTTGGCAGTCAAGTCGGAGAATCAGTGGGTTTAAAGAACCCATATTTTCGCAAACAATATGCAGAAAATAATCGAGGAGCAACGGTAGAGTGTGTGTTTGCATACGCTGGAAACGGTCAACCACCAAAAAAAATGTTGACCAGACTGTAGCAAATATGGTATGATTCACAACGATGTGCACATTTTCTTTTTTTTGCTCCGAATCTACTTCTGCTCCCGAAGTAGATTTTGGCAGAAATTTTTGCAACCTGGCTCCATTTTTGCTCCTTTGTCCTGAAAATGTTCCAAATTTACTTGCTCTAACTGGTGTGATATAAAAAGGCTTCTTTCATAAATTGCTCCTGTTTTTCAATGCTGCGGTGTATTACAAAAAAGCAATACTCTCCGACGCTCCAAGTGTTGTGGTCAGAAATCTAACACGCATTGCGTAAACCGCAAGTACAATACGTCCCACTGCGTAACACCTGGATTTCGATGCTCAATGTGTAGCATATTTTTGTGAATTATTCGGTGAATTTTTCCTTATTATTCTTATTTGCTCTTTTTAAACGTTTTATCACTATTTCGTTTGTGCACTGGTCGTCTAGTTTATTATGAAGAAAACATTATTTTCAAGAAGGGCGATAAGTAAGTTTTGTAGATAAAAGGAATGGCCTGCAAAAGGCCCAATACCGCGAAAGATTTAATACCGCGCAAGGGCAGGCCCATCGCTGCCAAAGGCTCAATACCACGAAAATTTTTCAGGCATACGCAAAACATTGATTTTTCTTACAAAGACATTTAATCGAAATAAAAAAACAGCTAAAATAATAAATTAAAGATTAGTCTTACACAGATTGTTTACGCATTATCACAGTGCACCTGCAGGTGTGGGTGGTCCGGGAGTGCCTATCTTACACGGAGTTTTAATATTAAATGAACTTCCAAATGCCAAAAATAGGGACACATCCAAAAAATGTTTATTATTTTGCTCAAAAAACGCGAAAAAGCTTATTATTTTGAATTCAATATCTTCTGGAATTTCCGATCAAAAATATGAATTTTAGTGATATTAATCTTCATCTGAGCAAAGAACTTCGGAACTCTCTGAAAAATGAAATCGCTTTGTTTTTGTTTGCTTTGTTTTTGTGCCCCAATGTATTAGCATAAAAAATATATTAGAATAGAATGATATAAAGTTTTTGCGGCAATGAACTCCTCTATGCATAAACATACTACAACAGTATAACATACTGATCCGTTGGCGGAATTCAACCCCCAACATATACGACAGCAATATAACATATACAATTTTGTGATTTGGCTCTAGGGTAAGACCATTGGCGTCTTTACAATCTATCCATTTTCAGATAAGCCCGGCAAGCAAAATAAAACATAGAAATCAGTGAGCAGACAACAAAGCTGCATCGTAGACCAACATTTTTTCTTCTCAATTTGTTCGCCTAACTGCTAGAGTCAACCCGAGGAGAAAGTTTGTGTATACGCAGGTTGTTTATTATTTGCATGAAGATTTTTATGCATGCCGAGTTACTTGGAAAAAATAGACTATAGAATTTGAATTGGAATTAGAACTGGAAGGAATTTTACAGCACAAATTTCAACGTTCTCTAAACTTTTCTAGAGGTCCAGAGGACTGTATACTGTATTGTGTTCAATTTCTCTTCTGGGGTCTGTGCACATGTGTAGCCAGCAAGAAAACAGAAGCAGTTAAATGATAGATTTACATAACACATTTCTGTATGCTTATGTTCTGTACATTGAGGTATTTGATGTTCTTCATATTTTCGAACTTATTGCCATGCTCGCCTCAATTATTACTTTGTTTTCGTATTTCCGTTATCTATGGGATTGGACGTGCAGGTACATGCTTGATATGGTAACTCGTGTCATTTTGTGAGCACAGGGGAAAGTATTTGTAAGGTCAGGTTATTGGAGACTTGGGTAGGAATCTTCTTGCTGACTTCAAAGTTTACTGCAGGCTTAGGGAGCCTCTGTGAGTTTAGTTGGATAATTATCAGTTTGTTTATTGCTATTCTGTGATTGAACTGTGTATTAACCCAAAGGTCAGTCTCATCCTTTCAACTCCGCAGCAGCCTAACAAAATTTCAAATGGTCGAATTTTTCCTATGAGTGAACTCTTGTCGATTCTTGACTTGCTACTACATTTTAATTTGTATTTTCGAGTAGAGCTCGACGAGATCTATCTATAGATACCAAATTTGCTCAATTGAGATCACAAAAAAAGTGATCGCCTTGTGAGTCAATTCTTTCAAGTGATTAAATATAGTATGATATACCACAGAAATTTATCCTTGTCTAATTTTTCTCTTTGGCATTCAGTGGCTCGTTTCATCCGCCCTTATCATCGATAAACTAATTTTTGAGGTCCAAAAAAGCATATCTTCGCATTCCCACTGTGGGACAGTCTGATATGCCACAAGAACAATAAATTTTCAAATGATTGCTGAAAGACTATTTAACATTACTATTCTCAACTGACCTACATATCTTTTAAAAGAGCACAAGCCTTCTGCAATGTCGTTTCATTTTATTCTGTTATTTTTTACAGTTGGTTACATGAAATGATTAAAACAAAAAAGTTTACTTTAAAAATTGAGCGCATCTGCTTGGATCAAGATATACAATTATAAATCAAACTAGATAAATGAATTGTTATATTCTTTATGCAGAGCATACAAATTTTCAGATAAAAAGGTGCATATTTATACTACATTAATTTTTAAATGAGCTTCGGAAACAAATCTGCAGACAAGACTATAGTAATTTGTTTGATTAGAAAGTTATTGAGACCAGATATTGATTCGTTTTTTAGACACTCTGTATACTTATTAACAACTAGAACTACCTCTGAACCTCTAGAAAGGACTTCTGAACTGCCAGAAATTTACTTCCAAACCTGTTACAGAACAACCTCTCTAGAGGCCGTTGGTACAACCAAAATTCACCTATGTGAACCTCTGAACTTTTCTAGACATTCGGGGCATATGACAGAGGGTAAGATTGATTTAGCCAAAGGCAGCACTTACATTTGGGTAGCTACCCCACGGGTTTGTGATAACCTGGGGTAAATTTGGTATGACAGAAGGAAAGGTAGGATACATACTCCGCGGTAAAGTACGAGGTAAATCGTCGGAACTCACTACGTGTTTTTTTATAACATGTGTATTTACTGGGTTTCATTAAGGTCCACATTCCAGAAGGCAAAATAAGTAAGAATAAATAAAGGTAGAATAAAAGTATACCAAAATAAACCTGGAATAGCTATATTGACTTTATTCTGCACTTTATTTGTTTTTTGCCTATTCAGACGTCATATTCAAAGAAGCAAAATAGTTATGTCAGAATGAACTAAAGATGGGTTAGAAGAGTTTGATGTTCATTTTTCTATCATCTCTTTCAGTTAGTTAGTCCATCATTTTCGTAATAAAAGTTCTGGAAGCATCTGGAAGCCTCGAGATTCTAGTCTTTCAACAGAAGAAATTTATTTTTTGATTGATTGTGTTGGTAGGCACCTATTAAACATCAAAAACAAAAGAACAGATTCGACTACTATTCAATCAGTTTGACTTTTTGACTTCTGATCTTGACTGAACTTGAGTTTCTGATGATAATCCAAAATGGTGCCCAGTGGGCCGTTGAAAATAAGAGGCTAAAATTTCAATCAATCTCCAAATATCTTGTTTTGATAAATAGTAGCATTGCAAAAGTTTCATATTATTATAAATCTTGAAAGGGTCTGGACCATGAATGGTCTCTGTATTACAGTTCCTGGCCTTTCATTTTCTTCCACATCATCCGAAAATTCAACAAGATAGATTCTGACTTTATGCCTACTCCTACAAGATATAATATCCTAGGTGTGGACTGGTATCACTTTTTTGGGTTTTACAGTTTCAGTTTCAGTTTTGCATTTTTTGAGTTTATGGTTTCAATTTCAGTTTTGGTTTTCATGCATTATTTCATGGTTATTGAAATTGAAAGATGAAATGGACAAGTAAAGTTCTCTTTCTCATTTTGTTGTACGGAAAAAAATGGATAAGGCTGATCCAAGATCTGAGGAAATTGATGTAGCTATTGTGCAAATCATTGCTGTCGAGGATCAACCTTTTGGTGTTATCGAGAATCAAGGTTTCATCAACTTGATCAGAAAAGTGAGTAGGGGATAATGAGTGATAAAACTAGAAGTAAGGCAGGTTGAATCAAAATGCTGATAGACTTTTTCAACAAATTTTAGCTTGCGACATATCAGCTCAAAAGAAAGAAATGTTACGAAAGAATGATTTGGAAGCAGTATGATCTGAAAAATTGACTGAAATTAATTATGCATAAAAATACTTCAAGTTGAATTTTTTTCACTACTGATTTACGGCCTAATGAGCAAGAAGGCCTAATAAGATGAGGGCACTTATGCACCATGAATATTGAATATGTACAGAAACCCAGCTTAATATCCTGAAGGATGAATGTGTGTCAATTATTGCAAAGACCAACTTGATCAAGAATGTAAACATGTCGCAAAAGAATATCAAAAGAAATGAAAACATTTGCACCCATCTGGATTTGACTTTCACTGAACGAGAGCAAGGCCAATTATTATGCAAACGACTAAAAGAAAACCAGGATTTTGGCGAAAATTTTTGGGCAATCGATTATACCAGAGGTGTACTTTTTTAAAGAGGTAACAAAATTTTTGTGCATGAGAAGCATCATGCATTAAAGCTCTGAAGACTAAATGTTCAAAAACTAATGAAATTCACTGTCTTTTATTCAATTTCCATAGCATAGTGAATAAATTAACTGAATTAACTGATCTACTTAATACTTGTCATTATGACATGATTTTTTTTTGACTGAAACCTGGTTATCAGAGTGTTTCCCGAATGCCCTCATTTGTCAAAGTTCTGACTATCGTATCTTACACTGTGATAAGATAAATCAGACTGGTGGTGGTGTTGCTATTGGTTCTCACAAAAAGTTAAACTTGAGTTTTGTAAATATTCCACACAAACTTTCTTTACCTAGAGTACTAGTTGTTGAAACAACCTTATTTTCAGATAAAATAAGATTCATTTTGTTCTACAGGCCACCCAGAAATGATATTAATATATTGAATAATTTATCAAGATTAATAGAAACCCTTGTATTAGATAATAATAGATACATTATCTTGGGTGACTTCAATTTGCCCTTGCTGAAAAAATATAGCTACCAAGACAAAATGGATCATCTCTCTAAAGTTACCAATAATAGTTTTCTAATTTCTGGATTTGAACAATTAATGTTAGAGCCTACTAGGGGAGAAAACTTTCTTTATCTGATATTCTGTAATTATCCAAACTTTACAGGCAATGTTACTGTAGTGGAAAACTTTTCTACAAGTGATCACAATATGATTAAATTTAATAATCTTCAGAGACTAAAGCATGAGTCAAGGTTAAAGAATATATCTAATGTTCAACCTTTTGATTTTATCCATGCTGATTATCAATCTCTCAAGATCATATTAGCAAAGGTGGATTGGAATACTCTTTTCAATAATTGCACTGCCCCCAATCATTTTTATCAAGTTTACATAGGAGTTTTAGCAGGGTTTACTGATAAATTTGTACCAAGAAGAAGGGATCAAGTGAAACGAAAAAAACTACCTTTATTTTTGAGAAGATTAAAAAAGAGAAAACGTAAATTCTGGAGTATATATACCAACAATGGAAATGCTGAAAATAAGAACAGGTTGAAGTTAATTTCAAAGAAACTTAAAAACAAATGAATATCCCTTATGCTAAGGAAGAAGAAACTCTATTTAAATCCCCCTCCATAGAAAACTTTTATGAATTTGTCAACAGCAAAACTATAAGGTGAGAAACGATCCTGACATTTCATTATCATAATATCAAAGTAACTGTGTTTACTGTTGATGACTGAAAAAGTCCTCCTTTTCCTTTTAAAGGATTTGAATATCTTAAGTCAGTTAAATTTAACTTCATGAAAATTTTGTTGGCTCTAAAAAATCTAAAACCCACATTTTCCCTTGGACCTGATGGTCTGTGCACCTACTTTCTGAAAAGTTATACCTTGTTCTTGCTGAACCCCTTAGTTTTATCTTTGAGGTTTCTTATAGGACTGGCACATTACCTGATTTATGGAAAACAGCATACATTGTTCCAATCTTCAAAAAAGGGGAAACTAGCAAAGCTGAAAACTACAGGCCCATATCACTTTGTAGTGTACCATGCAAAATCATGGAAGGAATAATTAATAAGGATATTGTAGGTCATCTTGACAGATATGCCTTATTCAGTAGTAAGCAGTTTGGATTCGGAAAGAATGCATAATGTGTCTTACAACTTCTTGAATGTAAAACTAAGTGGGTTAAGAAGTTGGATGACCAAGTTCCTGCTAATGTTGTATACATCAATTTTAAGAAAGCATTTAATACTGTATCATATTCAAAACTCTTACAAAACTGGGAAATAAAATTGATAAATTCGCAATGAATTGGATTTGCAACTTCCTAAAAAAATAGAACTCAATGTGTAAAACTAAGTGATGCTATTTCTGCTTCAACTTCAATTATTAGTGGTGGTGTTCCTCACGGAAGTGTGCTCGGTCCAACAATGTTCCTGATATTTATAAATGATCTGAGTGATATAATTAAAGCTATCTCTATCTATTTGTGGATGATGCAAAAATTTTTAATGATGCATGCAATTCAGTATTAATACAGGAAGATTAAAACAGCTTCTATAAATGGTCTGAGGAACCACAACTTAGTATGTCATTGCCTAAATCTGCAGTTTTACATTTGGGGAAAAATAATCCATTCAATCAGTACAAAATTGGTGAATCACATCTTGATGCTGTCACTGAAATGAAAGATCTTGGTGAAAAACTCAGTTTTGTTCCACACTGTGATTGCATGATCAAGAAGGCTTCTATGGTATCAAATATAATTTTTAAATGTTTCAACTCAAATATAAATGAATTAAAAATCAGGTCATTTAAAACTTATGTTCCCCCAATCCTTGAATATGGTAGCTCTATTTGGAATCCTCATCTAATGGGTGAAATACAAGGATAGAGAAAGATCAGAGGTGGTTCACAAAACCATTATATGGCTTTACCTCTAGGAATTATTAAGAAAGATTGGAGTCCACCAGTCTGCATTCTCTTGAATTTAGAAGAACTATAACTGATTCATGCTATGTTTATTCTATAATCAGTAATGGCATTTTGGACTCAAATAATTTTTTTGTGTACAGTACTTTTAATTATCATGTGAACAACTCATATGGGTCAAAATTTCTTATGTGATTACTCGAAAAAGATTTTTGTAATAGATACATTGATATGTGGAATATGTTACCTAGCCATGTTACGTGGCGCTCTTAATGTTCATATATTTAAAAAACGATGTATCGAATTTTTGAGCTTATATCCCCTGATACTAATTGCCTCTAAGCTTGTGATAATATTTTTTTTGTATTCTTTTCTGAATATATTTTTCTAATGACAAATAAATCTATCAAAAATGTAAAATGTATTTAAACAAAAAACAGGCATCCCATGACATGAATCCACTTCAATGGTAGCAAATCAAGAAAAATACATACCCAACTTTAACAAAACTTGCAAGGCATTACCTTAGTGCACCAGCCATGAGTACGCCTTCAGAGTAGCTATTCAGTGGTGCGGGAATCATCTTTTAGCTTTTATGAAATCATATTTCAAGCAAATCGGTAGAGAAGCTATTGTTTTTGAAATATAATTTCATTGAATTTTTCAAATAAGAAAAAAATTGGATTTTGTGAGTAGTGTATCAATTATGTTTTCATTGCATCATTGCATCAGCATAATTTTTGTTTTCTTATTCAGTTGTGAATTCTGCTGACCTTACACCTTATTTTTAAGACTATGCAGACAACTGCGAAAATCGTAAAATTCACCCCAGTTTCGGTTTTCCAATCTTTAGTTTCATTAGTTTCAGTTTCGGTTTCTGAACATCCTTAATAAATTCGAGAAATAAAGTCAAAAAGGTATGTAGACTTTATTGGTAGTTTTTTCCTACTTCATTTATGCTGCCTTTATGAATCACAGCCATATTTATTTCTTGACTTATTCCGAGTTTATTCTGGAATAACGCTATTCTTCCTTCTGGCATATAAACCTGTTTTCCCCGCCAAAACTCTACACATTATATTGTGTGTACGAGTATCGTACCTATCACGAAAAACCGTATCTGCCCCAGTTGCTCCCTATCTATGGCAGGATGCCCCAGTTGTACAAGAACAAGGACCCATGATCCCATTTTAAAATTTTCTTAATATGTAAAAATGTATTTAAATGTCTGTTGAGTATGATCAAACTTGCTTGTATGTCAACCGATGAGCTGTTGTTGCATTTAGTTCGGGCGTTTCAACTGATTATAATCAATTCAAAAAGTTTCCTCGTAGTCTCTTTCTAAAACCCATATCGTAAACGAAAATTCCGGTCATCAAATGAATTTGAGCAACTAATGAATTTGCTTTTATCATTCAATTGATTATTTTCAGTAATAATCTGATCCAGCTGATCGAAAAAATCGATCCCATCTTTATAAATACATCATCAAATTTGCTTTGAACTACAGTCTGTTTTTTATAAAATGCTTCCCAATAAAAAAGTGGCACAAATCATTATCGTCGTCAAAATTGTTTACATAGAGCTTTTACTGTAAAATTTTGACTCGAAAAATTGTTAAAGGTTAGGTCAGTATGCTTACAAATTTTCATTCCTCTATGATACACTGTTCATCAGAAAATCGTGAAAATCTGAAATACTACTCACTTTCCACATTCATAATCTGGAGGCATTTCAAGAAAAACAAACAATAGAATAGATTTTTGCGATGCTGCACTAAAAGCAATTATCACCATAAACCTGCTCAGAGCAGGGGTAAATTGGCGGGATAAATTTTCCAGTTTTACTCCGGGGTATACTTTCCAAACTTTTCGGAAACATTGCAAACTTTTTTACCCTGCCAATTTTCGATACTTTACCCAGGGTAAGCCTTACCACAGCTTTAGTCCAGAGGACTTTGGTTTACCTGATCATTTCTAGCTATGAATTATACTCTATATACTCTAAAAGTAAATCGGACTACAATATGAGTAACCCGTAGTTGTGGAGAAAAACTTATAATCTCTTTTTCGTGAAATGCTTCTGAATAATAAAAATGGAGAGCAAGTACTGTTCCATATTTTTACGATTTTCTGCTTAGCCTTCACACTACCAGCAATATTTCTTGGGTGTGAAAAATCTAGGGGAAAAACTTCGTAAAAACGATATTGACGATAGAATTGATTTTTGTCATTTTTCGCTTGGAATAGACTGTTAGGATGTCGACAGCACATTGTTTTCGAGGGGCCACTTCCTTATTCTGAGATTTAATTTCATAATTTTCATGTAGACAGTCAATCATTTCTCCTGTTTTGTAGGTCAACGTTGAAGCACACTTACAAGTAGTAAGGGTAACTTTGACAGACTTACTTGGAAATGATGACTTTTTTGTTGCCACAAAGCACAGGAAAATGTACGCATTGTCAATGAACTAATTTTTTTCGGAATGAGCCTCGGCGTATCAAAAAGATGTTCTTGCAAATGAAAAATCTACACTTTTTCACAAGTTGGATAAATCGACTTGCGAAAAATTCGAATTTATTCTGCGCGATGAAAGCACTTTGAGAGAAAAAATAATTCTTGTATTCTGCATCCCGAGGCTTCTCTGAAAATAAATGATTCATAGGAGTGTGACCATCGAAATGAGGAAGGCTCCTGTAATACTATACTCGTGGATTGCTGATCTGAGTTGATACAAGCTTTCTCTTGTCATTCAGCCTGAAACTCCGCGACTGAAATCTCAAGTAAATCTCACGGACAACTGCTCATATTGGGCGTCCTCTGTGTCATAATCGCCTTCTTTGGCTCCGTCCTCTATGTCTGAAACTTCGGCCATCGTATTATTGTCCCAGGCCTCATCGTCCGGTTTGTCTTTCATGTTGGGTGACTCGCGGACTCGTTCGTCGTAGACCGGCGGTACAATCAGTCTGACCCTCCTTGTGGACTTTTTTGCACTTTTTTGTTTAGTCTTTTTCTCCTCAGCTTCCAAAAACCAGTAGTAGTGCCAGACAACCAGCGTGAAAAACCAAGTGACCGCCATGCCCGTCATGTAAATGCTGAAAAGGCGCACAAAAGTGGGCGTTATTTTCGTGGCCAGGGTGTTCATTATTTTTGGTATAATGGCAATGGTGAGGATGATCAAACCTAGGGCGTAGAAACTTTCGGTCAAAATCACTGGGCACAAGGCCAGCGACCAACGGCACTTGGTGAACAGGATGACCAACAGCCATAGAAGTACAATCACGTGAGTGCTGCACCACATGCAACGCATGTAACCGCCGTCCAAGTAGTTGGCTATGCATTCCTTGGTGCCCAACAAGAATTGGAAAAGACCGAAATCGAAAATGACGATGTCGTACGATAGGAAGTTACCGTGTCTATAATTACAGAATTGAAATGCCTTTAGTAATTGTGTCAATTGAGTCACTATCTTGATTCAGCCGCTGCGATGAAACAAAGATGCCTGATACTTATGAGACATAAATGTGGCATTCGAACATTTGATGAAGTATGGTTCTCATGTCATTAAATAATGGCCTTCTGTCTGCGTTTTCCATCCCATCATCTTTCCTAATAATCATTACTGAATTGATAAAGCTCACTATCACTCATACATGTGAGAAGTGCAGGAATTCCCCACATATCGTCGACCATATGGAAATCCACTATGTTCAATTCATTTTCTAGTGGGCTTCGAAATGCAAAAAAACAAAATCTAAAAAAATCCGTGGGCAAGTGATGATCATGCATTGCAAACCAATGTTTTCTTATTTGATGTTGTACTCCTGACTGCTACAGTCAGTGTGATGAAAAAAGGCTGCCATGTACGCAGGTTGTTTAATCTTTGCATGAATATCTTTCTTTCTTTACGAGGCTCATTCGAATAAAAAAATAGAGGATAACTTCCAGGACATCCTAATCACATGGCTGTTGTATGGATTCACTCCTTTAGGACGAAAAACTGAAAGATGCTATGTATCTTCCAAAAACTAAAAGATTCCTATGTATCTTCCAATCATTTCAATATCAAAATTTGAATTGCACATATGATCAGTTGCAGCGAATGAAGCATGCAGTGATTTTGGCAATAAGGATTTGAATTACTATGTTTATTATCGACAAAAACCTGAGCAACAAAGGTATCATGATTTAGGGGTGATGGCAGCAAATTATGTACACCAAACCACAATGTTTAGTCTGGAACTTCTGTTTCAACCGCTAACTACTTCCCACTTTTGTGATTCAGAACATTGACTTGTGGTTCTCAACAGTTTGTCGTATAGCCAAACTCTAACTTACTTGCTTATTTGTGAAACATTCACATGACAGTTAAAAATATTTTTAAATTCTATTATCGAAACTACATGTTGGGCGAATGAAGCAACACTGACTACCATTTGCAATAAGCCGAAAATTACGCCAAGACACCGATTGCTGACAGGATATCCGAAAAAGTGAGTCGATTCATCGAACATAACGATAAAAGTCCCGAGTATTCGCATGCTTTAGGATCAAACGTCGAGATGAAAAATTTATTCAGAAGAAGCTGTTGCCTATCTTCTTCTCCTTCATTTGCATGATTGAAAAGGGCGTAATGTCAACAGCTTTTCAATTATGTTCATTTGCAGGGCGCGCTAATTAACGTCTTCAATATGTCAGCAAATCCATTAGTTGAAATGAGATAAGTGAACGAAAGCATATGTTATTATTACTTTTTTGTTGCTATGGCATACTTCAGTAGAAGAAAGAGCTCCGGTCTCGTAAGCAATATACTACAGAATAGTTCAGCGGAGTTCAAGTAATCATGTCTCGATACTTCAACTTTCTGTCCTGTTATACTCCATTTATTTTGAATGATTTAGGGTCGGACCAACTTTTATCCAATATTATGGAAGGCTCGTTAACTCTATTCAATAAATTTTTCCTTCATGATACAGATTCCTTGATAATCACTCTTTCCAATGATTTCAAAATTATGGAAACATATTTCCTGATATCTAGTAAGGCTGCATTTGTCAAAACTCCGACCGCTGCATCGACCATTTCAAATTGAATGGACTGTAGTATTGCCATTGGCGTTTTAGATAGTTTATGAAATTGATTTTTTGTGAATATCATCTGGACCTAAAAGGAAAAATTAAGTTTAGTTATTTGGAATATTATTTTGATAGGTAAGTACAAAAATTTTAGAACACAAAAAACTCAGCGGGAAGATTTCATTTGTGGCCGCAAAACTTCCAAACTTTTGTACGCATAGAATGTTGGTTGGAATTATGTAATTTGTACACTTAATGTGAAAACACCAATGAATACGAACACTGTGGGTATCTATCATGGGCATTTCATTTTTTAGAAACTGGATGACAAACAGAGTCTCGTAACAATGTTCGTACGATTTCAGATCTCGTGAGATAAAGCTAGGCATGCATAACACTTATCAAAATATTTGTATCGAAAATCTTTGATAGACTGCAATGCGCAACTTTTTCATAAGGTAAGAAGCGATCTTTTTTCACGCTAAGCATTGCACTATCCAGTGACTCGTACGATACCTCATGCATGACATTGTGCAGTAAAAATCCAGGAAAACAACTTGAGGATACAACTTTTACAAATATTCAACAAGGACTGCCAAGTTTTGCTATGAAACGCCAAAACATGACGTACTCACAGACTCACATCTTTCATGTCACTTCTAAGAACTCAAGTAATAGTATTTATATTTATACTCAAAAGTCACTTTGATTCAACCATGCATTGGACATTGAACATCGGGTTCAGAGCTTAAAGAGTTTTCCAAGCCTTTTTCAAATACAAAATCTTCCTGCAGGTTGGCCATCTAAAGTCCACAAATACATAACTAATGCTTGCAACCGAAATTATTGCAAGGCACAGGGTCGATTTCGGAATTTTGGCCTAAACAGCCGTTGACCACCGGGCATGTCCTCGAACGTAGCCGCTGCCCGCCGCCGCACGTTTTCGAGCAAGTGCCCCATTGGCTCCAGTCGGACCATAATGGGCACGCTTGTTCGTTACAGCGGGACGTATTCTGTTCGATTGGACATTTAGGCGGGCCGGACGGGCATTTGACCCGCGACCGAGTGCGCATACCACCGCCACACGTTTGCGTGCAAGGCGACCATTGCGACCATTCGGTGCTCAACGTGCAGGCCGTCAAGAAGCATGGTTCGACGTTGTCTCCGCTGCCCAGGCATCCGTCGGCCACTGGTGTACATTTGCGGGTTCGCTGTCTGTTACCCTGGGAAAACGGGAATATACGATGATTCATGCGACGATGTAAAATAGTCGAGATTAAAGCATTTGACATATCATTGTTATGCAGTTTGCATTTGGGACGTCTACAAGTGTAAAATGAAATGATACTTGTCGCGGCAAATATATATAATTGCATTTTTCTCATTTGCGTAGTTAAAAGCCTAAACGAGAATAGGATCTTTTGCTTTGTATATGCTGCATAGAATTTTGGAATATTGATTCCTTAAACCTCCATGAGCTCGACCTCAAAATATGTAAATTTCGAAACTATCATTTTTCTAGTATTAACTGATTTGCCTCTTTTGGCCAAAAATGCGGTCCCACGTTTAAGTCGATGTGCTTTTCACTCCGCCCCTGACCCTAGATAAAGCAACAATGCTTTCGCCGTACGCGTTTTATCGGCATTCAAGATCCAAAAAATTTCAAATTTAAGTTTTTGGATTTTTACTGTCTAAAGTTTATTTATACTAATTTTCCGCCAAATTTAATCAATTAGATATATAATTTTAATGCATTGTTGTGACTATTTTAGAATCATCACTTGTGAAAATAAATTGATTTAGAGTTTGACCCGTTTTTGATTTTTACTCCACTCCAATGCTATAACGGAAAGTAAGGATGGGGAAATTTTTTTCTCAACTGGTCCACTTATTTATATATTAATTGGTAAATTCCAAGATGCTGATTTTGACAAAATATCCGGGTTTTATTAAGGATTGATCAAACGCTGGCCGAATTTCTACACTTGTCATGACGTCTAAAATTACAAAGTTAATCACGTAGAGCTTGTTCAAGCTCATAGTGCAGATACCACTGCGCCATACCTGACCACAGCTTCGGCTACATTTACTCCATTCGGACCAGTCAGACCATGTTGGGCAAACATTTGGATTGCAATGTTGTGGATCAAATTCGTACTCTTCGCCAGGGCTACAACCATTGGGGATGGGGCAGGCGCGGGTCCGCGATCTTTCCCCACCACCGCAACTGACCGTACAGTCGGACCATAGACTCCATTCGCCCCAGTCAGGACAGGGTATCATGTTACAAATGTCGGTTAGATCGTTCAAACCTAGAATCCAAGGCTTTATTCTGGTAGAACATGTGCTGAAGTGCAGATATTCTCAAGAATTAACACACTATTGAAAAATACTCATCAACATTGACGTGAGAAATTTCGACTGAAGCCAATTTAACTTCACCATGGGTACAGATGCTGGTTGGAGTAATAAACGTTAAACAAAGTTTATCACATATCCTTGGAACAAGTGGAAGGGAGGAAAAGTGTTTTCGAAATCAATGCATGATGTTTTGAGCAATTGGAAACTAATTTCGCACAACTTTCATGGACAGTGTTTTCATCAAGCATAGTTTTAACAGATTTTTTACTGTATCAATTAATTTTAATGGCAAAAATTTTGTTTCCAATAAATAAAATTTTTGTCAGAACGGCAGACGTCCAAGCTGCAAGTCAGCCTAGAGACGTGAAATCATCAGAAGGAGTTACTGAACTCATTCCATGTGCAATGTTATGGAATAGTATTGAACGTGGAATAGAGACGCCAGGTGTTGTATAGTGAAGGATATAGTCAGGCTTGACATCGAATACTTTGGCGAGTGTCATGAAAAATCTGCCAAGTATCTCTTATACATGTATCGATTGTCATAAAGGTATCCGTATTTCGTCTGTCACTTCCAAAATTTTCATACTATCCTTCAATAGGGTCAAGTCCTTCCCACCGTTGCTGCTTGTGGCATGGTTAACCATTATTTTTAGAATAAGCACCTTACCAAAAAAACCTAAGTAAATTCGTATCAATGACTAAAATCTATTTTTTATCGACTATGCGTGTTTACCTGGACAAGCACCGTCAACTGGACAACTCCTGCTGCGATTCCTGGAACCACCGCCGCAAACGACAGTGCATTCCGACCATTTAGACCACGAAGACCAAGTGTAACATTCTCCTTTATCGCAGCTTTGCGTATCAGTATCCTGAACCAAAAAGTGATTCATCACAAGATTTGGATAGTGAAAAACATAGAATGCGAAACTAGGTCCGAATTGGACAATTGATGAAACTGCTCTACAGTCTGCTTTTCTTGAAATCCTTCTAAATAATGAAAGTGGAAAGCAAGTAGTATTTCAGATTTTCACGATTTTCTGGCAAGCAGTATATCATATAGGACTGGAAATTTGTGAGCATACTGGCCTAACCTTTAACAATTTTTTGAATGAAAAATTTATCAGTAAGAACTTCATGTAAACGATTTTGACGACAGTACTGATTTGTGTCACTTTTCTATTTGGAAGCATTCTATAAAAAACAGACTCTAAGGAGTAAAATTAAAAGTAAGTTAAAATGGAAAAAGTGAAGAACAACAAACAATATATATCATATAGGACTGGGAATTTGTGAACACACTGACCTAACTTTAACAATTTTTCGAGTGAAAAATTTTATAGTATGAGGTCTATGTGAACGATTTTGGTGACAGTACTGATTTGTGTTACTTTTCTATTTAGAAGCATTCTATGAAAAAGAGACTCTAAGGAGTAAAATGAAAAGTAAGTTAAAATGAAAAAAGTGAAGAACAACAAACAAAAATATGCGAACGAAAAAGACATATAAGTCTGAACAAGTTAAAAACAACAAAGCAAGAATAAAACTTGTGGAAACAAACTTGAAAATATAGACGAAAAGTAGACAAGTAAAAAATGAAAAGTAAAAATAAAGGGAAAGCCAATCGAAGATATCACAATACCACCGAAAGTGCTCTAAGGTTTGAATAAAATCGAAGTTCAAAACTGCAGAACGAGCAAAGCATGCAAGAGGAAAAGAAGCAAAAAACTGTAAAGAAGGGAGGAGTGATGATTTACTTATACATATACGAGTGAGTGTCAGTACATTCTATTTTTCTTTAAATGTTTCTAAATAATAAAACTGGAAAGCATGTACTATTTCATAGCTTTACGTTGAGACTGGGATTTTCGAGCATACTCAACTAACCGTTTTTAATTTTCTACAGTAATCTTTTGGTAAAGAATTTTGGCGACAGTAATAACTTTTGTCCCTTTTCAACTTGAAATACTGTTATAAAAAACAAAACAATAAGTGGGTTTCTTCCAGATTTAAAGGTGCTTATCAATAATTTTGCAGTGAAATGACAATTTAGCGGTCTGAAAGATTTCATTTGTATATGCCGACTTTAAGAAAGTCAGGGACTTTTGAGAAGATTAGTAGTTGAAGAGGTAGAACACAGAGAGAGGTTATGGGCAATTATTACTCTTCTGACAGTTACGAAACGACTGTATTCCCTGATCTAACATCAGGTTCACAGCAGAATTTACACGCACTTGGCTGACTTGAGTGTAGAAGATGAAAGTGAATTAAAACCAGGATATTCCTCGAAAGGACTAAAAAAATGAAATCTTGTAAAAATGTGGCCATCTTAACGTAAATATCCGAGAACTGGCATGCAAACAAGAGAAAACTGAATTTAACGAGGTCAGCAGAGCAGAACGGACACTGATGAAAGGGCGGGCCGATGTGTTACACAGTAATTGCACCTCAATACGTCTTGATTGGCATCAAACAACACGAAAAAACAATAAAACAAAATAAAATCATGTTTGAGATGATATAGTAAAAAAGTAAATGCAGATACCAACTCGAAATCAAGATCATAAAATCTTGGGGCAGTAGAAAAACAACGAAAAAAGCAGCCTGAAAATTTTTGTACCGATCCATCGCATTTGCAAGCCGGCGAATTGACCATATCCCCAATGCAAACGTTTTGATCTGTGTTACAAATTCTGCTCCTGGTGGACGTGCCGTTGCCGCATGATACCGAACATTCGGTCCATTCGCCCCACGGCGCCCAAGTGGCACACGTTTGTGTATTGCACGCTTGAGTGGCGTTGGTCGTTTCGATACACATACAAACTTTGTCCGTCAACATTCTGTCTTCTGTGCAATAACTTTTGTCCACAATGCACGGTCTGGTGCGACTCTGTTGGCCGCCGCCGCATGGCCGAGAGCAAGTTGACCAGTCGCCCCAGTTTCCTATCACTGGGCAACTGTATTGGTTACAAGTTTGCACGTTTGTAGTCTGGAGAAAAATAATACAAAATCGATTTAACCACAATCAACGCGCCAAAAACGTAACGTCAATTGTTTACTGTAGAATTTATCACACCAATTACATAACTGCGAAACACAGAGTTTAGCAGAAATACGGTACCGTGAGAAGATGTTTACATTTTTTGAAACAGATAAGCCACAATATTGCCCGATGATTTGAAGACTATAAAATCAGGTGATTCCACGTGAATATTTACATACAGACGCTTATATTTTTAGTTAAATTTCTAATTGATTAGTAGATAAAGCCAGTGAACGATTGCCAAATTTTCTGAACTTATGATATTAATGAAAATTTTTTAATTTTTGCGAGTACAGCTGTACATTCTTATAGCCAGAAAGGCAGACTTTACAGGACTATATGATCATATAAATGCCCACCCTATGGGATGTGCTTTTTGGATGCTTTTTACTGCCTAGTGAAGGCTACACTACCTTCTACCTGACAAGACAGGACTTTTTCGACTACCATAAGTGGAATGAGTAGGCCCACTTCCTCATTCACGGACTCTTATCGCTAAGATGCTAACGGGGCCGAGTGATCCCAGGCAAGAAGCGTTCCAAGCTTGCCTACTCAATTTATCGACATTATGAAAGGCTGTGTCTGCTTAGGTCACCTTCTACAAAAATCCGGGTTACATCCGATATCGAGTCTTGAGATTAGTAGTTGGAGGCGATAACCACTAGACCAAGACAGCCGTATTAACGACATCTTGGAATTACGGTAGGAGCTTTGGGTGCAGATTCTATCAGAGTGCGAGTTCTATTAGAGGGTGGATTCTATTATTGTGTTTCACAGAGTGTTGTATGGCAACATACAATATTCCACCCGTAGGATTGATGATGCAACCAATCCACGGGTTCCGAACCCAGCCATTTTTGTTGAGCCCTGATCGGGATGGTCACACATACCCCGACATTGACCAGTGCTGAGACAGCTCTGGCGCCACCCAGGAAGCCCTTCAACACTGGTGACCTTACCAGGGGCCCCCTGTTGCTCCAAGGGGGGAGGGATGTTGTATGGTAACATACAACATTCCACCCGCAGGATTGATGTTTTAGCCAATCCACGGCTCCCGAACCCGGCCATTTTTGTTGAGCCCTGGTCGGGATGGTTACACCTACCCCGACATTGGCCAATGGTGGGACAGCTCCTGCACCACCCAGGAAGTCCTTCAACAACAGCTTCAACTTGAAAATTCTCTGAATTTGAACGTTATCGACATGAAGGCTTCAATTATAACTCCATCAAATCAAAAATCATCACTGTCTTTATTGAGTCGTTTGTTCTGAGCTCGCGTTACGGATGCAACTGATAATTCTTTTGTTGCTAAATTTCAAAGGTACTTATTTTCATAGTGAAGTTGTATTTCGTTTGCACCCCTCTTTCATTAGGACTCTATTAGAAGGCAGGTCCGGTTGGAGTCCTGATTTTATTAGGATAGCTACAGTATGGTTTGGTATTTCATGGAATGCTTATAAATTTACGTATCAAGTGCAACATGTGCCTGGGGAAATTCTTGCGCGTTGTTCAACGCATTGTGAAACTGAGTTACGTGTTTTGTTCGCGGGTCAATAGAAAATTTTAAGTTCAAAATTGACATACTTGAAAAGCTTCATGGACCCATGTTATTAACATTGTTTGAAGGACTTCCTGGGTCGGGCCGGAGCTGTCCCACCACTGGCCAATGTCGCTGTAGATGTGACTATCCCGACCAGGGCTCAACAAAAGTGGCCGGGTTCAGAACCCGTGGATTGGCTGAAACATCAATCCTACGGGTGGAATGTTGCATGTCACCATACAACAAATTCCCAAGTTTGAGTTAAGCTCTATCCTGACTCTTCTTGATTGTTTTGAAACTCTACAGTCCATTTTTCTTGAAATAATTCTAAATCCTGAAAGTGGAAGCAGGTTCTATCCCACTTTTTTAGGATTTTCTGCTGGACTGGAAATTCTTGGGTACACCCAACTAACGTTCACAAATTTTTTAAGTGAGAAAGCTAACTGTAAAAGAAATCTTACTTACTTTGTGTAAAAGATTTTAACGATTGTACTGATTTTTCCCATTTTTCGATTTGAAAACATTTGACAAGCTCGAGCTGAGCACGATACTGCAACGCGAAACATACCGAGAAAACGCAGACCTTAACATCAATTTCAGCTCGAGCTTCAACATGTTATAGAGCATGGAAATCAATAATGTAATGCAAAGATCGTGCTGAGCTCGATCTTGGCAATCTTTAGTAGAACTGGATCTAATAGCTCAGTTTTCTTCCAATTGAAGCTTAGGTACTAACTCTAGTTTGTGGTTTTGAAGTTAGTTACCGGGAAACAATGTATTATGAGGTGTACTCTATCAGAGCAGTACTCGCAGTGAACCTTACAGTAAAAATGCCATAACAAGAATAAATTTGAATGAACCTCATTGAAAAAAGCTCTGAATTCCACGTTGTCGTGACTTCCGTGATTAGCAAGAACAAAATTACTGTTCTTGATAAATTCAACAGTTTTCCGAAATTTGCAATACTTTTTCATTTTACAGCTGTAGATAAACTCTGGCGTAAATGAACTAAAATGAATTTTTTACATTTTCGATCATGTACTCAAAAAGTGGACATGATACTTCTGATCAGATGCTTTAATATCTATAAAGAACGTTCCAATGTTTTAATATCTATAAAGAACGTCCCCAAAATCAAATGGTTTTAAGCTTAATGACCTAAACTAATCAACGGATTTTGAGGAAAATAATACCGTATCATATGGTGCCAGTAATTTTTCTAAAGCAGAAAACTTGATCTTTCAGGTATGCTTTGATTATTGTGATGTATAATACTTTCAAACGGTAGATTTGGTTGACCAAGTTGCATTTTATGTGTAGCTTGGAAGAAAAGAATAAAAAAGATCATAACGAATCATAAGACCATTCATCGCTGTCGTTTTTCGACATTTTCTAAAGACTATCAATGGAGAACTAAAAAAATGATCACTGCCTTTAATTTCCTGCATGCCAACACCAAACATAAAACATTCATTTGGAAGTGAATGATTTTGACTCTGTTGATTGATGCTCAATTGGCCATGAACTTTCTAGCGTCATTTTCTGAATAGATATTAGTTTTAACTTTTGTGACATCTTGTGACGTGAAAACCAAATCGGAACGAGAAAGAAAAGACGAAGCACAAGAATATGAGATTTGAACAACGAACACAAAAACATTTGACTGGAAAAAGTATGTTAAGCTACCTCGCCGCCGCATTTACAATCAGGACTATTGAGCATATCGCCGACGCAAACGGTTTTATCTGTATTGCAAACTCTAGTCCGAGTTGTTGTTCCATTGCCGCAAGTCGCAGAACAATCACCCCAGGCGCTCCAGGGCGTAAGTCCGGCACAAGTTTGGCTATTGCACGTTCTGGATTCTGTGCCTGATTCCGGACACATACAAACTTTGTCCGTTTTCATTTTGTCCGGAGTACAATAATTGAGGTCCACATTGCATGGCCTGCGATGAGAGTTTTTAGAAATTATAAAGTGATATTTTTGATGCACATTCAATGATCAGTATCTTTGGCAACCCAAAGAATAGCTGCAAACAGAATTTATTATATTAGATATACCGACAATATTGATCTTTTGATGCCCACTTTGGTTTGTCCGAAGCAAGTCAACATCGGACGTTGAAAAATTCTGGGAAGGTGGACTCACAATTTGAACCTTCATCAACACCAATCAAAAACGGAAGTACAACCATTTGAACAGAAGTCTGGACAAAAGCTATTCGTGGCATGTAAATTACAGAATTTCAATGCACAAATTTTCGACAAGCCGGGACAAGATGCATGAAACTCCGAATTTTAGTTAAGAAAAAAATTGAAATGGCTCAAGGAACGTCTTAACGGGAAATCATTGCTAGAAAAGCACATTTTAGGAAGCATTAACGTACCTTTTTCTATCATCTCTCTAAAAAAGGTGTCTATTCAAACTGTTGGGTACCAGGTCAACATTTTAAACATACAAGCTTTCGCATGCTCATCAGATAATAATGCCCTATCAACGTGGCTGATTCTGTCTAGATCTAATATTAGATACCTGGTTCTTGTTTGTTGGCCTCCACCACAAGGTTTAGAACACGGCGACCAAGGCTGCCAGTTTCCGATCAACGGGCAAGCGAACGCGTTGCAATTCTGCGTTTCAGTAGTCTGAAAAAATTATGTCCGGAAAACGAGCTTTTCAGGATGGGCGAAAAATGATCATTACTTCAACTCATACAACTAAACGAATCTGCGAGCATTAGTTCTCTTAGTGGCTTATCTACTGTTGTTTCATTCTATAGAGTTTCGAACATTTAGCAGCAGTAACCTTCGTTGTTTTATTTTGTGTGATTTGTCGATTATTTTCCCCGTAAAATGAATTAAATTAAGTGCACAAAAGCTTTGGATTTTTGCATACATAAGTTAATTCCTATGTAGTTTGAATTTACAATTTTTACATTTATATTCAAACCCAGTTTTTTCAACTGTTTCCAAGATTTCATAGACTTGAAAATGTCAAAGATACATTTTCGTCAATTGGTCAGCGAATTTTTAGTGCAAAGTTTGAATAATAGACATTTATATTACAATTAAGTGAACCGCTCTTTCGAGATCCCTAAAATGAATGCATATACCTGCCCATCGCATTTACAAGCGGGCGAATCGACCATATCGCCGACACAAACGGATTTGTCTACGTTACACGGCCTTGTTCGGGTTTGAGAGCCTCCGCCGCACGTAGCCGAACAGGTCGACCACGGACTCCAAGGACCCTGTGTGGCACAAGTTTGCGTATTGCAAATTCGAGTCTCATTTGTTGGCTCTTGGCACATGCAGACCCGCTCATTCATATGAGACGGTGTACAATATGTCTCGTCAACTTGGCAAGGTCTTGAAGAATGAAAAACGTTGAGAATGCTATCTTGTGCAAACCCCAGCATCAGAAAAATATTTGAATAACAATAGATTTTTTTGACCGTAAACTCCATCAGTGCGTTATGGCATGAAGATGAAATAATCAAGTCGATGTCTCTGGGGATGTCTCTCTCGCCAGAAAAGTTTACTGAACGTCATTACTGTAAAACTCTCACGCAATTGTGATTGGCAAGACATTTTCTTGAGTGAAAATGTATCAGACTCTTCATCAAAGTCTGGTGCTTATTCTAAAATTAGCATAAATTGGATTGAGGAATTTTGTGAATATGGTTAATCCAGTTGCCGAAATGCGACTGGCTTAAATTAGAATTATTGCAACTCAATAACCAGAAATATATCATGTTCCATGCTCTTAATGTCGAGATTATTCTCAAATTTTGTGCCAAAAAACGGCATTCAAACCCCATATGCTGACGTGGAAAATTATAAATTTTTAGTTTTTTTACAATTCTTTTTAGCATCTTAGCATGTTAGACGGCTTATAGGTTAGGGACATAAAAACTTTTTGGATCTTGATTAGAACTGCTGTTATCGACTCTTCCCTCTGAGTTGAGGTAGTGACGCACAATTTCACTGAGGACTGCTACTATTGAGAATTATAAATTTTATAAAACCCCTAGCTTCAGGATTGATAAAAAATGCTCAGTTATAAATTGGACTATATAAATTGCTTGTGATCATCCAAAAAGTATTGCTAGCTTGGGAATATTAAATACATTCTGATGATCCTGCTCAATACTATCCAGAAATCGGCTTGTTTAGATTCTTACAAGTAATCGCTCAGTCCGATTTTTTATCTCACATTAAAATTACTACGTCTTAGTTATACACCAGAAGCTCGGCTCATTTTTTCGAAAGAGGATTAAAAAGCAAAATGTTTTGACGAATTTGAGAAGCGAATCTAAGAACTCTGTGAAAATTGAATAAATTCGATAATCCAAATAACCTGTTGCGACTCTGTTGACCTCCGCCACAAGGCTTAGTACAAGTCGACCAATCTCCCCAATTCGATATAGTCGGACAGGCGAACTGATTACAAACTTTCGTGGTAGAATTACCGATCTGAAAAAACCTTCAATCTAAATAAGCGAATATATAGTAGTCATTGTCAGGTTCATACATTATCCGATCCAATAGGACACATACAATTAGGACTTGTTGCATTGACTCCTTGGCAATATCGCTGATCGTTGATACATACCCTGGTGCGTATCGTTTCACCGCCGTTGCAGCTACGGCTGCAGTGGCCCCAGGTGCTCCACCCAGTCCAAAATGGACAGGCCAACGGATTGCAGTTTTGCGTTTGGCGGTTCTCGCCGGGACAGTTTTGGCCATCCGAGCAGGTTCGTGATCGGATAGTGATACCTGATCCGCATGTGTGGCTACAGGGCGACCATGGTCCCCATTCGGACCACACTGGGCATGCTTGACCGTTGCATATCGTAGTTTCAGAATCTAGAAATGCGTTAAATCTGATCTAAAACAGACTTTTTCAAAAAATTAGTCCACACCATAACATGACTATAGTCTTTTTTAGTAAAATAGTCGTAGTAAATTGAAAAGTCACGCTTTTACTGTTGAATTTTTTACTCAAAAAATTCTTAAATGTTAGATGTGTATGCTCGCAAGTTTCTATCTTATATAATATAATAGTTTAGCAGAAAAGCGTAAAAATGTTAAACAGTGCTTTATACTTTATTGTTTACAAGCCTTTCAAGAAAAGCAGACTATAACTAGAATTTACGACAGATAGTTTTTCAGTTCAAGGTGTCGAAAAAAATATGCTGGTGGAAATTTTGACCATGAAATATCTCTTGGCACACCCTGCAAACAAATTATTCAATGCTGAGCAAATTGAAGGTAACTTTGAGTACATGACCATACGTCTCAGTGGCATCAATAATTTTCTCACCAGGACCAGGGCAGTCACCGGGCGTCGGTTCGCACCTTCTCGTCCGAATTTTAGTACCGCCGGCACAAGATACGGTACACGCTCCCCACGAACTCCACTTCGACCAGACGGAACAGGTCATTTTTGCCCCGGAGCAACATTGCGTGACTGTTATTTCTTTGGTGGCGTAACCGGTGGGCATGTTTCTTCCTTCGACGATACAGCGTTGGTGACGCAACTGCGTGCCTTGGCCGCAAGTCACGGAACAGGGTGACCAATCGGACCAGTCAGAGCAGCAGGATTGAGGATTGCAGATCTTCATTTCTGTCATACACCTTAATAACGTAACAATGTCAGTACAAGTCCAATGTTAGATCTGGGCTATAGATGCAACTCGGTAGCGGATCGTTCAACTTCGATATCAGATCAGCAGATGTGCAGCATCAGATAAGTCAATTAGGAGACTAGAAATAAACTGAGGACCAAAAAAGAGTAATATAATAATAAGTCAACCAAACAAATCATGAAAGAAAAAACTACACATTAATTAGAACACCAAAAAGTTTAAACGAAACAACTGAACAGCCAAGGGCAAGGACACGACCAACCAGAGGAACAGCGTACCAACAAAGCAAACTTCTTGGCTGCTGATGCAAGTCATTGGAGTTTGCCCAGCTATTTTCAATGAGACATCCCACAAAACATAGCATTGACATCTCGTATTACAAGGAAATACAAAAAAATGGCCGTATTCGACATTACACTGTTGAGAAGTTGTAAGCCCTTATTCCCGTGGAGTTCCAATGAACTTTCAAAAGGGGGAAGATCTCCAAGTAAAAATTCTGATATCATGCTCGTGAGTCGTACATGCAACGGCTGAGGTCTGAGTAGTCGGCGCCGGTGATTTTACAGGTGGAGACATAGATTGTTTAAAACCAATGAAAGAAACTTAGTTCACTGGAAATTCTAGGACATCTGAATTACTTCCGAGTAATACTCATTTAAAACTTAGAAAAACTGCTGGACAAATTGTCATCCATTAAAAAATCCACAACTTTTTTGACACGTTGTAGCAAAACAGTGATTTATGATTATCTAATTGATAAATTGTGTTCAATTCCTTTGAGTCACTGATCTGAAAGGATGATACAAGTCCCCCGCCTATACGATTTTCACTAAAGCTGCTTAAGGTCACTGGACTAAAAGGGTGATACAAGCCCCTACCATGATACAAGTCCCCTGCCCCAAGCCTTCCCGCCTAATCAAATCTCACAAAATCTATTTCATTCACCTGAAAAAGAAAAATCATAAAGCTCGCTGCGTGAATTGTTGCAATAAACTACACATCAGAATTAAGCAGAATACGTTTCTTATTTCTGTCTGATCCAAACATATCAGGGTGAAAAGATAATAAGATGTGCGCCAACGTGCCACTAACAATCAATTGAAAATAATTGAAGTTGAGAAGAGATCTCCTGCAATTCATATTCCTGTAAGTTTTGGACCAGAATTGAGCAGAATACAAGCCTCAAGTATGTCTGATGAAAAAGATCAATGAAAAAAAATGAAAACAACATATCCAGCAAAGTGTCAGTGTACTGCATTCTTTTTGAAATGATCGATGAGAGGTTGGAGCTAAAATTTGAATTCAAAATTATGGAAGACTCGTTAAGTCTATTCAACAATTTTATTATCCACACAGACTACTTGATATTCCCTCTTCCTAACAATTTCAAAATTTTCGAAATTGATTTCTTAAGCTTTAGTGAGACTGTTTGCCCAAACTGTGACCACTGGATTCATCATTTCTAAATGAATATAGTGTGTTAGTCGACCAGATAACAAGAAACTACTCTGTCAGATCGTGATACGATCTTTCATAGTATATCAACTTGACAAACTATTATTTACTTCATATCATGAGATATCAAGTGATTGTGTCAGCAAATACAGCGAATAATACCCCAAAGGTAAAGAAAACAAAAATTTGTTGCATCAGTCATTTGTGTCGATAGTCGTATGTATAACAGTTTGAAATTACCAACCACAATGAGAAAATGTTTTACTTTCCAGTGAACAATTTACTGCTTATGTTAGCTGCACAATGCTATAGGTAATTACAGTATTACGTCATCATTATGCCTTGAAGAAGGCTCATTTCTCTAAATGTATATTACAAACGTGAAATGACTTGCAAAGAAAAAACAGAAATGAAACTGCTATTCACACAGCTAGCTTTATGATTTTTCTTTTTCAGGTGGATGAGATAGATTTTGTTACATTTGACTGGGCGGGGGGGGGGAAGGCTTGTGGTAGGGGGCTTGTATCATCCTTCTATTCAGGGACTCGAAGGAATGAACAAAATTTATCAATTCGATAATCATAAAAAGGCCACAACGTGTCCAAAAAGTTGTGGCCTTTTTAATGGATATCATCTTTTTGAGTAATTTCATCAAGAAATACGGAAAAGACAATCCTCAATAAATATCAAAGATTGAAAAAGTCACACCAGATTACATAATCTGATATGTAGAAAAAATTGAGTTATGGAAAATTGGCGTAAACATGATTTTAGCATCTGTTCCTACGTTTTTCCCAGAACAAGTCTCGAAAAAAAAGATGTTATCATGAACAATCTGCCTACAGGGTCCCTTTTTTCGGATTCTTTCAGATTTTTTTGCATTTCGATGCTCATTTGAAAATGAATGAAGTGCAGTGTTGCACTAAAACAAGTAGAGAATGTAATTTTATGAATTCCAAAGAGGGAATCATGTGATGGAAATCGCACTGTCGTCTTTATCAGATAATACACCAGCAACAGTAGCAATGTTCAAAAATGTTTCAACTGAAGCATCAACACAAATATTGCATAGTCCAAAATGATTTTTTTGTTTTTCAGGAGAGACAGAGGTGCTGTTTTCCCCCAAAGATATTTCCCCATGGAAAAATCGTCTTTTTTCTTTTTTAGCTGCTTAAAATCGTTTATGTAAGCGTATAAGTAATTAATTTTGTGTTTGCGTCTGTGCTTCAAAAAATTATAAAAACGAGAAACCGTTTTTCGGAAACAAATTCTGAATTTTTTGTTCCGGCATAATTAATGAACAGTTTGTGTTTTTATCCATTCTTTTTTCCAAATTTGGTGACCAACTCAAAAATCAATAATTTGTGTACAGCCGTTCCAAAAAAATATTTTCTTACTTGCACAGCACCCCCCCCCCCGTATTCCTCCTTTAAAATCGCCGACTGTTGTTAATTAAATTCTGGGAATCGGTGATTTCACTTGAGTTTTAGAGCTTTTATGGTAGCTTATGAGAAACCACACGTTTTCGAATTTTACCAATTACTTCGAGCTACCACCGGAATTTGTTCATCAAAAAATGATACCAGAGATAATCGATTACGTCCATTGATCTGGATTTAATTAACCACCACACACTGATTCATAGAAAGCACGATGGAAGCTTGGGAACAAAGAGCTTGAGATCACATAAGTTTGCAACGTGTAATTATGAATACTGCTTGATTCATCATGACCCAACTTTCTCAAAAATTTTTACTTTTTCAAAGACCACCTCATTGCCGATTTCTTGGACGTTCCAGTAAGTTGAAACAAATAATTTTATACTGTAAACATCGACCAAAAATAATTTTTGTAGTTTGAGAGAAAACGTATGTAAAGAATTTTTAGTGTGACAGAAAACCATCTATCACGATTTTTCGAGTACTAGGGACTGCCATACCCAGTATGATAGAAAAAGTTCATGTGACTAAATTAACTTACCGTGACCTATTGAAGATTGGTCAGGGAGTTAAAACACCATTTCTGGCAGCATTCAACGTAGTTGTGATGTGGAAATAATTAACCCTACCTGAAGATCACACATGTAGGGTAAATTGTTGTGTTAGGAACGAAAATGACATTCGTTTAAACTGAATTCCAAAATTTGCACACCTACAGTAAAGCGAAAATTGGAAAACTTCCGAAATTTTTGATTTTGAACGTACATTTCTTTCAACTTCTGCAGGTTTATGTACGTCAAACATCATGTTCGGTAAGTTAACTCAATATTAGATAAATGCATGGGCTGCAATATACAGTAGAATGAGTTTAAAGTGTGTATTCATAATACACCAGTGTTTGAAACATAAAATAAGTGTAAAATTAGCAGATTTTTCCACAAAAACCATGCGTCGCTTGTCCGGCAAAAGGGCGTAAGTACAGAAACCGAAATTACGAGAAAACAGTCTTTTTGCAAGGAACTTGAACGACATTCTGTACTTACTTTCAAACATTCATATTGTTGTCAATGTGCAATATTACATGTTATTAATAATACTGTCAGATAGGTCTTATCGAAACGAATTGATTGATATAAAAAACTTCATTTTGACCGGGGGTTGCGCTTGGGCCCAATTGCCTGGCAGGCGACGACAGGTGGAGCGGTAGCGAAAACCTATAACATACCTGGATCCCAAAGTTCCTCCCTACTCACCTGGAGCCATAACGATTGGAGCTAGAACCTAGGGTTTTTTCATAATTTTGGGTTTAGGGACAAATCGGTGCATGTCATCATTTGGCCTCTATCTGCAAATAGTGCTCGGTGTAGCTCCGAAAACATGCAAAAAACGGCCCTTTTTTAGGGCCTTCTGTTCCAGCATGCCCACATTGGGTGTAGAATCTAAGAGCTCGATACTTCGCCCCATGCATCTACCCAGTGCCCCTCACATTAAACTTTTTTGAAAATATGGCCTCAATCCAATTATACCATGACCCAATATCCCGTGAAACGCCAGAATTACACAATTTTGTTATATAAAGTTTATAACTTCAAAAAAATTAATTTTTTTGCACAAAATTTTTTGCTGTTTGTTTTTTTAAGCATGATGCATTCACGTCCACATGTCTGCATGCATAAAGTCGTACATGGACTATCGGAGCTCCGCCTAGTTGGACTGTGTAGCCGTCTGCATGCGAGACATAGCCGTCTGCGTGCAAGTGAGACACAGCTGCACGTTAGTGGGACACAGCCATTCTCAAATGCGCAGCAGCCGTCTGGCATGAGACGCAGCTATCTGAAGTGAGACGCAGCCATCCATAAGTGAGATGCTGCCGTCCGCATGTGAGTCAAAGTCGTCTGCTTGCAACACACAGCTGTCCGTGAGTGAAACGCAGCAGTTCGCAAGTGAGACGCAGTTGTCCGCAAGTGAAAGGTGTCCGTCTGCAGGCATGATGACTATCTATCAAAACTTTGTCATATTATCAGGTTCCAACTAGTCGGAGCAGAATAAACAAAAGAAAAATATAATATATGTGAATGAAAACTAGTAGTAGTTTTCGTCCATAGTTGACTTCATTCACAACGTGTTTTTAGTACTATGTACTCTACATATCTGTTACTTTTAGTGAAAGTGAGAATTCGTAGCTTTAAGATCATGTATCATTTCAGTATATCAGATCTGTATACGGTTATTGTTTTAGTATTCCATAGTAACGTAAGTTTGAATACTTGCTTGCCGTCATCTTCAAACAAGAATCCGACTCACACATTGAGCTTGGGCCGTGATAACCTTGGGGGTTCGCCGGGGAAAGGGAAGAGAAAGAAAGGAAAGGAAGAAATTCCAAGTCAGGAAGTCCGATTGTTTTTGGACCAGAGTCTCAAACAAAAAAGGTTGTAAGTGTCCAATGAAAAGGGCAGTTAGTCAGAAGTTAGATAAGTGACTTAAGAGACTGTAAAGGGTTGGCCACCTAGTAGGTTAAGTTAGTCACTCAACAGTGCACTCGTTAAAAAGATTTGAGCCTTTGTGAGCTCTTGAGTCAAGTCAAGTGATCAGAATTGCATAACTTGTGACAATTCATTGTACACAGAAATGGCAGAAGCTATGATCTACTGCAACATCTTCGATATAGGGGAGATAATCACGTAACACAGGACAGCAAAGCGCAGGAGTGCTACGTATGTAGCAACCTTGGTCACATTGCTCGGCAGTGCCCAAAAGACAGAGTGAATGGCCCAGCAGTAAGCAAGATAATAAGAAAATTGAAAATAGGCCTAGGACGCAGGCATGTAAAACAAATCAGATGTCTTTCAAGACAAAAGCGAAAGCTTTTAGAGAACCCCTAAGAGGCCAAATCAAATCAATCA
This sequence comes from Romanomermis culicivorax, assembly GCA_963922205.1. NCBI lineage: Eukaryota > Metazoa > Nematoda > Enoplea > Mermithida > Mermithidae > Romanomermis > Romanomermis culicivorax. The sequence goes on along the minus strand of CAWUHX010000007.1, from coordinate 172,554 downwards.
GTTTGGAATTTTCATGCACCTTTTGCTAAATTTGCAGCAAACACACATGTGAACGAGTCAAGTGGCTTCGTGCCATTTGCATTGATTTTTGGCAGATATTCAGCTCTATCAATAGATGCAGCTTTGAACTAACAGCCACCACTACACATAATGTATGTGCTAGAATATTAGCAGGAAATCAAGAAGCTTTTTACAGAAGCATTGACAGTCATCTAGAAGCAAGTAGAGATTGCACAAGAAAAATACAAGTTTGATTATGACAAGAAAGCATGTGACGTGACCTATAAGACTGGAAATTATGTTAATCAAAATGAAATAGGAATCACAAGCAGGCATCCTATTGATCCTAACATTGAAAAATCAGATAACGAGGATTTGTCAAACGGGGATGTTTGAAAATAAGGGGCAGTGAGTCAGGGAACCCCTGTATATATTTTGGTAAACCCTGTTGATATTATTATCCTTAGAATTTGACATTGATGAATGGTTTTTAATTGTATCTTATATTGCTTTGTGTCTCTTTATCAGTTTTATGCCCTAAATAAGTATGTGTCTGTAATGCCTTTCCTACCATCCTTTGTATTCTCGTATATAGTTTAGAACAAAATTTTTGTGATTACGATAATACATTTTTAACAGTATCCATGTATGATTTATTAATGCTTAGTTTGATTTGATTCACTCATCTGTGGTATTTGACCCAAATCTGATTGTATATAAGGTGTGTATCTTTTCATGTATCTGTTCAGTGTATCATTTCAGTGAGGTAGTACAGTGTATAGTTCACCGTTATTGTTTTAGTATTCCATATTAAACTGAGTTTGAATACTTGCTTGTCTTCACTTCATCTTCACACAAGGACCCAAGTTATACTTTGAGCTTGGGCCATGACAAAATATTGCTCAATTCAATTATGCAGTGGTCCAAAGTGCCGGGAACCACAAAATCTAGTAGTTTTGTTATATAATACTTATGGCTTCAAAAAAATAATTTTTTGCAACATAATGCACTACGATGCCTGAATTTTTTGCAGTTTCAATTGAACCAGTAGTCTTATTAGGATTTTCGGGGTGTAAGAGTTTTCGATCATGGGAATTCAATGGACACAGTACACGAAAAATTATCCTGGTGTGAAACAAAGATATTTCCATTGCTTTTTTGAAGAAGAGGTTTTCGACCACGGGTAATTCGAGAAATGCGGTCACTTTGCACAAAAATTATTTCCAGGTGTAAACAAGTGTATTTTCATGCTTTTTTGGTGGAAGAGTTTTAGACCACAGAGAACTTGGTGTGTCCCCAATACAGTGAAATGCAAAACAGCGAAACTCAAAATAGCGAGACTCAAAACAGCGTTTCTCAAAACATCGAAGTCTCAAAACAGTGATTCTCATTACAGCAATGTTTCAATACAGCGACTCTCAAAACAGCGAATCTCAATATAGCGAAGAGTAAAAAGTTCTATGCATTAGAGTAGATGCACACATCATTTTTATAATAAATATGCAAATTAGGTATATTAAAATTTTTTTTTCTAGCTGAGATAGTCTAATTTAGTTGCATCTGGCCACTTAAGTTTCACATGCTGTTGTGCTGCAGTTGCAGTAGGTATGCACGAACGGACCATTCCAAAATCACAAAAAAATGTCTGTCAGCTTGAGCTTAGACTTAGGCTTAGGCTTAGAATTAGCCTTAGGCTTAGGCTTAGACCTAGCCTTGAGCATAGGCTTAGTATTGGACCAAGGCCTAGGCTCAGGCTTAGACTTAGGTTTAGACATAGGCTTAGGTGAATAAATTGACCATTTTCTCATTCTAAAGATAACTTTTTTGAAAAGTCGCTATTTTGAGAATCTATTCTGAGACTTCGCTGTTTTGAAACCTTGCTGCTTTGAGACTTGCTGTATTCACTGTATTGAAAATCGCTGTTTTGAGACATCGCTATTTTCAGAATTGCTGCATTGAGGCTTGCTATTTTAAGTTTCATTGTTGTGTGTTTGACTGAATAGGGGTGAGATCGGGAATTCAATGGATGCGGTCACTTTACAAAAGAAATTATCTTACGCGCACACAAATGTATTGCGATTTTTTATGGTGAGGGGTCAGCACACCCACCAACCAGCACACCTACCAACCATGGATGCGCATAGGGTGGGGGAGTAAATCCTTCCACTGAGACTCTGGATACCCCTGGCTGGCCTCTGTAAAAGGTCAATTGACTTCTCCTGGACTTTTCAAAATCTAAAAAAATATGAAAAAGTTTTTTTTGACAATGATTAGTAAAAATTGATTTTTTTAAGCTATATTTTTGCTCTTTAACTCCCCCTCGAAGATTCTTTCCATTTATCTCTACTTCCAACCATACATGTGCAGCTCTGAAATTTTGGGGGCCACTGAACTACTTTACTTAATTTACTGTCAATTGAACAGGAATCAACTGTGGTTGATGCACAAAATCCAACTAAGGTTTTTTAGAGATAGAACTAAATCAATTGTGTGAATCAAAATCGTACAGAGGAGGAAAAAATCTGAAATTCAAAACTAAAATCGAAATGAAAAATTGCTCTACAAATATGGCATTTTCATTCAACAGGCACTATATGTATATTTTTGTTGAATGTGACATACAATGCAATGCTGAGATTGATCAAAAAGGACTATAACACATTAAGATTTCATGGCACAGAGCAGAGCAAGTTTGCCCATCACATTAACAGAGATAGAGATGAGTAATTAGTGAATAGTGTTTCATATGTGGGTGCCTGATACAATTTTGTTCATGTAAAATCAAACGTGCCTTCATTTAGAGACATAAGTTTGGCGATGATAATTGTGTCAAAGTAGTATGTGCATGGCTGAATCAAAAACTTTTTAAAGGAATTTTTGTATGCTTTGTCATGTTGTCCTGTTTGCAGATAGTGTGCAATGACTGTAACCAGCGCCCATCTGTACTAAAGGTTTAACCTCGAGCTCGAAGATAATCTCGAACAAAAAGCAACCACCCCAGTTTCAGCAGGTGCACTAACATGTCAATAATATCAAGTGTTTGCTGTAATCTTGATGTCATCAGGATTATCTCCATCTCGAGCTGTTGATTGCACTAGTTTCTCAATTTTTTTTATTTCTAAACTGCGATTCCTGAACCTGGGCTTGAACCTTAGTATTAGCTAATCCTGAGCCTGATGTGAGGATTGCTAGTTCTGCAAGAAAATGACTTTGACATTTTGATTAGCTGAAACTGTGGATTAGTGTTTTACACTTTGAAAATCTTATGACCTGGTTCCCAGTCTTCACTGTACTCATGTTACCCAAGTAGTTTGCATTCCCAATCTGAGTACTCTATTCAAGTACTTAGACATTGGAGTATATAAATGCAATATCTTGTTAGAAATTCGGGTAAACAGGTCACCTGAATACCTGCGTAGCATCCAGGACCCAAAATACCTGGGTATCCAGTATGAAGCACGAGTGAGGATCAATAACTTAATCCAGACATTCAGATTATTCCCAGATTGGGTTAGTGCAACGAAACCCAAGTTATTTATAGTGCTTCATGATGTCGTTTCAATCACAGGCATAAGTTGAGAAAAACAAAATGACAACAATAGCCAATCCCTCACTATTTTTAAGCTAGATCCGGAGCAGTCAGGACTTACAATGCTATATTGCTATTGGTTTAGCATTTCTCCGCACTTAACTGACGTCAACCATCAATTTGCATATAATTTTCATTCAGAAAAATTTTGCCGTAGTTGATACAACGCTATGGGGGGACAAAATGCACGTAGAATATACTTTTCCACGGACATGAACATTTTTTTAATGAGAAAGAATGAAAATCCAATATTACAGAAGTGAATTTTTTCAAACTTTTATCTAAGTTTTCAAAAATCTAGTCCACTTCTTTTTCTAGCTTCGCAACTATCCATAAGTGTATTCTTTTTTTCTGCCCCATCGGGGCGTTTTCTAATGAACTAGTTTTGGTTTAAACGGGGTATGCGGAATCCACCTTATCGACATCTAAAAAGCGGATCTGCTTGGCAAGAGGCGGATATTTTTTCCAAATCTTTCAGTGGTTTTCCCCAACTCCAAAATATTTTTGGTGGATTACATCTAAAAGGCGAATTTGGGGGATCCACATACGCCATCTGCCATATGACTGAATGGCAGAAAAGTTTTGTGGATGTTGTGAATCAGATGCGGCAGGATTGAACTTCCAATTTTGTGACGAATTATAATTTTAAATTAAATTTTAAATTAAATTTTAAATTAAATTTTAAATTAAATTTTAAATTAAATTTTAAATTAAATTTTAAATTAAATTTTAAATTAAATTTTGAATTAAATTTTAAATTAAATTTTAAATTAAATTTTAAATTAAATTTTAAATTAAATTGTAAATATATTATGTAACTTGCCCTTCACATCCAGCCGGCTGCGAACAAACCCTGTTTCGCACGCTCATACCCGTTCCACACATTTTCGAACACGTCCCCCATGGCCCCCATTCCAACCAAACGGAAGGCGCATGGGTCGACAACTGCAAACTTGAAACGTTGCCCGGCGTGCACGTCGTCGTACCCCCTTCGACTGTCGGCATGGTGACCACGGTCTGCGGCCGATCCGTAGCTATGTAGCCACCCTGATCAGTGACTACGCCGCCCGAATTACTGGTGACGGGGACCACTACGACGGGGATGTCGGTTATTGTTGTTACTCCTGCGGGATAAGTTAGCGGGACAGCAGTTTGGCTGCTCGTGTCTGGCATTGGATAAGTAACTGGACTTGATGCCATAGTATTTGTTGCTCCGGAATCTGTGGCCATTGTGTCGGTAGCCACTGTATCATTGACCATTGAATCAGTGAGTGCCGTGTCTGTTGGCATAGTATCCGGGCCCATAGTCTGATCCGTGCCTGTGACGACGTATGTTGGCATGGTTTGTGCACCAGTGTCAATTGGTCCACTTGTTCCTCCCTGATCTGGAGTTACGCCGCTGTCGGTCACATCAGTATTGGCACCGATATCGATGATGCCAGTGCTGCCCGTAGTATTTTGATTCGTAGGTTGAACTGCTGTAAAATCATGAACTAACGACTAACTTACGGGGAAAGATTACTGAATGCGAACTCTGGTGATGACACGGGTAGCTCTGCAGTGAATTCAATATGCCACACATAACAACCTGTCTCGGAATGGCCTTCAGTGCAGATATAATACAATAGGATGACCTGAAAATATCGTCAATTTTTGAAGTTTAGTGACAAAAAACCTTCCACATTATTTACCTTAGGAGAAATTTTCGTTATGGTTTTTCTGGAATACGATTTTTATAAAACATGAAGGCATAATTTTCTTACCTTTGTAATTTATTAGAACGGAATAACATAAATTTTCAGGACGAGAAACTGACAATTGATATTCAGGCGAAAAAAGAGAAAACAACATTGAACAAGAAAAGCATAAAAAGTCAAATAACAGGTAGAGTAAAAAAAAGACTACTCCAAAAACAGAATACCACATAAATATGGTTTGAAAAATACTATGGCATACTATAGTCCATTTTTTCTAAATGAGCTCCCGGAAGAAAAAAGATTTCCATGCAATTAAAAAACGACCTGCGTACGTGGTAACCTTTTTTCTCAGGTTCACTGTAGCAGTCAGGACACAGATAGCTTGAAAAAAGTAAATGTTGGCACACGATGCACGCTCATCACCTGCCTACCGCTTTTTTTGGGCTGTTTTGCTTTTCGAGGCTCATTGGAAAATAAACAAAATATAGTTGAAATCAAAAACATGGACTATAGTCTATTTATTTCGAAACGGCAGATGCAGCGAACCGATGAACATAAGTGCAATTTGGAAAAAATAGTAAGTTTATTTAATCATTTATTAATGAGAAAACTTTCTCATCCAACAACGACGAACAGACCAAGTGATAATTTTCTACAATAACCTGTTCATAGGTGTCGGGAACAGTTTTATCGAAATGAAAAGTATAATCAGGATGCTGTTCCTTTGATTTCGGCTTTCCCTGGGTAAAGAAATTCATATTTGCCTATTGTTCTACACCGGACATTAGAGCGTGGGACAATAGAGCGCGGACATTAGAACACAAGACACTAAAGCGCAAGGACATTAGAGCGCCGGACAACAGAGCGCGGACATTAGAGCGCCGGACAATAGAGCGCGGACATTAGAGCGCAAGACAATATAGCGCAAGTTCATTGGAGTGCATTTAAAAAAACTGATTTTTTGGAACCCACGGTCCCTGGTCTGCAATGCACGCGAACTTTAAATTTTTTTTGAATATAAAACAAGAATATTAAGCAAGCAGCCCTATTTCAAAAGATGACAAAGTAGACTGCATATATTACTCAAAATGCGAGTAGGAAATTCAAGATGAATTCGAAAATAACAGAATGAAACAATTTGATTCAAACTTCAAATATTTGCAATTTTTTGTGTCACTTTCGTGACTTATGTGTGAAAAATGTGCAAACCGCATCATTGCACTAACTTCTTGAACAAGCATCGATTCCGTTGATTATTTACTCAAAAAGTGCTTTTAAAAACGGAAACAGAAAGAATTCCCAGCGGTAGCTAAATCAAAAATTTTAAAAGAAATAATACGAGTACAGAGAATAAACGAGAAATGAGATATAAAAAGAATAAAAGAGAAAAATAAAAGAAAATGAGAACAAAGATATAAAAAGATATTATATGTATACCGAATGGGAAACGAAAAAAAGTAAGAATGGCAATTTTCAATTTTTGTGTCCCTTTGGACGAAGAAAATTCCAAATTAATCATTCAGATATTTTCTCGAAAATTTAGTCGTTATATTTTAGTAGAACCAGTTTGTTTAGAACGATCAATGCCTGAGCCCAAGCAGATTGCTGCCGCTCAAGTGCAGTCAAAACTCATTAATTTAAATTTGCGAACAACAAATCAAGCTAAACTGTTTGAACTTAAATTTTCCAAAAAAGGTTTCAATTGAACTGATAATGTAGTATGAATAATACAAATTGCTATTTCACATTCGCACAAGAATTTCCAGTGAAATGACTATGCATACCTGCAGTAGTTGTTACTGCGTCGTACGTGATCATGGTCGTGCCTCCTGCGGCCATGTCTATAATATCAGTGGCCGCCGAATCTGTGTATCCAACGTCCGTAAATCCGGCATCCGTCACGGTAATTACTGTAACTGCCGACGTAGCGACTCCAAGTGTGGTATCTGTCGCTGGGACAAATGTTCCGTACGTCATACCAGCTCCGGGGGAAGTAGTCGAGCCCGCCGTAGGCACAAATGTGCCGTAAGTCATACCAGCCCCGGGTGCATAAGTCGCGCCAGCTGCTGGTGCAAATGTACCGTAAGTCATTGTAGCTCCGATTCCCATTGTCGTAGCACAACCATCCCCTGTGCACGCGTTCACTATAGATGGCTCGGTGACGACGCCGTCGCAGCCCGGTTCCGTACAAGTTGTTCCCGTCGTGGCACACCCGTCGCCTGTACAAGCATAGACCATCGACTGGCATCCGGGACCTGTGCAGGGCGTCGTTGTTTGACCATCGCCGCAGCTGGGACCGACGCAAGGTGTTGTAGCCGTTGTGACACTGGGAACCATGCAGCCTTGGCCCGTGCAGGTCGGAGCAGCGGCCATTGGCGCATAGGTCATCATTCCATCGCGCTTGTTTCCTAGAAGTTACGTTGATATTTTTTAGAATGAAGTTTTTTGCATTATAAAATTTCCGTCCAATTTTTTAATCAAGTTTTGGTTTAATGAACGTTGAAGATTTGTCACTTGTCAATCAAAAAGCTTAATTTTTATATTTATAATAATGGCAATATAAAGGGCGATACAAATAAACTTGCCGATCATAGTCGTTTCAGATCTGGGGTTCTTTGCATAAAAGACACAAGGCGTTATTTTTGCGCATGCATGCAAATTCTTATAGTAATCTTTAGGTAGAAACATATTATTTTCGTCAAGTTGTAGCTAGTTGTCCACAAGCTTTTCAAGGAACCCAATCCGGATTTAAAATTTTGTTTTTTGGGTAGCATATCTACAAATGTTTATTTTGAAGAGTAAGAAATTCGCAATGAATACTGTTCATTTTGCATCACGTGACTCTTACTTATCAAATTTGATCCTCCAAAACACTCTTTATTCAGCAAAACTGTGGTCACATCGAGATCCGATTCGACGCTGAAAACGGTCAAACCTTTGCGTTCTGATGCATAAAGGCGGCAAAATCCGCCGGGTTTAAAATACGTGTATGAATCGCACATTCTGCTTTGACACATCTTGTGACAGTCCACTATAGATGAAACATTGCACTTCACGTGAACTGGTTTCAAATTGACAATTAGACCATGTTCCCTGAGGTCTAAGCATTCTTCCCATAATGGCCGGGCTGAAAGAAACGTTTATGTCAGTTCTGCTTCATACCTATTATGGTCTATTTTAAAATGGCAGATGCAGCGAAACAGCATCGCAAGTTCTATCCGGAACAGCAGGGCACGTATTGAATTTTTTCAATATGGTCACGAGTCTGCAATGACTTTTTCAATGGCTCTGAGAATAAATTTATGAGTTTCCGCTCTGGAATAAGTCTGAAACCGCTCTGCGCCCTGCCATTACATAATAAATGGACTATTGTAATGTAAAGTAAGTAATGTGACACCAGTTATTTCACTCTAATTCTACACTAAAATTCCCATAAATGTGTTGAACAATGGAAACTCAGTTAATATCTGATGTCAGCAAGCACATTTCCTCGTTTCATTTTGGAACACACAGTTCTGAAATCATGCAATCTGTCAACGGGCCTATTTGGTGAGTCTAATAAAAGTCTATCTCGTGATATGTAAAGGATGCCATTTTCAACTCGTCTCATCCGGACTAACAGCTGTTGCATTGCTAATGGTCTCTACATCAATGAGTTTGTCTTGGTTCTACATTATGCAGAGTAAAGCCCTATTCAGAAGTGAAAAATCCTAGGATTTTTGTCGCCGACAATCGGCGACAGTCGGCGACTGCACTTCTGAATTGGGCTTAAATGGATAAAAAATATAACCTGTTTAAAGGATGTCGCTAAAATAAACAACGAATTAATTAGAGTACAGAATTTGAGCGTGGACGGCTTCGCGACGAAGTTTATGGAAGTGACCATTTGTTTACAATATAGCAAGATCAAGGCGATGCTGCTGTGCTTCTGATAAGGCCTGGTGCAACTTTCATAAAGCCTACTTTCGACTTTCTGGTCTTCTGTCGTCCTTTGCGCCGACTTCGACGAGAGTTTACGTTCAGGAAAGTGAGTTTCGCAAGGATGATTTTTTTCTACTTTCAGCCGAGAGTGCCGACTTTGGGTTGCACTCGGGTTGAAAAATATGTTGGGAGTGAACTTTCGGTCAAGAATAAAAATTCTATCTGATTATGTTATTGATATGGGCATTGCTTTTTATTGAAATGACTAAGGACATTGATGAGTTTAAAAACACTTGAACTTGTTAGAAATTGAATTCGCAATGAATATCAGCTTCAGTTTATCCATAACTTTAAGATAATTCTGAGACTATACGTCAAAATGCATGAACGAGAAAGCATGAGAACATAGTTTTTTCCAGGTGGCAATAAACATTATCGTGGATTTGCATCCCGTAAGTACCTCATATGAATGGACCGATAGTCACGGATCGCTTCAAATTTTTCCATCAGATTAAAATCTATAAGAAATACAATCACTTGCTCATAATTTTTCACACGAAGAATGTGCAAGTTTGAATGTGCTTTAGTATACAGTAACCGACATCTTTACTAGTCACACAACACTCATTGTGGCGAGCGAATTCGCTCGTTAGCTGCGCCGTGCTATACAGAGACACAGATTCAGAATTTCTAAATTTTTGCCTTATTACTGTACCCTTGCCAGTGGTTACCTTTCCATGATGCCTTCTAGATCCTAGACTGCTTAAAATACTGGCGTGTAGCTTAACTTGGAACCGACTGATCGATCTTCACTATCGCCTACTACATCACTGCATTATGTACAACGTTTTTTAATTATACTTATTATAATTGTTTACCGCAAAATACGACAAACATTCATCCGAAAGTCAATTTTGCAAGGTTAAAATGAAAGTACGCTTTGCGAAACTGACTTTGAAAGGCTTCTCTCCAAAGTCAGCTTTCAAATCGAAAGCCATTTGCTGTGAAAAAATCGATTTTCCGAAATTTTACTTCCGGAAACCTTTTGAGCACGGAAGTCGAAAAAATGCTTTGTGAAACGACGTCTCCAGGCTCCATGAGATGGGTGGACATTTCTTCTATACCAGCGAAAGTCATGCGTATGTAACACTGTCTTATACATGTGTAGCATTCTACCATGTACATGAGTTTGTGATGGGTGTCCAGATACGATGCGTCAATAATTTTCGATCAATAACTTAAAGTTCCATACATTATGTGAAAATTGAAAGCTTTCTAACGTCTGCTGAACTCAATAATCTACGCCAGAGTCCTGCATAGGGATAATACAATCAAACCTCTCAAGAACCTGTATAAACGGTCACGTCTCGTCAAAGCGCCCTGATCCGAATGCATTCCATTTCGAAAAATCAAAATGAAGATATATTTTTGCGTGATAAAGCAAATCTATGATTAAGTTCATGTGCGCAAAAGCATTTGAAAAAGTTATTCTATACTTCAGCAATAACTTGATATTGAGCCTTATTACGGACAGTCTTCCTGACAAATTTCCCAGACATTTCCCAGAATTTCCCAGAAGACAGTGTGGTACCATGTCATATGACTTCTGCAAATTTGGTCTCCACAAGCTGTCCAGTTGATAGCCTATTGACTGAGACAATAACAATGTTGTCGTTGTCTATCAGACTGCGGTTGTCCTTGGATCATGGACATGTACCAGGTGTGGACCTTAGCTGCTCTTTATTGCTTAGCTGCAGATGAACGCAAATTTGGGGGAGAGAAGATCTACAGGGAAAATGAGTTGTCTAATAATATTCAGAATGCGGAGTGGTGTTGAATACAATATTCATCTGTATGATTCCGAAACGTAAGCGAAGACTCTTGATTCAGTATGCTACAGTTCAAAATCCAGAACTTACAGTATAATACATGTGGCACAAAGCATAAAAAAATCCAGCTGGCGTAAAGCTTCATGAAATGCATATCAATGGTGGCCTTTTTGCCTAATGATATATCCACAGTATAAACAGTTCAGTATAAGCTGTCAAGTTTGTACCACAGCACTAATTCGATTTGTTTACTAAAAATCCTAAAAATTTACCGGAAAGTGCAAAGGGATGACAATCTCTTATCAGTTGCATTCATCAATTTTTATATTGTTAGCAGAGCCGCATGGGCGAAAATGAGCTAATACAGCACAGGGGTGTTCTTATCATCATAATTTGAAATAGCTTATATAAGGGCTCTGCGACGAATTTTTTCGAGTATTTTAATGCAGGATCAGCTTTTTCAGAATTCAAGAGAGTACCAAATGGTCCTTAGGCTGCCGGTTTCGCAAAGTGATAAGATTCTTTCCAACATCAAACAGAATGACGCTTGATTCATGACTGTAGTCCGTTTTCCTTGAAATACTAGTAAATAGTAACAATGAGAAACAACTACCGCCTCACATTCCTACGATTTTTTAGAAAACCATAGGTCATTTATGACTGACAATTTGTTAGCTCTCTCAACTAATCTTGGTCAATCAAATACTCAAACAATGTTAGCTCTCTCAACTAATCTTGGTCAATCAAATACTCTTCACTTTTTCACGCTGAAAACGACCTTGGAAACTATTTTTGATTGAATGGTTTTTTCGTTTAAATGTTGCGGTGTAAAGCTCCGGAAATTTGTCAGTCACTATTTTTGATTGCGCCTATTACAGCCTTAGCTCCTTAGGAACTTGATTTTTCTCCTACATTTTTGTTGTGACAACGGCAGGCATAGTGCTCTACCTTACATTATCTATTTTGACGAGTCTGGCGTTATTGAGCTTTATCGTAAAATCAGCGCATTGAGCAAAAACAATTTTCTACTTTTCCAGCCGCTGTTCAGCCCCTATGGGAAGTACGCCACCATTTTTTATCATTTGCTTGTCAACGACTTATCTACTCACTGTGAAAAACTTGAGAAAATGAAAAGGTGATTCTATTTTTTGCAGTGAACCTGTCCCAACGGATTCTTCAAATTCAGCAGTGAAATGAATACTTGAGGTACTGTAAACCAAGTAACAGTAGTTTGAACAACCATGGATGTTCTTTCGAATGATTGTTTCCTTATTTCCCGAACACCTTTTTTCCTGAACGTTCCGATTCCCCGAAACTCCCTATTCCCCGAAGGTCCCGATCCCCGAATAATGAATAAAATCCCCGTTCTCCTGAACTGTGCATTGCTCCCCATCCCCAGAACGTTACGATTCCCCGAATACTATGGATGGGACGAATCCATCTTTTTTACTAAATGGGTGAAAGTTTAGTGGAAAGTGAGAAATAAATTGGCACTGCCTTCGAAATTTTCTATACAAGGTGTTTACGAAAGAATTTTTTTTATCGATCACCTAAAATTTTCTCAAGTTAAAACTACAGTATTGATTCTGTGAGAAAACTGTTAACGTATAGCTGAGGAGGCTGAAAATTTTTGGTCTTATGTGACATATTTAAGCAAAAAATCCTAAAAATATAAAACAGTATACTTACTTCCTTTCTACTGTTATTCAAAAACAATTCAGAAAAGACAGAATATATGAGTCTAGATTACTCTAAGAAGAACAAAGAATTTAAAAAAGCATAGCCAGGGTGTCCCGAGCTTTTCCAAAATGAAATTCCCTGACTGTTTCATGTTTTCCAAGTCATTTTTCCTGAATTGTTCATGTTTTTCGGAACAAAAATCAATAATTGCTACATAAAATGATAAAAATGTGTGTTCTATAGGAAGATCTGAACAATGTGCTGATATTTTCAATCAGCCAGATAATGCCGCCAGCAAAGTAGAAAACCAAAATTATCAGCTGGAAATTAACCATATTTCATAAATGTGGTCAGAACAACAGAAATCAAATCAGTTAAGGACTAAAAAAGGCAAGTAAAATTCAGAAATCAGGCAACAAACCAAAAACATGTATTCTTCGACCAGCGAGAACTCTATCATTGACCGGTACTGATCAGAGGCTGTAAACATGTATAACGTTATAGAGAAAATATGACAATAAAAAATTTTGTTAAATTGATTTTAAAATATTCTCACAAGATTTTTTGAATTCTGCGATTTTTAAGTTGTACATTTTTTCTGAAAATAAATTTTCCTTTCTTTTACAATGCATATCGTTCAACAACTCAATTTCAGCTGCCACATTTTATCGTTTCAGTAGCCGTCTATTTTTTTGAAGTAATTCTGTTCCAGCTCTTTGATAAGCCTCCTTGTGCCAAGAGAGGCAAAAAACAGGTGCTTTACACAATCTGAGAATGCGGGTGTTTGGATGCACATTCCACAATCATGTAATTTTTTCCCAAATGAGAAAGATTTTTTTAAAAACACGTTTCTGCACAAAGAAACTGATATAGCTGCTGTTTTTCTGGAAGTTAAAATGACTGATACTCATTTTAGTTTTATTCCTAACTCCACACTAATTTTACGCATCTGAGACATCAGTATGTTATCGCCTTACTTTTTAAGGTTTTCAAGTCTGGATGTACTGATCTGATTCTTAAGGCTTATAAAGTATACGTTCAACCTATTTTAGAATATGCCAGCTGCATTTAGTCACCTCATCTTGTAAAGGACACGAAGAACGTCGAAAAAGTACAGAAATATTTCACAAAAAAACTTTTGCATTTTCCCAAGGATATGAACTATGATGATAGACTTCAATTTTTAAATCTTGAATCATTAGAATACCACCGAATTTTATTTGATTTATGCCATGTGTACAAAATTATTCATGGTTTCATAGATATGCCAACCAAAACATTATTTCCTTTCTCAAATGTTACCAAAACAAGACATCCTCACGAATATAAATTTTCTATTCCAAAATGTAAAACAGATATTCGTAAAAATTTTTTACCCTCCGGGTTATACAAATTAGGAACAAGCTTCCTCAGTCTGTTATCACGTCATCTAATGTAACATCCTTCATGCATGGTCTGAAAAATGTAGACAAACAAATTTTATTGGGTAATTAATTAGGCGTCTGTGTCAGCGCGTTATTTCGCCTTCAGTCGCCTGTATAGTCGATTATTACACTTTATTATCTGTATTACATTTTGTTCTCTGTCAACTGTTTTTTGCTAATTGTTTTTTTGTATTATTCTTTACAATCGACTGTTGAATAAATATTATTATTATTATTATAATCTGAATCTAGCGGCTAAATCAGAATTTCATCTGAATCTGCCATCAACTGCATTTCGACAGTAATAACCCGAAATATTGACAAAAGGTTACTTCTCAAAATAGACAATTGTATCAAAGATTCGGTGAAATTTACCGAAAAATCGGAAATTTAATGAAATGTCAGTACAATAGTATGCTTATTTTAGACATCATCATATTTGCAGAAGTTTTGTAAATAACAATGTTTTCCTACAGTCTGTTTTTCTTGAAATGCTTCTAAATAATGAAAGTGGAAAGCAAGTAGTATTTCAGATTTTCACGATTTTCTGGCAAGCAGTATATCATATAGGACTGGAAATTTGTGAGCACACTGGCCTAACCTTTAACAATTTTTTGAATGAAAAATTTATCAGTAAGAACTTCATGTAAACGATTTTGACGACAGTACTGATTTGTGTCACTTTTCTATTTGGGAGCATTTTATAAAAAACAGATTATACTAAACTAAAGCTGTGAATTTTATGTGAGACTTCTGCTTGAATAAGCTACAATATTATTACCTTTCACTAGCTGATATTTCAAAAATATTTCTCATGGCGTGTCTTCAAATTACCAGATTATTGTTATCCTGGGAGACTCGCTATTATGGAACTTAGGTACCCTTGACAAAAAGAGAGTACTTAACCATTGTGACTGGACATTAGAGCGTGAGACAATAGAACACGGACATTACAGCGCAGGGACATTAGAGTGCAGGGACATTAGAGCGCAGACAATAGAGTGCAGGGACAGTAGAGCGCAGGGACATTAGAGTGCATTTTAAAAAATGCCCTTTTTTCGAACCAAGGTTCCGTGATCTGCAATAAATGTGAGTTTTGTTTTTGAACATAAAAATAATACTTAGCAAGCAGCTTTATTTCAAAAAATGACAAGGTCCTCAAAAGCTGACAAATAAACTGCATGTGTATTCTAAATGCAAGTAAGATGAATTCGAAAATAACAAAATGAAACAAATTGTTTCAAAAAAATTTATTTGCGGTTCTTTGTGTCTTTTGTGACTTTTGTATGGAAGATTAGCATACTCCATCTTTTTACTAGCTACTCAAACAAACATTGATTCCTCCAGTTATCTTCTCACAAAGTGTTTTTACAAACGGAGATAAAAAGTATCCTCAGGGTAGTTTCACCATACTTGAAAATAGAAATCAACTTTAAAAAACACTATTGTACCCTATAGTCTGTTTTTTCAAATGCTTGTAATGCAAAAATGCTGAAAGTAAGTACCCATGTAGAATTTCATGCCGAGATAATATCATTCTTGACTGTATGTTAAGAATCGATTAACAGGCAGCAGTAGTAAGGCCGGCCCATATAGGTAGTATGGTTAAGGATATCCCTATCTTTTGTGTACTACCTATAATTTGTCATCTTTGGCCGATTTATAGGTAGTATGGTAAACATATATGGTCGATTTTTTGTCAATTTATAGGTAGTATGGTTAAGCATACAGGTTCTGGAGTTATCGTAATAGTAGAATTAAAGTAATAATTGGATTATGGTAATAGTGGAATTAGGGTAATAGGTGTGTTACTGTAGGTGGAAAAGAAAAGGTAATGCACAACAAAAAATGGAAAAAGGAAAACTAAAATGAGCAAAAAATAGAAAAGAAATAAAAAGAAAGCATGTATAAAAACGACTTCCTCCATGGGCAGAGGAAGTCTTTCAAAAATTTGCACCCCCCGACTGGCATCACCTGCAGCATTCCTGAACAATCGTTTCAGTCAGTAGTTGTCAGATTGGTCAGTAATGCTCTGTTATATGAGTAAAATCTTGAAAGAGTCTATATGTGATGAAACATTATTCTTACGGGTGCATGCATATAAAGTTGATTACCTGCCAAAAATGACCAAAAAGGTCTTTTATAGAAAAATGACCAGAATGAGCCAGGCATAAAAAGAGTGTAGAAAAATTGAAGAGTTCATAAATCTTTACGTTTCAAAAGGAAAAAACTTTTAAATCAATGCAGCTTTTTTGTTTTATTGTAAAACTTTTGAAGCAATGTATCATTTTTGTTTATTGCAAAAAAATCATTTAGTCCAACCATAAGGAAATGTACAAAAATTGTATTTCAAAATACATTTATCATATACTACACCAAATTTTTTCAAAGTTTTAGGGGTAACAACTTTACAATCTTGTTGAGGCTCAATACAAAGACTGTGTACATTTACTTCTTCTTGTCCATTCTTTTTTACAAAAGCAAAAACCATTCCGTGAAGTGAATAAAAATTAACTTTTTTCATAGCATCTGATGACAAAGTGATACCGCAAACCTTGATCACGTAGTGGTATTGGTCGGTAGATGGACCATACAGTTTGTAAGCGTAATTTTCAGGGCCTCCCCTGACGAATTTGGTAATGTAAAATTCAATACCTTATTCACATAATTCATCCATCATTTCACCCAAACACCATCCTGTAGGTACTTGATATTGTTGCTTATCAATTGTTCACAAGTAAATAATACTGTCTGTATCAAAATACAATACTCTACTTTTTAATTGTTCAATGTAGGAATATAACTTTAGTCGAGCCTGAGCTGTCATATAAGCTGCTATAACAACATTAGTATTCCCCATAACCTCGGCAAAATTGTCATGTTGACAATAGGTTGTTGACACCATTTGCTCATTGATTAGTCTAACATTTTTAATAATGTTGACAACATTCATTACGAGTTCAAAATATTCTTTAAAAGCATTGTGGATAATAGTCTTATCCATATTGTTTTGCTGACCAAACTAAAAAACATTAAAATAATAACTGAATAAATACAAAAACAATGCAAAGTTACCTTTCCCCAAAACGAATTTAACATTAGCTTTGCTAAAGCTCTCTTTCCAGGATTTTTCGAAATTTTTGAAGGGTCCAATGAAATATTCTCTCGAGTGTAGACTTCCATTTTGTATTCACGTTTTTGCTCATCTGTCTGAGCTCTAGCAGGGTAACCTTGACTCTCTTATAAAAATTAGAATCAAATCCTGTCACATTTACATAGCATAAAACTTACTAGTTTCATTTTCATAAAAGTGTTGACGTATTGTGCAAATAAACCACCATCAGGATTTTCAGTTGGATGATATTGCTCGATGTTATCGTAATGCCAAACTTCAAAAATCTTGAGGATCTAAAACAAAGATAAAAATATCTGCATACAAAAAGCAAATTATTACAGTAACAATAAACCTTATATCCTTTCTCTAAGGCTTTGTATAATTCTATTGTAACCCATGTACCATCTAATGCTCAGTCTTGATCATTGTGTTCACAGGTGGTCTTTTGCAAAGTATGTGTCCAAGTTTTGCATAAAGGGAACAACAGTTTACCAACATAGATGCATGTGGGGTGGGGGGGGGTTGGGGGATTTTGACCCCCAGCAGATTTTGATTGACCCCCAGCAGATTCTTGCTGACCCCCAGCAGATTTTACCACCCCAGCAATGATCCAGAAGGTGACAAAGGAAAATGAGCAAGTGAGGAGAGAAATTCATCATAAAAATAGGAATGATGCTGTAGTTGAACAATTTTTCTAAATAAAGCATACTTGAAGTTCAAAAGAGTAACATTAAAATGTTAAAAAGTGCAGTATAGACAAATAATTTCCCATATCTGACTAATATAAAATAAAGAATATGCTGCTTGGATATTACAAAACCTATTGAAGATCTTTTTTCATTATCAGGAACAAAAAAAATTTGTTTTCAACCCCCTGTCCTAGCTGACCCCCCCAGAATTTCTTTGCTGTGCATGCATGTTTACCACCATGCCAATATGGCAGAACAGGGTGTAAGAGATTGCAAGGTGGTAAAACCGTACATTTGATCAATCCTTCATAAGGTTGGGAAGTTGAGCTGACCTCTTCAAAACCTTCGGTAAAGATTTTTGGATGACCTGTAGGGTATTTCCCATACTTGTTGACGAATGGGTATAAACTGCACACATCTATGTAAAATGTCTTGAAACTTTATAAAAAGTGTAAAATGCTTTTGAAGCAATTAGGCTTTTATGCAGATACGTCAGGTCATTCATATCTTCTGTTTGATAGTCGCCACCTAAATCGTCTACTTCAGTAGAATAGTAGTGGGTTTCTCTGTGTTCAGGAAAGCCACACTACATTTTTCCATGACGAGAAACTTGCAACTTGCTGTACTGTTAGAAATTACTCTTTGGAAAACTGTCAATTTTTTTGCATTAGTCATGATATAATTTCAGCATCAAACTTTTCATTTACATGAATCCCTTCATCAAATTTTTTCTGCAGAATATACTTCTGCTATGTTTGAACGTTTTACACTTTATTTGACTTTGAGTACATACCTCTTCTAGAATGCAGGATATCCGTGCCAACTCTGGATTAAAATTGTACTTTTCACTCTACCAAGAGCCATTGCACATGGAATAAACTTTTTTGAGTTGATGCATTTATAATGAAGCAGTCCGTTTGATGCTCTTAATTTCACACCTCAAGAAGCATTACAAGAATTCCACACTACAGGGCTGGGTTTAACCGCAATGTTACGAGTCTTACGAGTACTCTACGAGTGTCGAATTCTAGGAGTAAATGGGTTTCACCAGCTTTACTCGTGCTATGGGTCAACGTACCGGTGAGACGGACTGCTGGCTACGAGTCATGAAAGTTGTGCTATGGGGTGATGTGCTTTGATTTATGAGTCCGTAGTAAGAGTGCTTCACCATGTTTTTTGTAGCACTCGTAAAATGATCATTTTATGGATGTTTTTTGGCACTCGTTGTACTGGAATTCGTAATGTTTTTATAATCGGATGGTGCAATCCGGATTGGGAAATTTGTTCTGAAAATTATTAATTTCTAAGATCAAACTTTGAAGAAATTTCCTCAATTCTTGTAAAAATCTGTTAGGTTTTGTTGAAGCATATGAAAATTTCGAAAAATTTTTCAATCTCTACGGAAAATCATTTTCCTCCTATTTTTGAAAATTCGCCAATTTTACAGAGATTTTCTAAATTTACTGTTGAGACAAGTTAATTGTGAAAACTTTTTAAATCTTTGCAGGTTACTCATTTTTGTTAGTTATTCATATGGAACACAAGAAGGGTCACTTGAAAAAACTGGCTTGAAAAAATGTGTTACCACTTGAAAAAAATCGTTACCTCCGAACATAATACACACAATTTTTTCAAGATGCATCATTAAAATTTCCAGATGCATGGCAAAAAAAATCAAGATGTGAGAGTTTTTCGATGTTTGACTTTTTTCAAGTGCATCACAATTTTTTGAAATTTATTTGTTGTGGTTATTCCTGGTTATTTTGCACAAGCAATCCGATGGACATATTGATTTATCTTAAAAAAATTTATTTTTCGGGGTTTTTCAGGAAAATGTCAAAAATGCTTGTTTGTCGCTTAGAATGTGATAATTTCGGAAAAGAATCTAAATTATCGTTTCTTTGTCGGGTTGACAAAAAACAAATGACAAAATTGCACAAATACCACTAAGCTACAAGTCCTATACAGACCCAATTTTGGTCCGTGTGAAAATCTCATCAAATTTATGAGTTCTTTCATGATCATAATGATGGGTAACACATTTGGTGAAACTGAACAGTCGTAAATTATGAATATTTATCGCTCGTAACACTCATAACTCGTGGGCCTGTACTCACAAACTTTATTTTTTGGTGAAACGGCCACTCGCAAAACTCCTAGACTCGTAATTTCTTGCTCGTAAACTCTGATTTTTGGTGAGACGGCCATTCATAGCTCTCTTAACACGGGACTCGTAACTCATGACATTTTACTCTTAATACAGAGTTTTGTGGTGAAACCGGCCCTGGGGGCACATATTTTGTAGGACGGGGATGAGCACTCAAAAGTTGAAGAAAATGTAAAATGCTCATGCGCCACAGCAAATGAAGTTTCTGGTAAAAAGGTTTGATAAAGGAATATGTCTCGAAATCATATTCAGACTGGATGCACAAAAAATTACCATTTCCAAAGATGAACTAACAGTACAACAGGTAGCTGGTTTCTCGTTCGCTGGAAGCAAGTCGCCTTCGTGAAAACCAATGAGTCTACTACTGGCGTGCTGAAGCAAATGAGTTATGAGAATAAGATGAAGCAGCAGCTTTGAAATATCCCAGGCTGTGACCCGAATTTGAATATTGGAAGTGATTTATTCCAAAGCGACTGCTTTAAGTCTGATGCTTTGTTTTTTCTCCTAATACTTTAATGCCCCTAATATTTAATTAGGAGTACTTCTAATACTAATATCAGGAGTACTCCTAATACTCAATTAGGAATACTCCTTATACTTAATTCTGATGTCCACTCTTAATATCTCAAGAACATTTAATCTGAAACACAAAATTTCGAGAAAAGCTAACTTTTGATCAAGAATTGAAAATCAAAATTTATCCACTAAAATAGTGTACTGTCTTTTTGTAGATTTAACCCCATAGCAGTACGTGAAGTTTTGTCATTTTTCGTGGTCACTAGGAGACATCATGAATTATCCATAGCGTGCGCAAGTTTTCGGTTCTTAGCAGTGTAAACAGTCATTTTTGTGGAAACGATCAGCTTTTAAACCATTTTTATCGTCTCATTTTCAACATCTTAGATCTTATTAAAAAATTTAAAATGCTAAGTAGGAAAAAAAATTTTATACCACATTACACAGCCTTCGATCCGTATCTAATGAATGTTCAACCATAAAACTAGGTCATGCCTAGGCCAAAACATCTAAAGTCTCGTAAATAGACAGAAAAATGCGAATATTCCCAGTTTTGGGTTACTGCAGCTGTGTGAATCTTAATTCTTATGTTTATATTTCATTTTTGAAATCTATGAAGTGTTGATTTTCCCACAATAGAGATCACAATTGTCAGAAAATGTAATTATGTATAGAAACTTGTGTCATTTTCCGTTTTGCTGAGGTTGGCGTCTGAAATCTGAAATTTTCTCTCAAGATCTTCATCCTGTTTCTTATCGGACAAAAATATCTTAGCGAATAGAGAGTTAAAATAAAAAACTTATAATAAATATGACGTAAGTTTTCGAAACTTTTAAACTAATCCCGATGATTATTGCTACACAATTCGCTATTTTGAGAATCACTATGTTGTAAATGGAGGACGGGTAGCTGTTGCGAGTTCTGCTGGCGTTAATAGCATATCTACTTTATCAGAGACTTCTATTCATGTAAAACTTCCATACAACTCATAACAAATAGAAAAAGTAAAAACAAAATAACAAGCAAGTTCGAGAATCAGCGTCTTCCGTATCCGAACATTTTACCCGACCAATTTTTAGTCAACGAATCGTCGTAGTGATGCATTGCTTTGGATTTCGATTCTTCCATTTTCTAGTCAAAGAAAATATCAAAATGATAGAATCATCAGATTTGAGAAGAGAAGATCAATGCCAAGGTTTTTTGGATGAAATATGCAGAAATATCTCACGCCGAAGAAAACCGGGTAAATGTCCTAGCTCAGAGCACCCCATGGGTGTATTACCACGGTCTCAGACTTGGAAACCCATTTACTGCCCCGATGAAAACAGCTAATTATTGCAAAAAACTTTGGGAAACCTCATCCTTAGTAGTATATAGTACAATTCGAGAAAATTGCTCCATGAGTGCTTGAAAGGAATTACTCTCTGGTATTTTTGACACATTTACTGAACAACTGATTATGAAAAAATATGCAACTTCCGTGCCATACAGTGACTTTTACGAATGGATATCAGCAGTCAGCATATTTATATATATCACTAGTAGAATATCATTTTGTATATAATTTGGGGAACAAATAACGAGTTACGTGAACATGTGATTTGTAAGACAGAAAGATAATCTCAAAAAATCGCGCCACAAGGAAGAGATACATTATGTTCTTGGAATTCGTCTTCTGTATCCTCTTTCCTTTTTCCCGATTCTGCGTGAAGTCTTCAGTGAGCATATGTTATATTTTTCTACCCAAGGTCTGACATACTTTCCTGCAGGTCCATTGATGCAGATTTTCATTTCAAACTTGATCTTCTGGATTTGTGAATGTGATCCATAATAGTAAAGCAACGTTCGGCATCCCAATAGGAAGCACTAGTATGACCCTTATTAGTGATTGAATGTAGGAAAACTTCGACGTAAAGCAAGGCCGTTATCTATATTTCGTAAGTCAAAATTGTTTTGTGGTGAAAGTACCCTTACTAACCTTCTCCGTGACGAAGTGGCGGGCAAAAAAGGTCGAGGCACGGCAAGGGGAAAGTACTACCCTTGCTATTTACGATTTTACCCCAAACTAAATTTTAGGTCTTACGTCTCAGTACGTCTTTCCAAGCTCAAATGATGAACTGTTCAGTTAGACATGTCTTTTCTTCATCTTAATCTGGAACATGTTCGCTTACTTGCCCGCATTTTTTCTGAGTAGTTTTTTACCTGCATCATTATGACCAGTTTCAACAATGACTTGTTGCTGACTGGAGATCAGATCGGAAATATTTCACGAATCCAAGCAGTCAAAGTTTCTAATTCCGTAACAGAATCTATCTTTTCAGCAGGTTCGAGCCTTCCTGAAGCATGTATGCCACTGAATGCTTCATATCATCTTTACAAATCTGACCCAAGGCAGCACCGACATCTTCTTTTGATGCATCAGCTTGCAGAACAAATACTTAACTTATTCTTGCGTTACCAGATACATTATTCCTACGTTGTTTTCCCCTCATAAACTAAAAATACATAGATATGACATGAACAAACTTACTAAAAGTTTCTTCTGATTTTCACGATACTCGGCCAACGGATTGTCGAAATTACTGTAATATTGCAAAACTGGTCGTACATCATCGACATCGCTATCCACGATTGCTGAAATGAGGACACCGCTGTAGTTCATTTTGGATTGGAACTTCTAGTCTGATGTTCATCCGATTAATGTAGACTGGTAATCAATGGGAAAATTCGCAAATTTATTAATGTTGGTGAACTTCGCATAACCTATCACGTACAAAATACATTGAATTTGATCGACTGCCTACGAACAAAGTTTTCCAACAAGCTAATTTTTGGTTTGCCATGCAGAAAAGTTGTTGGGCATTACCGTCAATAGAACGAAAAATATGATTTGATAAGTTGCAGATATTCTAAGTATTGCTGTACCATCAGATTTAACAAAAAGGCGCGTTTTCGGCGCTTCAGAAAGTTAAAATGAAAATTTTCTGTCGCTCGCTGCACGCCAAATTAATGAAAATACGAGTAGCGTTTATAGCATTTCGATCACAGCCGTAGCTTACGTTTTTAAAATTATTCAGAATACTCGAAACTACAACCACAATTTCCGAACCATCCAAGTGGCTCGGTTAGTTTAGATAGCGCTTCTGCCTTGTATGAAGAAGATCGAGGGTTCGAGTACCTCACCAAGCGTTATTTTTCTGACGCGCCGGCCACGTGAATTTGGGCATACGACACTAATTACGGGATTTATTTGAAAATTGTAGATACAGGGAAAATGAAGCATAAGATCTACTTAATATAACGAGACAAAAAATAGGGATCTGCGAATCCGCCGTCGATTTCTTTGAGTGCATTTTACTCAACTACAACTGGAAAATGCAAAAATTTTCAGCGGGGAATTTTATTTCTCGTAATTTCTACGGGATACGGCTTAAACGCGTGGAAAAAAATTTGCCATAAATGAGCCCAAATTGTTGACATTTTTTGGATTTATGATCTAATAGAACGTGATCATGGCCGTTCTTAGGTGTTTAGCGGCCTGGGCGGCCTTCAATTTTTTCAGAATTGATATATATTACGCTATTTTTACGTAATAGATGATTCACTACTTTATATACTTTAGAATGACGCATAATTTCATTATTACAAGATTTTATTTATCAAAAATAGCACATTTATGAGCCGATTGAATGGCTACAACGGCCCCTCCAACTCCGTGTATGCTCATGCATAGTAGACGGCATTACACAGTATATAACTTGTATGTAATGCAATGTCTGCACCAGACATGCAAAGCAAGAATTTTCCGGGAGAGAGGGTCCTTGGACTTTTTATCCAGGGGATAGGGGGTGGGCGAGCAAAAAACAAAAAAAGTTCTGCAAACTTGTTTTTGATACAAAATATGCGCAAATTATCAAAAAAGCTGTCTTGGAGAAAGTTCAGGGGGGTGTTTGACGATTTTTCGGTCCAGCGGGGTGACCAGGGTCTCAGGTAAGAGGATTAACCCCCCTACCTCGCCTATGTGCACATATAGTTTGCACATAACACCTTACGATACAAAGTCTGAGAAAATTAAGCTTCTTATATAAAGAGTAAAAAAGTAAAAATTCTTGCGTTACCAGATAAGTAAAAAATTGACCCTACCTAAATATTGCATATATGGGGTAAATTGATGCGTTAGGAACGGAAATAATATTCATTTAATCTGAGCAGACTACCCCATGGGGAGGGGTATGAGGGGGGTATTACCCCTGCCTAAAGTCCTAAAAATTGATCACTAGTTGCCTAATTTTGTGACAAAATGTTGTGTTTAATGGACATTTATAGCTACACTACCCCCGCAAATTTTCAACTTTACGCCTAGCTTAAAAATCTGACCTTGGGGACCTCTGAATCTGAGAGTCAAAATTTATACAGCTACAGTAAGACGAAAATTAAAAACTTCCGACTTTTGAGCATACATGCAAATAGGAGGGGGGGGGGGGTAAACCTTCCTAATCCCCCTGGCCTGAAGAGAATCGTCAAACACCCCCTTGAACTTTTTATAAGACAACTTTTTTGATGATTTTAATGCATATTTTGTATGAAAAGCATACTTGCTTGCGAAACTTTTTTCGTTTTTTTGCTCGCTCACCTCCCCATCCCTTCGATAAAAAGTGGTTCCCCCTGGAAAATTCTTGCCATGCATGTCTGCTTTCGACCTGCACTTCATTCAACTTCTGCAGGCTTATGTGCGTCAAATATTATGTTCTGTTAATCAACTCAATATTAGGCATATGCACTGGTAACAATATACTGCAGAAATAAATACAGCGTCTGAGAGTACAACGTTGCTTCAAACATGAATTTTATATGCAAAATTTTCAGATTTTTCCATAAAAATCACAATATCTACCGCTAAAGTTCAGAAGCACCAAAAAATTCTGTATGCAATCAGATATACACGACAAGAAGTTTCCATGGGCGCGCGTCCTCGGACTTTTCATCGAGAGACGTGGGGGAGGAGGTGAGTGAGGCAAAAAAAAACAAAAAAGTTCCACAGGCATGTCTATCATACATAATATGCATTAAAATAATTAAAATGTTCTTCAAAAAAGTTCAGGGAGGGGTATCTGAGCATTTTTCTGGGCCAGGCATGGATGTCCAGGGTCTCAGGTAGGAGGGTTCACTCCTCCCTACCCACCTATGTGCATCATATTCGTATGCAATAGTTTCCAATGTCTTTTGCCTGCAGACAAAAAATTACTGAAATTCATGCACTGCTAGAGGTTCGCAGAACTGGTTCTAGGACGATTCGCCCCCAGCAATTCGTCCTCCACAATTCGCCCCACTGCAGTTCGCCCCCAGTAATTTGCCCCTAGTACTATGCTTACCTGGTTTTAGATTTAAAAGCAACTCTATGATATGTTATGTAATATATCTCCAGATATTCTTTTTCCAGCTTTATTTCTTGTAACTTTTTATCGGGATTCACTTTTTATCGGGATCAATTAAGATTATGAAAAAGTATCACAATTATTCTACGTGTGACTCTATCGTGTTCTTCACTACCTTTTTCGTGACAACTTTTCGGTGTACCAAAAACAAAAAAGAATAAAAGTATAAAGAACAGAAGAAAAATATAAAGGAAAAAATTAGAAAAGGAGAATGAGTAAAAAGTAATCAAAAAAATATAGAAGAAACTAAACAAGAAAGATGGAGGACAAAAAAAGGAATACAAGAAAAAAAATTAAACGAAAAAAGGAACAAAAAACATAGAAAACAAATGCAGATCGAAGAACATAAATGACTCGCAATTCTGCCTATGATATCCGTGTTACAAATTACAGTTCTGCGTAAATTCTCCCAGGTATTCACGCCATTAGACTAAAATTTGGCATGGTTTCTGGGGATTAGGACACCATCATTACAAACTTGAAAAAATATAAATTTGCAAATTGCCAGTGTTGAGATTTTTCACAAATTTTTGATCGAAATTGATTATTTTCAGTCCGATAAACTTTGGCTGCAAGCTTTCATTTTGAACTCGGCCACACATTTTGTTTCAAGTGGAAAAGCAACCGGCCACTTCAATTATAGGGAACTACTGCTCAAACACTGTATTGCTGACTGTACGAGTGAAAAATGCTTATACTGACTTAGTACTAACCACATCAGCAAAAAAATCTTACATTCAAAGAAAATTTTAAAAAATTATTCGTGGACATTTATTTGGAACATTGCTGTAGATCAGACTACCCCATAGGGAGGGGTATGAGGGGGTATTACCGCTGCCTAATGTCCTGAAAATTGATCACTAGTTGAATAATTTTAAGACAAAATGACGTGTTTAATGGACATTTAGCTACACTACCCCGCAAATTTTCAACTTTACCCCTACCTAAAAAATCTGACCTTGGGGAGTTCTACTGTAGATCTTTTTCTTAATGTACATAATACTTGCACTCTGCATGCAGAATTCATAAATAAACATGCTATTTCTGCTGAGAAAAATCTATAGGTATTGTGTATAGATGTGTAGAAATGCTATTACATAACTGCTAACAACCTAGTGGAATTATTTTTAAATCTGAATTTTTTAAATTAAAAAACAGTGAATTGGGGGCCAATTACTGGGGGAGAATTGTGGGGGGGGGGGCGATTTGCTCAGGGGCGAATTGTGTTGGGGGCAAATTGTCCGGTGGCGAATTGCTCAGGGGCGAATTGTGTTGGGGGAGAATTGTCCGGGGGCAAATTGCTCAGGGGCGAATTGTTCGGGGGCAAACTGCAGTGGGGGCGAATTGTCCGTATCCCTGCAGAACTTGGAGTTTGTACACCATTCTATCATTGCATAATTATAAAAATTTTACATGCTGAATATCAGGGTAACAATCACCCAGCATAAAAAAAATTCGCATAGCGTTTTCAGTCCATAATGAGACGAGATATATCAGCCTTGGAATGACGTAAGTTTATCGTTGGGCCTTTATTAGATATGGAATACAATTCCGTATAAGGTAATATAAAAATATTTTCCCTACCTTTCATTTTACACTTTCTATGAAATCTTAAAATGTCAAAATTTAGACGGTTGGTGGAAAAGTAGTTTTTTTCAAAAAATGACCGTTGATCCATTGCTGAGGCTCAAAATAATAGAATGCAGAGAACAGCTTACGATGTCTTGTAGTTGCTGGCAAAAAATTGCCGACATTTTAAGTTCACAAAAAACTCGAAAAAATCTAACTTCCAATTCCCAACCAACAAAGCTTGTTTTTTCAGAAATTTCAGATTTTTTTTCGTGCAGAATAAATAAATAGCTCACATGTAAAAATCACATTGAAATTTTTTCGAAAATTCATAGAATTTCATATTGTTATTTGAGGAAACTCCTCGTCAACTGCTAAACCTTATCAACGCTATTTTATGAGCGCATTGACTTGATTATTGTCTTTCTATCGATCGAATTCAAATGCATACTGAATATAAAACCCTAGGTTTTATTCGGGCCACCCTGAAATGTTCAGAAAATGAAATGATAAAATGGCGTACAAACTCTAACTTCTGCGACGACCTAGCAGCACATGAATTTTCTTAATTTGTTGCCCGCGGACAGAAGACATCGTAAGCTATCAACTGGATACGGAAATTTTTGGTGCTTCTGAGCTTTATCGGTAGATATTGTGATATTTGTGGAAAAATCGGCAATTTTGCACTTAAAATTTTATGTTTCAAATATTGGTATATTCTCAATGCGCAATTTAAACTCATTGTTTCCATAGTAAATTGTAACCCGTGAATCTGCCTGATGCCGAGTTAATTTACAGTACATAATGTCTGACGTACATAAACTTGCAGAAGTTAAAAAAATATACAGTCAAAAATTAAAAAAGTCGGAAATTTTCAATTTTTGCCTTACTGTAGCTACACGAATTTTGACTTAAAGGTGAAATGAATAACATTTTCTTTCCTAACCCAACAATTTCCCCCATATATGCGATTTTCAGGTAGAGTTAATTTTTTACTCATCACAACTCAGTTGAATTCTAATAGAAATCCAGGGTGACCAATACTTTTAGAAGAAAAAAATTATCAGACTTTTCCAGGTTTTCCAGGTTCATCTATATGAATTTTCGGGCTTTTTTGAGCAATATTTTAAAAAACGCATTACATGACATTTTAATGAAATGACAAGGCAATAGGTAACACGCACAAAAAATTTATTTCAAATACATGCAGTAGTTTACTCTCTTCAATTTTTTCAACCCAGCCATTTAAATATCAATAGATGCTTTTCTGCTTTTGCCACTTCGTTTAATATGCACTTTTTATCTTCTAGCTCCTGTAGCTCGATTGGAGCACGGTTTTTCTTTGAAATATGTTCAACATAGTATTGAAATTATTATACATAGTTATTTCATAAATGCAAATTAACGAAAACATCATCTAGTTACACCACACGAAAAAATGGACAGCAAGAAAAATTTATTCAAACTCGTCTCTGCAAAGTACGTTACTTTTTTGACAATCTGAAGTAAAAACACTGGGTTTTTGTCACCAGTTTCCATTTTTCCGAGACATTTCTTGACTTTTCCAGGTTTTTCAGGTGGTCAAAAATTTTCCCTGACTTTTCCAGGTTTCCAGGTCTGTTGGTCACCCTGGAAATCGTGTCTTAATAAAACGCTCAAGAGTAATAGGATCCAAAC
Source organism: Romanomermis culicivorax (assembly GCA_963922205.1). NCBI lineage: Eukaryota > Metazoa > Nematoda > Enoplea > Mermithida > Mermithidae > Romanomermis > Romanomermis culicivorax. The sequence goes on along the minus strand of CAWUHX010000007.1, from coordinate 143,246 downwards.
TTGGAGCCAAAATTATGTTTGCGGAAATTTTGTACTTTTAGCATACAATAGAAAATTTTATCAAGTGCTGCTAAAAATGGCATTTTTCAAGCATACACTGAAAAATTTTTAGGGGCCCTGGGCGGCCGCCCAGTTCGCCCATCCTTAAGAACGCCTCGGAACCTGATACTCAATCAACATCATATGTATCCCTGAATATAAGAGATGTGTCGGGGACACGGACCCGAAATGAGACCTGAATATTTCGCTGAACCTGGACCAGATATTCTTAAAATTTTGGACCCGGACCCGAAGAAATTGTTAAAATTCTGGTTCGGGTCTGATGTATAACATAGTCTTTCAGCTGAAAACAAATACCCATGTTAAAGAATGTGATGAAACATCAGTTAACTACTGAAATATCAAAAGCAACAAATCAAGTAGTGATCGTACGGGGACCCCGACACCAAAGAAAAGTCGGGCATCCCCGACTTTTTAACCCTGACCCCGACCCCGAAAAGAAAAACTGAGTCGGGGTTGAACGTTTTTCGGGGTTACACTTGCACTTTGAAACTTTTTTTCCATAAAATGAGTCAATTTGGTTCGGACGAGAAGTGAATACTGTTAAACTTCGACAAGTCTGGGCGAGTAGATCGTGTAATGCTGCTGAGTATAGGTACTATGTGGCATAGTTTAAGTCTTTGGCAGTTTTTCTTATGCCGTTCTGTCACAAAAAACAAAGTAAAATTTTTGAAAAAGCTTCTCTAGATTCGTTCGTATTCAAAAATGCTTCAAAACCAACTCCTGATCTTAACTCAAATCCTATAATTGATGGAGTTCATACAAATAATAGCGAAGTTGTGGGCCTGAATGGACATGTTCAGGAAGTAAAAGACGAAACCGTAAGCTTAAGCTAATTGTGGACTAGAAGACCGTGAGACTTGAGATACAAAGTATCTGACAAATCAATATATTAGTTATATTGTATACCTACTAATGTCCTGCATCCTAATGTTTTGGGTCCTAATGTCGCATCACAGTCGAAATTCGAAAATTATTGCATTTCAGCTAGCTCGGCAGTACCTTTCGGCACCGTTAAGCATCTGAAAGAGAGTTTAAAGTCGGAAAGCGAATAGTCAGTGATAGTCGCAATCGCTTATTGCCTGAAAACGCTGAAAAATTGATTTACTATGATCAGCGGGCTATTGATTACAGGCTCGAAAGTGCTTTAGAAGAATACGAACAAAGCGATTGTTTTAAGGAATAATAATTTCCAACCCCTTTTTCGTGCAAAATTGTAAGGTATTAAACAGATTTTAATTTGATCAATAAAACTTGATTTGTTTTGTCTGTTATAGTTTCACTTGCCTGACAATTTAGGGCACACAATATCTTAAACGACCATTATGATGTGTTATTGTTATACTAACTGTCACCCCGACTCCGACCCCGAAAGTTCGGGGATAAGTGCAACCCGACCCCGAAAAATTTTGACCCTGTACGTTCACTAAAATCAACACTTTATTGTCTAACTCATTTTGAGACTGACTTAGATTTAAAGGTCCATGGACCAGGGATTTTTTTCCGCACGGTGCAGATTTTTTTGGGGTCGTGCGGAAAATTTTTGTAGAGTTTTCCGCATGGAACGGAAACTTTTTAATGTTTTTAGTGGTTTTTAACGGTGGTGCGGAAATTTTTCTGGCCGATTTCCGCAAGGTGCAGAACGACCGATGCGGAAAAAGAAAACCCTGCCATGGATCCTCCCCCCTGGAAAATTCTTGCCGTGCATGTCTGGATTCGACCAACATCTGTCCTATTTATTCGTCTAATATGAACTGAACATTCTAATGTTTTCTGCAACCCGTTTATGGTATATTTAATGGCATCACACAGAATGTTTGTATAAATTTTAAAGATGTGCAGATATCTACCGCTCCCAAAATGGTACACAAACCTGTTTTAAATTTTAATACATTGTCTTGGACATTAGTAGCCACTAGGGATGCAATGAGTAGTGAATTTTGATTTATTTGGATTCGGATAGTCCTATTTGATTTATTCAGGTTCGGGTACTGAAACTAAAATTACTCGGGTTTGAGTAATTCAATAAACATAAGTTGACTTTTTCTACTTGTACATGGGTTATGTTCATCGTGTCAATGCTTCTCATATAATAAAAAATCGGCATTTTTGTTGACACGATTTGTGAAGGTATAGAGAAACGATTTGGGAATATAGAACAGAATGAGTAAGAAAAAGTTTACAAGTTTAAAGGAGCAATGACATTTCAGAATGCACATTGTCACATCGCAACATACTTTGATCCACGTTACAAGAATAGATTTTTTCCAAAAATTCAATGGTAAGACTGGCAACCAGTCTCATTGAAAAATATGTTGAACAAAGTGCAATAGATATAGAACCTCAGCCAATGAAGAAATGAAACAAAACAAAACCATCTACAACTTTCGCAGGCTTGAGTATGGAAGACATTGCTCATGAATCAGATAGCAGTTCAGAAGAAAATACTCAACAAGCCAATTCACTTATGCTTAATATGGTAATCTTCAACATGCTTACTCAATCATATATATTTCAATAAAGATCTTACAGGAAATTGAAAATTACAAAAAGAAGCAACGACTTGGGATTTGTGAAGACCCTTTGGATTGGTGGCCATTAAATAAAAAAAAAATTTCCAATTTTGGTGCGTGTTGTGAGAATATAATTTGCCATCACCACCTGCATCATTGCCCTCAGAAAGATTGTTTAGCCATGCATGTCTAATTTATGAACCAAGTCGAAACAGAATGAAGGGTCAAACTGCTGAAAAAGTTTTGTTTGTTAAAATTAATTTGGTAAAATGCAATTTAAAATATTGATAAGTAAATATTGTTGTTGATGAATTGATTTTCCAGAATATATGTGCTTCAAAGTATCCTACAAACCCGAATAAAATCCCAAAAAATTGTCAAAACTATTCGGGTTCGATTCGGGTATCTGAGAAGCATTTTATTCGGGTTCGGCTCGGGTAGCTGAAAATTGCTCGGGTACCCAATATGCGGGTTCGGGTACCCGTTGCATCCCTAGTGGCCACAGAAATAAAGAGAAAATTCTGTGACATCTTATAGGAAGGTGCCCAAAACAGGCGTCAAATGACACTTTCAGGTTATTTCGACTTCATTCTTGACACTTTAAAATGACGTAAAAAGTGTGAAGCAAGATGTCAGAACATGTTTGATATACCGTCTGCATATAATGAACATTAGGAGATTTGTATTTCGAAATACGCACTGAGGCTGAAAAATGCCAAAAATGTTAAACTTCTAACTTTTGGAATGTTGTAGTGTAGGTGAGCAAATTTTGACTTTTGCACCGAATATATGCTTATCATAATATTCAGCGTACAAAACACTCAAAATATCTTATTTTCAGATATTATTAATTTCCAACTTATCATAAGTCAATGGAGCAGCAGGTCAAATCTCTCATAAATCGTGTCTGAATGGTGTCACACAGAATAGCATGTGGAAAAATATAACGAACTCGGACCCGAAATGAGACCCGAAATTACGCTGGACTCGAACCCGATATTCACAAAATTTTGGACCTGGAACCGATATTCTTAAAATTTTAGACCTCGACCCGGTATTCTTAAAATTTTGGACCCGGACCCGATATTCTTAAACTTTTGGACCCGATACATCTGTAGTGAATATCCTCGAAACTTACTTCTTATCAAATTTGCCAGATCTACTAAACCCGTATCGTCATCGTCACCAGACCATTTGGGGATCCGAAGAGCATTTTCAGGATTAAGTTGGAATGCCTTGTTGTCCCAATCAACGTATATCACTTTGGACAAATCGCGATTTAATTTGCTCAAATCCTGAACAGTAATCATTATACCCACAAAACCTACAATACAAGCTGAACACTTCACAAAGGGCATTTTACAACGGTAAATTTCTGTTGAGACGAGTCAACATTTTGATAAGACCAATAACCAGAATAAAATATTTTTGCATATGGTCAAGATAATCAGGAAAACTTAATCTAGATTGACCTCTTTCCGATGAAAAAATTCTGCAATCAACAACATACAAGGTCAGAAACGTTGCGACACGAACAAACCTTGATATAAGCTCCATCTCTGTATTGATATTTGGTTGTGTCACGATACAATTTATACATTATAACATTTTCTGTATCCAAATTTTCCACAATTGGATGGCCGGTCTGCGAAGAAAAGAAACATAAGAAAATAATTCTTCACAGCACATGCAAATGGACTTACAATCCCATGCTCGTTGGTATAAACAACTAATTCTGTCCGCGGATATCCTAAGGCCTTTAGAAAGTATTCTAGGGCAGGTCGCTTTTTGAACCTCCAACCGGTGCTCAACTAAGAAGAAATGATTAGAAGAGAAACAATATCATCAGCTGCCCTTACTAACTGAATTGAGAGGAGAAAGTGAGCTAAAAATACATGTACCTACGATATTTGTAGCCCAAGTTTCCAAAATTTAGGATATGAAATCCATTTTTGAGTTATTTTGAGTTGAGGGTAAACCCCCTTACCTGAGACCCTGGCCAGCCCCTCTGGCCCAAAATAGTCGTCAAACATCCCCTTAAAATTTTTTCAAGACAGCTTTTTTGATGATTGTTGTGCATCTTTTGTATTTAAAACAAGCTTCCAGAACTTTTTTTTTTGTTTTTTTGCTCGCCCAACCCCCAACCCCCTGGACAAGCAGTCAAAGGACCCTCCCTCCTGGAAAATTCTTGCAGTGCATGTCTGTTTTCAGAGCAAAAAACAACATTTCCAATCGTTCAACAAACAAACTATGTTTGACGCGCATACTTCGTGTACTGTTTTTTTCGCCAAATCTGTGTTTTTGGCGAAAAAAATTCGGTTGCTTTCGATAAATGATGAAATTTTTTTTGTATTTTCAAATCGGAACGGTGCATTCCGGTGCTTCTTTGTTTTTATTATTTGTTGATCAGTTCAAAATTAGATTGATCATCTCTTTTTCTCTCTGCTTGTTTTGATTCCTGTTCCACTTTAGTTTTTTCCTTTGAATTTCTCGATCTTGGACATTAAATTCCAAAGCCGCCAATGTAGTTATCGGAGACCAAAACGTGGCTACCGGGAAGCTCGGCAATTGCTCAGGTATGTACCCATAGGCATTTCAAATTTCCTAAGGAACAAACTCAGGTGTAATGTGGATAGGCAGCCTTCCTACTTACAAAATGAGCATGATTCGGTGCTACTCAAAAGTCTGACTGCACTTTATAAAACATTATTTTGGTGCACCGGCTTTTCTACAACTTTTTTGGAAGTGTAAACTGCATGCCGATAAGCTAACTGTGACAAATCTGCTCGTACTGCCTATTTTTCTTCACTTTGTTATGGTTTCCTAGTTATATAGTCAAGGAAAAACATCATTCACCGCAAGAAGTCCATAAATTGACCATGCTCAAAAGGCCAAATTTATAAGAGAGATGCCCGGAAATTTGCAACGTGATGAAAGGGCTATTCATTAAGTTTATTTTCAAATATAAGTGGTTGTGTTTCATCAGCATTCATAAAATACCATCAAATTTTTGTTAATGCACGACCATACATGCACAGCATAGAAATTCTGCTGTGGGTCAGCCAGGACAGGGGGTGGAATCCAAAAAATTTTTTTTCGTTCTTGATAACGAAAAGAAGGTCTTAGGTCTTCTAACATCCAAGAAGCGTATTCTTCAACTTATATTAGTCAGATATGTGAAATTATTTGCTTGGACTGGTACTTTGTTTAGACAAATTGTTAAACTACAGCATCATGCCCATTTTTATGATGACTTTTTCTTCTCTCTTGCTCATTTTCTTTCTTCATCTTCTCTAGAATCGCTGGGGTGGTCAAATCTGCTGGGGGTCAGCAAGAATCTGCTGGCGGTCAATCAAAGTCGGCTGGGGGTCAACCCCCCAGTGCATGTACGTGTACGACCTTTGACATTGTTCTTTTACAATGAAACCAAAAATACAAGGAATAAAGACCAACACGAGTAGATTCGGTACATTCTGTTTGCGGCATATGCAGTTTACACTCCCAAAGATTTTTGGGAAAAGTTGGTATACAGGTTTGGCCACCGCATAGTTTAATCAAAAGACAGTGCTAGGAAGATAAAGGCCTGTTGAATGAGAATACTTCATTTTTATGCAATCTAGCAAAAACTCATTCAATATGGATGGCATACACCCCAAAAAAACAATCGGCTCATCGGTCGATGGCCAAAAAACGTTATAATCGGCCGATGCATCAGTCGATCACTGCCGTGTACTTTCGTGCTATAGAGGACAGGAACTCAAGTTCTATAGGGAAGAAGTTTTGTGCAAAAATACACGTAAAATCGTGATTTTTTGAAGTACAAAAAATTGTTTTTCCTACAAAGATTTTTGACTGATCTTTGTGCATGGTCTCCAACAAAAAACTATGCAGCCAATACTCATACTTCCATGGAAAGAAAACTAGGGAGTATATTTAAGGCATGTTCCGATGTCACCCTTCGTTATCGGTGACGGTGCCAATGCTTTTTTACCTATGATGAAGTTTGCGTCTTTTTATACTCGTCATCAATGTTACCTTTTTATAAGTGAGGTTGATATACAACATTTACTGGTTTGTTTTTCGCAGATTACATTCTGCAATTTAGTGTGATAATAAATTTTAGGTTCTTGAGAATGAGTACTTCTTTACTCCATTCATTTTAAAGTGATTGATGCAGCGAACTCATGAAAGTAAGTACAATACGAAAAAACTAGTAGGCTTATTACTGTAATGAATAAAAAGAATTTTCTTCAGTGAGCGGCGCGCAGGACAGCTGAGAATTTTCGTCAATATCCTAGTTAAATGGTAAAAATTTCTCGAGACATGGAACCTCTTTACCATTTTGACAACAGACGAAGGCAATATGTTGCTATTGCACTAAAGAAATTAGTCGATATGGTCAAGATAAACACAGCTCCAAGAAGCACTTGGTAACCACCTATCGACTGACAATATATTTAGCCGAGTAAAAAGCAACAGAAAAAGTAAAAATTATGGTTGCAGGAAAAAACTAGGGATTGGACGGAAACCCGGATCCGCCAAGATCCGCCTAAATTTTCAGATCCGCATCCGCTGAGCCAAATTTTTTTGGATCCGAATCTACTGAACAATTTTTTTTTAAATCAGGATCCGCTACTGTCAAAGCATTGGATCTTCATTGATTTCAGTTTGCATTAAATTTCACAGAATTTTTTTCTTCAAAAATAACATGCTACATTCTACTACTTTTTTTGTTATTGTATCTGGTGATTTAATTTCAAGTTTTGCCTGAAGCAATTGTTAAAGACGTTTAAGATTTGCGTTATTGCCTTAATTTAGTTTTTGGATCACTGATTGCCGTTACTTCTAACTTTCCCTTACTACTAACGTCCCATTACTTCTAACGTCCCGTTACTTCTAATGTCCCGTTACTTCTAATGCAGTATAAAAAAGTACTATACTTATGTTGTAACGTGATGCCTAAGCCTAAGCACAGATATTAGGAGACTTGAGACAATGATCAAAGAAGCAAGAATGTCAGAAATAACATCTTTAAAGTGACTATTTTATATTTGAATCATATTTGTACTATTTTATATTTGAATCATATCAATATAAGTAATGAGAAGCAAAAAAATCGCTCTGGAGGTTGATTTTTTAGCTTCGCACAAACTAGAATGTTTTTGTGTTAGAAGTAACGGAACGCTAGAAGTAACGGGGTTTTTTTAATGTTCGATTGCATTAGTTAGGAGCAACGGGATTTTTTGCATTAGAAGTAACGGGATGCTAGAAGTAACGGACCTTAGAAGAACGGAACATAAGGAGTAACGAGACAGAACCAGATCACTTGAGGCACTTTTTTGTCTCTTCAAATGAAAATACAATAGTTATTTATTTGAAATCATTGGTAACAATGTGTTCTTGAACTAGGGTTTTTTTTAGCACGAGTCCCATTAGCGTTCGTGCTAATGAAAAAACATTTCATTAGCACAGTTTTACAAATGTTACTTTGTTGGTGTCAGGGTTTTTTGGTTTTTTCTCGACAGGCCATTTAGCTTCTAAGGTCAAAATTTTACAGGCCAATAGAAATTTCAACAAGCCTAAAACTAAATGTTTGTAAATAAATGTGGAAGCAAAAAGCAATGTTTTTTTCCAACAAATTTAGTCGAAAACACTCTTCAAAATCATAGTAGAAGCACACATAACAGATCAATCATTTTGAATACATTCTTAATCATACACAGAATAATAAGGCTCACAAATTAGATCAGTCATTATTCAAATCAATCATCAGGGTTTTTTTCGCACAAGCCAGGTTGATCTGTAACTTGGGGAAAAATTTGGTCGCAGTTGCACAGATTAATTTTTAGTTAATCACTCCAAAATTGATGAATTTGCGTAATTTCATCAGAAAAATGATTAAAAGTTACTTCGCTTGTATTTCATTCACTTCGCGTCAGTTCCTGACTTTTAAAACTGACTTTCTTGAGTTTTGGGTGAGAAATCAAAAATTTGGCTAAAGTAACTTGTTCGGTGCCTAGCGCCGAAAAATTTTAATTTCGAGGCCTCTAAAATAAATGCATTTTTAGCACATTCTGCTGCAACTGCCGATGATAGATCTTTTCACCACTTGATTGGCGGAAGAGTTGATTGGCGGAAGAGCCAAACATTTTACCTCCATTTTGGATCTTACATATCTGGAGCCAATAATTTACCAATCACAATTATTTATCAAAAGCAATTGTTTTCACACAATTTATAACATAAAAAAGAGCAATAGGTATTTTCTTTCGGGCTCGAATATCTCCGGCGCTTAGCACTGAAAGAAAATTTGGCCTAAAAGCCCTGGTTGGTGTCAAACTAATGTATGAGTTTGTCAATTCTAATAAGCTGCTCTTATTGTACTATCAACTCATGAAATTTTGCTAGATGTTAATACTTTAAGAAAATGATAAGAATCTCATCTGATTCTAATTAAATTAGCTCCTTCTTACATTATTGCATTATGCACTTGGTTAGTTAACCGACAAGAAAATACTCAGTTGTTAGTTTGACAATAAAACTTTTATGAATTGCTAAAGTCACGTTCTGTTTAGATGAAAGTTAACATGTTTTCATTGTTTCTGGAACTGCGCTTCTTTTTTTTAAAAAAAGTAGAATTGCATTGGTTACTCACAATTACTGATTTGCGTTAACTTCAACATATGCCAAAACAGCTGTTTTTAAATTACTCAAGTAGTGTCCAAGAGGTAAGAGTCAAAGCTGATTCAGATTCGAGGCATAGTCGTTTACTGAGCAAAAGTGACGAAGAGAATGAGGATATTTACAAAATTGTTATTTGTGAAAACGACGATGTTTGATTTTCTACCACTATTTTGCAACATTTTTTATCTAACTTTCTTCTCGAATTTTTTTTTCAAAAATTTCTCGTTTTCAGTCATTAGCGCGCGTGCTAACGTCAAAAAATTTCCATTAGCACGCAGCCACAAGCTGCTAATATATTGTTGGGTGTTTCCTCTCCAGATGTTTTTGCTGGCCTCTAATACCATGGCCTTTTCTGTATAGCTGTATTGGCACTCATTGCACTTTGCTTTTTCTTCATCTTCTGAAGGCACTATGAAGTAATCCCGCACTCTGCTAATCAATGAACTTGAATCTATAATTCCTGAAAAATCACAGTTTTGATTTTTATCTATTTTCTTTCTGATGAAACAACAGCAACTAAGAGTACAATTTAATGAATAAATATAACACCAAAAAATATAGATTCATACTACTTGATTTAAAATTTGGACATGTATATGCTGTCATACAAGATCCGGCCGGATCTATCATTCAGGATCCGGATCCATTGAAGCAAATTTTTCAGATCCGGATCCGTTGAAGCAAATTTTTCAGATCCGGGTCCGTTGAAGCGATTTTTTGAGATCCGGATCCGATATCATCATAAGAGTGGATCCATCACATCCCCAGAAAAAAGTACAAGTAACGCTAATCGAACAACTTTAGAAGCTAGTTCAGTGAAAACTTAGTACACTGAGTTCACAAGTTTTCATTTAAAGAATCGGTCGGTTTATTCGCTTCAATCAACATCTCATATCGGTTGTAGAAGATAAGGTGCTTTTTGGAGCTATTGAAACACGTTTCCCCAAACTTCAAGTATCTGTGAAAAAACCATAGGCACCGGCCGGTGCCAGACACCATGGCACAGCGCTGATGTGTGGGACATCCCTGATATATTTAACAAGTTGTCAAACTTGAAATATTGTGTAACTTTGCGGAAAAGTGAAAGATACCTTTCAGGTGTTGAAACAGTTGAAAAGCGTCTAATATTTGGTATCGAAAAAACACTGCTTGTGTATGGGTAGTGTTTATTGGTTCAATGCTTTTCATATCATAAAGTATTCAAATTTAGTTTTTTTATACTTTGAAAGCTGCCGAAAAATTATTGTTTCTAGAAATTTATATGCTGAAATGCAATTACAAATATTGATATGTGTATAAATGTATTATTGATAAATCGATTCTGAAGAATATAAGTGCTCTAAAAATCGCATATAAAGTCGAATGAAACCCAAGAAGATTGTCAAAATATTGGAGTTCGAGTATCTGAGAAGCAATTGATTCGGATTCAGTGTGGGCTCGGATGGCCGAAAATGGTTCAGGTACCCGATATTCATGTTCGGGTACCCGTTGCATCCCCCCGTGTAATAGGAAACATTTAATGAGAAATTTTTATAACTCAGCATTGAATTGCACAAATAGTGTACTTGCTCAAAAAACCTCAGCCTTACGATAAACGGTTTTTGATAAACTTTTCATGTAATATCAATAACTTACAGTCCAGTCAGGATGAATCATTACTCCCGATATTTCAAAAACAACGGTATATTTTGGTTGGTAGTAAGGTTCCTTCAACGGATCTGGAAGTAATTTTTCGCGACTAGGTTCTAAAACAGACTGAAAAAGACAGACAATTAATAAAAAGGAAAGCTGTACAAAACCCATCAAGGGCTCCATGGGTCAAAACATGTCTTACTTTTATAAAGAGTTTTAGTTCATTCGACGCTCTCTTTGGTATTTGTTCGTACTTCGGGACTGGAAAAGGATGGCTATTCGCTTATTTAGGTAGACATTAAAAAATGAAACTTACGATGGCTAAATTGGTCAACTATCTAAAACAAAAAAGAAAATATGCAATATTTTCGACAAATTAGGGAAATTTTTCAGAATGATGTTCCAAATCCAAGCTTTTCCGAATAGAGATATATATAATGTTCTATAGAGTTTTTGCATTCTGTCGCAATATTTAACCTATTATTTCTGATGAAAAGGAAGGAAAAAAAGGAAGGAAAAGGAAGGAAGTAAGAATCTTTATCGCTCTAAAATCGCTACAGAACGAAAACATGTCATTTTTAATTTTTAGTCTCAAACATTTTCAGATCAAAAACTTACAACATTTCCAACATCGTCGCGTCGGTTAGTTCCGTATGAATAAACGAAAAAAGAAGACCCAGCCGCAATCATTGAACCTAAAACCAGCATCGATTTCTTCATTCGAACCCAACTTTTTCGGTGTTTTTCTGCTCGCTCGTCTTCTATTCGTCGGTCTTCGTCAGAATGTGGGGATTCTGTCGGTGCTATCTTGGTCGTCTGAGCCGACAAACATCCACCGACATCGCTTTTATTATCTGTGGAATATTTATCAACCAGAATAGAGAATTGCGGGGACATTGGTAATAGACATCGTGAACGATGTAAGTTAAATAACGACGACAAGATCTGTGATCCATAGACATTCCTGATGACGCTGAACGACGGTCGAAACTTGGAAAGCAGTGTCATCTGTGTTTTAGCGGTTGTGAAAGCTAAAAAATGCGATCGATTGCAGTTTGGTTTGATGTAAATCGAAATGAAAAAAGCACGCATTTGCATAATACAGATAAAAAGGTGGATAGTGTGGAGAAGTCCGTGCGTCCCAAAGCACAGAATTAATTAATCTGTTTATTCATTTCTTCTACAATATAAATTGAGGAAGTGAATTAAATAACTGAATTAACTTCTTTGAAGGTAGCGGATGGAGACAACTGCAAGATCTCCAACCAGTTGCCTATGTGGTAAAAGCCGTGTGTATGGGGGGAGCGGATAGTCGCCGTTCCAAAATTGTAATAGAAGTTCAGACAGTTTTAAAAATGTGTTTTTTCGATCAAAATTGCGGGAACGCTCTTATAACGAATGAATATTTCTTCAAAAGTGTTACTGAAGGCTCATTTCGGCGCGAAGCGTGGTAAAAATCTTATTCACTGATCTATTTCGGCTCGAAACCACCCGAATAAAAATTTTTGCCTTAATTACTCTTGAAAAATGTTGTAATTTACCGTTAGAAAATATGGTTTTTGACACAACAAATTTTTAAAATGCTACAACAAAAAAAGGCTGAGCAAAGTGGCACACATTTTTGACCGATCAGATGTTGAATTTCCATGACTTTTGAGCATTTTAGATGCCAGAAGCAAAATATTTTTTCGGCAATTCGCGCCGAAGTAATAACATAATTTTAGTCACTCTTATTCTGCTTAAACGCGAGCAAATTTACGTAGAGTAGTATCAGACTACCCAGGGCACCCCATGGGGGAAGAGGGGGGTATTACCCCCGTCTCAGATTTGGAAATTCATTTACTACCCCCATAAAAACAGCTCACTATAGCAAAAAATTTTGGTAGACTTCATCCTCTCCCCAGTAGGTTATACTAATTCGAGAAAAATTGCAGAATGTGTGATTCTGAGGAATTACTCACTGCTTTTTTTGAGACATTTACTGAGCAAATGATAATGGGAAAGTATGCAACTTCTGTGCCATATAGTGATTGGGTTTTCTGTGCGCATATGGTTACCCAAGCTGTGGCCTACTTTTCTGCTATGAGTTGAGACATGTGAGGTCTGTTGACGTGGATCAGGAGTGGTACTTGATTTCAAACTCGTAGTTCATAGTCTAATGGGACTAATAATACTAAAGGTACATTCAGCATCAGGACATTCAATTGGAAGCACTGTTCCAAGCCTAATCAGTGATGGGATAAGCCCATACTGCTGAAGATGAAACAAACGTATGTTGTGCCCGATTCTTGAAATATGCAGGAATCAGTTGGCACAACAGTCTTCAAAGTGTGACTATTCTGTACGTCTGGAAAATGGAGTTGAAATAGTAAATGTTTTTGACTGTAAAAAGCATAAAGTAGGGGCATTATTCATTTTTGTAAGTTGTATGTGGTTAGAGTACTACAACTCCCCCCTCCTTCGCAAAAAGTTGAGAGCAAAAAAAAAGGTCACAGCATATTTCAAGTACTACCCTTAAAATTTATGATTTTACCCCTACCTAAATTTTCGACCTTGGGGACCTCTGAGACTACCCCATAGTGAGGGGTATGCGGGGCATCAGCCCCACCTAAAGATTCAAAAATTGGTCACTGATTGCCTGATTTTGGCAAAAAATTACATGTTTAGTAGACATTTTGCCACACTAACCTCGCAATTTTTTAAATTTACCCCTACCTGAAAATCTGAGCTTGAAGACGTCTGAGTAATATATATGAATTACCGTCGCAAATTTACAGTCATGGGGGAAAAACCAAAACCGTTCTTCTCGAATATCTACATAACGATAATAGATGTAGGGGAAAAAACTGTGTCGCATTTTTCGTGGGTCGTATAGAGGCATATAGCAAACAAATAAAAAAAAATCAAAAAAATTATTGGTCAAGTTTTGGCGGAGCCAGAAATGATAAGGTGAAAGTTAGAAAAAACAGGTTTTCCGAAATGTGGGGAAAAATTATGTTGAGGAAAAAACCCAAACGATTTTTTGATTTCCAGCTGCGTTATATGATTAGTTTCGATGAAATATAGTCACATTATGACTTTTGAAATATTTGTTTCAAAAAAACTAGATTCAACATGAAATATTATGTTGGTTTTTCCCACATTGATTTTTTTCGACGTTGGTTTTTCTACCATCCTTGTATTTTACCCTACAATTTTTTCTTCGCTTTATCTTTTGCCAAATGGGCACACAGTGAGAGATATTCGCAAAAAACATCGAAATACACATGACAGAGAATCCAAACTCGGCTTCATGTTTAACATTACAGTTGCAAAAAAGTCGGAAAAATAGATTTTGACCTTCTAAACGGACCAGAATTCGTCTTTTCCACACAGGACTACCAACATTTTTTCCCCTTTTCTGGGAATTTTTCCTCCAGAAGGCACGATTTGTAGAAAAGCAGTGGATAGACTATTGCAAAAAATTATAAAATGTGGCGCTAAGCGCCGGAAAAATTTTTGGTGTGTCCTGATACTAAGAGTCTGGAGGAGCATTTTCTGACCGGATAATGTCCATAAAATTTCTTTGTACTCTGTACAAAGATTCTAATAAAAAATTTGTACGGAGGGAAAAATGTTTGTCTCGTACAAAAAAAAACAGTGCTGACTAGGATCAAAAATACTAAACGTCAATTTTTTCGCTAATAAATATTTAAAAAATTGACAAAATCAACATGTTTCACAGCAGAAAAGTACAATAGATCTAATCGTAAGAACCATATACCAGCCGGAAACTAAAAGAGAGCCGTTTTAGTATGTCCTACTTTCTGTTTCACTAACAATTTTAATTGTTTTTCTATCTGGTTAATGACAGAATTGATTTTGCTTTAATTTTGCCCATATTGAAAAAAATTGCTGGCTTTAAATTACGCGTAACTTACAAATCTATATGGTATTATTGTGTGTAAACAGCTTTAAAAAATCTTTTTCACAATCGGACAACTTTTACTTTCACTTCACAACTTTTACTTTTTGACAAATGATCACTTTCACTAAATTTCTGTTTGTACAGTAACCATAAATGCTAGGAGCATAAAATGTGGCCCTTGTAACAAAGACAAACAGGGCATTCTAATGCAAAAATCTGCATTATAAAAGCTTCATCCGTTCGAAGGTTATAAAAGTCAGCACCCGTCGCCTTTTTTGAACTCACCCACCGTTTTTCCTTTCAAAGACCCACAAGAGAATCATGTGTATCCAAAATTTTTTTCCACATTTTTGAAAACGTTTGGATTGAGAACACAGATCCTTAACTAAGGCATTTGAGGAAGTTAGTCAAACATTCCTATGTTTCCCGACACAGTAATTCATAAAAAATTGGCAAAAGCCAGAAAAATTTCAGCTAAGTCAGCCAAATTGTTCTTATAAAAGACACATCGGTGTTACACAACGGTCGAAAATATGATAACGTCAGATTTTACTGAAATTCAACTGATACTGACATTTCTGTCATTCTGATTAAACTTAAAGCTCATTTATACTTACCTTTTTCGACGGAACGGAACGTAACCAAACCAAAGGTAAATTTTAGTTCCGTTCGGTTGGAGGTTACCGTTGGTCAATTTTTTTCAAAATTGCAATGGTCCTTTCCGACTGAAAATGGATTTTCAGGCTGAACGTTTCAAGCTGTTGACGATCCGTTCCGTCGGAATACGCAAGTACAAGTGAGCCTTTTTCAACAGATTTTAATGTATTTTAATTTCTGAGCTGAAAGCCGACAAATTTTCGGATTTCCATGTTTTAAAATATTGGAAAACGATCAAAATAATAATAATATAATAATAATAATAATAATAATAATAATAATAATAATAATAATAATAATAATAATAATAATAATGATTAATTCGAGAAAAATATTATGCAAAAACATCAGAAAAATATATAATAAAAGGCCTGAATAAGCTAATAAAGATTACAAAAATTCGAGGAATTTATTCAAATCGAGTCCGTTAATTTTTCCAGGAAATGTCTTCACAAATCCAGGCAAGAAATTTCATAAATGTAGGTATTATCCTACTTATAAAGTCATACTTTATTACGTTCAGACGATACTCAGGCATATATAATTTAAAGCGATTTTTGGAACGCATCAAATTTGAATTCAATGGTAATAGATCAGATTATCCCATAGAGGTATTGGGGTATTACTCTTCGATACCCATATTAGGTTTGGAAATTTATTTACTACCCTGGTAAAAACGACTTACTGGTCGAGTGAAACGAGAGAAAAATGACTCACTGGTGCGCAAAATTTTAGGAGGAGTCAATGAGTAATTTTTACAAAAAATGATTGCTTGGGTAGTGGGTGGTCCGTTCGAAAGAATACGTTTAGGGTGTCCACAGTTTTGGAAGTACTGCATGTTTTATTTTATTTTTATTATTTTAATGTATGAAATTGAAAAACTTAACAACTGCAGAGCACCCCTGTTATTTTTTTAGTACGAGACAAACATTTTTTGGCTCTGTACAAAATTTTTTTGGGTATCTTTGTACAATAATCAAAGCGATTTTATCGACATTACCCGGTAAGAAAACGTCTTTCTAGGCTCTCCGATACTTCGCGCTAAATCGTGTTTATTAATTATACGAATTGGCTCGTCCTCTGTTCTCCCTGGAATCGTGATCTCCGTGGAAAAGCGATTTGGAAAAAGGAAAAATATGGGAACGAGTATATTTTAGCTGAAACTCTCAAATTTGCTCAAATTCGGTTTTTTCAAGTAGTTTGATACTTGAGAAAGCCAACCAGCACAATTTCAAAGCAAGGAATGGCCCCCACAGAAAAATCCTACCTACATCAAGAATCGAACCTGGTCCACCAGCCTATGGACTTAATGCGTGTACCACTACACAATTCCACAGAAAGTATCAACACTATATTCCTTTAAGACCCTCGATATTATATTTAAACTAACAACATCATTTGGAAGAGCCACAACAGCGCTGCGCCCTACGGGCGCAGCTGCTGTACCCTAAGCCTAAGCCCAAGGAAAATTTTAAAGGAAAAATAAATGTCTACTCACTAATTACAGAAATCGAAATTATTAAAATACTAAACTCAAATTAGATTTCCAAATTCGTTGACATTTGACGATAAAGTTAATATTTCCAACATGGTCTGAAAATTGGCATAATATATACAAAAGTCTGAAAATAGTTATATGTGAATCTTATGGCAAAATACCCTGCAGAATTTGAAACGGTCGTTCAAATTTCGTCATTTTTTCTTTCTGTGCTTCCATTTTACCTGTCCTAATTAAAAAATAACTATTCATGGTATAACCAGTAGGTAAACTCATTTCGGGCGCTTGGCGCCCGAAATGAATTTCACCCAAAATATGCTGCGAGTTCGACATGGAAAAGATAAATTTTGGCGCATTTTAGAAATTTAAAATCTCAATTTTTCGTTTTAGAAGCCTTAAAATAAAAAAAAAATTGGGCAGGTGGCATTGCAAGTCTTTTCATTATTTTTCTCTAATACTCAAGAAATTGCGTTTTAAAAGTCTAACAGACCCGATTGGAATGAAATACAACAAAAACGGTTTATGATCCTTTTCTACTAAAATAGAGCGAATTTATCAGTTTTAGGGTGAGCAATCAAAAATGTCTCTGTGCAACCAAATTTTTTCTCCAAATACATACACAGCAGCCTGGCCCAATTTTAATTCATATTATAAATGAAAGTAAATAAATTAAACTATGCGAATTTTGAGACAAAAAGATTTTGTTGTGGCAAACCCTATTTCTAGTTAAAATTTCCGATTTTATGAAAAAATACTGAGATAATGTATTCATAATCGGCATAATTACTTTAATGCAAATTTTGAGAAATTTAAAAAAAAAATTGTATGCCCCCCCTAAACTCCCTATGTGCCCAAGATTTTAGGGAAAATGAGTAACCCACCCCATGAATCAGGGGTTTATCCTCATCTCAGGCCCCAAGTGACCGTATGCCTTACAGATCGACAAACGGTGCACACCACTGTTTTTTTATCGCACTGAATCTTTCACCATTTGATGAATAATGTGAAAATTTTTCTCACCATTTTAGCAAAATCGGTTTTTTCGCTCAACAATATTCACACACGCTTTGAGGTTTAAGGTCAGATAATGATAAGATTATAATTAATAATATCAAAAGTGAAACAAAACAGCTGAACCAAAAAATCATATATTGCCTAGAAATTTCACGGCTGACATCTCTGTGATAGCCAAAATAAAAAATTATGAACTGAATTTCAGTTATTCTATTTTCCAGCGCGAAGCGACGGAAAAATTTTGGCGTTTCTATCCTCCAGAACGCTGAAAAATGAATCTTCTCAAGACTTATTAAATGATTTAAGGTTTAATTTCTCAGTCTAATATAATGTTCAGACTTGAGCAATGAGTTAATGTTTCCATTAAGCTGACCAGCTGTGAAACCTTGTTCAACTCAAATATAAAAATGACAAAATCCACAAACTAAATTTCGGCGCGAAGCACCGACATTTTTTGGATTTTGATATTCTAGAATTTTGATATTCTGGAAATTCAACATTTATCTTCTGGATAAGCGGTATTCGATAATTTTTCATACTCTGACAAAATGTAAAAATTCATATTGAATGCATGCAACTGAAATTCAAAAATCAGGCTTACGCAACCAAAATTTTGGATTTTTCGACCAGCAAGAACTGTCACTGTTCCAAACTGAGTGATAATATTTAAGTTATTTTGCAAATTCAAAAAAGATTACATATGTTCACAAAATTCAAAAACTTCCAAAGACCACGAAAAGAATTTTTGAAAATAATAGAAAAAACCTTGATTTAGAAAAAATCAAGATCATACCTGTGATTGAGGGGGGTTGGAGGAGGACCCCAAATTGGTCAAATCCTATACCCAAATGTTGGACTCCAACCCCAACTCGAAAAAATTTGGCCTTTTTCGGGGAAATTTTCGAAATACTTTATTTATACTATACATAGATATGCTTTTTTGAGCTTGTCTAAACTCTGCCCTCAGCAATTTGCCGAAAATGAAGAAAAAACTAGAGATGAATCGGGTCCAAAATTTTAAAAATATCGGGTCCAGATCTGGGTTCAAAATTCTAAGAATATCGGGTTCGGGTCCAGGCTCGAGCGAAATTAATTATAAGTAAAAATACTTCAAGTGGAATTTCTTTCACCACCGATTTATAGTCCAATGAACAAGAAGGTTCAATAAGGTAAGAGAGCTTTTGCACCATGAATGTTAGAGATGTTTCGGGTCATCGGGTCCAAAATTTTGAAAATATCGAATCCGTGTTCGGGTCCAAAATTTCAAGAATATCGGGTATGGGTCAGGGTCCAAAATTTTAGGGCTGCTCAAGTCAGCTCACGAAATGCTGATGGCTGTGAGCAGTAGGTATAACAAAAACTTTAGCAGTCACAAGTAATGCTATGTATTGCTCACTAGCACTGCTCATAAGTGCTCATGACTCACGAGCAGTAAAATCTGCCTAATATTCAGATAAACTACTGAATCAAATCAGCTTCAGCCAAAAGACAAATCGAACATAAGCTAAATCTATTGAATATGAATCTTTAGCTTTTCGATTAGAATAAGTCAACTCAGCAGAACAGTCATAGGAACCGAATCGAATAAAGCTAAAAAGTCTCCTGAATTGAAAATTTACGATAGCATTTGGTTTGTTTGTTTTTTTCTTAAAAAACCCAAAAACCCAGAAATGTCCATTTTTCCAACCCAAAAAACCCATCAGCCCAAAAACCCAATGCCCGCCAACCCTGGGAGAAAGAGGTAGCTGACAGCTTTTTGGTCCAAAAATGGGATGAAAATAGACCGCCAAGTATGCTGGTTGAATGGCTGTAAGCAGCATGAATGTCGAAGAAAGAAACACTTTGTTCACCCTGCAAAGTCACAATGAATAAATGATTTCGGCAAGTGAAGATAAAGAAAAAAACGTTTCGTTACAAAATGCTGAAGAGCGGCTAAAAATCTGCTATGCAATATTGGTTGACGGAAGGCAAAACGTGACCTTCGTTCCAAGAAATTGTCTTGAGAGTACGTCTTTCAAGAATAATAATGGCAAGCACGCAAATTTTTTTGTCATGTTATAATCAGGTGTTGTCTATTTTGGTGTCCACTGTGTCATCAGAGCGTATTTTTCCAACATTTGGCTTCGTTCACACCAAGTTGCATGGTCGATTGTCATCTGCGTCAGTCGAAAAGCTATTCTTCATAAAATTGAATGCCAAAAAAATTCTTGACAGTAAATTTATATGATTTTAGTTGTTATGATAAGGAATCTGTGTATTTTTGCTTAAAATCAGAAAAAATGACCTGAAAATGTTTTGCTTTATGAAGAATACAATTTTAAAGATGTTGCATTTGCTTTTCTTTTAAGACTTAATTTAGTTCCACAATTGTGAAATAAAAAAACCCTGATTAAACCCAGAAAAAACCCTGAAAAACCCACAAAAACCCAAATTCAAAATTTTGAAAATAAGTTTTTTTCCGAACCCTGGATATAATATGCAAGATTGCCAATTAAACATGACATAAATACGTTTAAGATGAAGAAAACTATTGAAGATTAAATCGTAAGTGAAGGTAGGTAGACATGCTAAAAGCGACGCCTGAGCTTGGTAATAAATAATAATGATTACTAAAGTTATAACCGGGCGCGAAGCACCGGAAAATTTTGAGATTTGGACCTACTAAAATGCACCAAAATGCATGTTTTCAATATGAAAACCCCGAATTTTTCTTCCACATTTGTGGAAAGACCTCAATAATTTTTTCCACATTCCATCTTTTTTTTCTATGGTATTGTGCAAATGAGGAAAAAACAGTGTAGCGTTAGCAGGCTGTGGCTATACAGACTGCAGTCTATATAACCCGGCGGATATACAGACTGCAGTCTGTATAAACATTAGACAAGCGACTATACAGACTGTGTTTTGCTCAGCGTTTTTTTGTGCACAGACATTTGTGCCAATTGGCACAAGAGGCCAAAAAAATTTGTGCCGATGGCACAAAAATTTTTTTCTACAAGGAACATACTGAAAACTGCGGAAAAGTTTTGGGCCAAAAGTTTGATAAAAATATATCCATTTGAAGCTATTAACGGATTAATTTTTTGTAAAAATCATGCCCAACCTATTTTTCAGCTAACCACGACAGTGAAATACGAAAAAACTGCAAGAAAATAGTTCACGGTGACTTAAAAAGAAAAGAAATGCTGAGAAAATTTGAATAACTCTAGAATTGTTCAAATCGATTCAATTTTCGACTGCGAATATTTATATAATGTAAAGACTAGAGAGAATAAAGTCTAAAATTGTGTAAATTTTCGGTCGAAACACTGTATCAACGATTTCTATTTTTCACTAAGCATTAGGGACGAAGCCCGTAGCCCTCTCCTGATTGGTTGAAAATCGAGTCCCACCCCCTCACTCAAACACGTTACATATGTACTCTACAGTATGTGCGTATTATTGGTTGTACTACTTTAACTAACAACTTCATTTGGAAGAGTCTCAACAGCGCTCGCTGCGCCCTTCGGGCGCAGCTGCTGTACCCTAATCCTAAGCCTAAGGACGATTTTAAAGGTAAAATAAATGCCTACTCGCTAGTCACAAAAATCCATGCTCAAAAGAAGCAACAATCAACTCATGTACAATAACCACGCTGAAAGCCAGGAACCGACTTATAAAATTTAGCCCTAAAGTAAGCTCAACTCTCAATATGATTGTTAAATCGGGAAGAAATTTGTATTCTTGAGAACAAAATGAAAAAAATGAATTTTTTTCTTAAAAGACCCAAAAGTCGAGAAATGTCCAATTTTCCAACCCAAAAAAACATCAACGCAAAAACCTTCTTCTTCAGCGATTTGGAGAAAAGGCACACGGCAAAAAACTGTGACTTATAGCCGACAGAAACTTCATTTTCAAATAACGCCTGATTTGAAATTCCGCGAGAGCGCTGGGAAATTTTCATATTTCCCTTTTAAAACGCATATAATACATTTTCGACATCTCAAAAATTTTGACCAATCAACAAGGGGGCGGCAATTTCGGCCAATCAAAAGGGGCTACGCGCTTCGTCCCTAATGCTTAGTCTATTTTTCTATTAGAATAAATCAAACACAAAAATTGAGGATTTCAGTTTCAAATCTGAATCTGACTGAATGAACGAGAATAAGTATTCAGAATTTGTTTTCATTCATCAGTCATTAACAATAACAGCCTGTAAAGTTTGCTGCAACGATACTCTAATACACTGTTATACGAGCATACCTGTAAGACCTCCGACCAGTTGGGGGGGGGGGGGTCGAAAAAAAGTCGAAATTTTTCCCGAAAAAAGGCCAAAAACACACTTTTTGGAAATTTTTTAAATTTTTTCCACTCTGGGGGGGGAGGGGGTTGGGCGATGTTGGGTACATGGTTGGCCAGGTTGGGCACCCCCAAGTACAGGTATGGTATGACCTCCGACCAGTTGGGGGGGGGGGAGTAAATCCGAAATTTGGGGGGAGGAGGTCGAAAAAAGTCGAAATTTTTCCCAAAAAAGGCCAAAAAACATTCACTTTTTTGCAAATTTTCCAAACTGGGGGGGGGGGGTTGGGTGATGTTGGGTATACATACCCGTAAGACCTCCGACCAGTTGGGGGGGGGGGGGGGTAAATCTGAAATTTTGGGAGGGGGGGGTAGAAAAAAGTCGAAATTAAAAGCCAACAAACATACACTTTTTTGCAAATTTTTTTAATTTTTTCCAAACTGGAGGGGGGGGGTTAGGTGATGTTGGGTACATGGTTGGCCAAGTTGGGGGGGGGGGTCCCCCAACCCCCCCCCCCCCGAAGTACAGGTATGTAGGGTATATGGTTGGCCGAGTTGGGGCGGGTCCACCGTTTTTTTCCTCGAATGGGGTCTTTTGAGGAAAAAAATTTCGAAATGAGGAAAGAAATTTTGGGTATGGTTCTCATTGTGGAAAAAATTTTGAGTAATTCAAAACCGAAAAGACGCGTTTTAGTGGACTTAAAATGGTCAAAATCTCAAAATTTTCCGGCGCTTCGCGCCGATCACCGGTACAATCTTGACTATTTTCAATCAGGCACGGCTATTAGCACGTCTACTTCGACTTACTAATTAATGCTCAACAGTTTCTGTCAATCAAGTTAGCTCGTTTCATTTTCTAATCGTTAACAGTCAATTATGTCGCCCCAAAATTGAGATTTTTCATCAATTCTCTCAATTTTTTCTCTCGATGTTTGGAATTTTTTAAACGTTACTGAACTTTTGCGTTCATTGAAGATGGAAATTGAAGACACCATTCTAGACTGCGATTTTAGAGCTTCTGTTTATGTCAGAGAGATTTATTTTCCAGCGCTTTAGATTATGGAAACTGAAAAATTTTTCCGGCGCTGCGCGCCGGAATGGGAAACAAATTAATACTTCGTCAGTCGAATTTTAATTCATTTCCCAACGTTGTGAAGGTTCAATTTCCAGTGTTTTAGAAAGTGAAAATCCAAAAATTTTCCAAGAACTAAATAGAATTAGATGATTCTAATCAGAGCCATAGAAATGTTGATAGCGGATAAATTCCTGAGAACTCTATCGTTAAATTGCTTCACCCGCTCCTGTAGAACACCAATATAATCTTCATGAGCTCATTTTGGCTAATATAAATAGAATTTTCTCAATTTTTTCTCTCATTTTTGCAGGTATCTGACTCCAAATACAACAAAATGCTTGGGTATGCTCCTAAAATGCATAAAAAAGCATCCGTAGCCACATTATAAACGTTTTTAAAAATGAGGAAAAAAATTTTGGGTCCGGTTCTTGTGGAAAAAATCTTCGAGGAAAAAAAACGATGGGCGAGTCCCCCCCCCCAGTCCCGAGTCCCCCCCAGTTTTCAAAAAAACGATGG
Organism: Romanomermis culicivorax; assembly: GCA_963922205.1. NCBI lineage: Eukaryota > Metazoa > Nematoda > Enoplea > Mermithida > Mermithidae > Romanomermis > Romanomermis culicivorax. The sequence goes on along the minus strand of CAWUHX010000007.1, from coordinate 119,412 downwards.
GCGAGTCCCCCCCCAGTCCCCAATTTGGAATGGCACAAAAAATTTTGAGCGCTTGTGACAATTGGCACAAAATTTCTGGCTGTTCAAACATTAAATTTCCTTGATTTTTAAACGATTTAGGGGCCGAAAATGCAAAAAAAAATTTTGGCGCTCCGCGCCGAGTCAATGAATATAATTTTATCTACTCGTATTTGACCCGAATGCGAACGAGTTGTCTTTGAACAGTGTATCAGCATTGTTGCAGCAAAGTTTACAGGGCTAAATTATTGTTTCGAGCCGAAACAAAAATTTAGCCCCAAAGCAAAGTTATGGGAAAAAATTTGCATAATTATTATGCAGTGTGACAGCGCCGTAGGGGTGGCCACTGCCATGACTAGCGAGTAGACATTAATTTTTCCTTTAAAATTTTCCTTAGGCTTAGGGTACGCTGTTGAGGCTCTTCCAAATGAAGTTGTTTAGTTAAAATAGTACCAAAGGTCTCAAAGGAATTCTCTCTAATTTTGACACTGCATAATAATTATGCAATTTTTTTCCCATAACTTCGCTTTGGTGCTCTTCCCATGCATAATTTCGCTTGTTCTTTCTTCCCTTCATCATGAAAACCCCCAAAAACCGGCGTCAGACAAATTTCGGCGTGGCCACCGTCAAATTAGGTGATTACTGTAGCTTATGTTGATAGGTTAGGTTTTTTACGGTATCTTATCATTGGAAATGATCAGTGAAGTGATTTTGGGAGCAGGCGGAAATAATTTTTGTCAAAAATTTGCATATTTTTCATTATTTAAACATTTGAATAATTTTGCTTCAACTTGGTTTCCGCGCCTCCATTTGCTGTCCATTGATCATTTCAGGGGATAAACTGCCGAAAAAAATGTGTTTTGCTCATTTTTGGACTTCACGCCTAAAAAATATTCCGCCCGACCTTATAGGTATTAGTGCCCCTGGTGGCCACCCATCTTGTAGCGTATGTAATGCAAAAGATGCAAGAGGTACCTACAATAACTGGTTATGACGCGTAACATAAGGCAACAGTACGAAGCCTGGCTCAGGCTTAGGCTTAGACTGGCTTAAGCAATCGACTCAGGCAAAGACAATCGAGAAAACGTTACCGAACGAAAGGGAAATTTTTGTTCCGTTAGGTTCGGTTGGAGGTTACTGTCGTTATTTTCTACAAAATTGCAGTTATTCTTTCCGATCGAAAGTGGATTTTCAAGCTGAACGTTTCAAGCTGTTGGCGATCAGTTCCATCGGAAAAATCAAATATAAATGACCCTTTAGACTTGGGCCCTCTATTCAGAAGTGAAGAAATCCTATGATTTTTGTCGTCGACAGTCGGCGATTGCACTGCTAAATTGGACTTTAGGCTTGACCTACCATTTATCAGGCACGTTATACCGTTTATGCCTCCTCTCCTCGCACATTTTACCCAATTACTGCAGGTACCTTTTTGCATTACACATGTTATAAGATGGGTGGCCACCAGACGCACTAAATACCGACCTTATATCCCCACTTATGACCTTTAATTTAGTCGTTCGAATCTTCTAAAATATATCTTTCACGTTTATTCATTATTTCCTCGTTCTCGACTAATTATATTTTATATTGTAATTTTGCGTTCACTTCGACAGGTAATAAAATCTTTCATCTAGTCTTTCATTCATTCATATATACTAGATTCGTGGTCGAAAATTTAATCAATTCGAACATCCTGAAAAATCCTAGAGTTATTTAAATTTTCTCAGCATTCCATTTCTTTTCGAGTCGTCGCGAACTACCTGCAGTTTTTCCTTATCTCACCGACATGTTTAGCTGAAAAATAGGTTGGGCACGATTTCTACAAAAAAATTAATGCGTTAAACGTTAACTTTTTCTCAATATTTTGGCCTAAAAATTTTCCGCAGTTTTCAGTATGTTTCTAGCAGAAAAAAAATTTTTGTGCCATTGGCACAAATTTTTTTGGCCTCTTCTGCCAATTGGCACAAATGTCCGTGCACAAAAAAAACGCTGCCCCCCCAAAACCCACTCCCAAGCACTGTTTTTTTCCCCCAAATCGTGCTTTTTCGGGAAAAAAAATTCGGAAGAGGGAAAAAAATTTTGGGCTCTTTCCCCATTTGAGGAAGAAAATTTTGGGGATCGGATACAGAAAAGATGCATTTTGGTGCATTTTAGAAGGTCATAATCTCAAAATTTTCCGGCGCTTCGCGCCGGTTATAATTTTAATCATCATTATTAAGCATTACTTAGTTCAGGCGCGGCTTTTAGCATGTCTACCTTCATTTACCATATAATCTATAATAGTTTTCATCATCTTGAACGTATTATCTCACGTATTCATTGGTAATCTTCAATATTTATCATGATATTTAATGAAGATTCGCATTTTTTCCTTTGGAGAAAGATCAATACGTCAAGTCTCTAAGCTTTTTGATGCAATTATTTTTTTTCTAACGTAAAATCAATTCAAACGTTTCATAGAAATATCTTTCGGAAATTTATACTCTGCTTACTCATATATTTTCGACCAAGTATGAGAGTTTACAAATAAATTATACTGGTTTTAAAATTTTTCAAGTAAAATTCTAGAAATTACGACTTTCGAAAACAAAATTCAAATCTAATTCTTGAAATAAATGTTTGGAAAATTGATTTTCCAGCGTCGTAGAATATCAATAGCCAAAAAATTTTTCCGGCGCTCGGCGCCGGCAAGATTAACATTCCTTTTGGGTTCTCACTTGTCATCATAGAGCACATCGATTTCTCATGTAATTTAAAATCATTATGCTTTTGGATAGTTTGCTTGAAAGTTTCTTCCAATGCTTGTAAATTAGAATTGAAACTCGAAAATTTCAATTTTTTCCTCAATTTTAATGAATTAACGGGTCTGAAAGCACCAGAAGACTTGAAAAGACTCAAAAACACCTAAATAAAGCGTCTGTGAGCATTTTTAAGCGAAAAAAAACGACTTCGGGAAAACGGAAAAAAAAATTTTTAACCCCTTTCCCCATTTGGGGAAAAGGCCCGGGGGGAAAAAACAGTACTCCCAAGCACTGTTTTTTTCCACATTTGCACTATAATGTGGAAAAAAAATCTGGAATGTGGAAAAAATTTTTGAAGTCTTTCCACAAATGTGGAAGAAAAACTTGGGGTTTTCATAAAGAAAAGATGCATTTTGGTGCATTTTAGGGGGTCCAAATCTCAAAATTTTCCGGCGCTTCGCGCCGGTTATAACTTTAATAAATAATCATTATTCATTAAGTAGCTCAGGCGCGGCTTTTATCATGTCTACCTTCATTTATCACTTGATCTATAATAGTTTTCATCATCTTAAACGTAGTATCTCATGTTTTAATTGGTAATCTTCAACATTTAATCATAATATTTAATGAAGATTCGCATTTTTTCCTTTTGAGAAAGATCAATGCACGTCAAGTCTCTATGATTTATGATGCGATTATTTCTTTGCTAACGTAAAATCAATTCAAAAGCTTCTTGGAAATATCTTTCGGAAATTTATTACTCTTGATACTCATATATTTTCGACCAAGTTCATGAGAGTTTACAAATAAATTACAGATTTTAAAATTTTTCAAGTAAAATTCTAGAAATTACGACTCTTGAACACTAAATTATAATCTAATTCTGTAAATAGCTGTTCGGAAAAATGATTTTCCAGCATCCCAGAATGTCAATATACCCAAAAAAATTTCCGGCGCTCCGCGCTGGAAAGTACCATCTTTTTTGGGCTTTCACTTGTCATCAAAGAGGACTTGACCATTGATTTCTTGTGTAATTCAAGTCAATTATGCTCTTGGATAGTTTGCTAGAAAATTTGTTCAACAATGCTTGTAGATTAGGCTTTTATGTCGAACATTTCAATTTTTTCTCCAATTTTAATGAATTAACTTCTCTAAAAACACCGGAAGGCTTGAAAAAGCTCAAAAACAGTGCGATAAAGCGTCTGGTGAGCATTTTTAAGCCAAAAAACAGATTTTAAGACGAAAAAATTTTTTTTCCACATGTGGAAATTTTTCCACATTTGTGGAAAAAAGTTCGTGGAAAAAAAACAGTGCTCCCAAGTACAGGTCATATCTGTACCTGGGGGGGGGGGGGTTGGGGGGGACCCCCCCCCCCAACTCGGCCAACCCTGTACCCAAAATCATTTCCCCCCAACCCCCCCCCCCCAGTTTGGAAAAAATTAAAAAAATTTTCAAAAAAGTGTATGTTCTTTGGCCTTTTTTTGGGGAAAATTTCGACTTTTTCCTACCCCCCCCCCCCAACTGGTCGGAGGCAGGGTTGGCAAAAACCAAACTTTTGAAATTTCGACTTTTTGGTTTTTTAGTGGTTTTTTATGGTTTTTTAATGGTTTTTTAGTGGTTTTTTCTGGTTTAATTCTTTAGAATGTTTGGTACATCAAAATAACTATGTAAAAAAGTGCTGGAAGCTCCCTGTATCATCTAAGACTAGTTAGGGAGCCGTAAAATGGCAGCTAGAAGTATTAATCTTATCAGAAGTGTCATTATTTTATGCTATAGGAAATCCCTATTTAGCAATAGAAATACAGTAATAGTGGGCACATAAAAAAGGAACTATGAGTGAAGAACACAAGAAAAGTGAAAATGGAACAGAGCATGCGATATGTAAGAGGCAAATTCAAGAAAAAGATGAAAAATTACAAATAAAGAGAAATATACAATACACAATGTACGTAATCAAAACTCAAAAGAAATCAACTACAGAATTGTGTCAATGCATCACATATATATATATGCACAGAGAAGTTGAAATGACACAATTTTTAGGTATACCGTTTTCGATAAGAGGGTTTTAAATTGATAAATTATTACATATGTTATTAATATTACAAACTGCAGTTGAAGGTCACACATAGACATTACAGATGTTTCCAAATTTTTGCTTTTCAAACCTGTCTGCGAGCTATAACTACAGCAAATGGGTCTTTAAATATTCTCGCTTGCATGATAGATACATATTTTTGTATGATTTTTTCTACTTAGTAGCGACGTCAAGTCCCATAAAAATGAACCACTCAAAGGCTCCTCTCTTTGTTAACCTACAGTATGCTTGACTGATCTGTATAAAATTTTATTATTGTTGTCTCATTTATATTCTGAAATTTCGAGCTAAGAAAATTAAAAAGCTTACCGTAACAATAAATTCAGTATATTAAACTCAATCATATTTTATAACATTTTGAAGATGATATGGATCAATGGATGTCACCCCGTATGGTCGGAGTACACTCCACGAAAGATTTAGTGTCTACTTTTTTGTGAGCAAATTATAGCAAAGTTGACTCATATACTAAATGTGTGGTTGCAAGATGGATACAAAGGATATCGATTGATTTATATTACATCTTTTGAGTACGAAATGTATCATAAAAATACGACTTTTTTCTACTTTGTAATGAAGTCAATTCAAATAAATTAATTGTTTTGTTGATTTAGATAGACACCAATACATGCCTAGAAGATCGACTAATGTGAAAAAACAGTTTCCCGATGATTTTGGAAAAAAACCAAAAAACCAAAGATTTTCCAATTTTTTGGTTTTTTTAAAAAACCAAAAAAACCAAAAACCAAAAAACCAAAGCCTTGTCAACCCTGGTCGGAGGTCTTACAGGTATGGTACAGGAGGTGAGTAGGAAATATTATATTGATTGAATCGGAGCGAAGCGCCGAAAATTTTTGGCAGTTTTAGCGCCTAAAACGTCTAAAAATCAAGGAAATTTATTGTTTGTCCAGCCAAAAAAAACCATGTTTTGGCACAAAGAGACACTGGTTTTGCTGATTGGGATGTGCATGTATATACAGTAAAACATGACATGCAACTGACAAGCTTTAAAACCTCTCGACAACGTGTAAAAATGACAGATCCGTATCGTCTGTGTACACAGGTATATCGAAACTAGAGTAACAGTATTCATGAGATAAAAATTCCTTTACTTGATTATCAGAATGAAAAAAAATTTTTTCAACTCGCAGTATTTTTCCTTCACCTCATCGTGCAGGTGTTACAAATGAAATATCGGTTAAACAAGCGTATTTTCGTGATTTTTTGGTGGAAGGAGCTTCCGACCGTGGAGAATTCAATAGATGCGGTCACAAGAGTGTCTCGAGTGTAAAAAAGCATACCGCGCATTCTATAATGGAGTAGTCCATCTCTTTTTATTTGGCCTCAACCACGCATGAAAACCTTCGAAGAAGCACATGACAGTTTTAAATTTGGTCATATTCACGTCAAAGAAACAATAAAAAAACAATCTTAAAGCTCCGAATTCACACTTTCGATGAAAGTAAAAGATGTGTAAACTGTGTAGTAAAATACGTTGTAAATAGAATGTAAAATGACCAAATATGTTGAATTCCCTATGGTCAAGAACCCTCAACCCAAAAAATCGAAAAATATCTTTGTTAATACAGAGGACGATTTTTTGTGCAAAGTGACTGCATGTTGTGGAGTGATTTGGCGTATTTGTAAAGTTCCTGTCAGTTTTGCGAAAAGATCGACAGGTTCAATTGAGAAAGATCGTGACGAGACGTTAGAAGAGGCGTGGCTACACCATCCGAGAAATTGTGAAAATAATTTCATTGTGGGTTGTATGTGCTTTAGACGAACGGTTGTATCTAGAGAGAGTGTGTCGATTTTTGAGAGATTGAAGCGGCATATTTTTAGTTTAGTAAATTGTGATTTGAAAGTGTGCTCTAGGATAAGTCGAACTATTTGAAAAATAGTTTGAGTAAACGGGTTTAACTCCTAATTGGGTAAGTCAGCGCAGTCCGAGTTTTGGCATCCGAAAACCTCTGACGACCTGAGCAAAGATCCTTGGAAAATTGACATAGCACTCTCTACGAGCCCATCAATCTCCTGCGTACGATTATCGTTGCGTTAAATTCGTCAAACACTCCGAGTGTCCCCTCTAGAGCCTTCTGCATGCTCTTCTATGTTCTGTATGTTTCTTACTAAAAGCGCGCGATTAATCATCTTATTTTCTCTTATACGACATGCATCCATTGAATTCATCTTGGTCAGAAAACCCTTTCCCAAAAATTCACGGAAATACGCCTGTTTACACCCAAGACACTTTTGTGGCCGCATCTATTGAATAATTCTCTGCGGTGGAAAACTCCTTCCACCAGAACATAACCAAAATGTGCTTGTTTACACCCCGGATAATTTTTTTGTGTAATGTGACCGCATTTACTGAATTACCTGCGATCGAAAACTCCTTCCACCAAAAAATCACAAAAATAGGCTTGTTCAACCTATATTTCGTTTGTAACATCTGCACGCTGAGGTGAAGAAAAAATGTTATTTTTTGAATCTGATAATCAAGTAAAGTAATTTTATCTCATGAATATCGTTACTCTAGTTTCAATATAATGTACACAGATGATACGGGTGTTTCAATTTTATACTTTGTCGGTAAGTTTTAACATTTGTCAACTACTTGTCACAGTTTACTGTATATATACACACATGTTAATCAGGAAAACAAGTCGCTTATCTATACAGACTGCGATCTGTAGACTGCAGTCTGTATATATAGCCACAGCCACATTAGCAACAATGTGAGAGCTACCTACAGTAAACGTAGTAGCATGTTGATGTCATTCAGTGATGACAAAAATTTAGTCAACCTTTGACCCAAGTGACCTAAATGCTAACTTTACGAGTATAATGCTTGTGTTATATTTTGAAGAACAATGAATAAAGTAAGTACTATGTTGTGCTGTGCTAAATTGATATTGAGACCAGTGATCCTCCGAATGCCATAGTCAACCAAGTGACCAGCAGTCACTCAAGTCAACGAACATATTTTTTAATGGAGAATTAGCCTGGAAATTTGAATGTTATCTAATACTCACCCAAGATTGGTGCCCAGGGGTCATCCAAGTGACCTGACCAGCTGAGTGAGCAGTAGTCAACCATCTCGGCAAACCTTTTTTTTGTGGGGCATTAGCCTATAACTAACGTTTTGAATTATATCCAATGTTCACTCAAGATTGGTGACCAGTGTCACATTCAGCAAGAAAGCCCCGCATGATCATGTCCCCAAAATGTAACTTGCCATGTCACATTAAGTGGAGACCATGCAATTTTGAAACTGAAGGGACAGAACACAAACAACCTGCAAAAATGCAATTTTGAAACTGAAAGCTCCAATAATACTGCCTATATGCAGATTCACATAAGATTTCCTGAACAAGGCTAACATGTTTGAAAAAATATATCTTTTAAGATATCTTCCAAAACCAATTTTGCAATTTAGCATGTTTATTTGAATAAAAGTTGAAATTTATGAGCCATGAAAAATGTGTTTGAAATTAGAGAAATAAGCTTTCAGGCAAATTAATGTTTCAAGAATAAAATAAGTGAGCATATATGAAATAGAGACAAACAAGTTAGATAAGAAAAACTTAAGAAACAGGATAGATAATGAGAAAAAATGCAAATACACATCAGTCAAGTCACGAAAATAATTAGAAGTAAATCATAGTCTGCTTTTATTCAAAATTACTCTGTGTGTTTGTAGTACTATCTATCAGAAAAACATCTTTTTATTTGAGTGATCACTGGCCACTCATATGGTGTAGTCACTTGGATGATCACTAGCCACAAAATTGAAGTTATAGGCCACTTGGCCACTCGGCTGGTCTGGTCACTCAGATGACCCCTGGGCACCAATCTTGAATGAATATTAGATAACATTCAAATTGCCAGTTAATGGGTGAATTCTCTATCACAAAATATGTTCATTGACTTGAGTGACCATTGGTCACTCAGTTGACCACTGGTCATTCAGAGGATCACTGGTCCCAATCTGGATTTAACACAGCACAACATTCGAAGTGCTTAGAGCCAGAAAGTTCTATCTGCATTTTTGCTGATTTTTAGTCAACAATGCCAGTATATTATTGAAATCTTATTCCAACAATGCCAGAAGGCACTATCTATGTTCTTATCTTATATGATGAGGTATTCACTGTTCTTTTAAATGTTATCTGTGAATGATCTATTTGTGTCATGCCATTTGTGTCATGCCATATCTGCAGACAGACTCAGATAGCATTTTTTAGCAAAAAAAATTTAGAGATCAGTACACTATCTGCCAGTTAGAGCTTTATGGCAAAACTAAAGTGTTATTAAATTGTACATAACTGAAGTGTTTATAAATTTTACATTGACATTCACAGTAATGCATTGGGCTGCCTAGTAGTATTAGATCAAGCCAAATTAAAACAGGCATATTTGAAGTTATTGCCAATTAGCAGGGCCAAAAAGAACAACCTGTTGTCAATGTGCAAGAGCACAGAAAGCCAGCCGAGTCTTATCCTTGCAACATTCCACCAGCTTTTCAAAAACCTGCCATCAAGCTGTGCTGTTCACAATGTCCCACCTGAGCTAGGGGCCATATTCATAAAGGAGGCTAAACTCTAAAATCTATAGACCAAGCTAAAGTCTATAGACTGGTCTACATTTAGACTGGGCTAAAGCCTGTATTCATAAAAGATTTTTTCGGCTGTCCAAATGTAGACCAGTCTATAGACTTTAGCCCTTTAGAAAAAGAGTAGTAGAAACTGAGATATTACTAATAGAATCAAATATTAGTAGCCCTAAATCTATAAATAATTAAGATAGAACTTTTTGAAAGATGTTTTTGAGCTAGTCTCAGGGAAATCTACATACAGATTGATGCCTAGTTTTTTGCATTATGGAACAAAAAATTTAAATGCCCAGAAAAATGCTTTCCGAAACCATAAATTTAAATGTGAAATGTTCAAATACATTATGCAAGAAAATACCAACTAATTGCTCAATCAAATATTTCATTGTTGATACATATCTTACAGTATGATCACTTAATATGATGTGCATGTGTGATGTGATGAATACCTTACAGTATGATCACATGACATAATGTGCAGGTACATTTCATGTACTGCATGGTACCAGAAAGTTCTAGAACTTCCCAGAATATTTTATGATATTCTTTTGTATTCTACAAGGTTCTAGAACACTCCCTAATCTTATGCTATACTATATAAGGTGTGTTGTTTTGTTCATTTTATTTGTTGTACTATTTAGTACTTGGATATTATTTAGTGCTTAGATATATTAATGTTGTGTTAGTTAGCCTTATTAAACTTAGCTATTCACCAGCTATCATTTCAGTTGGATATTCACTAATTTTCCTAAGGCTAACCTATGTGCAACTTTTTCCAGTCATTATTCAGAACAGAATGTGGACTTCAAGAATCGAAGGCTCAGATTTGGCCAAGATAATTGGATTGCTAATGGAGCAACAGAAAGCACAAAGGGAAGAACAGAAACACCAATGCCAATTAATCTTGGACCAACAAAAAGCCCAACAAGCCCTGATGGATCGCCTTCTTGGACAGAATGCTGGTGGTATAATGGGACCAACAACTGGGCCGAATGTCCCATCATTTCCATCATTAGAAAAGACTCAAGACCATTGGGATACCTACCTTTCCTGGCTCAATCAACACTTTGAAGCCCACAAAGTTATTGATGATGGTCAAAGGAGAGCCTTTTTCCTTTCCTGGGTTGGCCCTGAAATATTTTAATTGCTGTCAAATCCATGGCAATGAGGATATCAGCAAAAAGAAGTATTCCAAACTTCTTGAATCTTTGTCTGCCCATTTCAAAGCCAAAACTCATATAGCTGAGGCAAGATTTCAGTTTATCCAGATAATGATGAAGCCTCGACAAACCTATGCTCAATGGGTTGTGGATCTTCATGGAATTGGTTGGAATTGCCATTTCAATTGCAAGAAAGCTGGTTGTGAAAGATCATATGTGGACAGTTTAATCAGAGACATGATTATTGCTCATACACCACATGATCAAGTTTGCACAGCAGCTCTTCAACATGTTGATCCTTCCTTGGACGAAGTTCTCAAGATTGCTCAAGCATTTGAAGCAACTCTCAAGACAGTCCAAACTATTTAAGGCAAGTCATCTGGCTATACTAATGAAGTTCAACAAATGACTGGTCATTACGAAGCAAAGAAGAAAGTGGCAAGTCAACATCAACAAGGATCCATGAAGCAGCTGAAACCAGACAAATTTCAATCCTGTCGTGGTTGCAAGAAAGCCCATCCAAGCAGTGAATGCAGATTTCGAGATGCTGTATGCCTAAAGTGCAACAGAGTTGGTCACATTGCTTCAGTGTGCCAAGCTAAAGTTCCATCCAAGAAGAAGTTTCATGGAAGAGAAAAGCCACAGCATCAAGTTCATGAAATATCTTGCTGGAAGCTTGTCAATAGCTGCTCTTCAAAGCCTGACAATAGGCTGAAGCTCACAGCTTTAGTCAATGGCTAATCAATGGAATTCTTTGTCGACTCTGGTGCCACATGCTCACTCATTGGCATGAGTGGCTGAAATACCCTTAGATGCCCAAAGCTGGCAAAGACTCAATGCACAATGCAAGTCTACAATGACTTGAAAAATGACCTGAATGACAATGACCTGAAAGTTCCAATGAAAGGAATAATCAATGTCCAAGTGGAAGCTCATGGCAAAATAGGAAGCCTGCAATTCCTTGTCACCGATGCAGAGAAGGGTGACAACATACTCGGGACTGATTTCTTTGAAAAATTTAAGTTCACAGTCAATGGACAACAAGTCATTTTGTGCACAACTTTGGACCCATGGCCACAGCAACTATCTGCTGTTGATGCCATGTGCCAGAAGCATTCCAAAGTATTTGAGTCAGGGCTTGGATTATGCAAATCCTACAAAGCCAGCCTTCATCTGAAGCCTGATGCAACACCTAAATTTCTCAAACCAAGGCCCATTCCATTTCCAAAAGTGGAAGCTGTCAATGCAGAAATTGATTGTCTGACAGGTCAAGGTGTCTAAAAGCCAATCAAAACAAGCTACTGGGCAGCACCCATTGTAGCAGTATCAAAACCAAATGGCAAGATGTGAATATGTGGAGATTTTAAAGTGATGGTCAATCCACAGCTCAATGTTGATCAATATCCAATTCCAAGGCCAGAAGAGCTATTCCAGATGCTCAAGGATGGACAGAGATTTTCAAAAATCAAATTGTGTGATGCCTATCTTCAAATGGAGTTGGATGATGAATCAAAGAAGCTTATGGTGGTCAACACACACTGATGCCTGTTTCAATAACAACATTTGCTATTTGGAGTTGCCAGTGCACCTGCTTTTTTTCCAGGCTTCCTGGAGCAAATTGTATCAGGATCCAAGGGATGTGCGAATTACTCAGATGATATAATTATGATAGGAGAAGATGATCAAGAACATCTATATACACTGGATGCCATTTTTCAACTTCTTGAAGACAATGGCCTTCACTGCAACAAAGCCAAGTGTGAGTTTTTCAAGAAAGAATTTGAATATTTGGGCCACATCACTGATGCAAAAGGCATTGGATCATCAGAATTCAGTGTTAAAGCTGTTTAACAATTGCCACACCCAAAGAATTTCCAAGAATTGCAGTCGTTTATGGGCAAAGTCAATTACTACAACAAATTCACCCATGGACTTTTACAGTTACCAGCACCTCTAAATGCTTTATGCAAGAAGGACATAACCTCCAAGAGGTCAAAGTCAGAAGAAGAAGCTTTTACACAACCCATCAATCAAATTGTTGAAGCAACAAGGCTAGTTCACTATCAGCGAGAATTGCTAGTTGTCCTTGCAACAGACCCCTCATCATATGACATAGGAGCAGTCATTCCACACAAATATCCTGATGGATCTGAGAAGCCAATTGCATTTGCTTCAAAGACCCTGAACAACAATGAAAGGTTCTACAGTCAAATGGAAAAATAAGCACTTTCAGTCATTTATGGTGTGAAAAAGTTCCATCAATACCTGTTTAGATGCAAATTTAAGCTGATCACAGACAACAAGCCACTACTAGCCATTTTTAGTCCCAATAAGAAGCTGCCAGTCATGATGATTCAATGTCTCCAAAGATGGGCAATAGCTCTTATGGGATATAATTATAAAATTTGAATCCAGCCAACAGCAAAGCATTGCAATGCAGATGCGCTTTCATGCCTACCAATGATCCTGGATGATGAATTTAACAAAAAAGAAGCTTCATGCTACTGTGTCAACATAGAAAACACAAATGAATTGCTGATCAGCAAAATTAAATTGGCAAGTTGCACCAGCAAAGACCTAATTTTGAAAACAGTCAAGCAATTCATTATTCATGGATGACTGAACAAATTATCAATCCATGTGCCTCAGTTATGGCCATACTTCAACCAACAATTATCGCTCGGGATTCAAGATGACATCATCATTCTTAAAACTGACAATTCACCGCCTGCTGTCATCCCAGCAGCTCTCCAAGGCCAAATTCTTCTGCAACTGTACAAAATCCTTGGGGAATTATTAGAACCAACAACCTGGCAAAACAATATTGTTGGTGGCTAAACATGGACAAAAATACTGAAGAAATGGTTCGAGGATGTGATGCTTGTCAGAAAATAGCCAATGCCCCCAAACAAGAATTTTCAATGTTGCCTGAAGCTACAAAGTCAATGCAAAGACTCCAGATCGACTATGCTGGCCCATTTCACAATGCCATGTAGTTCATTTGCACAGATGCATTCACCAAGTATCCCATTGTGAAGAAGATGGCATCAACTACAACAGAGGCTATGCTGAAAAGCTTGAGGCAAATCTTTGTGGATGAAGGCTTACCTGAAATAATTGTCTCTGACAATGGAACACAATTCACATCTAGCCAATTCCAGGATTTTTGCAAGAAAAGAGGCATCAAGCTTTTAACAACAGCACCCTTCCATCCCCCCTCAAATGGAGAAGCTGAACATTTTGTCCGAACTTTCAAAATGGCAGTGGAAAAAGCTTTATGTGGAGAAAGCAATATCGATGATGCCTTGGAACAAATCCTGATTACCTACAGAACAACACCTAATTCAATCACTGGAAAATCACCTGCTGAAATACAGCATAGACGGTGACATTGCACAAAACTGGGCAGAATACTTCCAAGCCTAGAAGTTGATGTAACAGCAGCACATAGAGCCAAAAAAAAGCAAGTTCGGCATCAATGAATCGGTTTGGACAAAGAACTTTTCATCAGGTCCAAAGTGGCTTAGAGGCAAATTCATCAAGAAAATTGTATCAATAGTTTATGCCATCCTAGTCAATGGTATTCCAATTTAATGCCACCAGAACCAGCTTAGAAAGGAATAGTCCAAACCATTAAATATTCAGTCAGAAAGTAGGGCACACTGGCTTTTCCCTCAACTTCAGGGACTGCAGAGTCCAGTAGCAAAGAAAATGGATCCAGCCACAGAATTGCTCAATCACAATCACCATGAACAAGATCAAGTTCCAGGAAACACACCAGTTCATCAATCTACAAGTATAAGGTGACAGCCTGATCATTTTTCATCCTGATGGAGTGGATCAAATTTGGTGAGGAGGAGTGATACATATCTTACAGTATGATCACTTAATATGATGTGCAAGTATGATGTGATGCATACCTTACAGTATGATCACATGACATGATGTGCAGGTACATTTCATGTACTGCATGGTACTGGAAAGTTCTAGAACCTTCCAGATTATTCTATAATATTCTTTTGTATTGTACAAGGTTCTAGAACATTACATGATCTTCCATTATACTATATAAGGTGTGTTGTTTCGTGCATTTATTCATTTTATTTATTGTACTTTTTAGTACTTGGATATTATTTAGTGCTTAGATATATTTATGTTGTGTTAGATAGCCTACTTAGCTATTTACGAGCTATTATTCCAGTTGTATATTTACCAATTGTCCTAAGGCTAATCTATTTGCAATTTAGTCCAGTCATTATTCAAGACACTATAATTGTCATTATATCTTCCAAAAACTTTTATATGTGATAGGATAGTCATTGAAGTCTCCTCACTGATAAATGTTCGGATTAATGTTATTATTTCTAAAATTCTAAAATTCCCCTTTCAATCAATGAAGAGAAAAAGAAAGATGAATTTGTATGTCTATCATATCTATAAATAAAGCATAGAAGTAAAAAATATTCCAAAATATTACTTCGATCATTGAACAAAGGACATAAGCATCGCCATTCCTCAGCTCCAAGTTTGAATAAATCATGTTAAAAATAGCTTCTATCATGTGTAAAAAACACAAAAATGAAGGGACATAGTCATATATCTCATTGGTCCCTGATCAGCATAATGAGTGCAAACCAAGATTTACAGCTGATGGGGAAGCAATAATCATTGCAATTCCTTCCTCACTTATTCCAAAGTTCTAGAGAGAAACATGAATGCCTACCAACAAAACCAGCTTTTGAGTGAAATCAGATTTCACTTTTTGACTTTGATCTCCATTTGGAAAACTGATATACTGTAGCAAATGAAATAAAATTGCATCAGTAACTCAATGAATAGTTCGACAAGTTGTTTGTTGACTAATATTATCTGTCACAGATTACCATTTGAAATGTCCCACAAGAATAGTATTGTATAGCAATGCAAATTTGAAAAATCACAGAAATAGCTCAATTTTCTCAGCTGGACTTTCAATATCTCCACTAATCCATTCAGTACTGTTTATATATCTCAACGATCAAAATGAAGAAAAGGATCCCATGCATCTCAAAAAAAACTCTTTCTCGCCTCAACACCTCTTGATATTCAACATCCATGTTTTAAAAAAGGCAGCCATTTCAATGAAAAATTTTGGTCTAAATACATTTAGCCCACTAGGGTAGCAGGCTAAGTTTTTGATCTAAAAGTCAACCAATTTAGACTGACTTTTAGACTTTAGATTTTTTATGAATACCATGTTTTCCGACTTTTGACTAGAGACCAGTCTATAGACTTTAGCCTTTTTATGAATATGGCCCCAGGTGTCAATGACAGTGATTTTGATGATGATGATAAATGAAGCTAGTAGTTCATGTTCAATTTGCTCAGTCTTTTTTTCAGTTTATCATTTGAAAACCTCAATCATCTCGATGCTTCTTGTCATAATATAATGAATCTTGTCATATTGATTCTTGTCACAATGTAGGTACTGTATTTGATGAAAATTAATTGTCTTTTCACAAAAATATGATAATGTATAATAAAGGATGTACAAGTACTTGTTTCTACAGATAAGGCTATGGTTATATAAATATTTTCTTCTTTTTATTTGAGACTCTTGATCTGGTGATCCACCGAAAATAAGATTTGATTTAGAACCGAGAATGATTTAGGCAGGAATTTTTTTCCAGGAAGTTCAGACCTTATTACTGAAACTTACTTCGCATTGGGCAGGGGCACATACACCTCTTGACTGGGAGTGCTGGGAAAAAACCACTCCAAAATTGATTGGAATCAAAGAATATTCTAAATCCCCAAATCTTTAATTTCATGATTTAAAATATTAAATGAAGCAGCGGCGATGAGATAGGGCTACGAGTTTATTAGAGACATACATGACCAGATGAGGCAAGATATAAAATGAATAATAATTTCACTGATTAATTTCCGGCTTGAGGTGCAATGACTACAGTAATTGCATCCCCTGGTTTGAATTTAGATGGCATGGTGGAGACATGCTCATCCTTGGTTGTAAAAATTGTGAGAATTCAAAGTGACATTAAAACAGTTTTGGAAAACCATAAGATGCCACTACAACACCCCTCCACCCTTGCAGCCGCTCGCCTTAAGCAATCAAAATAAAAGTTGTGTTGGAGTCGTTGTAATGGAATAAATTTTCCTCTCCTCACTTGTGGATGAATGAGGGCAAGACGTAACAAAGCCCAAAATGGTGAGAATTTGAAACTCATAGATACTTACCCTTAATGCTTGAAATGCAGCAATGACAAACTGGTTGTGTAAAATTTGTCATCACAAATAAAAATGTGCACATAGAAAAAAATTTCACAGGGCTGGCTGAAAACTGTACAAAAGCTCTATATGAAAGTAAAAACGAGGGCACCGAGATTATAATTTTTGAGCAGAGAAACTAAAACAAAACAAGGAAAATAAATGCAGAAGAACTAAAAATGTTAACAGTTGTGATTAACTGCTGATCTAATGATGGGTGGTGTTGGAACCAGAATAAGAATGTGAGTGGAGAGGAGGTGGTTGAGTATGATCAGGTTGGATGTTGGCATCAGAAACAATATGAGGATGATCAGGAGGTGCAGAATTGTTAGGTAATGGCATAGGAGCTGAATCAGAAACAGAAGGTACATGAAACTGATTGAAAGCACAATGGGTAATCATGTGTTCAGTATGGGTGTTGGGGCCAACCACCTCAAGTCCTCAGCAGCAGTGACACCAGCACCCTGTGGATGCTAAAGATAGCTTTCGATCATCTCAACAGAAAAGGTATAAGCAGTTACGTAATGCATCTGACCTGACAATGATCAACCTTTGTGCATGAAGAGAGTGAGGGTACCTATCTGGACTGCAGAAGCTGCGCCAAAAGTTTTAGCCCATATTGGTATCCAGTCAAAGATAGTCCTCAATAGGGTCTCCAGAATAGCATGGTCAGTATTGCTAGTGACAATTACATTGTAAGTGTCTCTAAACAGCTGGTAGAGTGTGAGGACTGCATCATTAGCCTTTTGAGCAATGCCAGTCAGGATTGTGACATTGAGACAAGTCAGAACGTTGAAAATATTAGGGTCTGTCAATGTCTTAGGCTTGAAGTACCTCACAGGCCTATCAGTTGGTGGGGCTGATGAAGAATCAGATCATGACGTAGAAGGAGCTGAAGTAGTAGCAGATGTTGATGGCAGAGAAGTCGATGTTGTAGCAGTAGTGGAAACAGTAGTTGAGGAGGTCACACTAGAAGAAGGTAACTGAGAAACCAAACTTGTGGTGGTAGACGAGGTAAGTTGTAAAACTACTGTAGGAGCTTGCTGAACTGGTGGAGGAGGTGGTGGAAGTTGAGCACCAGCAGCAGCAATTAGTTGATGCTGTTGCTCAAGCTTAGCAGTAAGTGAAGGGAAAGATGTAGGATACACAGCCTGTGGTGCCTGATAGACAATGGTGGGCTGTGGTTGGACATAAGCCGCTGGAGGAGGAGGAAGTTAAGCAGGAAATTGATATTGAGGAACAACAGTTGGTTGATACTGTTGTTGAATGTAAGGCTGATATGTGGGTGCAACAGCTGTGGGTGGCTGTTGTAGTATGCCTAAACCAGGTGGAAAAGTAAAGGAAAACAGAGAGGGAATAGTACCTATGGGAGGTTTAGGAGCAGCCCTTTTCTGAGGTTGAGGCTTAACAACAGGTTTAGCAGAGGCCTGCGGTTGTGAGAAACACTGAGGCATGACTCGAGAGTGATAAGGTACATACTGTTGAGTAGTCATGAGCTTAGGTTTAGTTGCAGCTTTAGCCTTAGGTGCCTTAGCACCTTTTCGAGCAGCTGGAGAAGATTTTGCAGTTAGTTTACGAGATTTACCAGATTCGTCCTGTAGCTCAATTTTCCATTTCTTTAATTGGTTACAGAAAAAGTGAAGAACATCTGTAACAGGTTTACTGCTTATGTCAAGGATGTGGAAATCAGAGACAGACTTGGTTCCTGCCTGGACCTGAGCTAACCTGTCAGCAAGTTTTTCAGGAGTGAGTTGAGGACCAGAAATGGGAGTAACAGAATGGGCAGTTGCAGGCTTTGTGACTACAGTGGTCGCAGCAAAATTAGGAATGCAAAAAGGTTTCACATGTTTGGCTGGTTAGGATTGTTGAGGTACAGACATTGAATGTTCAGACTGAGCTCAAACTTGAGGTTGTGGCGCAGCACTCACAGGTTGAGGTTGAAGATTAGCAGTGACTGGAATGTTTTGAGAATCAGAAATGCTTGGTTGAACCATGCCTGGCAGATCTGTGGTTAGGTCAGCAGTGGTAGGTAGGTTGCCAAAAAAAGATTCATACAGAAAGTTGTAATCACTCGACGGTGGGTTACTTAGCTCTCATCAAGTTGGTGACATACAAGAAGGTGGTAAAGGTAGATTAGCCCCTTTCATAATCTGATACGCTATGCCCTACAGATCTAAGTCAAAGATTATACATTCATCGAGGTTGCTCACTGAAGTATCCATTGGTATTAGAGGTGGTTGCTGAGGTAGAACAGAAAGTGACTTGGAAATTAGAGGAGATGGCAAGGTCATGGTAACAGATGTTGAAACTCGAGGAGCTGCAACCTTTGTTTGGGTTGGTGGCTTGGAGGGAATAGTGGTAGGTTCTGTTGATGAAGTGACACAAACTATAAGAGGTACTTGAGATTCAGTTTGTGACTCAGTCTGAGGTTCCTCACTTTTGTCAAGATTAATGGTAAAATTTGAAAGTCACATCTCTTCCTCCATTAAAGGACAAGATGGTGTATTGACTGTAACAGTAAGTGATTGAGACTGAAAGTCAGTGTCAGACATGATGATGACAACTTGGGGCTCTTTTGAGATGAGCATTGACTCCGTGTCGGATTTTATTTGAGTCAAAAGTTGGTTATCATCACAGGTTGAACTAGAGGGTAAATTAAGGGTAAGAATAACAGAAGGTGGAGTCAGAATTGAATAGAGGGGAAGAGCATGTATGTGCTTAGAAGTCCAAGAGAAGTAGTAATGAGGATTTTTTGTGTACCTGGAATCCTGGTGTTGTCAATTCCTGTCATCTACGGCCATTCTAGCTGTTGATAGCAGAATGGGTTACAAAGCGAAATGATTAGTGATGTGAGTTATAGATTCATGCCCAAATTTAGGTTCCATTTGGGGCAATGTGGCCTTACATTTTTTAACGATGTCTTTGGGGTTGGCATTCACATCATTCCAACATTGGAAGGTGAATAACTTTCTAAGATTGTTGGTCATGCCACTGATGGCATTATGAATAGTCTTTTAGACATTTTTGTATTCCTCCAATGAGCATGGTGAGGTCAACAGGGCAAATAAAGGAATGTCGATTGTTAAGATATTCAGAGCATGGGCATTTTCAGGTGTCAGATAGTGAAGGTAAGATTGAGGAGAATACTGGTTATCCTTCTTGCAATGATTGCCTTGCTTTGGTTGGTCTGACACCATACAATCAGTGAAGGGGTTGAATTCACAAGGTATAGGGTCATAAGTGGGAATGGAATGAGCAACAAGGTTGTGGAAAACCTGTTGAAGATATTGAACAGACATAGATGTGCCCAAAGCATAATGGAGATATGCAGAAGTGCCTGCTCACATTGCCCTGGCTACAGCCATTTGCAGATCCATGAAGTTGTCAAGAAGCTTAGGGTACTCATCTAATGACTGTGCGTCACCCCAGGTTGAGTAGTGCAAAGATGCCTACATTGATTTCTAGAGAGTTTAGGGGGAGGAAGTGGAAAAGTAGAACCTTGAAGTGCTCTTAAGGGAGATACACTATTGGTCAATGCCATGGAACACATTGATTGGCCATATGTAGGACGTGCAGTCTGTGTGGAGAGATAAGAAATGGCCAACAGTGCCTCATCTTGCATCTCTGGGGGTAGGAATTCTGTCAAAAATGTGGTATTATTAGGTATGTCTAAGCCAATAGGTAACTTAGTGTCAAGGTCTATCCCATGGCTAATAAGAGCCCTTGCAATATTATTAATAATGTGAGGGTCCAACAAGTCATGAGGAAAGACTTGGGCTGCACAGGGGATTTCATCGAAGAAACAGTAGTGGTCTAACACAAGATTTGGCAGAATTGGATAAAAGGCATCTTAGCCCACATATATCAGCTTCTCTCGTAACAATTCCTGTTCAGAAGGGGTCATGTAATACATGGGGTTTTTAGAAAAGTCATGATTAATAGAGACAGTATCCCAAGCCCACATGCAGGTTATGCATGCTTTGAGGGTACATCATTCAGGAAGAAAGCGGATAAGCCAGGCTTTTTTAAAATGATCAGGATCTGTTTCAATTTGTTTCAGGAACAGGAAAAGGTTGACCATCGGTATCTTAGGGATGACCATAGGTTCGGCATTCTGGTTTGCTGTGCGAAATTTAGGGCCAACTAAGGAATACAGAGTACACCAGTCATTGTCAGCATCAAAATTTGGGAAAATAGTGTGGGTATTATCCAAGTGCTTGAAAAATGCTGTTAAATTGCTTTCTGTGGCCAAAAGAGTTTTGAAGATGAGAGCTTGACCATCAGGGTAAGGGAGTCGGATGTAGCAAGGTACAGTTTTAGTTTCAATATTGAACAGTATAAAAGAAGAATGTTGAAACTTTGACAGGTCTGATGTGGATATTGACTCCATGTCAAAGCCAATCAGAGTGTACCCATGAAAACTAGGCATCAGCACTGTAGCCAAGGTGGTGTGCAGGTTGCATGGAGTATAAACTCTGGCAAGGTAATGAAGCTAGGAGGATGCTGGAACAATGACATATACCATTGTTCCAGCTCTCTTACCTGGACGAGTCTTTTGATGTTGAATTCTGAAATCACTAACTTAAATAAACTCACTAATAAGAAGAAGGTCACTGAGAGCAGGTACTTGGGTAAATATACTTAAATAGAGGTGGAAATTAGAAAACAAGTTTTTGATCAAAAGTAATAGAAAATACGAAAGTAGTTTTGAAGATTTTGGAAAAGAAATTATTTGAGAATGTTATGCTGAGAATGTTTTGAACTTTGGAAAATTAGTTGTTGTTTTGTGTTTTGAAGAATTTGGAAAGTTTTGAGTTTCTGGAAACTTTAATATTTTTGTTTGAAATTTGAGATTTTAGAATAGAGGGCTTTCCTGATTATGGACTTGAGCACAACCTTCACTACTAAAGTGGACTTGTGATTAACTTCAGAACCAGTTTCCAGCCTCAGCATTGGAAATTGCGCAAGCTAGGCCAAGGCATAATGATTGATCAGATCAGTGGAAACTGATCACTGGAAGTCTTGTTGGCTTTCAGGCAGTCCAAAGACAAGCACAGTGGGAAACTGAACCCAGAAAGACCAAGAAAAGAAACATGCACATAAAAAGCTTATAAAAATGCATGCAACTTACCATACGTAAAAAATGAAACTTTGTTTTGACATCCCGAAGCTTTGGCCCGGATGCTAAAAATTGGCGGCAGCTGGCAAATATCGGGTGGTGGCAGGCGCCGCGGCCCAGTGGCTACTGTAATGATGCATCATACACTACATTAGTGACGAAAAATACAGTCAATGGTTTGCTCACAAGAATTCAACTTCTGACAAGCCATTTGTATGAAATGCACCGATAATGTGGGATAAAATACTGGCAATTTCAAGCAATCCCACCAGGTGGAAGGAGATGTATACCTTGTTGTTGAATGCTAAGGAAGAGGTTCCAGTGGGATTTGAAGCCATTTTGAAACCACGCAACACCAAACAACTATGACTACTTTTGATTTTTGTTTTGCAATGGTAATTGACTAAACAGTGTGTCAAGTGAGGAAAAAAAGGCAAATGTTTTCCAATATGCTTGGAAATGCGAGTAACCTGTGGGAAGCTGTTAAGTTTTGAAATTATCTACTATTAAACTCAAGTATGTGAATATTATACAGGGACATTTAATTGTTTACACATGTTTGAGTATTTTTTCAGGTAGAAAACTTTTGATGGTGCAAAATACAACAAAAGTTGCATCCAACATAAGATGCCCTATTCAACCTATTTGGATTCATGTGTCAAGGCACAACACAATTCATGCATGGAATAGACAAAAGCATGAAAGATTTAGCTATCACATGCATGTTCAAAGAGGTTTTAGTGGTTATAGACTAGAGCATAATGGAGTAACCTAATGATCTGTTAATTTTGTTGTATGATACAACATTCTAATTGGGTGACTTTTATGCTTCTGCCCTTATAATGCCCCACCGATGCCTCATCGAAGAAAATATAATACTGGTAGCTGTTCTATTGCATGACTAAAAATTTTCCCAAACACATTTAATGTTCATATACTGGGTAATGCAATAGATACCTCCAGCCTTTATGATTGGAAAAACTCACATTGTTTTTATAATGGATCATGAATTTGACTTTGAAAATATGGCACCGAACTTAAATCACATTTTCTGCTGCCATCATTTAATTGACAACATTAAATGCCACACCAGCACCATGCTGAAGTACAGCACCGAATTACAAAACAAACTCATAAGTCAAATGTACAGTATTTTGAAAATAGATACTGCAGAAGCAGCTGAGAAGAAGGCCAAGAACTTCGGGGAACAATGGCCACACCAATATTATTTTTTTGTCAAAGCATTCAGTGGGTACTGGAACCATTGGGAATGATTTCCCTTATGTCTGGTGAGTGTACAACAGAAAGAACAATTTTTTCCCTAAATATAAAATTTTTATTTAATTACAGGTATTAGCACAAATGCCAGCTAAAGTTTCAATAATGTCATTAAATCATGGACAAACTGGCGAGAAATGCCTTTAGATATAGCCACACTCACATTTTACAACTTGTATGAGTATTACATTTTGTATGAGTACATCAACTTGTATGAGTATTACATCAAGGTACAGGTTAGGCAATTTCACATTCAAACCCGGCATCCTTCTACATCCTGCTTCAGAAATGCAGAAACAAGACAGTATGGGCCTAGAAAATATTTTCGAATTCATTCATTATGGAAACATTGCTTCACAGATACTTCTGGTGCAAATGGAAGAACAACCTCCAAATGTACCAGCAGATGCAAATGCAGAGATGCAACTGGCCCAATATTTGGTCCCCAAGAAACTTGTCACACTCGTTCACGATAAAGTGGTAATTGTTTACAAGACAATTTTAGTTCTGTTTGAATATATTCAAAGTGTATTACATTTACAGCTATTCATTGTCGAAGACAATGAAACCAAGTATGTGGCGCAGTTCGACCCCTACACCTGCTCCTGTGGTGCTCATTATTGCCATCATATTCCCACTGCTTGAATTTCTTGTGGACTCAAAACCAAAGTGAAAATGACAAAAAAATCATATTTTTGCAGAAACCAAAAAATCGAAAAATAAGTTGAAAACCCACTAGTCACAAAGCACCTCCAGTCGATGACTACAAAGATGTCAAACTGCGGAAAAATACCAATGAATTTGATGATGATGACAATGACTTTGACATCCCATAAGAAAAATTGTCAGTGCTGATATCAAACAAAAAACATTGTCAAAAATCAATTCCACAGTTGAAAGAAAAACATCACCTTCACTGGTTCCACTAGAATCACAAGAATCAATACAAGAGAAATTGAATAGGTATATACTTTCATTCATTTTAATGTTTTCTAACTCGAGTTATACTAGAGCTTCCTTCAGGACTCTCACTCCTGAAGAAAGCAACCTGATCATTGATGATGGATATATTGCATCCTGAATCGCAATTTTAAAAATCATGATTAAAGACACCAAACCGGAACCACTGACAAAAATCAAAGACAAAAACCCGACACCACCAACCACATCACAAGACATAAAATCCATTTGGACCAACCATAGCATACCCGAAATGAAAGAAGTAATTTTTAATAATTTAAATTTTTAAAATTTTTTTAATTTTTGGATTAGGACCATCACTAGGATGCTAGGATAGCAGTCTGGTTCTCCAAAAGTCGATATTTAGTTCAGGACTTGAGTTTAAGTGATGTCACCGTTTATATCCACCAATTAAGGTTGTGAAGCGGATATGACATTTGAAGTCTTGTAACGATCAGAAATGCAGTTAGAACAGTGTTTTTGGTATTTTTATGGTTGTAGGACACGATCAATCATAATTTTAAAAAAAATTTGAATTTTTAAAATTTTTTCAAAGTTTTTAGAATTTTTTAAAATTTTTAAAATTTTTCCAAATTTTCTTAAAATGATTGGGACCATCACAGATGCTAGGATAGTTAAAATACATTTTTCCCACAAACTGCAAATTAGAAGCTGTTTATTATTAAAATTTTAGACTTTGAACAACTATTTACAGATAAATGACTTGGAATCAATTCCAATCAGCTCCAGTGATAATGGCGTTATTGATGACATCAACGACAATGAACTACTATTAGATGGTGACCTTGCAGCAGATGACACAATGAGAGATACCTCCAATTGCGTATGCAATGGTGCAAACAACAGGCTGATGATTTCATGCGATTCGAGGGTATCTCCCAACTGCAAATGTTTTTATCATCAAAATTGTGACAATGTATCTGCCAATTACTTCAAAAAGAGGGGAAAACCAACACCATATTGGGAGTGCAGCATGTGCTTCAAAATAACATGCTTTGGATGGGCATCGCCAGCTTTTACTGTCAAAGCCAAAAAGAAAATGTACAAACTGAATATTATGTGTATGTTGGACCAATGTTTGATGATGTTCTACACACACCCAAAATTCAATCAAGATTTCATGAAACAGGTTTATTCCTTTATACAGTTTATTCTGTCAACTAATTTAAGTTTCTAATTAATAATTTTCAGATACCTCCAGAACTGTCACAGTTGCAGACATCTCTAGAATTGGCGTTAATAGGCAAATATGAACTAGCCCTATTGTCCTGGGCAAAGTATCTACATAACATCAATGCTTTACCAATTGGCAAATATGTGGAATTCGAAAAAGTAACATCCATCGATACATTTGGTTCCGTGGATGAATATTTCATCAATCAAATTATACCATTAGTCCACATGTACCATACATGGACTAGCAGCAATACCAACTGCCCAATGCAAGAACACATAACACGAATTGACGCACTGGCCAAGTATAAATAAGAAATTTAACAAAAATGTTTCATGTTACATTTTCTTGTTTACAGGCCAAAAAATGAAAAAATAGATTTATTTATATGCCACAAATTACATAGTCGCCACAAACAATGTCATCAACATTTGAACAAAGCGAAATGCAGCACTTTGCCGACTTTACATTGGCCAGAATTAGTGCAACAGATTCCTCTGATGTTGCCACCAATATTTTTGTGGAATGCTGATTTCGAGGAAATACTTGAACTGCCAATTATTTTGACATTCAGCAAAAAAAAGTTAGTTCTTACTTTTTAATTTACCCATAACTTAATATAAATTGATGTTTCATTTATACATTTTTATTACAGATTCCATCTTGGCTCAGTAATCATTCACAGTTAAAGCCATTTATCATGCATTTTAACTTGACCCAACACAGATACACCATCATGTTATTTATGTAATGGTATGCAACCAGAATTGGTAGAAAACAACCGCAATAATGTTGACAAATCTGTAAGTATTTGTTTATTACAATATGCATTTTATTTTGCCATGTAATTTTATCGTGATCTTTTGTAATTTTTTTTGCTCAAATATGTGACCAAATTCTTATTTTTATTGTGATTAATAGTTTAATTTTATGTGATTTTTATTTTTACCTGTGTATGTTGCATTTTTGTAAGTTGACAACATTTGTTTTATTGTAATTTTTCTTGCATGGTTGTACATTTTTGTTTTTATATTAATGTTGTATATATTTGTTTATTTTGTTATTGTTGTACATATTCAATTTTCCATTCGTCGTATATATTTGTTTATTTTGTTAGTGTTGTAAATACTTGTTTTTCGTCCATATGTAAATAAAATGTATATTAGAAATACACTGTAAACATTTCAGCTTTTTGGGAGAAAAACTATTGAAGTGTGCAAAATGCATACAAACTCATATGATCTATATGAGTGCATGTGTGGTAAAATCCTGAATAAGTAATAATACCATGTGGCATTTTGTTTTTGTATACCATGTATACCAAACAACCTTGAAATAAAAAATGCATTGCTCTCCTTAAAAATTACCATATCTGCATATCCGCACTATATATCTGCTGATTAGACCTTGCGCAGATGGCGGATATGTATCTGCACTGTTCTGTGGAATCCACCATTTAGACTTGCATTATCCACCAAAACAGTTGCCAACTCTGACAACACATTCAGAAAATTTTGATCCGCAAAATCGGCAATCTGCAAAACATATCTGCTTTTTAGACATGCAGATGGCGAATCTCCACATTTTTTGTGTCCGCTGATTAGACATCGATATCCACTCAAAAAAAGGCGGATTCCACCTTTTTCATCAGCCGGTTAGGGTGCAGATATGCGGATATATATACGCCGACAATATCCGCATCCTCTGATTAGACCATATCTGCCATCTGCATCCACATGCAGATTCCGCCGATTAGTGATATCCTCGCTAGACTTAAACGTGTATATTTCTACAAGTCACAAGAATTTTTTGTTGTCATTTATGTGGGAATCACAATGGTCAATACCAGATCCTCGTATCATCTTCTCCTGCTCAGATCCTGCCAATAGTTGGAAAAATATTTATCCGATCCGGTCAATATAGACACTGCCAATAATTTTGTTGGTCAGTGAGAAACTTCAGTACCATTGGTGCATGATGCGCTCACTCTATAAAGGCCCTGTCATACTTCGCCGTGAGGTATGGCGCAGTACCGGGCGGCACCTGTTGTCCTATTTATACTAACAAGCACTGTAGCTTGTCATACTTCACCACGTGGTACCATGCAGCACCATACAGCGCTGCTTTTTTTGGATTTTGCTCTTGTCAAAAAATGCGTATTGCTCGTCTCGACAAATGTGAAATACGAAAAATGCGAAAAAGATGAAAAAAATCGAAAAATAAAAAGCGCAAAAGAAAAATAAAAATCGATCATTCCTGCACGGTGCAGATGGAAGCTTGCAAAAATGCCTAGTCTAAAGATTTTGGGCTCTTGCTTCAATTTGCTTCTCATTCCAACGATTAATAGCTCTTGAACTGCTAAGAAACATCAATTTATATAAATTGATTTTGAAAAATTGAATATATATACACGATTATTCATTCACATATGTGCTATATACAGGATCCAGATCTGATCTGGGCCCAGTCGGACCTGCTGTTTAGGACCCAGATTCAAAGTGGATCCATCCTTTCCCTAGTATTCCGCAAATCGGGACATTCGGGGAATAGGGACTAATGAACTTTTCGGGGAAATAGGAAATTTATTTATCATTCGGGGAATCGGGACCTAGGGGGAATATGGACTTTCAGACAATCGGGATATTTGTGGAAAAGGGACGTTGGGGGAGTAAAGACACAATCAAAATGTGCGAGTACACTTGCTGTAGGAACATGTTTACACCTACTTAGCATATTCATAATTTTTACACATTCATGCCATCATTGCAAATTGAGTGATCAACTTAGTAAATCTTCATTGAAAATTAAGTAATCAATTTGGTAAAATAATTTGACAAGTGTCATAATTCAACATTCAAGTGAAAAATATGATTCAACTACATTTATAGATGTCACGGTATGCAACAATATGTTATAACAACAGTATGCTGCAACTTTAGAACACATAACTTGTTTGAAAATTTCCGTTCCGCGCGGTGCCGCAAAAGTTACAAAAACCTATTCATACTTCAAAGGTGGTACAGCGCGGTAACGCGAGGCGCCAGCCGGCGCCGCTTTTTAGTATGGATAGAACAACCGGCGCCGCACGCTGCCGCGCGGTGCCGCACCGTGAAGTACGACAGGGCCTTAACAGTTTTCACTTGTGATGTCGTCAACACGATGCTTTTATACTAAGATTTTTCCCTAAAAAAATTGTGATGTCATAGTAAAATTTTCACAAGTTTTCAGTCCTATGTGATATATGGTTTAGCATAAAATTCTTTAACAATGAAATACCACTTACTTTTATTATGTAGAAGCATTTCGAGAAAAACAGAACGTAGAACAAATTTGGCTTCATGTTAGCACTCTATCTGAGTATTAGTTCGAAAAGTTTTTGATAATCGATACATTACACTCATTGTACACTTTTTCAGATATAAGGTTCTTCTCCCTATCCACAGCAGGTGCTCGAATTTCAAACAGCAAACATGAAATCTCCTAAACCTTCACCTGCGCCGAAAAAATATTCGGCCATACAAAATCCGATTCCCAATCCTATGTCAGTACAAAATTTGGCGGAAAACGAGGACGAAGACGACCTGACCATGGCTGGCGATGACGAACTGCACGATTATTCTGAAGAAGAGATTAACGGCCTTTGGCGAGAGTGAGATTCATGTCACATATTCTTTGTTTTCCTGTTTTTGTGAGGAGGAACCAAACTAGGAAACCATATTGTCACGTGGTCGTAATCAATGATATTTATTTGAGAAGTTTTGATAATACACTGAATATACCCTAGAGTAAGTGTCTAAAAACTTCATCCTGTTGTTGTAACACTTAAATTTTCGATTCTCTTTTGCTTTAGTTTTTTAACTTTTCGTATGTTACAGTGTGTATGTATGGGCGACTTGTATAAAGCATAATATGTCAAACATGTATTTGAAAGATTAGTGTGAATATACTACAATTTTGTTCGGGAAATTAGTCCAACTTTGATACTACTTTAAAGAAATGCTAACCTTCGCAAAGTTCGCGAGTTTGCGATCAAAAGGCAGTTCACCTGGAAATAAGAACTTTCTTGGCGTCAGTAAACGTCGTCAAATGCAATTTTCTGTGTGTAATGAAGTTTACTTTCGACGGGTGATGCAGAACTGCTTGCAGAATTTATGCAAATTTTGATGTGAATAAGATGCATGGGCGGAACTCATCGTTGTAATGTTATCCGGCTGGCTATGGGGTGATCGAATGCTATAGCTGGATTCCAGACACAAGTCCATTCATTTGGAAATGGTAGAAACGGCGACACAACCAAAGAAAAATAATTTTTACATAGTGTAAAACTCTGCACTGTTGTAAAACGCTGAATTTCTTCGTGAGGACGAGTAGGCCAGAAACATAGAAAAACGTCATGCTTACTCGTTTTCGACATGATCGAACGATGTTGACATCTAAATGCTAATCGAGCAATAGTTACCATAAGTATGCTATTGAAGCAAGTTTTTAGTTGTTCTGTTTGCCGCTCATGGGCGAGGAAATTTTGTTTCATTGATTACAGTAATAACCCTACTATATTGTATTTGTTTTGAAATGATCGATGCAGCGATCCCCATAGAAGTAAGTTCAACCAGGAAAAACTGGTGAAGGTTATTACTGTAATGAGTGATAACAAAAATTCCGAATCAATGTGCGGTAATTAGAACAGCTTTAAAATTTCCTTACGTTAATTTAAAATTAAAAAACATTAAAATGGTCACATCTCCAGTTACACTCCGTTGCCAAACACAGTTCTATTCAAATCAAAAGTGGATAAGCATCATGGTGTTTCTATGATTTTGGCGTTCTCATTGTTCTGGAGAAACATTGGGATTTACAACAGTATAAAGTTTTTCCACTCCGCGAACACTGTTAGTCAAATTGAACCCATATTGTTTTGGTTGTCGCTGCGTCTGTCATTTCGGAATGAATAGAATCGCAAAGAAAATTGCAAAAAATTTTTAACATGTCATGTGATAGTGACACATCAAATTAAGTTTTTGTAAAAATCAGTCGTTGATTGTTTCCAATGAAAAAGATTCATATGTATGTTTCTAATGTGAATAATATTAAATAAGGAAAAAAATTGTATCGTCTATTTTTATAAGATACTGGTAAATCGAAAAATAACAAGAATAGTATGCTCAGAAATTTTCAGTCCTATGTGGCAAGTGGTTTGGCAGAAAATCATAAAAAGTAGAAATAGTACATGCTTTCCACTGTTATTATTTATAAGCAATTCAAGAAAATAATATTATAGTTCTAGAGATGATCAATGCTGCTACAAAGTTCAGATACCATGCCTTTCATCATGATTACGCTCTAGATCTGAGTCGAAATGGAAGTATAAAATCATACAGATCATTTTATTCAAATGTATTTCCGAAATTTAAAAACCGGGTGTTATTGCCTCATTGGGTCTCTTTCTTTGTAATTTATGTATCATAATATATATCATATGTATCTTATTGTACTAATTTTCTCCCACAGAAAAGCAGTGAAATTGAACGAACAACGCACGAAAGCAAAAGAGCGCGCTTATTTCTTGCAGGTTATATCGTGGAAGAAAAATCGCATAATTTGGGAGGCGTTCGATTCACCGTTCGGTCATTCGTTTTACAGAGTGGACGAGCCGCACATTCGTGTGGAAGAAATAAGCTTACCATCGGGTATGTACATTATTGCACTGTAGTAAGAATGCACCATACACAATTTGAATGTAATGTATGTAAAAAATTCTGCAGTGAAAAGCAGCCTTTTGGCCTACTATAGATCTGATTTCAATTGATTATCGTTTTCAAATCCACGATCGTCAGCATGGTAACCTACGGCATATGCTCTAAAAGTTGTATTCTGATCATTTATTTTCCGTATTATTTAAGTGTGCCAAACTTTTAAGTTACCCTCGATCGGCAATGGATCTTGAATGAAAATTGGGAATGGATTGCCACGCCCCTGGATGCGTTGGATAAATTGAAGCGGGAAAATAACGTTCTAAAGTTGGGCGGCATCGTGGGTGTCTATCAACCGTCGAAATCTTCGCCTGCCAAAAAGTGATGATGGATAAAATTATTGCATGCAATATTTGCAACACGTTCTTTGTCAAACCTTACTGACGGACTATTTTGAATAACCGCGGTTTGAATTTTTAGAATTATAGTATGTTTTTCTTGAAATTCTTGTAAATATGAAGAGCGGAAAGCAAATACTTCTGCTATTTTCTGCTAAACCATAAGTCGCACAAGACTGAAAATTTGTGAGCCTATTCAACTAATCTTTTTCATTTTTTGGGCATAAAGTTCCACAGTGAAAGTTTTGTGTAAGTTTGACGAATGTATTTATTTTTTGTTATTTTTGTTTCAGCAGACAGTAATTTGTTGAACATCAGAAAATTGTTTACGAAGTAGGTTTTTAGATCTGCGATGCTGAGTTGGAAGCAAAGCATTTTTTACGAGTCATTGACGTTTTAAAAAACGACGTTGTGCATTGCTTGTGTCAATTTCAGTATATCACAAGATAAACTCCAGTGGGGCTTCTGAAAAGTTTTATTAAAATTAGTATCAGGTTCACCGTTAGAAGACGTTTTGAACGTCGCCTAACACCAAACCAAACACCTAACCTAACACTCGTTACACCAAATGTCCCGTTACTCCAAGTGTTCCGTAACTCCAAGATAAATCTATTTTTGAAATTCACATTACTCCATGTTTCCCATTACCCCAAGTGTTCCGTCACCGCAAGAATGCTATAAATTTTTAAAATTTCAATAAGATTGAGATGATCATTTTGCAGCTAATCGTTTTAAAAGTATTTCAATATGCAAATTTGACTCTATGGTGCAATAGCTCGTCTGAATAATGTTTGCCTTTCTAAAACTTTCTCTGACACGCACGTTTATTCAGACAACAAGGAAAGCAGGTGTTCAGAAATTCTTGCAGCTTTTTTACCGAAAAAACTTTTCCAGAAAATGATGAAAATTTTTTCACTTATAGTTAAGGAAATTTTTATTGTGTAATTTAAATGACATGTAATGAACATTACACGGTAACTATCATAGGTGGCGCGACAGCGTCAACCTATAATATACTTGGCCCTCAAATTTCATGTCCCCCCTCTAGAGCCAAAACGGTAAGAGCTAGAACCTTCGGGTTTTTTGCATAATATCGGGCATAGGGGCAAACTATGGGGTGCCTTTTGTCATTTCGCCTTTATCTGCAAGTGGTGCTCGGTGGGGCCCCAAAAACAGGTAAAAAACGCACTTTTTTAGGCCCCCCAGTTCCACCATGCCCAGCAATCGCTGTGCCATATCCAACCTCCATACTTTGGCCTAAGCATCTTGGGGGTGTAATCTCAAATGCGAATTTTTTTTTCTTTGAAATATGGCCTCAATTCAATTATATGGTTGACCAAAGTCCGGGAAAACGCCAAATTCCTCAATTTTGTTATATAATACTTATGGGTTCAAAAAAATAATTTTTTTGCAGTTTCAAATAAACATGTAGCCTTATTGGGATTTTTGGGCTGCTAGGGTTTTCGACCATTGGGAATTTGATGGACGCGGTCACTTTACACAAAAAATTATCCCGGGTGTAAACAAGCGTATTCCCGTGATTTTTCAGTGAAAGGAGTTTTCGACCGCGGGGATTCAATAGATGTGGTCACTTTACACAAAAAATTATCCATTGTGTAAACAAGCGTATTTTCGTGATTTTTTGCTGGAAGGGGTTTTCGACCGCGAGGAATTCAATAAATGTGATCACTTTACACAAAAAATTATCTCGTGAGTAAACAAGCGTATTTTCGTGATTTTTCAGTGGAGGGGGTTTTCGACCATGGGGAATTTGATGAATGTGATCATCTTACATAAAAGAACTAGCCCGGGTGTAAACAAGCATATTTTTGTGATTTTCTATGGAAGGGGTTTTCGACTGCGGAAAATTCAATGGATACGTCATTTTACACGAAAATCTATCTTGGGTGTAAACAAGCATATTTTTGTGATTTTCTATGGAAGGGGTACTGTTGGGGAATTCAATGGATGCGTCACTTTACACAAAAAAATTATTCTGGATTTAACCAAGCCTATTTTCGTAATTTTTTTGTGGAAGGGGTTTTCGATCACTGAGAATTTAATGAATGTGATCACTTTACACACTAATTCATATTGAGCGATTTTTTGGGTTTAAGGATTCTAGACCATGAGGAATTCAATAGTTGTGGTCATTTTTCAGTCTGTTTACAATGTTTTTTCAGTACTATGCAGTTTACACATCTTTTACTTTTGCCGGATGTGAGAATTCGTAGCTTGAAGATGGTTTTTTATTGTTTTTTTTTGAAGTGAAGATGACCAAATTTAAAACTTCAGTGTGCTTCTATGAAGGTTTTCGTGCATGGTTGAGGCCCACTAAAAAGAGGTGAACTAGTTTATTAGAAAATGCCCCGATGGGGCAGAAAAAAGGAGAATATACTTGCTTCGACAGTTGCCATGGTAGAAAAAGAAGTGGACTAGACTTTTGAGAACTTGGGTCAAAGTTGGAAAAAATTCACTTCCTTTATATTGGATTTTCATTCTTTCTCAAAAAAATTGTCTAGGTCTGCGAAAAAGTATATTCTGCAGCTAAGTGCATCAACACACTTTCCAACCAAATATGTGCATCTCTGAAATTTTTAGGAGGGTACAGAGGTGGATCTTGGTTTTATGGCGTTTTTTAGACAAAAAATTCAAAAAAAATTGACCAAAAAATTTTTTGCATAACAAATTTTCCAGTTCCAAAACCCTTGTGGAAGTTTGTGCCCCCATGTCCCCTCTCACACATGTTTGCTTCCAACTGTCTTGAACTTTTTCACTGAATTTGGTGTCAACAAAAGAAATCAACTGTGGGAAAGTGGCACATAAAATCTCACTTAGTTTTTTTAGAAAAAAAGCTACAACACAAAGTCTTCTAAGAACTAAACCGATTGTGCCCGATACGTTTCATTCACTCATTTTATATATTATATAACATATCGTATAAAATTCACTCCATAAGTTCTACTGATTACAAGCTATAAACAAATCTATTCTCTTTTATTTAACTATGCAACAAAATAGCATCATCAACAGTTTTTGGATTTAAACTGAAATTGCAGAAAGAGCGCTTTTTACGGGTTTCCAGATGGGAAGCAATTCTTCCCATCCCTGTCGCTCCCGTCCTGCTTTCAAAAAAGTCGTTTTGTTGCCATGGGAGTGCCAGTAGAGTCGAGGAAAACACCCTAATATCTAATATAGCGACAACCCTAATATAGGCACGGCTGAATCCCATTTTCAGATCAGTGCCCAACGACTGTAACCAAGGCCCAGTTGCACAAAAGTGGTCTAAGCTCCTGCGCAAAGTAATCTCGAACAAAAAGGCGAATCAGTTTGATCTCAAGTCCGGTATAAATTGAATGCCATCAGGATTATAACGAGCTCAATGTCGAGATTATCCCCAGCTCGAGCTGTCGGGTTGCACTAACATTTTCGCATAATTTTTTTATCTCTAAAGCAAATAAATATAAAAATTTCTGCAATTCCCAAACTCGAACTTAAACCTCAGTATTAGTTAATCCTGAAGTGAGTGTTGTTTGTGCATTGGACGAGAATAATTTGAACATTGCGATTAGCTCAACCTCAGGATCGTCAATTTAATCCTGATGTCGAGATCATCCTCATGTTGGGTTAGTGCAACCACCCCAGGTTTCTTTATAGTTCTGAAAATGACTATAATATGCCTCCCACACTATTTTCCAGCTAGTGTGAGAGGCAGGAGTTTTGAATTGGTTGGGAGTTAGAATGTTATTGGTTTACCATTTCTTTACATTTGAAATCATGCGCATATAATTCTCTTATAGAAAAATTTGATTGTAGTTGATGCCAGGGGAAGGACAAAATGCACAATGCTGCAGAATATACTTTTTCACAGACATGGAAAATTTTTTTGAGAAAGAATGAAAATCCAATATAAAGAAAGTGAATTTTTCCAACTTTGACCCAAGTTCTCAAAAATTTAGTCCACTTCTTTTTCTACCATGGCAACTGTCGAAGCAAGTATATTCTCCTTTTTTCTGCCCCATCGGGGCATTTTCTAATAAACTAGTATGTATAATTATTCTCATTGGATCCATTGCTAATTTTAAAAGTAATTTTTTGACAATTAAAACTTTATTACAAAGTTACGACAAAATGCAGATGATTTGACTTTTAATTTCAATATTTAATTTATTGAATATTAAAATATAATTTTGTGAAAGTTTTCATTGCACAAAACTTCCACCACTTTTGCATCCCTTGCTTTCCCACCAACTCTTAAGCCCGGTTCATACTTCTGCTGGGCGAACAAATTTACCCCGAACATGGTCGCCAAGCATACTCGGAGTTGGTTCATACTTGGCGAGCAAATTTTTCTCCTAAAATGCATACTTATCTCTTCCCATGTACGAACCATAAAATAAGTACCTTGAAAACATTGCGTTTTTTCCTAACGTCCTTGTAATCAGGGGATCAAACGTTAAACAGGAATTCTTGTTTACGAACAAGCCTGATACGTTCAAATTTTTCATCATCTGGTAATTTTTTTCGAATAGACATTGCAAAAACTTTACAACAAAAAAATGAAATCCTACAAATAAATCTATGGATTAGAGATGTATAGGAGCTTTTGACCAGCTATCCTACCCGATCCTACCCAATGTTTTCTGACCCGAAGGATGAAAAAAGACTTGACCTTAGCCGTTATCCAGGATAACTCTGTGCCTTGAAGGTCACGCGTGTCAAAAACCGGCGGGTCAAAAAATTCAGTTAATCATTTTCACTGTTAGAGGAAAAAACATAAAATTTTGTTCTACATGAGATTAATTTAGTCATTATTACATGTATTTCAAAAATAAAATTTTTTTTGGTAGTTTTCCAATGAAGATAGGAAATGATCGATGTATTGGCATCGGCTAATAATTGACTTTTTTAAATATCGGCCGATGGTTTTTTGGGCGAGCTATGATTGATAATCTCCTGTTTTCTACGACAATTTTTGATTTAATCAGCCCTGCATGTGATGAGTTACTGGGCAAGTGTAAATCTTAGGTCAAATTTTGGTTAATTGTGATAAGAAAAATGTTGAATGAAATGACAATGCCCTTTTTCCCTTCAATGCATTATGACACAATGGTTGTTGAATAATTTTCAGCCTTCACCTTCTGGAAAAGTATGCTTAAAAATCGTTCAATTTGCATAATTCCTCATATCATGTTCAAAGCAAAACTTTTCGAGGTGAAATACTGCTTCAAATTAAGTGTTGTATGATTTCTATTTTTTTTCAAAAAGTTCTGTAGTGGAACTTTTGTGTGAACATCGATGTTGGTCAATCTTTAATTTACATGCACTTAATAAAAAAGAGACAAAAATAAATTTTGTACCTGAGAGATAGTTTTTAAGGAGCAGTTTTTGAGATTAAGCAAAAAATGAAATTCTTAACAAACATTATTTCGGCAGACAAGAAGGGCATGTCATCTTTGGCTATCATTTCAGATTTTTTTATGTGTTTCCAATAATCGTAGATCGGATTGATTTTCGTTTTTTGCCTTGAATAAGAGAAATATTTTATTTATTTCTCATTTCCCTTGTCTCATTTCATTTCTCGTTTCTCAAAGCAGCAATAATTATTTAAAAGCAATAGTCATTTCTCATTTTCAATGTTTATTTACACTAAATAATAAACAAATATGTAACTTGGGGAGTATGTGCTTGTGTCGAAATGGGACTTGGGTTTGTTGAAGAAATATAATAAATAGAATTGAAAGAGACCTAATTAGTCACTTGCTAATTCACCTAATCAGGCCAAAACCTTACCTAGAAATAGTTTGCAACAGTTCGGTCAATCCAAATTTCAACAAAGGATCAGCTGCTTTCGTTCCAAAGAACTGCAGATGATCATATAACACTCTGAGCTCAGGTAACTTCCAATCATTGGGCAAAACCGAGAAG
Organism: Romanomermis culicivorax; assembly: GCA_963922205.1. Taxonomy (NCBI): domain Eukaryota; kingdom Metazoa; phylum Nematoda; class Enoplea; order Mermithida; family Mermithidae; genus Romanomermis; species Romanomermis culicivorax. The sequence continues at coordinate 81,945 of CAWUHX010000007.1, read as the reverse complement.
TCAAGCCGAGAATTGAGTAGTAAATGTAGACTTGTATGCAGGGTGGCTCTCCAGAAATTGACGGTCTAACCTGTGTTCCCTCCAATGCGAGAATAATAAGGAATGTCCAGGCAGGTGACATTGTATTTGGGCGTCGCACTCTGCAAAATACAATAAATCAATAATATATAATAAATGGCCGGTCTGGCTGCTGATTTTCTTTTACTAATAGAACAAACAAACGATAATGACCAAAAACATAAACTCCAGGGCCTTTTATGCATGCTGACTATGCAAATTGGCGTCGACACAAATTGCGTCAAGTCTGGCTATTTCTTGGCAATCATGAGATAGACTATGTCCATCCCCGACATCCCTCGAGCCTCGAAACTGACCAATGGGGGGTTGAAAAGATCCATAATATGCCGTGATGAAACTTATGGACCTTTTCAGGACCTCTTTCAATCAATGTGGTTTTCTGAATCTTTTTGGTCATTCATGCCACAAAGCAGTCTGGGTGGGCTACATCTTGATCTGGATGCTGACTGATTGACGACTCAGTGTCAGCTTGACTTTGTTGGCATACCGCCGAATCCACTATGACCTGCACCAGGGCCGAGGATCTCTGGTTGCCTACCTTCCCATGACCTTTCGTTTCTGACCATACCATTGATGCCAGGGACAGAACTTATATCTGTCTATCTCTTTCTGGTTATGTGTTTTGCCATGAAGTCTTCCCCACCTTTCCAACATTATCTGCGCAAAATTATTTATAAAATTCTAAATAATTTACATATTATGTACATTATTTCACGAGTATCATGAAAAATCAAAAATTCCAGTGTCATTGATTGAGCAAAAAAATAATTAGGGGAGAATTGAACCAAGATTAGGTAAAAAAATAAATTTTTACATGCAATTTTTTGGTGATTCGAGGTACGAAAAAGAGTAAAAATTTAAAGTGCGCAACAATTGAGAAAAAATTTTTTTTTGTTTTTGTGTTTTGTGATTTTTTGTTTTTTTGTGATTTTGTATTTTTTTGTATTTTTTGTGTTTTTTGTTGAAAATAAATGCGAAAAGGATAATTTTGGGCCAAAAATTTTTGTGGCTATTGTTTACTGTTGGGGCCTGCTGCCACCTTGCCCCCTCTAAGGGCTCGACCACAACCTCCATAAGGTCTTCATACCCACTGGCCATGCTGGCCACCTCTACCTTGCACCTGGGGCGCAGCACCTCCCCACGCGCCACTCCATGACCACCCCTGTTGGGGTTGTGCAACTAAAACTGGCCTCCACAGCTGTTACCATTTTTTTGCATCTTTCCTTGTGTAGTCAGTGCTAATTCTTGGCTCCCTTGCCTTGACCTTGACCTTGAGCTCTGGGAACCTTCAAAGTTTCACCTGTTTTACCATCTTGAGCTTTAGTGAATTTTACAGAGCTTTGCAAGTCTGAACTGGTGCTCCTTCTGGCGCCGATCACTCTGACCTGGTGATTGCTACTCAGCATCACTGATTGAAAGGCCATTTTGAATTCCACAGGGGTATCTTGGCTGTTATACACCCTCAACAGTCAATTATTTGCGGCCACCATTGCCCTAGCATAAATGTTGCCAATATGCTTCAGGGACAGCAGTGCACATTCCAACACGAGGAATAGCATCATCACCAAATACCTAACCACAGAAAACACATCAGGTGCTTGTTCTCCTTGGAGCCACCTTAGGACAAAGTCTTAAATGACTCTTTCCCAGAGTTCCTCAGGCAAATTGGTCAAATCATAGAGAAAAGCTCCCTGCATTCTGAACTGCTGTTCATAATCGCCGAAGATCTCCCTAATGGCATCATTTACCATTAAGAATACTCTTTCTGACTCAAATTTCTCGAAAGCAAAATAGTTGACAACTGCACTTCTAAAAAATGAAACGTGTCCATATTCTCTGGCTTTTGGCTGATAGACATTCCAGAAGTCCAAGAGACTGTCCTTGAATCTTTCAACAGTCATTTCCGGCATTTCAGTTACCTGAGCAGCCTTTGACTGCTTAATTTTTCCAGGGACAGCTGCTTGCATTTGACTAGCTGCCACTTCTAGTTTTTGGCCCTTGCTGGGTTTGCCTGGCCTTTTGGCATCGGTTCCCCATGGCAAGACCTGTTGCACCTGAAGCTTGACTAGTTTGTGATGTACTATCTGTAGTTGCAGTTACCAATGAAGATGTTACTGTCTGTAGTTACAGTTACCAATGAAGATGTTACATTCCTGTTGGAGTAGAAGTGATTTGGGATGTCGGGGTGGCAGTGGAGGTAATCCTGGAAGTTGAGGTAGATATGAGGGACAAAGTTGCCTTCTTGCTGTCTTCCTCTTTTGCTTCCACTTTTGCTCCCTTATCACCCTTCTTCCTTTTTTCCTTCTCCTTCATTCTCATCTTTTTCTTCCTTTCAGCCATAAATAAAATTCTTTCATTACTCCAACCTCTGTCCCTCATACTTTGGAAACTTTGGCTGAATATAACCCCAGAACTGTCCCATCAGCAGAAAAAGGTACCACTGCCTTACTATCAGCCATCTCTGGATCCCGCCTTTCCGCTGCATCTTCATCAATAACTAGTTTGTTGGCGTCGCCTACTTTCATTGTTGTCTGCTTTCATTGGTGATAGTGGCTCCATCACTTTCTGTTCCACTATCCCATTGCGTCCTCCTTTTGGAATCCAATATGGCGTTTCAACTTCTCCATCTTGGAACTCTCATTGCATTTGTTCCCGTTCGAGTTGGATTTTTGGCTTTGCCTCCTCTTCCTCCTTTAAAATCTCCTCCAATTGATGTTGGGCTTGGAAGTCGGACTGTATCTGAGCAGTTTGAGCTTCCATCAGTTTCATAACCAGAACAGATTGCTCTTGCTGCTGCTCTTCTTCCAAAAATTCAGTCACCTCCTCACTCAGCCTCCCGTCTTGTGATTCATCTTCAGCAGGCTGTCCAACTGCATCCCTGAAAATTTCACTTTCCGACGTTTGGACTTCTTGTCCTGAAATTATCATAATGTCAACTACACTAACTCCAGCCTGCTTTTTGTCCTGATTTTTCAGACTTTCAGTCTTAGTGGGACTAATCTTGCCAGCTAGTTTGGTGATAGTACCTTCAACAGTCTTATAACTATGTGTATGTTGAACTCCAGGTAAATCCAAGGCCAAGGGTCTGTAATTGAAGATATTTGTAGGGAAGGATATACTATACTCCCTACTTTCGGCCATACAACTATAAACATCCCCAACCTTGTCGATTTTTGTTTGGGAGGCCAACCCATATCTTAATGAAGGCATTCTGACTGCCAGCTCGATATGGCAGAACCTAACATAATAGTACGGATATGGGCTTTAGCTCTTACTGTCTGTACTAATAGTATCAGGACTACCAGGTATCAGAGCACACATGTCTGGATTCTTCCACAATCTTAACCGAATCAGCATAAATCCAAAACCATTCATCCAAGCATATATTCCAGCACCTTTTCGGGGTGCCTCATACTCTATGTTTGGCAGCATTTTTGCCAATAAAAAATATTAGGTTAGCCTATCATCTGACTGCCAAGCCATTTCTTTTATCTTGTCCTGTTGCTCCAGGCAGAATGATGTAATGAACCTGTAACTGAACATTTCGGACATTACAAAATCCAATTCCTTCTGGCTATGAGGCCAGATCATGTGGATGGCCAGCGAGACTAAAGTACAAGTGGCTTGCAGTTCTGAGAACTGCTTTTCCTCAACTGCTTTAGCATACTCTGCTAGCTGAGACTTCCAATGATCTTTATCAAAGTACCCCATTCCAGGATCAATGTCAATAGGCACATGAACCAGATGATTTTTTAGAGCATCCAGTAGTGCTTGCTTTTGACAATCCTAGGGCAATTTGATAACTTTTCTTATGGATAAATGGACCAAACCAAAGATGGGGGCTGCGTGAGCTTTTGATACTGCTTTCCTTGTGCCATTTCCTCCATGAACTCCAGGCACAACTTCTCCTTGGCCGACAAGCACTGTTCAGGCCTACTCATTTCCTCCTCCTCAGGGTCACTTTCCTCATTCAAGGAATTGGGCTTTAATTTTTTACCTTGATGGTAAGCACCTGGGTAGATGCCCCCCCCCCAGGGCAAATTTTCTTTCCCCTTCCTCAGGTTGCAAATGTCCCGGTGGCAACGAAATTTAGGCCTTATTTCTTGCACTTGCATGGCCCATCTTACATACATTTCCTGGCCCATCATGTGGTAGGTCACCTCCGGCTGCCTAACCACAATACAAGGTGTACCCACAAAGTTACGTAGTTTATAATCAGTAACTATATATGAGTAGAACTGATAGAATTTATATGAAAGCATTTCAATCTGAGTGGGATCAACTATATTGTGAGGAAAGTTAGCAACTCCCCCCCCCCCATAGTCCAATCACGTACCCATAGTGAAATGCCCCCATAAAAATTGCCAGTGAAAAATATGCATCCATACCAGCATACTGCAGTATCTCTTGAGGCACATTTTCTTTAGCCACACTTTGCCTATTAAGTGAAAGGCTAAAATCAGTCTGGTGAGGACCAACATCAGCCAAATACATTTCAGCAAAGAGACCTTTCAATTTCAATGTCTATGGGCAGATTCCTGCCTTTCTGGATTTGGTAACCTCCCTTCCCATTATCTGCTTTGCTATGATGCTTAAATCAAAGTATCTTCCCAGATTTCCATCTTTGATACTAGACCTAATCCCATCAGACAAATTGCAACCATGGGTGCTTTTTCCGCTTCCTCAGACATTAACAATTGAAACAATGTCCTCTAAAATGGCATAGCCAACTAACAATGTTGCCAAGCATAAAAAGTGTAACAAAATGTCCCACTCTTGCTCTTGTGGCAACGTTAAATCAACTACAAATGTTTTACCATTTAGATGGGAAAAAGACACTAATCTAGCAAACCGGTTGCCTTTTTCATTATCAATTCCCCATCTAAATAGTTTTTTCACGTCTTCTTGGTTCACCTTTTCCACATCGAAACCAACAATGTTCATGCCTCTGAAAGTGCTGCTTTTGAGATGTTTCACCATCCTTTCCACACTTTCCATGGGAACAATTATTGGCTCGATTGGATTGTTCAGGCATAACTCAAATGTACCAAAAAACCACCTTTCCAACTCTGCTATCTGCATGCCCCAACTGATGTTATAGTCTAATTTAGCTTTCACTAGTTGGTCTGCTCCATGCAGGATATAAATTCTGTTACACGCCACTACACGAACAAGATCTTCCAGTTGCTGAATTGCCCAAACCTTGATCTTCTTCAATAGCTTTTTTTTCATTGATTCTGCTATCATCTGATTATGCGTCACAACTATTGGAATTGCTTTTGTATTAGATGTTAACAAATCAATACTCTTTTTTACACCCATCATTGTCATTGAATCTTTTCCAAAATCTATTATTGTATTGACTTCTGGATGTCTGGATGTCTATTCCCAATATCAAATCCTCTGCAGACCCTGGTATAATGATAGCCTTGACCCGAAAACATCCATAATCACAATCCATTTGAAATTGAACTTAACCATGTGCACTCACTACTTTACCATTGGCAACAGTGACTTTCAGGATCTTAGGATATGACGTACACTCCAGTCGAGGTGATTTTTTCAAGAAATCACCAGACATGACCGAAGACTGAGCTCCAGTATCAATCAGCACCTTTGCAGTAGTGAAACACACAGTTACCCTAATGTGAAATGGTTGCATTCTAGGGTATCAGGCTAACATATTTAGTTCCTCTGCAGTTGCCTTTCTACCATATTTGGCAATGCATTCTAACTCTGGCACATTTTCTTCCTTTTCCATGGCACAATTATGTAGACCACACAGTTTTATCTCCATCATCGGTTCTTGCTGTACACTATTGACACCACTAATCAATGATTGATCTGTCTGCTCTGAGGCTTGCGACTGATTAACTACCTTTTGTGGGGTCAATAGATTATTTGAACTCTGATTTACGACTAGTGGTTGTTGGTCTATCAGATTAGGTCCTGGTAACATCAGCTGGGTGGAAGCCTGTAGCAACCTCATCTGCTCCCTGAGCTTCTTCAACATCATGTATTCCTGGAATTCGGCATATTCTTGCAAATGTTCTGCCTCATCCTCAGGAAATGAAACTTGATCAGCTCCCCTTTCCCCTTCGTTACCAAAACCTCCTCTATTGCCACCGTAGTTTCCTCTGAAATTACCTCTGAAATTTCCTCTACCTCCAAAATTTCCAAAACTTCCTTTAGGATTTCCTCTTCCAAAACCTCTTCCACTATTTCCACTCCTTCCACAATTTTATAGGCACTTATAAAAATTCAAGGTCCTACAATCAATCAGGTTGTCGGTGTTATTTTTATGGCAAGTACACCATTTTCACTGCTGAACCTCTTGTTGACTTTTAGTTTTCACTTTATCAACTTTCTGAGTTGAAGCAGTTATCGCTTTTTCTTGGGCTTTGGCAGAGTTCCTAATTTCTTCATAACATTGTGCCATTTTGATAAACTCCTTAGATAAAGCTACCATGAATGAGTCCTTTTTTGGCTCCTCAACAAGCTGTTGCTGAGGCATTATGGCTTGTTGCGGAGGTAATTCATGTCTTCCTCATCGGCTATATCTATTAACTGATTTTGGGAAGATTGTATCAGAGTTTGCCTTTCTGTATTTGCTCTTCTAAAGTCCTTATTGCGTTTTTGGGTGCTTTCATAAGGTCTTTGGATTACATTCACCTTGGCTTGATGCTCCTCAGCAATTTCAGCTTGCCCACTGTTTATCATCATGGGCTGCTCTCTTGGCCCAAATGTTCTAATTGCATTTCTGTACTTTAACTCTATCTCATAGACTGCCTGCAAAAGATCATACCAATTTTTGAATTTTGCTATGTCTTTCTGGAGTTCTAATTGATAAGTTAAAGAACTTCTATAGGAAAAGGTTTCAATGATCACTTTATTTTTAAACTCTTTACTTTCACTCTGGTAAGAGAGATCATAGGTGGTGTGATAGCATCAACCTATAATATGCTTGGCCCCCAAAGTTCATGTCCCCCCACCGTAGAGCCTAAATGGTGAGAGCTAGAACCTTCAGGTTTTTTGCATAATTTTGGGCATAGAGGCAAACTATGGGGTGACTTTTGTCATTTTGACTCTATCTGCAAGTGGTGCTCTGTTGAGCCTGAAAAACATGCGAAAAAACACACTTTTCGAGGGTCCCCAGTCCCACCATGCCTCACACTAGGTGTGGCATATCCAAGCTTCATACTTCGGCCTAAGCATCTTGGGGGTGCAATCTCAGATGTGATTTTTTATTTTTTTTAATATGGCCCAAATTCAATTATATGGTTATCCAAAATACCAGGAAACCAGAAATTCCCCATTTTTATTATATAATACTAAGGGCTTCAAAAAAAAATTTTTTTGCAGCATGATGCAGTAGGGTGCCAAACTTTTTGCAGTTTCAATTGAACCAGTAGCCTATTTCAGATTTTTGGGCTGTAAGGGTTTTTGACCATTGTGAATTCGATGGACACAGTCGTTTTACATGAAAAATGATCCTGGATGTAAACAATCTTATTTTCCCGATTTTTTTGTTGAAGGAGTTTCCAACTACGAGAATTTGATGAATGTGATTACTTTACACAAAAAAATTATCTTGGGTGTAAACAAGCATATTTTCATGATTTTTTGGCTGAAGGTGTATTCAAATATCAGAAATTTGATGAATGTGATAACTGTAATTAAAAAAATATTTCTGATGTAAACAAGCCTGTTTTCGTGATTTTTTTGTGGAAGGGGTTTTCGACAATGGGGATATTGAGTGTATTTCAAATATATTTCTACCATTTTGAGGGAAAAGGTTTCTGACTATGCGGAATTCAATGGACACAATCATTTCATGCAAAAAATTGTTTGGTGTGTAAACAAAGCTTTTTCTGTGGTTTTTTGGGTTGAGGGGTTCTTGATCATGAGGAACTCAATAGAAATGGTTACATTACCCCCTCTTTACAAGTGGTTTTAGTTCTATGCAGTTTAAACATTTTTTACTTTCACTGAAAGTGAGAATTTGTAGCTTCAAGATTTGTTTTTGTTTTTTTGATGTGAAAATGACAAAATTTAAAACTTCAATGCACTTCTATGAAGGTTTTTATGCATAGTTCAGGCCCACTAAAAGGAGATGAACAAAAAAATGCCCTGATGGGGCAGAAAAAAGAAGAACATACTTGCTGTGATATTTTGCCAAGCTAGAAAAAGGAATGAAGTAGATTAGAGTTGGAAAAAATGCACTTTTTTATATTGGATTTTCATTCTTTCTCAAATTTTCCATGTCAGTAAAGAGTATATTCTGCAGGGGAGTGCATCAACACACTTTCCAACTGAACATGTGGATCACCTAAATTTTGAGGAGAGAACAGGGCTGAACCTTGGTTCTTTGGCATTTTTTGAGACAAAAAATCCAAAAAAAGTTTACCAAAAAATTTTTTTCTTGACAAATTTTCCAGTTTCAAAACCTTTGGGGTAGTTTGTACCCTCATATCTAACTCACACATGTCTGCTTCTAACTGTGTTGAACTTTTTTGCCAAATTTGGTGTCAATAAACAGAATCACTGTGGGAAAGATGCACATAAAATTCCACTCAGCTCTATTAGAAAAAGAGCTACAGCACAAAGCCTTCTTAGAACTAAATCAATTGTGCAAGATATGAATTTGAATTCATTGAATTCACTCTGTAAGTTGTACTGATTACGAGCTATAAACAAATTTATTCTCTTCTATGTAACTATTCAACAAAAAAGCTTCATTCACAGTTTTTGGATTCAAACTGAAATTTGCAGAAAGAGCGCTTTTTGCGGGATTGCATATGGGAAGCAATTTCACCCATCTTTGTCACTCTGGTCCTGCTTTCAGAAAAGTTGTACTGTTGCCATGGGAGTGCGAGTAGAATGGGGAAAATTGAGTATGGAATACCCCAAGTATAAGCACCGCTGAATCAGGAGCATTTTTGTATGCTTTACCCTGCTCTCCCATTTGAAGATCAGTGCCCAATGACTGTAATCAAGGCCCAGTTGCACTAAAGGGGTCTAATCTCGAGCTCAAGATAATCTCAAAATAAACAGTGACACAGTTTGATCTCAAGTTCAGTATAATTTCAATGTCATCAGGATTATATCGAGTATTTGGCAGAAGGTTGTTTGCGATTAGTGATTATGATACTCCTTTCTTGGCCTTAAAATCCCATAAAAATTATATAACGCTTTAATGCTGCCCATAAGCACACAATGAATGAATAATACAGTGGCTATAGTAATGCGACGTTTTGGTAGTCTACTTACTACCTTCCTCAGGGGACAATAAACTCTATTTTTTTACAAAATTTGCTAGCGGAGGGAATTAACCCTGGTCATTTGATTGAGAGTCTAGAGCATTACCACTGGGCCATGGGGGCCAGTAGTAACTTGTTTAGAAGTGCTGTATATCCTGACTGGGGGATACTAGTTCAGACTTGGGTTCCTGTGTGTTGCCCTTCTAAGGAATGCTTGGTTCCATATGTTGCCTATTTCAATGCTCTTACTACCTACATTTTTTGACCACACTTTTTCCATCTCAATGGTTTCTCTGATCATTCTTTTTTAGGCATAAGGCTCTTGGGCAAGTATGGTGGTATTGTCAAAATTAGGTGTACATCAACATGATAGGCAATGTTCTGCCACATCACTTTTGTCAAGGCGTAGGTTCTTAAGCACATTCCTGTGTTTTGCAATATGGGTCTTAAGTGTTCTGCCTGTTTCTCCTATGTATATTTTCCCATATGGAGCCATAATGGAGCCATGGGACCATGGTGAGGAAAAACCCCTTCCAAGAACATATGAACCAACAGAATCCAGCCATACACTTCACCATGGAAACAGAAATCAATGGGCAGTTACCATTCCTGGATGTTCTTGTCAAATGGCAAGGACAGACAATGGCAACAAGTGTGTACTGTAAACCAATGCACACAGACTAATATCTGAACTTCCAGTCAAACCATCCTGTAAACGCCAAAGTAGGAATTGTAAGGGGAATAATATTGCAGTCAGGTACACTATGCTCAAGTGAAGAAACCAAGAAAATGAAAGAAAATAACATCAGGCGGGCCTTCAAGTAAAAGGTTATCCCACAGGAATCATTAACAAGGCAAATATAACATGAAATGCAAATGACCAAGAAAAAGTTGAATACAAAGGCACTGTTGTTATACCTTACAGTGGCCAACTAACAGAAACCGAAGGGAATTTGCCATAAGTACAAGGTTTGACTAGTTGCCACAAGTAAAGACACAATCAGGAAAAGAGTCAGCAACATAGCACCACCTAGAAACGAAGAAGACACACAGGGTGTAGTATACCAAGCACCTATGGCCCCACATTGGAACGTATATATAGGGAAAATGGGCAGAACCCTCAAGACCCATATTCCAGAACACAGGAATGCCCTTAAGAACCTGAGCTTGAGAAAAGTGGTGTGGCAAAACATTCCCTATCATGTGGATGTACACTCAATTCGGACAATACCACCATACTTGCCCAAGAGCCTAATGCCTACAAAAGAAAGATCAGAGAAACCATTGAGATGGAAAAAGTGGAGTCAAAAAAAATGTAGATAGTAAGAGAATTGAAATAGGCCACATGAGGAACTAAGCATTCCTTAGAAGGGCAACAGACAGGAACCAAAGTCCCCCCAGTCAGGATATATAGCACTTCTAAACAAGTTATTACTGGCCCCCATGGCTCAGTGGTAGCGCTTTAGATTCTCAATCCAACAACCAGGGTTCAATTCCCTCCACAAGTGAATTTTCTAAAAAAGGAGTTTATTGTCACCTGAGGAAGGTAGTAGGTAGACTACTGAAACATTGCATTACCATAACCACTGTATTATTCATTCATTGTGTACCTATGGGCTGAATAAAAGCATTATATAATTTTTATGTGATTGTAAGGCCATGAAATAGAGAATCATTAGGATTATAATGAGCTCAATGTCCAGATTATCCCCAAATCGAGCTGTCAGGTTTCACTAACATTTTGGCATATTTTTTTTCTAAAGCAAGTAAATATAAAAATGTCTGCAATTCTCAAACTCAAACTTACACCTCAAAAGTAGTTAATCATGAAGTGAGTATTTATTTTGCACTGGAAACTCAGGATCATCAATTTGCTACCAATATTGAGATAATCCTCATGTTTGGTTAGTGCAACCAACCACTGGTTTCTTTATAATTCTGAAAATGACTATAATATGCCTGCCCCAATATTTTTCAGTATGAGATGCAGGAGTTTTGAATCAGTCAGGAGTTAGAAAGCTGTTGGTTTACCATTTCTTTACATTTGAGATCATGTGCATATAATTTTCATATAGAAACATACTGTAGTCGATGCAAGGGGAAGGATAAAATGCACAAGGCTGCCGAATATACTTTTTCACAGACATGGAAAATTTTTTTGAGAAAGAATGAAAACCCAATATAACGAAAGTGGATTTTTTCCAACTTTAACCCAAGTTCTCAAAAATCTAGTTAACTCCTTTTTGTAGCTTGGCAACTATCCAAGCAAGTATATTCTTCTTTTTTCTGTCCCATCAGGGCATTCTCTAATAAACTAGCTCACATGTGCTCTAACCCTTTTCAAAAATTTGGTTGCTGCTTCATCTGGTTCTGTTTTAATATCCAGCAAATCCCTTTTGAGCATATCCAGGTTACAGTCTGGTGCACAATAATTCAAAATTTTGTCTCGGGCTTCCCTGTATGTCATTGACTTTCTTTCGGCAAATCGCTTGACAATCAAGTTAATGCTTCTAGTTGTACCTCTTTGGGAGTATTTTTCTGAAACTTACCTTCTAGCTCCACTAGGAAAGCAAGAACCTGTCTACTTGGCATATCTGATTGCAGTAATTTCGGTTTGATAGCCCTTTCAATGTTGTAGACAGTTTGGCCTACCTGAGCAAGATTGACCCATAAAGCGAGATCAATCTGAACCATTGTAGGCATAACCTGCTGCCAGACATTTAGGTTTTCATCACTAATACAACTGTTTTGTTGTGACACAGTTGGATTTATCAGACTCAGGTTTTTTATGCCTTTGTCAAAACCACAACTGCCCACCCTCTACTCCGCTCTTGAGTTTGTGGGCAAATGAGGCATATACTGCTCTTTAGGACCTAGACTTGACTTTTGGTCTTTCCATGTAAAGTCATTCTGAAAAGTGATACCATCATTCTGCCACACCAACTCTTCCTGGGATTGCTCAAATTTTAATGCACTACCTTGTTCCACACAGCGGACATTGCTTTGCCTCAGTTCATTTGCCTTACTGGTTTTCTTTGAACCATTGTTAGCAATGTTGGCAAATATACTATCATACACTTCTAACCTTTTCATAATTTGGTCCAATTTTTCCTCCAATGAGCTCTTACAAGCATTTTCTCGATGTTCTTCCTGCTCGTTATCCCAATACAATCAATGGTAGGTATCCAATAATGGAGCAGGTTTATTCATCAGCCAGCGCTGATGTTGATCCATAACTGGAATGTTCATCTTCTGTATTGGACGCGCCCGTCACTTAATAGGGGGTTGTAATGAATCGCCTCTCTTCAGGAGGTTCATCGATGACGGTTTCTTGAATAAGTGATCTTGATTTGATGCTGATATCACATCTTCATCCTCCTTTTCAGCGGCTGTTGAGGCAGTAGGTATTTTGCCCTCATTTTCCACCCATAAAGGCCTGTGATCTGAGCCATTATCCTCTTCAGCTGAATTTCCAGCTGAAGTCAGGACAATAAGCTTTTCCGCATCATGTACCTTTTTTCCAGTGGTGTTCTGGGCAACCCCAAACTCCTGAGACCACTCTGGTTGTCTTTACTCATTTCATAACCACCCAGTTCTCTATAAAAAATCTGCTGGTTTTTTGACTCCTCGAGTTTGCCACTGATTTTCTGTTACTCTGAGTGATTTGGGTTTGATGAAGAAATATAATAAATAGAATTGAAAGAGAGCTAATTAGTCACTCACTAATTCACTTAATCAGGCTGAAACCTTAGGTAGAAATAGTTTGCAACAGTTCAGTCAATCCCAATTTCAACAAAGGATCTGCTGCTTTTCTTCCTAAGGACTGCAAATGATCAGATAACACTCTGAGCTCAGGTAACTTACAATCAACGGGCAAAACCGAGAAGTCAGGCCGAGAATTGAGTTGTAAATGTAGACTTGCACGCAGTCTGGCTCTCCAGAAATCTGGGGTCTTACCTGCATTCCCTCTGCTGTGAGAATAATAATGAATGTTCAGGTGGGGAAGGTTGTGTGTGGGCGTCGAACTCCAGAAAATACAATAAATCAATAATATATAATAAATGGCCAGTCTGGCTGCCGATTTTCTTTTACTAATAAAACAAACAAACAAGAATGATCAAAAACATAAACCTCTGGGCCTTTTAAGAGTGACGTCTATGCAAATTGGCATCAACACAAATTGTGTGGACTCCGGCTATTTCTTCGCAACCATGAGATAAACTATGTCCATCCCCGACACTATTGTTAGACTTTATGAACTGAACATATTTTTTGACCCTTGACGTGGTTTGCCTGGAGCCCGATTTGGTATTTTAACTGTCTGACCCAATCTGATATTCTCTGGCCCGATACATGCCTACTACTGACCGATCAGAGCACCATAATTTGGCTTTGATCATGCGCGCATTGTTTAATTTTTGATATTATCCTTGTCTGAGACGCGTCTATACTTATAACATGTGTTGCTCGCCAAGCATGCTCGGAAGAGTAGAAAAATTTTCTACTACCCCGAGCATGCTCAGTGAGCAAATTTTTTGTGCTCGGGGTTCTGCTCGACCAGCAAATATGCGCGCACCAAACATGCTCGGCGAGTAGCTTGCTCGAAGCTGTGCTCCCCGAATATCTCCGAGCACAGCTCCAAGCACGCCCGCTGAGCAACAAGCAGAAGTATGAACCGGGCTTTAACCACTTGTTATCCACCATTTACCATTGACGTTCATTTGCACTGAAGACTGATTATCTAATCTGGAAGTTCAGTAGCTCATTAGTTAAACATTGAATTTTCTACCTTTCAAGATGATGTTTAAATGAAGCGATTAATCTTTTTTATTCAATCGGATTCCGAATTCGGCCCTAAAAACAACTAAACACGACAATATCAAAAAAAATATTTGAAAATTTGTTATTCGACTAGAAAACATTCGATACAACAACAACGCCAGCAGACCGATATATGCTAGCGAACTTAAGATGCCGAAAAAAATTACTGTAGTTCTTCAGAACGATCACTGAATTCCCAAGCGAATGAAAGTCAGTGGGCTTTTGAATTACCGGAAACTTTTTTCGTTCAAAAACACGATTTTTCGTTTTGCATTTAAATTTATGTGAAAAATCAAATAAGCAAGTGATACACGGACAAGTCAGGCTGACCCCGGGCAGACTACCTGTTGACCCCTTGCAGAATTCTGGTTGAGCCGCTCCAAATTTCATCCCATTAGATTTTTTAGTTACCGTAAACCCGTACCATAAAAAGCTTCAATTTTCACATAATGCGTTCAAAAGATTACCATAATATTCGGAACCATACTCAAAAAATGATTTTTTTTCAGGTTGCATTGTGGTGTCAATATAGTGTGCAAGTGGTGTAAACACAATACGCATTGTTCGATAGCATATTCAAATGTCTATCATGCATAAAAAATGTTGTAAAGTGCGCTACAGAAGAAACTATGCAAGCATGTGGTATCACAAAATCAGAGTGTTTCATTTTTTGAAAAGTTATATAATTAAATTACTTACCTGAGGATATATTTTTGATTCTCACGATTTTCCTAAAGACGGACTGATGGAAAGGCCATGCAAAGTACGGAAATGTACGTTTCGGTGCCGCCATTCCGGTGCCCCCACTTCGGCACCTCCGTTTGGGCGCTTGCCAGTCCGGCACTGGGTCATTTCGGCACTGGCTTTTTCGGCGCCGGCTGTTTTGGCGCCAAACTGTTTTTCTTTTCTTTTTATTTTTTTCAGTTTTCTAAATTTTATTTTTTCTCATTTTTTTCTTTTTTTAAGTATTATTTTATTTGTATTTATTTTTCTTTTGTTTTCTGTGTCTTTGGTTTATGTTCATGCTATTTTTTCTTTATCTTATACATTTCTTTGTATTTCTTTTTTGTTTCGACTTCTGTGTTTTGCTTAAGTCTTTGTTTGAATTCTTATGTTAAGTACGACAAACTTTAGAAGGTTCATATAGCATTCTTGGAGTAACGGAACACCATTTTTTGCAAAAAAGTTGCAATACTTTAAGGTAAATAGATTTATAGCACAACTTGGAGTAACGGGATATTTGGAGTAACAGGACACAATCGTTTCAAAAACCTCGTTCGGTAAAACTCACGTTTAAGTCGGTCTTAAAAGTGTTTCCGAAAGGTCTGAAAATTGCATCCTACGAGGGAAACTTTCCAAGTAGGAGGAAATCTTCAGCTGTTTTGTTCACTGCTACTCGATTTCTTCTACAATAATAACCTTACTTACTTTCATGGGGTCGTTGCATCGATCATTTTAAATGAATGAAGTATAGTTCCAGCCATAACCTTACAAACTTCACCGAAATTCTGCATTGTGTGCACATAGAAACTATTAAAGATGAGCATTATTGCAGTTTTCAACAGTGTATCGAATGCATGTTTCGCCATTAAATTTGCTTTCATGGTTAAAAGCGATTTTTTAATTGTTTTCTACTTTTATGCAGAATTTGGTGTAACGAGGCATTCGGGGTAAAGCTTACTTCTGTAACATTACTCAAATTGTTACATATACAGAATGCATTAGAATGTATGATTTCGAAATTTACGCCTGGAGATCTTGTATCAGTTAAACGGTCTCAAACTCAGTTTGAAACCATATTTCCGAATTTTAAAATATATTTCAGACCATCTTGACGTTGGATCGTCCTCGAGGAACCATCTCAACGCAATTTTTATTATATGGCCAACATTATTCAGACTATAATTCGCAAAGTAAATTTGGATATCTAGTCTTAAAGAGTAAAGAAGCGTAAAAGGTATAAATGCTTACAGCAGGGAGATATCTCTCTGCGAGTTGCAGTATTACTCATAAATCGTTAGGCCAAACGACTTATCCGAAATTTGGTGAAATTTAAAATTTTTCAAATGAAAACTGCATGAGGTCCGTTTTTGAATGCATCTGATAAGTTTACACTCCGCGAAATATGTTCATGAGCGAATGAAATACACTCGATAGACCGTCGTAAATTCTACAAAACGAAAGTGCTACAAAACTGAAAAGCAAGTGTTATTTCATGTTTCTACGATTCACTGTGATAAGACTGATTGATGTGAACATTCTCAAGGAACTTTTAACATTTTTTATCGAAAAATTCTATATTAAAATTCTTGTGTAAACGATTTTGACGATAATACTAATTATTCTCCTTTTAAAAATTACAAGCATGTTTTAGAAAAGGGGGCTATAGTATCAGAGAGATGTAGTCCCAACGTTACCACTATCCCAACACTGCAACCGTTCCAAATTTTCCACTATCGCAACATAACATTGTCACCCAAAATCCCAATATTGCCACATCTCAATGTTGCAACGATCCCAACATTGCCACCGTCTCAACATTGCCACCGTCCCAACATTCCCACTGCTTCAAGCAAAATTATTATTAAAATACGACGGTAAAAATTTACATCTTTTATACTACCTATTTAAAGGTAGCTTCGGGAATGAAAATCTAGTGTAACATACTAACAATCTTGTGAAGCAAGCAGGCTGCCACCATATTCATGAAATATGTGTAGGAATCATCCTTCATTTTCGTTAAGGTTTC
Organism: Romanomermis culicivorax; assembly: GCA_963922205.1. NCBI lineage: Eukaryota > Metazoa > Nematoda > Enoplea > Mermithida > Mermithidae > Romanomermis > Romanomermis culicivorax. The sequence goes on along the minus strand of CAWUHX010000007.1, from coordinate 65,037 downwards.
TTGGAAATGATTGACTTGTGATGGTTAGCCGGTTGCTCGTTTCAATGCACATTTGCACAACCAGGGCGTTCTGCATGCAATTGCTCCAGGTGGACGAAAACGCCTTTCCTGGTGTTGGCCTTGCAATAGGCGTCGGCCTTGCAACAGGCTCCTTGTACGCAATAAAATTCTAAAATTCGACGATAGGCACCGTCTTTAACAATAGGAAATGGAAGCTGAACATCATTTTAACACACGTAGTACACCTCGAAAACGGAAAGAGCTTGAAATAGCATTCATTTTTGTACCAGGGACCAGGAAAGTAAATTGAATATTTTCTAAACCTCTAAATCAAGAATTGAAGAATACTTTCCTAAATGTCGAATCGCGAAATCCACAATTATTAATTTTTCTAATAGAAATCTTCTAAGCATTATCCAATAGTGTTTTATCAAATTATCACGTTTGTAAATTTTGCTCAAAAATGTAGGATCAGCCAGAAATAAAGTTCAAAATGAAAGATTTGTGACGAATCTAACCATTGGTACCTGGCTAATCTGAAGAGTAAAAATGAAATCGAAGGCCTCAAATTAAGTCAAGAAGCAAGAAAGCAATGTTCTGGGCAGGGTATTGTTCCACTTCGTGCTTTTCGAGAATCAGTGCCTCAAATTATGTGACAGGTTTTTACATCAGCAAATGTAAGAAGAAATCGAGATGGAAATGACGTCGTACAAGAAGAATCGTTCCTGTCTTTACCGAAAACTTCAGAAAACGTTAATACTCGTACTTATCTCAGATCCTCATGATCTCCCCATCAAATATAGCTTAATTTTACGTGGCAGGCATACATGCACAGGACGAAAAATATCAGGGAACTCAGTTTTTAGAAAAAACCGAAGAAAATTCAAATCTTATATCAAAAAATACGTCTTTTTTTGCAGGAGGTCCAGATTTGCAGGAGGTCCAGACCTCACCGGCATGTGCTTGTGTGGTGGCAGGGAAGTTATTCAGCCGCAGATCTGTGGTGGCAGGGAAGTTATTCAGCCGCAGATCAAGAAGAAGATTTTTTAGTATTCAGCTCAGATTTGGATTTAGAAACGCTTCATCAATCGAAATACTGGATCATCGTAAGTTTGACATGTGCCCTAAAGCTATTCATACAACTGTATACCATTTATGGATTCCAAAATGAGGAAGGTGAGTTTGGTCTTCTTTGCACTGATTCACTAAATTGAAGAATTTGATACACATTCATATTTTCTTAAATTCTACATTTTATCACGTGCAAAGAAAATTTATTTATTTTTTTGCAAAATATAACAAGAAAAATATCTTTTTTCTAATATGTGGCTCCATAGGCAGTTCGATGAGCCCACTTACTAGCTAAATTGGTTTCAACAAACCAATCATTTAAACAAAGTATGTGCATCTAAAAAATCACATGGGAGCTCAACCAAGGCAACGTATTTTTGTTATATACAGGTGCGCGAAAATTTTATGCATGCAAAAAAATTTGCTTATGAACAATGTTGTTGGCTTACAAGATGATTTTTGCGTTAACATTCGTCGATATTTGGAACACTCAGTGTACCTGCTTGGTTGAAATCTTTGATAGATTCAGTAAAATTGGGGAAATAAGTTAGAAAATGGGGACACCCTGTTTTCTTCAAAAAATTATCTGTCGGCATGTTAAGCGAAATCTTTAAAAACATAGTATAAAAATAGTGAATTTTTACCGTCATATCACATGCTGGCAATGTTGGAACATTGGCAAAGTTGAGACGATGACAACAGGCTTTTTTGGTTTGAAAACCAGGAGCCAAATGGCTCCTAGGCCTAAATTTTTAGGGGCCGAATTGAAATTTTGGGAGGCAAAAATTTTTAATTGAAGAATATCGAAAAATGGGCTTGTAGCACGCTGTGGAACGCATATAATCAAATTATATAGATATTCAATCAGTTGACACGTGTTAAAAAAATTAATTTTTAAAATTTGATTTCCAGTCAGCGTTTTCAGTTACAGGCATACATGTACAAAGATGGGCCGAGAAATCTTTGTGCAAAAACACGATGTTTCGTTTATCTTTGCACAAACCTTCTTCTAAGATAGCACTTGAGTTCATTTCCATCTGACTCAAAAGTAATGGGTTTTGAAAATGCCGCTTCTGTTCTTATTGTTCTATTGTTTCTTATACCTTTTCAGCGCTACGCAACGAATTTTTTTATTTATTTTGACACTCTAAAATACTGGAAAATCAATTTTACATTCAATAATTATTCAATAATCATTCAAGGCTCGAAAAAATGTTTATATCATTTTACAAATTGAGAAATATTATGTTCATTTTTTCATAAGTTTGTAAAATTCGAATTAAACTTGAATTTATGAAAATCACCTCATTATGATCATGAATCCAAACTCGGCTCTATATTTAAAATAATAGTTACAAAAAATGGAAAAATTGAGATTTTGATCTCTTAAACGCACCAAAATTCATTTTTCCCTGTCGAACATCCATATTTTTTCTCTTTTTCGAGAATTTTTTTCCCCAGAAAGTTTGATTTGTAAAAAAACAGTGAATAGACTGATTTGAAAAATTACAGAATGAGATCCGGCGCGAAGCGCCGGAAAACTTTCGGTGTTTTATAATTTTAGAGCCTGTAGAACACTTACTTCAAATCTAAAATTGAATAAAAATAACTATAATTCGCTAAGATATAAATCAAAAAGTCAAAATTTAAGGAGCCAAAATGGCTCCTGATGTAAAATTTTAGGAGCCATTTTCAAGCTTGCCTCTAAAATGACTAAAAAATCTGGATGTCAATTTTGGGATGGTGGCAATGATGGCATTTCATACAAGTTTTTCATACTTGTGTAAAGTGGTAGTTTCTATATGAACTGTAGCCAAACGGTCATAGCTTTTTAGGTGTTCTGCAATCATCAAGGGCCGGTTTCATCAAAGAGACTTAAGCTCCAGCTGAGCTGCAACTTAAGCTGTAGCTTAACTCTATATGTTATACCATTGCCGTTAAGCTGCAGCACAGCTGTAGCTTAACTCATGCACACAAACCATATCAGCAAAGTTAAGCTGCAGCTGAGCTGTAGTTTAACTCTTTATGCCATAACATTATCTTTAAGGTGCAGCTCAGCTGCAGCTTAACTTTCTCGATGTTTTGTGTGTATGAGTTACGCTACAGCTTGCAGCTTAACGGCAATGGTATAACATATAGAGTCAGGCTACAGCTTAAGCTGCAGCTCAGCTGGAGCTTAAGTCTCTTTGATGAAACCGGCCTCAAGTTTTCTGGTTGGATGAGCGTTTGCATTCTGAATAGTCATAGTCATTTATATACTCATTCCAATTTGAAAAAAAATCATGACGTGGCAATGTTGGGACGGTGGCAATGTTGGGGCAGCATCCTCAGAGATGCAAATAGTGGCGTTGTCAAAAGTTGACCCTTCGGGTGACTTCCAAATGGAATGAAAAGAAAATTGCTTATAAATTTAGATTCTGGGAAATGAAGAAATATAAACGTTTTCCGGTGCATCGCTACGGTGCTATGAAGTCTTACTTCATCTGACAAAATGAAGTGCCAACTTTTAAAGGTTTTGATTCCAACAATTTTTAGTTGGAATCTTTGAAATATACGTAAAGATAATTCTCCTCCCTAATTTCAAAAATTTTTTGCCTTGGGAACCATGCCCAGAAGTTCACCAGCCTGTATATCATTTCAGAAAATAATTTGACCCATGGCTCATTGCAAAAATCTTTTAATTTTAATGATGAAAGAACATAAATTTTCCGTAACTAAATTTTTCTCATGTGTGCCTGCTTCGAACCGAAATCCTGGTTACACCACTGGAGACAACGGCCTAGAATTTGGCTAAGCCTCGAAGATCATGAAATCAGATTGCAATTTAATGAAAAACGTTTTTATATGAGTGAGTCTTACCGAAACGTAATTTTCAGCATGTATTTATTTTCTACAGTTCATTCAATCAGCCAGGCAAACTGGCCATCTTTTGGCACCCATTCGCAAATTTCATTCACAAATAACGTGGTAAAAAGGACAGCATTACTCAAAACACTACTGACTGTCTTTCGGAGGTGTGCGCGGAGTGTCTCTGAGTGATTATTATTATTCGTTTTATATTTTATTTTACTGTCATTCCCTTGGTCTGCAACTAACGCCCAAGGGGCCAACCAATTAAGCTCACAAATCACCCGTTTTCGTCTCTGATTTTATGCTGCATATCTCAATTTGTGAAACCGCAGAATTCGCAAATTGGGATAATTTTTGTTTTTTTTCGTTCTCGTTTTCGGCGTCATTCGATGTTCAAAGTTTTTGCGTTCGCAACGCCGCCATTTTCTCGGCCAGTTCAAAGGAAGACTCTATTTGTTGAGGTCTGAAACTCTTGGAATCAAATCCTGCTAAACATTTCTTGGCTTCAAAATCCTCTATTTTCGGTGGATCACCAAGCCAAAGTCTCAACAATTTTTCGCAAAAATAATAGTTTCAGAACTCAAACTTCTCTCTCTTCAGTAAGTCATATAATAATTTATTCGTAGGGGTCAAATGGTTATTTACAAGTTATATGAAAATTTTAATCTAAGTAAGGTCCAGACCGAACATTGACCCTCAGCGCCAACGATATCAAATACTCCTAATACCATGACTTTGTACCACAAAACTCTCCCTCATCGCTAGTTCAATAGTCAAGTGGTTTAGTCGCTATTTAGATTCAGCGGTCACACCATCAAGTACTAGTCTATGTTTCAGGAGTTCAGTAGTTCAGAAGACAACGTCTCAATTCGCTTGTATGTATCTGATATTTTTTCTCTACCACTTCCATTGAAGGCATTTTTGCAGGTCATATGACTGACCACCGTTAAGAGAATCTGAGTGAAACTGCAATGCATCATTGTTCCTAATGCCGGCGAACTTCTTATTCTAATGTCTCTTCGCCCGACTATCCTTTATAAACGAAAAGCTATGATTCTGGAATGTCCTCGAGAAATTGCTACCAGTTAGAACTTCAGCTTGGATCATTTGGCCTCGTAAATCCATTACTAACTGTTCAACGAATAGTCGTACGGGGGCCATAACTCAGCCTAAAAACTGCATCTTAAAAATTGTCGACCAACTTAATTTCTTCATTATGCTTCTTATTCTGTTCATTATTTTTATTCATGATTTCTATCTCATGGAATAAACGGAATAAAGACCTCCGACGTCCGAGTTCCGACCTAATGGGACACTCGCTGCAACTCTTAGACATTTTCTATGCTAATTTGCATATACTTGTAATTTGTGTCATTCTCCCCCTCTCGTTTATAAGTTATACTACCATTTTTTGCTATGTTTTTGCACATGTTTCTGTGTACGCAATAAATAAAGCTGCACAACTCGAGCTAGATCTGTAGAAATAATCTGAGCACTATATTTGCATGAGCATAATAGCATAACACTATGGGATTATGATTTTAGAGTGGTATTATAGGCTATAATCTTATCGACTGTTGCTTCTTAATCAACATTTCCCAAAAAATAGCACTGGTTCTTTTTTCTCATCATTCTTTTTGTAGTCCATATTGACTCTTATTGATTCACTTTCTACTTGTTTTCCTATAGGATGGCACAACGTTAAGGTTATGGTGATTGGATCAGTGTATTTCGGTCGCTCAAAATGAGCAAATACGTCCAATCAAAGGTTAGCAGAGAAACATCTTTGTCCATTATTTTGGATGTCTCCTTGTCATCTACATCGACGGACATGGCATTGGCGGAAAACGACAGTAAGATACTTCAAAGATTACTCTTTGTGGGTCTGTTACTCTCCAATTGTGACGTTTTGTACGGAAACGAACCGAAATATCGTTGAAAAAGGACGGGGAAAAGATCAGCTGTTTAATCAGCAGACTCGCACTTACTGTGATGGTACACTTTTTGAATTCGATGACTTTTTTACAATAAGCACGGCATCTCTGCAACCAGAAGCCCTGTCTGTGTCTACTACTCAAGAATACAATAATCTCGGTTGCGCCACATTACTGAACTACTCCGTGTACGATTCCATTAAACATGTCTAGGCAGAGAATAGACCGAATCGCTAGCGTACGCGGCCACTCTTTCTCAACTTGATCGTGGCAGATTGGGCAGTAACATATGAAAAAGCATGTCCGTACACGCACCACAAAGCCCGATTCACATGGCGATATTTCGCCCGACATAGATGTTGCAATTCATGTATGTTGGGTGAAATGTCGCCTGTCACGATTACATATCACCGAAACACACAATAAATATATAAATGTCTCGACTGAAATAACCGCCTAAGCGAAAAAAAAACTGAAAGTCACACTCGTTCACACCTGACGATTTTACGTAACATACGTAATGTTTCTGTCGCGACATAAATTTTGCATAAAATGTCACAAAATGTGTGAACCGGCCTTTAAAGCCTAATCCAGAAGTGCAATCGCCGATGGTCGCCAATTGAATCCTGGGACTTTGCGATAGTCGCCGATTATCGCCGATTGTCGCTGATTGTCGGCGACAAAAATTTTGTAGTCCATTTTTTATAAAATGTTTTTAAAATGAAAAATGACGTAAATATGAAGTGAATCGAAAACCTTTTACTGCAAAATTTTTCGCTCAAAAATTTCTGCGTTTTAGTCGAGTGTTGTCATAAATTTTCAGTTCCATTGAGACGCAAGGCTTGTTAGAGAATGCCGAAAATATAAAATAGTAATTGCTTTCCAGATTCATTTTTTGGAAACATTTTATGATTAAAAACAGACTATAGTATTTTTTTACTTCTGAATTGGGCTTTCTGCAAATTGCTTATTCATTCTTCAGAATCGCTGACTGTCGCCGATTAAATCCTAGGAATAGGCGACAGTCGCCGACTGTTGCCGATTGTCGCCGATTATCGGCGACAAAAATCCTAGGATTTTTCACTTCTGGGGCCGTATTCGTAACGGAGTCTTAAGTCTATAGACCGGTCTACATTTAGACCAGGCTAAAGTCTATATTCATAAAAGATTTTTTCGGCTGTCTAAATGTAGACCGATCTATAGACTTTAGCCCGTTAGAAAAAGACTTGTAGAAATTGTGAGATTACTGATAGAATCAAATATAAGTAGCAATAACTCTATAAATAATTAAGATATAACTTTTCGGCAGACGTTTTTGCGTTGGTCTTAGGGAGATCTACATATCGATGCGCAGTTTCCCGTATTCTGGAACAAAAAACTCAAATGCCCAGAAAAAAGGTTTCCCTAACCATAAATTTATATGTAAAATGATCCAATATTCGATAAAGAAAATACTAATAATTCCTAATTGCTCAAATTTTATCGTCATTTATCACCAAAAAACTTTTATATGCGATAAAATAGTCGTTGAAGTCTCCTCACTGATAAGTATTCACAATAATGTTTCTATTTCTAAAGAATTCCGCTTTCAATCAAGGAAGAGAAAAAGTAAGATAAATTCGTATGCCTTTTATAACTATAAATGAAGCATAGAAGTAAAAAATACACCAAAATATTATGTCGATCACTGAACAAAGAGTATAAGCGACACTATGTCTCACCTACAAATTTGAATAAATTAAGTTGAAAATGGTTTCTACTATGTGTAAAAGAACACAGACGGAGAATTTTCCTCAACTTGCACAAAGACAAAGAAAAATAGAGCTTGGAACGATATATTAACGGTTTTGAACTACTGTGTCATCGATTATCATTTGAAAAGTCCCAGAGGAATAGTATCGTAAAGCAATGCAAACTTGCAAAATCTCAGGGATAGCTCGATTTCTATGTGTCAGTCTTTCAATATCTCCAGGAATCAATTCAGTTATGTTCAATATACCTTGACGATCAAAACGAAATCTTTGCACAAGTTTTGTATCAGACAAAACTAAGGAATCTCGTATATCTCGAAAACTTCTTTCTCGCCTCAACGCCTTTAGACTTTTCATGAATACCGTTTTTTCCCGATTTCGGTCTAAAGAAAGGTCTATGGACTTAAGCTTTTTTATGAATACGACCCCTGAATAGGGCTTTAGGTTTTTCATCGGCGAAAGCATTTCTTTACGTAAGACTCATTTTAAAATGGGTCTATAGAAGCGTACCTCGACTGTCTCATTACTTCGACCGTCCCGTTACCTTGACTGTCTCGTTACCTCCACCAGTGTGTAAAACTCCCGCTACTTCGACCAATGAATTTCTTTGATAAATAAAATCTTTTTTGCGCCGTCGCGTTAGCTCGACTGTGCTATATAACCTATGAATTCGACTTTGACATTGGATAAATTTGAATTTTTTATAGTAATATTATCATTCTGCACTTCACTTGATTTATCAACGAAATCAACTCATGAGCGCAGGCAAACATTTCGTCCTTTTTGTCGTATGCATCATAATACAACCATATTTTAAAAATCTTATCATATCAAAACCAGGATCTTCAAAAACTTTTCCTCCAAATCAGTTTGCATATTTATCTAACCTTTGTTCTTCCTTCTTCGTCCCCGAATTTATCACAATTCCATCAGCCAATTGAACAGTTATATTTTTCTGGAAAAGCTAGAAATGATTTGGCTGAGCCGATTTTAATACAATCGTTCTTTTGCGTTTTGTATCGATAAACGTTCCATGACCATAATCTTCCATTTGGACAAAAATTCAATTATACCTTCTGGCCAGTTCACAAGAAGCAGAAACAATCAGACGTAATTTCTTACTAAATATTAATGGTGTTATTATTTGAGCAAAGCCCGTGGGAAAATGATAAATTTTGTAAATTTTACTTTGTAATTTTTTGCGACGTCAGAACATAGTCGTGATAACGGGAAAATCGAGGTAACGGGACGGTCGAGGTAATGGGATGACCGAGGTAGCGGGACAGTTAACGGGTCACAATCTGTGGAATAGCTTCAGTTGCACACAAAACTTAGTGGTTCAATATTTCACTATTTCATTGACTCATAGTGTGTTTCCACTTTTTACCCAAAAAAAATTTGGGAAGCATCTAAATATACCAAGAACAGTGACGATGAAGAAATATGTTTTTCTATCTGAAAATTCGCTGGTTGAAAGAAAAATCCTTAACCAATAGGGGTTCTAGGACAATGCGCCCCCAGTAATTCGCCCCCAGCAATTCGTCCCCCACAATTCGCCCTGGTAATTCGCCCCCACTGCAGTTTACCCCCGGATAATTTGCTCCCAACACAATTCGCCCCTGATCAATTCGCCCCCAGTAATTCGTCCCTGGTTCTATACTTACCTAGGTTTTAGATTTAAAAGCAACTCCTTGATATGTTATGTAATATATCTCCAGACATTTCCCTATTAGGTAACCATATTTTATATGAAGCATAAAGGAGATGAAAAGATGATTTTTCACTTCACCCTGTCTCCTCTGTTTTCCTTTCTACTCTTTTTTACATTGTCCTTTTTCTTTTCTTTTCGGGTTGCATACATATTTATTTATTCCAGCTTGATTTCTTGGAACTTTTTATCGCGATCTATGGACAGCAATTAAGATTATGACAAAGTATTACAGTTATTCTACATGTGACTGTATCGTGTTCTTCACTATCTTTTTGGTGACAACTTTGCGGTGTACCAAAAATAAAAAAGAAGTAAAAAGAATAAAAATAGAAAAAACAGGAGAAAAATATAAAGGAAAAAAGAAAAAGAGACGGAGTAAAAAGTAATCAATAAAATATATAAGAAACTAGACATAAATGACTCACAATTGCTTATGATACCTATCCGAGTTACACATTAAAATTCTGCGTAAATTCTCCCGGGTATTCACGCCATCAGACTAAAATTTGGCATGATGTCTGAGGATTAGGACACCACCATTACAAACATGAAAAAATAGAAATTTGTAAATTCCCAGTGTTGAGATTTTTCACAAATTTTTGGTCGAAATTTATTATTTTCAGTCAGATAAACTTTAGCCGAAAACTTTCGTTTTGAAATCGAAGCCACACATTTTCTTCCAAGTGGAAAAACAACTGACCACTTAAATGCCAGTGAACTACTGCTCAAACGCCTGTATATCTGACTGTACGAGTAAAAAAGGCTTATACTGACTTGGTGCTAACTGCATCAGTAAAAAAATCTTATATTCAAGAAAATTAAAAAAAAATTATTTGTGGACCTTTATCTGGAACATTGCTGTAGATCTTTTTCTTTTTGTACGTAATACTTGCACTCTGCATGCAGAATTCATAAATAAACATGATATTTCGGCTGGGAAAAATCTGCAGGTTTTGTCTATGGATGTGTACAAATGCTATTACATAACTTCTAACAACCTAGTGGAATTATTTTTAAATCTGAATTTTCTAAATTAAAAAAACAGTGAATTAAGGGCCAATTACTGGGGCGAATTGTGTTGGGGGCGAATTGTCCGGGGGCAAGCTGCGGTGGGGGCGAATTACCAGGAGAAAATTGTGGGGGACGAATTGCTGGGGGTAAATTACCAGGGGCGAATTGTCCGTATCCCACCAATAGGAACGACTACTGATACTCCGGTAGTTCAGGGTGCAATTAAAAAATACCGAACTGCTAATGGGACTAGTGGACCGCTAAGCTACTGATATTGGTGTACCGCTGTATCATACCTGCACATGCAGGGGGAGGTACGAGTATACTGCGGTCTCTAAGTTTCGCCTAATAGTTAGGCATTTTACTATTTGATGAAACTCTAGTTCACGAATAAAATTTGAGCAAGCAGTTTTCAATAGTCCATGTACTGACAAATTCTATCGTAGCTTCAATTTGTCACTTTGCTGCCATACGAGGTGTACTTTTTAGATTTGCGACAATTTATTTCGAGGTACTTGCTTTGTTAACCACATCACACCTCAATGTTTTCAGTAACAAGCGGAACTCAGGAGGGCTTGAGTAACCGATCGATGACCCAAAGTCAAGATCCAGACACCTACTCTTCTCCAGTCGAAGTCATACAAGATGAGATGATGTCGATATGGTCACCCGACTATCAAAGTCAAGCTTCAATGACTGTGTCAGTAATCAAAATGGATGAAAATTCTTTCGGTTTTATTGAAGGTAAGAAAAAATATTGAACTATGGTAATCCAAAGAATCGTCACCCATGCTCGTCTCAATATCTCTCGAATCAAAAGATCTAAAATACTAAGGTTTTCTTTGTAGTCTAAAGCATGCAGTACATGTCTTACATCATGAGAATGCCTCTTAGATTTAACTCATAGTTATAATCTATGCAAAGTTGTCATTTTTGAAATTTCTGATTTGTTTCGTTTTCGACAAAATGTGCTGGTTCAGCTCCCGCATCTTACAAGCCGAAGATAGACAATGCTCCAGCACTTATAATGTGTAATTTATTCAGAACTCTTTTTAAGGTTATGAAAATAAAACGAAAGTGTCAAAATAAATACAATATTGCAGACGGACAATTACCGTCAAACGCGACTATTAGAACTCATTGAATTTTTATTTAATTCTGTCTAATTTCAGTAAATTTTCGACGGATTTCGACGAAATTTGAGCAACTACAGACAACATTGAAAAAATGTACAGCCAAAGTTTCAGTTACATAGATTGGGAGGGAAAAAGATTTTTTAAAATTGGTGTCACGCCCCATGTAGTCCCGCGGATGACGCTTCAGGAATATCAATGTTAAAAATATGATTTTAAGATGGCTCCAGGATGCAACTTAGGAAAAAACTTTAGAAAAGGATTCAATGTTTTTCGATGAAAACTCGCCTTTTAATTGAATCTTCACGAAAAGGGGCTGAAAGTTTCGATAAGACCAGCCCTCTAATTGAACTCATGGGTTTTACCAGAATCCTAATTCACTAGAATTTTAGTATGAGTACGAGCAGTTTTCATGGCATTGTGCAACAACAATCACCAATCACACTGATAAATTCAGTTTGGAAGAACTCGATGAAGACAGTAATGATTCTTGTTCTGATTAAGTTCCAATTAAAAGTTTCATCTAGTTAATGGTAAAATTTTTAGAATTTTTCAGCTGACGGTGAGAAAAGTAATAGAATCAGCCCAGCAATAGAACGCACACCGGGAACCTGAAAATTTGATTGAACTTGCGGATTTTGTTAGAACAAATACTGTATAAGACAAATTTTTTGGGAGCTCCTTCGAGAGTACTTGAGCTCGTAATTTATTCTCTAGCTCTGTTCACAATGTGTTCAGAGTATTTTTTCAAGATATAACAAAAGGAAATTTCCGAAAAGTTTTTTTTCTTTAAAGATTCAAATAAGTGGGTGTCAAGCAAACAAAAATAAGATGAGAAGAGAAGTTTAGGATAGACCCGAGAGTGTACCAATTCCTATGTCCTATACTTGAAGGTTTTTTTCGCTAAATGTAAAGACGGTCAATTTAGAGACGAAAAGGAAAAAAATTTTTAGCTACTGTAAAAATTATGATATCATTTTGCTACAAGAAACACATACTGTTAAATTGATATAAAACAGATCGAGGCTTGGATGGGGTTGTGGAAATAATACAATATATTTTTCAAATAGAGAATAAAATAGTAAAGAGGTTATGATACTGATGAACAATACTTTCATGCATTCAGTTGTCCAGAGTTATAGAGATGCAAAAGGCCGATACATCCTTCTAGAATTGAGACTGGATGATGCATCTTTAATTTTAGTCAATGTATAAGCACCAGTCAAAGAGAAAGAGCTACTGCATTTCTGAGATGAGATTTTTGATAAATTAAAAAATTTTAACAAAAAAGGTCTCCCTCTAATATTCTTGGTGGTGATTTTAATTTGACCCTAGACCCTAAGTTGAACAAAACAGGAGGAAATCTGCAAAACGAAGGTAGATCATATTCAAAATTCCGGCAGTTTCTAATGAACTGTGATTTGGTAGATACATTTAGAAGTAAAAACCCAGCCAAAAAAACGTTAACGTGGTATCAATCGGAATCATCAGTTGATTGCAGGTTAGATTAATTTTTTGCATCTGAAGAATTAATTAATGAAGTGAGCCAGTACGACGTTATAAATGGAATGCCTTCGGATCACAATGGAATACGTTTTCAACTAACAGGTAGAATCCTCAAAAAAACGAGGCCCAGGCTTTTGGCGCTTCAATAACACCCTAACAGAAGATGAGGTATATAAAAAATTGCTGGCTGAAGTAGTCGAAAGAACTCTGAAGGGAACAGGTGAAAATAAATTAGATGCTGCTAAAACCTGGGAGTATACCAAATTCAAAATCAAAATGGAAACAATTAAATGCTCAGAAGAAAAAGCTAGGAAAACCAAGAGCTATGAATCTGAGCTGAGAAAAAATATACAAATTTTACTGGAATGAATGGACGAATGTGAAATTCAGTTAGAAAATAAAAGATACATAGAGTTAAAAACAGAACTTGATTTGATAATGGGAAGAAAAGCAAAATTTGCTCTGGAAAAAATCAAGATAAGATGGACTTTAATAGGTGAAAAGCCAACTATATATTTTTTGAATATGGAAAAAAGAACAACAAAAAGAGCATTGAACGATCTTAGAAAGAATGTTCGATAATTACAAGGAATTCTGTCAGGAGAGAAAAGTTGACAAAGTAGCGCAAGAATATTATTTTTCAAAAGAAAATACGGAAATATATCCACAAATCACTGAATTAAAAGAAGAAATGTTGGAATAAGACATAAGTGATGTGGAATATTTAAATACTTTAAAGTTCATGAAAAATGGGAAATCGCCTGGCGATGATGGGTTAACAGTTGAATTTTACAAGAGTTTTTGGGACATCACAAAGAAGCCCTTGCTGAAGTGTTTAAAATTCAATTTGGAACAGGGAAAAATGACCGATTCCCTGAGGAGGAGCATAATTGCATTATTACCAAAGCCAAATAAGGATAATTTAGATTCGTCAAATTGGAGGCCTATATCGCTACCAAATGCAGATTATTAGATTCTAGCAGACAATGGCCTCGCGACCAAAAGCATTGATAAAAACAATTATAAATTAAGATCAAAAAGGTTTTGTTCCAAATCGCTACATAGGAGAAGACATAAGGTATTTGATGGACTTAATTGAATTATGTGACTCTTCAAATATTCAAGGATACTTAGTAACTTTAGATATAGAAAAAGCCTTCGATTCTCTAAATAGAAACTTCATGATGAAAGCACTGCAAAAGTTTAATATAGGAGGACGTTTCTTGTCTTGGATCCAAACACTTTATAACAAAGCAAAGGCAGTGGTAGTCAACCAAGGGTACTCCAAAAAAAGATTTGAACTCGGAAGAGGAGTGAGACAAGGTTGCCCTATCTCACCTTATTTATTTATCTGTGCAATGGAACAGATGGCAATTCACCTGAGACAATCTAAAGCATACAAAGGCATACTCATTGGAGAACAAGTGCACAACGTTTCAATGTATGCAGATGACACAACAATGTTAGTTAATAATGTACATGACCTTGAAAAAGCATTGAACCATATAGCTTCATTCTCAAAGGTATCAGGACTAAAAATAAATTTGAAAAAAACACAAGTATTAGAACTTGGAGAAAACAAAAATAGGAAAAAGAAACTGGGAAAATGCTTTGTAGTTAGCACAATAAATTTATTGGGAATACATTTTCTTATGACAAAAAATCATGTACGAAAAAAATTTTGGTGACAAGGTGGAAAAGTGTCAAAAAATATGTAACTAGTTTATTAGAAAATGGCAGAAAAAAGAAGAATATACTTGTTTGGATAGTTGCCAAGCTAGAAAAAGAAGTGGACTAGATTTTTGAGAATCTGGATAAAAGTTGGAAAAAATTCACTTTTGTTAGATTGGATTTTCGTTCTTCCTCAAAAAAAACTTTCCATGTCTGTGAAAAAGTATATTCTGCAGCATCATGCATTTTGTCCTTCCCCTGGCATCAACTACAGTAAAATTTCTTGGGGTGTAGCCAATTGCGCTTTTTTCATATGCGCTTTTAGCAAATGCGCCATGTGTTAAATGCGCCATTTTCAAATGCGCATTGTTCATTTGTGCCATAATTCTAATTGGACACTGAAAAGACAGTATCAAATGAGAAATGTAATCATTATTGAAGACCACCTAAACTAGGCAAAAACAGCATTGTAAATTATCGTACAATCATACAGTACCACACAGCTACTCACATAGACACAGAGTTGTAAATTATCAGAAAGAAATTATGTTGCATTTGAAACTTCAGAATTTTTTACACTCAAGCTATAGTTTGATCAGGGTGAAATTAGTGCTATTGATTTTATGACTGGCATAGCTCATAATTTGGCTGATCCTTTGGCGTATTGAAGACTGTAACTATACATATATGTCTTGCTATTTTGACTTTCGAACTCAAGTGGTAAGATCTGGAGCAAATGTTTACTTTTGCTGCTTCTGAACAAATTCGAATTATGAAGGTGCTGGTCACAGGATTATGTGATCATAGAATCATGATCAGATCATGGAATCATTTACAGTAGACGAACTCTGATATAGATTAATTACATAAGTCTGAGAAAAATAAGCATACTGCAAAAATTTCGGATTGGAAAAATTCTGTACAAAAAATGCTTCGTAAACAATTTCTGGAGACAATAGTCATCTTTGTCACTTTTTTTATTACCGGTTTATTCATTGCCTTTTCTATGATGAATGAAAACACCAAGGCGCATTTGCAAAAAGCGCAATTGCAGTTGGCGCATTATACACATGGCGCAAATGCATAGGGCGCATATAAAAATGGCGCACTTGAAAATCGGGGCAATTGGCTAGGGTGCAAATGGGAAAGCGCAATTGACATTGGCGCATATGGCTACAAACCAATTTCTCTATATGAAAATTATATAGGATTCTAACTCCCGACCGATTCAAAACTCCTGCCACACTAGCTGAAAAGTAGTGAGAGAGGCATATTAGAGTCATTTTCAGAACTATAAAGAAACCTGAGATTGGTTGCACAATACAAACATGAGGATAATCCCAACATCGGAATTAAATTGATGATCTTGAGTTTGAGCTAATCGCAATGTCCAAATTATTTTCTTCCCATGCACAAACAACACTCACTTCAAGATTACTGAAGTTTAAGTTCGAGTTTGGAAATTGCAGACATTTTCATATTTATTTGCTTTAGAGATAATAAAATTATGCGAAAATGAGTGCAACCCGACAGAACGAGTGCAACCCGACAGGTCAGAAACCTTTTCCTCCCAAAATCGCAGAAATACATTTGTTTACATTCAATATAAGTTTGTGTGTAAAGGGATCGCATTCATTAAATTCCCCGTCGTCAAAAACCCCTTCCCCCAAAAAAATTACGAAAATACGCTTGTGCCAAGATGATTTTTTTTGTGTGAAGTGATGCATCCATTGAATTTCCCATGCTCAGAAACCTCTCACCCCAAAAATCACAGAAATAGATCTGTTTACACTCAATTTAATGTTGTTAGTAAAGTGATCACATTCATTAAATTCCCCGAGGTCGAAACCCCCTTGCTCCTAATAATCACGAAAATGAGCTTGTTTATACCCGAGATTATTTTTCTTGTAGAGTGACCGCGTCCGTCGACTTCTGAAAGGTCGAAAATCCCTTCCTCCAAAAAGTCAGGGAGTACCTCTATTTACATTAATGATGTTTTTTGTGTAAAATGACCGCGTCCATTGAATTCCCCATCATCGAAAACCCTTACACTCCAAAAATGCCAATAAAGCTACCGGTTCAATTGAACCTGCAAAAAATTCGGCACCGTAGTGCATAATGCTGCAAAAAAATTATTTTTTTGAAGCCGTAAGTTTATATAACAAAATTGCCAAATTTCGCGGTTTCCGGGACTTTGGACCACCATGCCATATTTAAAAAAATAAAAAATCGCATTTGAGATTGCACCCCCAAGATGCTTAGGCCAAAGTATCGAGCTTGGATATGACACACCCATTGCGGGGCGTGGTCGAACTGGGGGCCTTTAAAAAGTGCGTTTTTTACCTGTTTTTGGGGCCCCACTGAGCACCACTTGCAGATAGAGGCGAAATGACAAAAGACACCCCATAGTTTGCCCCTATGCCCGATATTATGCAAAAAAACCCGAAGGTTCTAGCTCTTATTGTTTTGGCTCTAGGGTAGGGGGGACATGAAATTTGGGGGCCAAGTATATTATAGGTTGACGCTATCACGCCGCCTATAATACATGGACAGGCAGAAACCTAACTTTCTATGGAAAAGTAACAATTTGGAACTACCTGGTAATCTCGAAGTTAAACTATAGCCTGATTAACTTGACTGTTGAAAAAGAAACCATAAACAAACCGAAGAAAATGCAAAACAGTTTTATGTAGAATAATACGAAAACAAAAGTAAAAGCAAATGTGATGATACAAGACTATAATAAAGGAGGAGTCAAAATGCCAGATATGGAGACAGTTGTGATCTCCCTGAAGGCTAAATGGATATCCCGATTGATCAACTCTCCCGGAAAATGGAAGATAATGGGAATAAGATGCCTTGATAAAATAGGTGGATTGCAGGAAATTATATACACATATTTGAGTCTTAAAACTTCAGATGTAAGAATCTCGCCTTTCTACGAACAAGCAATTCAAACAATAAGATATATTCCAACAAATTTTTGTACTGAAATAGTAACTCCAGAACAGGTACTAATCCAGAGATTAAACAGTAATCGATTCATCACTAGTAGAAAAAATCAATGTTTATCAGAAGTCTGGAAAATTCGAAATACAAATATTTTTTTCATTAGTTAGACGAAAATTGGTCTATCAAGAACCAAGAAGCTTTGAAACAAGACGGGTGTACCATTGGATGGTTAGACTCATCAAAATAGGCTATGCGACTGGAAAGCATTGTTCAGAACAATAAAGATAAAAAAGGATGAGTGGATTTTTGAAACACGAGAGTTAAACGTAGGACAAATAAAGAGTGTTGAAAGGAATATGAAGCATGCAAACGCAAGCAAGCCTAAAGGAGAGCTAGCAGCGGAAGAAATATTTCCAACAATGACAGTGTCAGAAATGGAATAGTCATGGAGAATACTACAGGAGGAAGAATCCTGCACAATATATTAATTACAAATTCTACTAGAAAATACAAGTTGAAAGAATTTGGAGAATGTATGCACTGTAAAAACGAAGAATACATAATACAATCTGTGAATGCAAAGCCGTGGAGCAATTCTGGTGTCAGTTGAAAAAAAATTTGTTTAGAAAGTAGGTATATGCCAACACTTGAACGTTAGGAGCATAATTCTTGGTTATGTCGGAAACGAATCCCTCGATACAAAAAGGAAAGCAGGTGATTTGATCTTGCTGCTGGCCAAATTTTATGTATATAAAACTAGAAGGAACGAGGAAGTGCGAAACTTGAATATATTTATCACTTTTCTCAAGTCCCAAAAATCTTTTTCAGAAAAATACTATCTAGTCGCTCGGTATGTGACTTAATAAGTGAATTTACAGAAAATGAAGTGCAGGTCTGTAGTCCTGCAACTTCAGAAAACAAATAAACAAGATAAGTTCCCCTTTCTGTCTCAACAAGCATATCTAGGACCTGCTGTGTTTCGTCTTTTGTGTGTGTCGTTTCTTTCCACAAAAAAAATTCGTTGGAAATAGGTAACAAAGCGGAATTTTAAACGCCAACATATATAATAATTAGGCAGACAATCTCTAAAAAATAGTCTAATCTGAATCGTATTCAAAATTTTATGCCCGGAATATGAGTTGGCGCCGCCAGTTGGGACAGTCAAGAAAATAATGTAGCGAAGTTGATCAAAACTTTTTCATTTTTTTTCTATTTTGACATAACAGGTTACTCATACACCTTCATACACGATCGTCCTTACCTCTCTGCGGATTTCTGTGAGCTGTTTTGCTTTTCGAGACTCATTTGAAAAGCGCATAATCAGCGATTTTTCATCTATAAATCGACGTGGGTCCTTAATTGCCAAGTTGATTTATTTTTTTAAATTTCTTCTTTTTTTCGAGGCGTATACCAGAAAAGTTTTCCAGGAATTCACGCTGGATTAAAGCTCTACAACAGAAAGTTTCGCGAAAATATTTATTTTTTGGAATAGTTCCTATAGCTCATTAACGAGGAATCGAATCTCGATTTTGGTAATACTGTTGGAAAGCGTCAGTCAAGATTCGATTATATGTGAATTATGGTACCGAGACATTAGAGCGCGGGACAATAGAGCGCGGACATTAGAGCGCAGAGACATTAGAGCGCAGGGACATTAGAGCGCAGGGACATTAGAGCGCAGGACAATAGAGCGCAAGAACATTAGAGCGCAGGGACATTAGAGCGCAGGACAATAGAGCGCAAGAACATTAGAGCGCGGGACATTAGAGCGCAGGGACATTAGAGCGCAGGACAATAGAGCGCGGGACAATAGAGCGCAAGGACAATAGAGCGCAAGGACAATAGAACGCAAGGGCAACAGAGCGCAGGACAATAGAGCGCGG
Source organism: Romanomermis culicivorax (assembly GCA_963922205.1). Taxonomy (NCBI): domain Eukaryota; kingdom Metazoa; phylum Nematoda; class Enoplea; order Mermithida; family Mermithidae; genus Romanomermis; species Romanomermis culicivorax. Next base: position 45,564 of record CAWUHX010000007.1, on the reverse strand, counting down.
ACGTTAGAGCGCGGACATTAGAGCGCGGACATTAGAGCGCAGGACAATGCAGTGGCGGATGCAGGGAGTAGGGGCGACTGCGCCTGGTATACTCATGTTCCAAAAATAAAACTTATCAAAATAGTTTTTAAACACAAATTATTAGAAATCTGCAGAACTTATTCAAATATTTCAGCCAAAATTTACTTTTTTCCAATTTTTCCTTTTTTCTGCTTTAATCTATCATCTATTTACTTGCCAGTTGCCCACTAATTCGTTTTTTTGTTTCGTTTTTTCTAAAGATTTAAAGAAAAAATAAGAAAAAAAGAAAAAATATATCAATGCAATTAATTTAACAAACATATGAAAATTGTAAAAAAAATTTCCGGGTCTCCCACCAAACAAATTTCTGCATCGGCCACTGGGACAATAGAGCGCAGGACAATAACGCATAGGCAAAATTGAGCACAAGGACTTTAGAGCGCAGGACGATAGAGCACAGAAAAATCAGATCAGAGCAAATAAAAAAACTGAAATAAAGAAATTTTTTCAGCTTTTGTCAGCAGTTTTTGTCAGCTTTTGAAAACTTTGTCAACTTCTGAAATAAAGCTGCTTGCATAGTACTCTTTTCTCATGTTCAAAAACAATTTTAAAATTCGCATTCATTCAGACCACGGAATGTTGGTTAAATAAACCCCGCGCTCTATTGTCTGCCCCCTATTGTCCTGCGCTCTTATGTCCCTGCGCTCTATTGTGCTGCGCTCTAATGTCCCTGCGCTCTATTGTCTGCGCTCTTATGTCTCTGCGCTCTAATGTCCGCGCTATAATGTTCCTGCACTCTGATGTCTGTGCTCTAATGTCCGCGCTCTATTGTCCGGCTCTCTAATGTCCGGTCACGGTGAATTATGAATGCCCCAGAAAACTGATTAAAAAACGTTTTTTCCTAATGTTCCGCGTATTCACTGCAATTCCAAGTAGCAAAATTTTACGGTAACTACTCACTCTGATTAACATACTGTGAATACTGAACATCAGATGATTCCAAACTTCTGGACACAGACACAGTCAGTTGATTCTGCATCAACTTTCTCGAAGTAATGTCGAATCTTCTTGTTTATTGCAACAGCAATTTTTGCGTTTGTTCGTATTCTGCTACTGCTCTCTTTTTTCAAGTAAGGGCGAATCTTAGAATTTGAGACCAAATAATCCATCCTCGTCTGATAATGCGTAGCTTATCACTGCCATTTGATTTGTGTTTGGACTCCAATCATAATATGACTGATCCAGGATAATATATAATTTTTTGCTTGGGATGAAAGGTTCAACAGAAACAAGCTTATGATGAAGAAAACTTTTCTTCCATATTGGCCTCAAATACGCTAACATATGTGCAGACGATGCCCATGAATAACCAAGTTTTATACATACGAAGATATAAAGCAACGGCTATAGATTCAGTCTTTCTAAGAAAATAAAAGTAAAAATATTTTGGCCGGCTTGGAACATTCTCTCTTCAATGAAAAAAGTTTTCCTCCACCTTACTCTAGCTAAGATGTAATGAAGCAAGCAGTCTCTCTTTCTCTTTATCCAGAATGGACTTTCTTCATTTCGCTTTTGTTACTCACTTTAATGAATTGTCGAGCACTGCGTAATTTTGAAAGTTTCTACTTCTCTTTCTTTGTCTTCGCTGCTGTTGCTGCTGCAAATAGAAAATGTCCACAATCCTCTTTCACAATGAGACAAAAATAACGAAAATGTTTGAATATTTTTTTAACGTAGTTACGTTGTTTATGTTTTTGCTGTTTTGACTAAAAAATTCGAGACGTTTATTCTAACGAGAGACGCGAAATTTCTCCTTTTTTGCAGATGACGCGCCCATCGGCAGCTCGGGCGATGAAGAATTGAGCGAAATTCATCAGAATATCGAGGAACTTGTTAATGATAAGGATATTACCGTAGACTGCGAAATTGTTGGTCACAATAGAAATATGGCTCAAATTATAAGCGGTGGTAATATCAACAATGCTCAAAACGGATTTTTAGGACCAACATTCAAAGCAGATAAGAGATCAGGTTAGCTTTCTTGTATGATCCTTTCATCTATAAGTTATGTTCGTTCATATGTTTACTAGAACGGGTGCCCATTGTCTGTTTTCTTTGAAATACGATGTGTAAATATAAGGAGTGGAAAGCAAGTATTATTTCATATTTTCAACATTTCTTGATTTTTTTGAGGAAAAAATCCTACAATCAAAGCTTTGTGTAGACGACTTTGAAGGCGGTACTTACTTCTTGTAATTGTTCACTTTTAAGCATTTTGAAATATGACTACGTTGTGTTATTCAGTGCACTCACGTTCTGACTTTATCATTTTCTCTTATTCTTTAGTCTTCGGCTTTTCTTCAAATCACATTTAAATCGACATTTAACTTCCGAAGTGTTCAGCGCGAACCAAAATGCGTACAGTTGAATGAAATTACATGAATGAAATGAGGCATGCATAACAACTTTCAGAAAAACTTTTTCGACCGAAGAAACGCTTCCTGACGTGGATTAATGTTGAACATTGTCCATTGTAAATCCAGAAATTGCCATTGTATGTCATTCCCATCCTTCACGCGATTTGCATAGCCTACGAAAAAATGCAGACATCTGCGGCCCCGTTACGAACTATGTCTTAGGACATAGTTGCTCTCTCAAGAAAACCTTTCCATGGTAAAGCTATGTATTAGGGCATATCAATGTCCTAAGATGCTGTTCAGAAACGGGCCCCTCTTGTCCGATTTTTATAAAATGCATGTAAAACTGAAAAATGACAAGAATGTCTTCAAATGTGTTCAGATGGGGCATTCACTGTATAATTTTGTCACCTAAAACCTCTTAGGTTAGCAGTGGGTTTGTGTTGAAAATTCGCAGCAATGACTTGTGGTTTGTCAGAAAATTACGTGAATATACAATAGTATTTGCTTTGCTGTCGGGACTCTTTTTCAGCGTGACCGGAAATTGGAGCGCAGGATAATAGAGCGCGGACATTAGAGCGCAGGGACATTAGAGCGCGGACATTAGAGCGCAGGACTGTAACGACCAGATTAGTGTGAGGTACTTTACTTCTAACCAATCGGTCGATACGGCGGGGAAAAAGGGCACGGGCGGTACAATACGGGGCGATAATATACGGCTTTACAATACTCGACGGCTGCTTTAGACGTCGATACGACAACGATAACGATAAACGCGGCGAGTACACACGGCTTAATTGCTTCCGAATAAAAAATGAGACTCGCTCTCAAAACAATTCTTGCAAATACGGGGCGTGGGGTCGAAAAATTGAACGATACAAGAATGATAATCGTCAAATCATGCTTTTCTTCTTCTTTTATACGGCGATTCTGGCCACTCCCTGGGCGTCGCGGGAGGTCGAGCTTCTGTCCATCTTCTTCCGCCAATCGTCGTTTCCTGCTACGCTTCTTATGCTTACTTAGTTACGCCTCTCTAACGCTTTCCTGGTACTGTATGCTTTCTGTGCTTTGCTTGCTTCCTACGGTGGGCTTGGCCACACCTTTGTGCTTCTGTGCATGCTTCCTGTATCGGTTTCTCTGTATACACATGTTTTGTGGGGCCGCAGCTACCGTTACACTTGAGACTACTGTCTGGCGGGGCTTCTAGGTATTTTACTGTGTGCAGGTGATGTTTACGATTTTTACGGGGGATTACGGTAGCTGTGGAATGTGTAGTTTAGTGTAGGTTCTAGGGGAACAGCTGCCGTTTGTGCAAATTAATTAGGGCATCTTAATTGGGCTACCGGGGTGTGAACGGATCAAAATAAAGTACTTCACGTAATTTTGTAGGAATGTTTGGGTGTGAATCCCAGACACCCTTGAGACGATAAAATGTGAAAATTAATAATATCTAATAAATGTCTATCACATACAGTATGCTACATATTTACAGTACTGCTTTAGCAGGTACGTTACAGGACAATAGAGTGCAGGGACACTAGAGCGCAGGGACATTAGAGCGCAGAGACATTAGAGCGCAGGACAATAGAACGTAGACACATTAGAGCGCAGGACAGTGGAGTGTGTGGACATTAGAGCTCAGGGACATTAGAGCGCGGACATTAGGGCGCAGGACAGGAGCGCAGGGACAATAAAGCGCAGGGGCAATAGAGTGCAGGGACAATAGAGCGCAAGAAAATAGAGCGCAGGAAAATAGAGCCCAGGGACATTAGGGTGCATGTATTGGTTCGAAAAAATTTTAACCATTTTTCCTTGATCTGCTATGAACGCGAATTTTAATTGTTTTTTAACATGAAAAAGAATACTAAGCAAGGAGCTTTATTTCAAAAGCTGACAAAAAACTGCGTGTGGGATTCTGAATGCGAGTTAGAAATTCAAGATATATTCGAAAATAACAAAATGAAACAACAAATAAAGGTCTGCGATTTTTTCGCTACTTTTGACAAAATACTCCATAGTGGAAAAATGCTTTGACTTTGACCTAGGCTTCTTCAGATAGACACGACAAAAATTTAAAGAAAGCATTTTTGGGCTGAAATATAATTATTTTTCACATTATTTTATTTCCGTTTTTTTATTTTGCTCTTTTCAAATTTTTTTGTGCTCTATTGTCCCGCGCTTTAATGACTCTGTGCTCTACTGTCCATGCTCTATTGTCCTGCGCTCTATTGCGCCTATCTGTTATTGTCCTGCGCTCTATTGTCTCAATGGCCGACGCAGAAATTTTTTCGGGGGGGGGGGGGGAGCGGAAATTTTTTTATTTGCAATTTTCATATTTTTGTTAAATTATTTGCTTCTACATACAAACGATTTTTTTCTCTTTTTTTCTTATTTTCCTTTTTTTCTTAAAATTTTTTATAAAAAACAAAACGAAAAAAGGACGAATCAATGGGGCAACTGGCAAGAAAATAGAGGATAGATGAAAGAAGAAAAAATTCGAAAAAAGCCAATTTTGGCTGCAGTATTTTAATTAGGTTTTGTAGATTCCTGATAATTTGCGTTTAACCATCATCTTGATAACTTTTATTTTTAGACCATGAATTTAGGGGGCGCGGCCGCTCCCATCCCCTGCATCCGCTACTGTATTGTCTGTAATGTCCGCGCTCTATTGTTCCTGCACTCTATTGACCTGCGCTGTATTGTCCCTGCGCTATATTGTCCTGCGCTCAAACGTCCGCGAATGTCCGCGCTCTAACGTCCGCGATCTATTGTCCTGCACTCAAATGTACCTGCGCTCTATTGTCCTGCGTTCTAATGTCCTTGCGCTCTATTGTCCTGCACTCTAATGTCCCTGCGCTCTATTGTCCTGCGCTCTAATGTCCCTGCACTCTATTGTCCTGCGCTCTTATGTCTCTGCGCCCTAATGTCCGCACTCTAATGTTCCTGCGCTCGAATATCCGCGCTCTAATGTCCGCACTCTATTGTCCCGCGCTCTAATGTCTCGGTACTTTTCCAGATGCAAAACATGAAACATAGATGTAGAAAAGGCTGTATCTCCATTTTCCGACGATCCCCATGGCCCTACCATCCCTTTTCCCCGACCAATGCTTTAAGTTCCCGATTCCTCGAGCAATGTGAAGTTTCTCGGACGACTCTATTTTTGTAATAATCCCGATTCCCCGAGCATTGATATTTATTGCACATTTTTTTTTGTTTAAAATTTATTAATCAAGAAGGCAATTACATACAGGATGTTTCATGAAAGAGGATGCACATTGTTATTCCGTTGTAGAATAAATCAGAATGTAAAATTTTGATAGCTTCAACAGATAATGTTTTACATATCTCCAATTCTACCCTGCATGTATGTGTGACTGTATTTTCCATAGTAGGGCACATACAATCCTTCCCTGTAAGCTCGAATCGGTTTTGTTCCATTTTCGGCCAATTTTGTCATGCCCCTGGACCAGACATGCACGGCAAGAATTTTCCAGGGGGAGGGTCCTCGGACTTTCTGACGGGGGCGGGTGGAGGGATGGGTGAGCTAAAAAACAAAAAAAAGCTCCACGAACATGTTTTTCCTGCAAAATATACATAAAAAGTATCAAAAATACTGTCTTCAAAACAGTTCAGGGGGGTGTTTGCAATTTTTTTCAGGCCAGGGGGTGTCCAGGGTCTCAGGTAGTAGGGTTTACCTCATCCTACTCCTCCCTATGTGCATGTATGCCCTGGACAGTGATAAAGTTTCGAGGGCTACGGCATCAATTGAAGCGCAAAGTTGATTGTGGCTAGCTTCTCGACTGCTGATTAGCCTGCCATTTTTGACCCTTGTTTTTCCTTTTTGACTGCCAAGCTTGACACAATTTCGGAACTCGAGGCAATCCGTGATCGAATCATCGGCCAGTCTTACAGATTTATTCTTTTGAAAAAGATAAAAATGATTCGGATTAGCCAAACTCATTTTAATAAATTCGGTTTTCGATGTTTGGTAAGAATAAATGTTGCAGGACCATAACCTTCCATTTTGGATAAGGAATTAAAGAACTACGACTAAATTAATCAGACATTCTTTATTTACATAGCTGCAGTGGTCTTGAAGTTTTGTAAAGCACCGTGGGGAAAACGTCCCTTGAAAAATAATGTGTAGCTCAGTTTAAATTTTCTTGCAGGCAAATTATTGTAATAAGGCATAAATTTTTCCTACTTTATTTATAACATTAGTCGGGGAAGAGTGATGGTCGGGGAAATGGGATGGTCAGGGAAAAGGGATGGTCGGAGAAAAGGGCACACAATCGTTTTTGTATACGTTAAATACACGAAAAATATTGCGAAATTACTAAGCATTTTCACTCGACGGTCACATTCCCTATTGACGTTTCATGAATGGGAAAGACTGCGATGATTGAACTTGTTGATTCTGGAAGAATGTTTCCACGTTGATGCAAGCTTTGAAGTAAATAAAGACCCCGAGAGGAAACGGCTCTTAAATCTTCAAAATTTGTTTAATAATTTAAATCCCACAACCTCTTTCGAGATCTTGAACGTTGACGCGGTAACAAACTGGTCTTCCTCAAATTGTAAATTTCCACATTTTCGGAAATACCAATTTGATACTGATAAATAATAAATACGTGAACTTATCACTATCTAGCGAAGCATGTTAGGATGTGAATGTAAAATGGCAATATGGAGAAAATAATTGTGAGAAATGGAAGGTTATTGAACTCATAAAAATTCAGGTTCTGAGTTGACATCACACGATAAATTTTTCGTAATATTTTGCAGTAGATGAGTAATTGAGACTCCAACCAAATGTTATGCTGTACTTCGTGCTTGTGTAGGTTCGGTATGGACACCTAGTTTCTCTCGAAGACCGACGGTGCCAACATCGTCGTTGTTGATGTCGCCCACGTTTTCGCCGTCATCGCAAATCAATTCGCCGGTTCCAAGATCCTATCAGGCTGTTCTGTCGCCGACGCCGTTTGGCTTTGGAAGTTCATTTTCGAAAAACGCCAAGTTTTCGAGCGATTTACCTTCATTAGGCCTAACTCCTCTGCCCGCTTTGGATTTACATTTGGATGAAAAGGTTGGTTTTTGAATAGGTTTTTCGGATGACATTTTCGAGATGGCCATTCCATGTTGCCCCAATTTCTTCGATATTGTTCGGAAAAATTCCTGAATGAGCCAGTTTCTTTTTTTCATAAAATTAATTTACGTAATTTGTTTCTCTTAAAATCTTCTAAAAATGAAACCGGAAAGCTAAATTTGATTTTCTGTGCTGCCTTATAGAGCTTCAAATTTTCGAAATTCTACAATAAAATCTGTACGCGGGTGATTTTGAGTACTTTAGATTCGGAAGCATTTTATGAAAAATAGTAGATATTTGTATCATTTTGAAAGTTGTTATAACGTTATAACAGATGGCGTTCGAAATATTAGCAATAATATTGTTTCTCACACTAATAGACGTGATAAAGATTTGTAAAATAGTAACTGCATTCAGTATAAATAGTAATTATGATGAGAATAATGTACTAATTGAAATTATAAAGTTATAACAATAAATTTTCTAATTTGAAAATAACAAAAATGCACTTTACACGAAGCTTGCCTTGCGGAATTTTTATTCTGAAAATTGCTATCAATTATTACGGTTGAGTAGGCTTACGAGCTTTCATTTCCGTATGCCAAGTGTTTTAGCTAAAGTTAGACAAAATTGGAAATAATATTTGTTTTCCAGTTCCAATCTTTATCAGCATTTCAAGAAAAAACATACTATAAAACAGTATATGAGTAATGAAAACGTGAGGAGTATCATCCTCACCGAACTCAATGATTATTAGTGATAATTGTCATTAAATTTTTTTTTTGTTATTCACACCTCTTACCGGTAACTTTTTATCTATAAAGCTAACTAACAGCCATAGTCCTAATGATTGCGCATGAATAATAATTATAACGAGAACTGATAAATATCTGTAAGTGTAAGAGTGTTCAAGATTCCAATAGTCTTTTTATTTATGAACTTCAATATCATTCAGATTTTTATGATAGAAGTAGGAGTACTGTGATGGCCGCCGATGTTAGTCATAGATGCATATAGGAGGGACAGACTCCTGAATACAATTCTGAACTTCATTCTAAAGTTTTTTGAAATTCTCAAGCTTTTCAGTAAAGAAAAGACGTTTGGTGGTTTCATAGCCTCTCTTCTTGGCCCCTGAATATTCTTGCCGTGCATCTTTGATAGTAGTATTCATAATAATGAAAATAACAGTGAGTGCAAAGTTGATCTTCGTCGTCGAAATTAGCTAAACATAACTTAAAAATTCACGTGTCTGTAAGAATTTTCGCAGATGAAAAATTTTACTGATCGAGATCGAAGGATTTTTCAGAAACTCTGAGTTGCTCCCTCGTACTATGCGGACATATTTATCCCGGAATATACAATTTTCTCACTTCTTTGCTCTAGTGGTTACATGCTGAAAAAGAACTGTTTCATTTGTATTATTCTTTGTACGGTAAGCTTTCTATTTTCCTTTCAAATTTCCATAATTTCCGGAGCTTTTCAATTCCAGAATATAAATAAAACCGTGACAGTATCCGTCCAATTTTAGTCTCAAGTAAATCTCTTTACAGATTTAGTTTCTTATTACGAACCACTCTTGAGAATTTAGCAACGTTTCTAATCATATCTTTCTTCTCGCTTCTTACGTAGCCCAATATAGTAATTTTTATTCCGCGGTGAGCTGTACATACAAAACCACTTCCACGTTGTAAAAATGCTTAGCTTAAACGTCGTCATATTTCACGTCTTGCTCTTTGATTGATTGCTTATTTATGGGAAGGGAATTCCACGATTTTCCGCTGCCACTGCTGGAGCACAGTTCCAGTTTTTTGTAGCTTGTCTAAATTTTTAGCCTCAAGGTTTTACAAAAATGTAACCAAATTATCTTTCTGTCAACATACGGTGAAAAAATGAATGAAAATAGCCAGTTGCCAGAATCTGTTCGTTACGTCAGTACAAACAACTGTTTCTGTGGAAAGACAAATTTTATTATATTTTCGTCTTTGTAAATGATTATCTGGGTCCAATATGTGCAGTCTTTCTTTACCATTTTCCCGCGCTTTTTCTGTTAACCTTGCTTTTCGAGCAAAAAAATTTTTTTTGAGAGCCCTCCTCTGTTTAATGCGCTCGATAGTCTCGATATTGGGCATTTGGTTTGATTTTGAAACTGTACATTATTCGCATTTGCTTGTCAATTAATTCTCATTGGGAAATATCATTTACGTGTCGCTTTCAGCCAGAAAGTGCATGGTATTTTGATTTACAGTTGTCTTATTATGAAAACATTCTCGTAGGCCGACGTTCTGAATGATGTTTTCACAAAAACTTCTAGCGGAATTGATCATAATCCTGATGTTTGTACATGTTATTAAACTAGAAACCATTGCGTCACGTAGCTATTTTATTAATTTTTATATCGTGACCAAGTTTAGCGTAGATATTCGCTATAGTTCGTACCAGTTATAGTAAGTCTTATCGCTTTTTATAACAGCTCAAACATGCTCGTTTTGCCGTTTATTCCGTTTCCGATAGTGAAAATCTGGTTTTCCGAAAAAATTTCAGACCAATTAGCTGTTTACGGGCTTGAGATGACACGTATGCAAGGATGAAAAGACGAACTGCAATATAAAAGAAATTCATCCATTGCAACTGCTAAGAGCCTACCTAGCCGGGGTCACGGTTACGGCGGCCGTGACCAATCAGACTGCGCCACGAAAAACTGACGTTAAATATAATTGTTTGCACGTCAGGTACTGAAATTCGATTGGTCACGGCTGCCGTGACCGCGGCCGTGCCGTGAAATATAAATGTGGCTTTACACTGAATCACTTCTTCATGTTGTTTGATATATCGGTGGGATATCATGTCTGATATTTTTGAGTATAATCTGAATTTTTCTTCTGTATCCACCATTCGTATGGTGAACTTTTTTTATGAAATTTTTCACCAACTAGGCTGACTGGCCGTATTAGCAATGAAACTGTCAACTGCAGACCTACGAGCCTGCCCTCAGTTCGTTAAATCCAAAGTTTTAATGAGGCTTTACTAACAGTTCAAATGTTAATTGAAGATAAATATTTCAAAACAGTAAATCCTTTTTCTTAAATACAATAACCATTTAGCAGAGAATATAAAAAATCGAGGAACATTATGAGAATCAATCTTTTTTCTCAGCATGATTCTCAGCTCCAAACCGTTTTCTGGCAATGTGTCAAGTCTAATATCACGTATAGAGCAACATTTTTTGAATCTTTGTCGGATTTTTCTGTATGACAATGCAGTCAATTTTTCTTGTATTGCTTGTAAATGTTAAGGGTGGAAAGCAAACACAATTTATTTTTACCATTCCCTGCTAAACCATATGTCGCATAGGACTGAAAATTTGTAAGCCTGCTTAACTGACTATTACCATTTTCGATTAAAAAATCCAATAGTAAAAGCTTAGATAACGACTTAGAATGCAGTGCGCTTGTTTTTTGTCATTTGTCAATTTACAACCATTTAATAAATGACAAACTGTAGCTTTGCAGCTTTCTACTTTTAGCCATTACCTAAATTCTTGTGAAAGTTTCATTCCGTGGTTTCATCCAGGTTTTTTCAACGATTTTCCAGACATGCCCGCCGCCGGCGCCACCACCGCCCCCGTCTAAAAAACTCAACTACCGGCCAGCGTCGCTTTCGAGTCCGCGTAATTTCCTTCTGTCTCCGTCGGGTATTCAGTCGACCGCCGTCGTCGACGATCCCGATCGATCGATCATCGAATACCCGGAAAAACAGTCCGTGGCTTTATTGAGGAACAAAATCGAAACAAAACTGAACGGCAGTATGCCTGTTCGCGGTTATATGACAGCCTCGGGCCAAATAGTTCGTCCCGAATCGGGTGTTCGGGAAGTAATCATCAAATCAGCTACTTTACCTGAAAAAGTGAACAATCTTGTTTCGACGGAGTCGACGAAAAAGCCATCTAGTAACGATAACTTGACGGTTCTTGGCGAAGATACCGTAACTAAAAAAGCGCCAAGGTTTCCACAATTGGTCAAAACACCCGATGATGGAGAAATGATGGACATTTTTGAGAAGAAAGACCAAGAAAAGATGGAGAAATTCAGCGAAATTAACGCTGAAGCTAGGCGAAAATTTTTCGAAAGTCCGACATCTATTTACCGAGGGGCGGATTTCTCGAGACAAATGATCAAGTCGCCAACTCGGCCAATTGTGCCTCCACCACCTACAAATTATGGGGCATCACAGGAGGAGCCAGGTAGGATTTGAAAATCGAGGTATGCCTCCTGAAGATCATAATTTCTAGCTTCACAATGACTGTGATGCATACATACACATAGAGGAGGTCAGGGGAGGTAAAGCCTCCTACCTGAACACTGAACACCCCTTCCTAGCCCGAAAAAAGTCGTCGAACGCCCCTCCCTGAACTTTTTCGAAAAAAGTTTTTTGATACATATTTGTAATGAAAAACATGCCTGTGGAGTTTTTTGTTTTTTGCTCACCCACCACACCCCCGTCGAAGAAAACTGTGAGGACGTCCCCCGGGAAAATTCTTACCGTGCATGTCTGCATTGATACAATTGTATTCTTCGGGTAGTCCCAAAGAATTTTATTCCATCGAAAATTCCACCACTTAGATCAAATGACACAGTTTCTCTAATAACTTCTTTTCATGTCAAACAGAAAGATAATGAAAACTGATGTTATTAGTAAATAAGACTAAAAAGAATAAGACTAAAAAATTTATTGCTCTGGTTTAAGTCCGAGCTCGAGATAACCCGAACCTCGGGATCATCCTGGGGTTATTGCAACTGCCGATCGCGATTTTGCGATTTTTTGCTCGAGATAATCGCGAGCTGGAACTCCCGAACATTGCAACCGGCCCCAGCTACAATTTACTTTTCGACTAGAAATTCTATTTGTCTCTGACCACATATGTTCCTATGAATTCTATTCCTTTTTGTAGGTACAAAAAGTGACCAGTTCGATACTTATGCTCCTCCTAAGGTTCAATTTATGAAAGGCAACGTTCTTTCAACAGCCATAGATGAACGACCATCGGAAAGCGTTGATCGCACAAGTGGTTTCACTCCTCAAAATATCCAACAAAATTTCTTCGACGACAAAAGACTCAACAGTGCATTATCTCCGGTATCATCAGAGGTGAAAAGTTTTCATCAGGAGGCATACCAGTTGGGTGTTATCCTCAATAGTGAAAATGTAGTATTCTAGCTTTCGAACCAAAACAGATGATTTTTAGATATGGTAGAAAAATGTGTAATGAAAACTCCTGTGCTCGTTACTGTTTTTCAAACCATGCGAATATCGCATACTAGAAACATTTTGGCGAGTGTCAAAATTTATGTAGTGTTATACAGAGCGGTAAGACCCGCTTAGATAAAGAAGTTCGACTATTTCTATGACATGTACAGAATTAATTATACCTGAAAGTCAGGTATTATGGGTAGTCTTTTAGGCATGATAGTGATTTTTTCCGCATGAAAATCAGAACAGACATCCGCACGGTAATCCAATGTTCAAAATTTTACAATTTTTTAATTATTTTGTTCCCTGTACGGGATGAAATATATCTCAGCCCGGAAAAGACATGACTTTTGTTTTGATTTAAATATTCATTATGTTCAGAAGACTGTTTCATAAATTGGTGCGAAAAATGCACTTTACAGAATTGCCAAGTCTCTAGAGAATTGCCAAGTATGAAAAAGGAGACGAGCGCATCAAAAAATTTAATTGAAATGCTTACTGGGCAGTTTCCTATAAGATGCGGCAAAATGTTCTCTTTAAGACACGATTTCTGAGAGATTCTACCTTCTGCTCTTAATTTGACAATTAATAATATTGAAAAACAGATAATTTGAGTAGTTTTACATGCTGAGTATCGTGACAGCATTCATTCTGCATAAAAATCAAAATTCGCATAGCTACAGTATTGCAAATTTTGGAATTTTTACATTTTTTGGCATGTTTTGGTCTGTACACGTGTATCGAAATATCACAGCTCAGAAAAGACGTGTTCCTGAAGCCAAAAGTTGATTGCATGCAGAAGAGCTCTATATGTAGGTATGGAAAACATTTTCCAATCCCTCACTTTACACTTTTTATCCCATTAAAGTGCCAAAACGGTAGTCGAAATAAACCGAAGAAGTTATTTGTGGCTTTCTTTGTGCACCTTCCCAGTTCCGCAAAATTTTTTTTCTTGATTTCTATAGCCACTAATATCTGTAATTTTGTTTCAAAATTTCAATCAAATTTATCTATCGTTTTGGGAGCTGTAGGTGTCAGCACATTCTGACAGTTGATTCAAAAGTGCTGCTTATGCCACTATAGTTTGTTTTTCTTAAAATGCTTCTAAATAATGAAAGTGGAAAGCAAGTAGTATTTCAGATTTTCACGATTTTCTAATAAACACTATATCATATAGGACTATAATTTGTGAGCATACTGATCTAACCTTTAACAATTTTTCGAGTGAAAAATTTTACCGTAAGAACTGTATGTAGACGATTTTGACGACATTACTGATTTGTGTCACTTTTCTGTTTGGAAGCATGTTATAAAAAACAGACTATAAATATGCCATTTGCGGGATGCAGGAAACATTAAAAACGTTCAAATTAGATGAATAAAAAGAAATGATATGAGTCGACTCGCTGGTAAAATTTCATTGATCTATTCACAATGGTTGTGCAACATGGTGTCTCAGAAGGCATGCAACAAAATTTCCTCTCTAATGACTTGATTTTTAAAAAATCAAAGCTGCGAGTAATGTTACAAAATTAATGTCGGCTCTGTGACTCTGGCCTATGTTATAAACTGCGACAAAGTGCTCTGCAGTTGGAGACAACCTGTTTCAAACCACGTGATATCAGTCAGACGAAAATAGACCGAACGATAGTAGATTGCAATGCCTTTCCAATAAAGCAGAGGCCATCCGAATAAGTCTTGCCGTTTTTCTGTAAATAGATTTCAAACATCCACTCGATTTCTGGATTTAATAAAAATTTTAGAAGTTTTTTATTTTTCATTTGAAGCTCATCGTTCAGAAACCCTCAAACCTAAATCAATGAAAATTTATCAGAACTTGGAGCCACATTTTTCTTCTAAAGTATTGGGTAGAGACCCATCCTGTGTCCCCAGACCTTTGTTGATTGAACATTTTATCCAGATTCAAAAACACATTTGAATGACAGTGCAATGTATTCAAATCTCTACAGCTGCCAAAACGGTGCGCTATGATGAGATGTTACTTTTGCAGCTATTGTAGGAATGTATGAACTAAAGGAACTAAAGAATAAAAAGATAGAATTTTTCGGCATCATAGTTGAAACTGCTCAGGAGTGTCCATGAGCAGGATTTTTCTTTTTTTTGCTTCTCATTTTCGACAGTTTAAATTTTTTGCAGAGTGTAAAATGTTCGCTTGTGAAACAATTAGTGTACATCAAACTATAGTTTGTTAGTTATTTCATAATTCTATAGTACAGTTAATAAACGCATCGCATGTGGTAGACAAATGCCACCTGGAAAATGCAGTGACTTCTGAGTAATTTTCATATGGTATACAAACTTTGGTATACAAATTTTGATGCAAATTTTACCAATACAGTAATAGTGCATTAGCTATAAAATAAGAAAATAAAATTCTGCGGCATCCGACAGGAAGGTGCTCGGGAGTGCCAATAAACAAAATTTACCGAATTTTTTGACACTTCAAGATAGGTGTAATGTGCAATAATTTGCAGTAAATGTTACATCAAAAGATAGAGTATTCTCTTCTGGGTAAAATGGGTATTCATTTATCGGATATGATCACTCTAATCCGGAAATATCGCCTGGCCAGCAAGACTATTGAAAAATGCTAAAAAATCATCAATTTTCAAATATTGGCATACTTTAGCCACGTGAACTTTCATTTTTAAGCGAAACCAATCATACCATAAAACTCAGCGCACGGAACTACTCAAACTGCCTCATTTTGAGAAATCATTAATTTTCAACTTATAGTGAAGGTTGAACCTCCCAGAAATCGTGTCTTAAGTTCTACAGTTAATGCCCTGTCATACTTCACCGCGCGGTACCGCGCGGCGCCGGCTGTTCTATTCATACTAAAAAGCGGCGCCGGCCGGCGCCGCGCGGTACCGCCTTTGAAGTATGAATAGGTTTTTGTAATTTTTGCGGCGCCGCGCGGCGCCCCATCAGGTTTCAACTGAACCAATACACATTTTTTGAGAGGAGCAAAATCCAAAAGTAAAAAAGCGGCGCCGTGCGGCGCCGCCTGTTAGTATGAATAGGACAACCGGCATCGCGCGGCGCCGCCTGTTAGTATGAATAGGACAACCGGCACCGCGCAGCGCCGCGTGAAGCCGCGCGGTACCGCGCGGCAAAGTATGACAGGGCCTTTACTTTGCTTCCAACATATTATCTTCTAAAATTTCAATTAGATTTCCGAACCATTTATGGAGCTGTAGGCGTTTTCACATGCTTCAATTTCATACAAGAATGCTGATTAATATCATTAATTCTTCTACTTACGAGATGCTGGAGATAGTGAGTGCCTTCCAACCGGACTGATTGCAAGGAAAGATGTAAGCTGAAATTTTTGTAAAATTTTATTCACCTAGCTAATAATGGTCATTGAGCAGGGTACCTAAAACGACCATGGAAAATTAAAGCTTTTTTTAGAAATGACGGAAATCTATGTACACTTTGGCTTCTATCATGAGAAAACAACAAGAATTAATTTGCCGCCATTTTCTGCTCCAAACGAACTCAGCAGACTAAATATTCTTTCTTGAATTTTCTTTTCGTGATGAAACAACCTAACTTGGTGTGAAAAGGATGTCTTCGATTAGGGCTCACTGCTCCGCAGCTTACAGGATGCTACCTGACTCATAATTTTTGCAGCATTAAAGTTCCAGCTTCGGTTTTGCTAAACTGATATGACTGAAGAAAAAATCCGACGATTTCATTTAAAATACTGTGCTCAGTGTAAATTAAAGCTGACACTGTAGTTGAGCCTCGTTCAGTGTCACCAACTGCTGATTGATTGAAGATTCATAGGCATTTGATAGAACTTGTGGAAAATATGTTGGAGTGAAGTAGCTATTGAAATGAAGTGAAACAATTTTGCGGCGCCCCATGTAAAGGCACCCGAGGTGCGCATAAATGACTTTTGCGAAACTTTGTCTCATTTTTTACACCTTGGAATTCTGTAAAAAAATGTAAAATGTCAGACTAGGAAAACGTGTTCACAGTGAATCATGGAGCATTTTTTCTGAACATATTGAAGGCATACATTGAATCCATCCACAGACTAAAAAACGCTAAAAACAGAAT
This sequence comes from Romanomermis culicivorax, assembly GCA_963922205.1. Taxonomy (NCBI): domain Eukaryota; kingdom Metazoa; phylum Nematoda; class Enoplea; order Mermithida; family Mermithidae; genus Romanomermis; species Romanomermis culicivorax. Next base: position 28,704 of record CAWUHX010000007.1, on the reverse strand, counting down.
TTTTCAGTTTTTTGTAACTAGAGGTACGCCAATTTCGGGTTCAATGTAAAATTAATGACACAATGATATTCATCATATGCAACTTCCCAACACATTCATATTTTCACCTATGGTTAGTTTTTAACTTATCATAAGAAGTCAATGTAATACATGGTCTAATCTCTCTGAAAGAGTGTCTTAGGATCTATCGTCTTTTTCTTGAAATGCTTCATAATATCAAGAGTGGATACAATTTCATATTTTCACCATTTCTTGTTAAACTGCGCGTCGTATAGAACTGAAAATTTGTGAAAAACTGAAACAACCCTTAACATTTTTTAGCAAAAATCCTACGGTAAAATCTTTGTATAAGCGATTTATTCGGCTGTAATTATCTTTGTCAGTTTTCAATTTACAAGTATTTTATAAAAAACAAACTACAAAGTTATAGGCTCTATTCTTGGAGCTTAGTTTCAGAAATAGTGTGAGGTTCATTATCATTATAAGGAGTATTATAATTATCACATCAGCTCTTCCTTCGATCCCATGCATGACAGCTATCAATGTCCATATTGTATTTTCTTTCGCTCGAAAATTCTGCATCTTATTTATTATTCTTCATTTTCTCCAAGGCCGACAGAGAAAATCAGCACAGTTGGTACAAAAAAATGTACAGTCAAATCCACCACGTGGATAAAAAACACGGTAAGATTTCATGCGGTTCAAGGAGCTAAACTCAGATGATTGGCCTATTTGCTTTGCAGAACATGCTTCTGTAGAATAAATTTTTCCTTCCCGATTTTTTGGATAGCTTATATTCCTATCGATCTAGAATTTATTTACCGTTTTCCTTGGAAGATGACGAAGCTGTTCTACGATACCAAATGAGTAATTACTCGGATGATAAATATAGAAATAAAGACTACACTGACGATAAGCGAAAGATCAACGAAAGTTAGATTTGTCGTATTTTTCCTCATTTGAATTGAGATGTATAATTCTTGCTTTTTGATATAGACAAACAGCCTTCAATCGTCACCTACAAAGTCAGCGAGTACAGCTCACAACCGGCAACAGGTAAGTAATATTTTGACATGTGCTAATTCAGGTTTTTTTCAAGTACCACCCTCAAAGCCGTTTACAATATACATGTAACGGAGCCTCGAGGTCTGGGTGGGTCAAGCGACTTTTTTGGGACGGTTGGTCATCAATTGTTTAAAATTTAATCGTTTCTTTGGAGAAAAACAATCGATTTCTTCACTAAAAAAGTTCGGAAAATGATTTTAAAAACAGTAATTTTGGTCAAAAAATCGTAAAAATGGGTTTATGGCGCGAAGCGCCCAGAAAGTTGACATTTTTGACAATTTTTTTGTTCAAGAATGATCATTTTTTACCGAATAATTGACATTGTTCAGTATTTTTCCGACCAAAAGTAAGGGTTCCCTATGACTACCATTTGGCTAGCCATATGATTGGCAAATCTTGTGTGGGGATCATACATGCACGTGGGGGGGGGGGGTTGAGGGGCTTTGACCCCCAGCAGATTCTTGCTGACCCCCAGCAGATTTGACGCCCCCAGCAATGATTGAGAAGTTGATGAAGAAAAATGAGCAAGAGAGAAGAGAAAGTTGTCATAAAAATGGAAATGATGCTGTAGTTTAACAACTTTTCTAAAAAAGGCATACTTGATTCCAAAGGAGTAACATTATAACTTTTAAAAGTGCTTTCTATTCAAAGCTAATTATTTTGAATATCTGACTAATATAGTTGTAAGAATATGCTGTTTGGACGCTAGAAGACCTTTCTAAGACCTTTCTTTTCATTATGAAGAACGAAAAAAAATTTTTATTCCACCCCCTGTCCTGGCTGACCCCCAGCAGAATTTCTATGCTGTGCATGTATGGTGAGAATCACCCAGCGGCTAGCCGTATGGTCGACGCCTTCTGGGTGCGGGGGGGGGTTCAGATGGCACTTCCTCCCAATTACATATGTGGCATACAAGGTATTTCTGCAAGATTTTTCACCCAAAAGTTGAGTAGCCGTGTGCGACATGTGGTTTAGCTAGAAACGGTAAAAATATAAAACAGTATTTGCCTTACACTCCTTTACAAGCATTTCAAGAGAAACAGACCGTATTACGCTATTTCGCCTATAACGGACTACCTAGAGAATTGTTTTCCATAAAATATTTGATTGACAATTTTTTGGTAAGCCGTTTTTCTCGAAATGAACTAATCAGGAAGTTGCATGTGACACGACTGTTTATTCATGTCGGATATTTTGGCACCTCTGCTGCGAGTAATAACCTCATATACCCTTATGGGAACCTGCTTATATGCCCCGTGATCATTATCAAGTTCATTTTTTGCTTGTACTGAAGTGCTGCTGATCGTGAGAATTGAAGTCCATCAGGCGCAGATTTGTTACCATGCGATTTTCTTTTATGGAACAGGCTACAATTCTACAAGAAGAGTCAGGTCAAAATCGGCCAGTAGATTTGAAAACTACTCATCTACCCCTCCATTGACCGAAGTGGTCCGCGCCTGCAGCCCCGGTGAGAAATACAAGCACCAACCTAAAAAGATCGAAGACTACATCCCAGGCGAATCTTCGGTCGCCAATTATGAACAAGAAGTATTTTTCCTCGAAAATTTTCTCTATACCCTTTTATTCTCGTTTTCGTTTAGAAAAATCGTCATGTGATCGAAAATACCCGACCGCAGTCTTCCATGGCCTACACTTCCACATCGTCGAGACTTTTCAGCCCGCTCGGCAAGAAGACGGGGTACAACTTCGATCATTGGACTGCGGCGTCACCCAAAATCGGTCAAAAACATACACCTTACGTTACGAACCCGGTGGATCTATTGAATAAGTATACGGAAGCGAGACACCAGTATAGGAATGTACAGTCGGGCGGCGACGTACCTCTGACCGGCTTGAATCAGTTAGCGGCACACGACCGAATAGGTATTTGACCAGTTTATTTTGAAGTGGCACCCACAAGACTGTACAATAGACGCTCTATACTACGTTTACCTTGAAATCATACTCGTAAATGCAGCGGACTAAATTTCAGGATACATAGCCTTGAGAGTAACGGTGACCCAAAAATTTTTAGACATTTTTTTCTCGTTCTATAGAAAATTATATTTAAATCCGTAGGTTTTTATGTTTCACCCAAGAAGGGCACAAGATGCCGAAAATGGGGTAACAGTTGCAGCAGGTTCTGTCCGTAGCGCAATGGCTCCATGTGAAGATGAACGTTGAAAAATTATCCCTTTGACGTTACGAAATGACGGATCCACTGATCGACTGTTTATAACGCCATCGAGCGTTATCGCCCGCATGGCTCTGTCACTATCCACCAGCAGACTGGCCGCCCAAGAAGTGTACGCACTAAGGCATTGAAGAAAAACTAAATTCCCAGATGAGACGTAATCCACAATCCTCAGTACAGAAAATGGCTTTTGAGCTCAAAATTTCCAAAGTAACTGCACAGCGGATTGTGACAAGGGACCTTGATATTCAGGTTTACCGACCGCACAAATTCCAGCTTACAGCTGCTGCTCTATCAAAGGGGAAAAACATGTCAACAGCTCTTACTCCGGTTTGCAAAGGAAGGTCATCTTTTCTGATGAGAAGATATTTGTGATTGAAGAGAAATTGAAGTCAAAATCGGCATGTTTATGCAGAAAAAATTCAGTATGCAACCGGCTCGATTGGTACAAACTTTTCAACGACCAAAAAATTTTATAGTTTTGACTGGGGTATCATGGTTTGGAAAAAAAGTGCACGTTGTCAAACATGGCGTTGAGGTGACAGTAAAATGCTATCAGAGAAGGTGCTCCAACAGGTAGTAAAACCTTGTGGACAGACCACCTTCAAGCAGTATCGCTGGTGGCTCCATCAAGATTCAACACAATCCACAAAGCCAGAACCACATAGTAGTGGTGTTGTGACAACCTGCCCAACTTCATATCATATGAAGAATGGTCTAGCTGTTCACCGGATTTAAGCCTCTTGGACTATTGTGTGGTCTAAGGTGGAGCAGATGGTGTGTACAAAAATATGCCACAATATCAAGGACTTGAAACAAGTCCTTCTCCAGATATGGAGGCAGTTTCCCATGTCGGAGATGCGTTTGGTCAATACGACTCAAACGATGTGTGCAAACGCATTGTGGCCATTTCGAACAACATCGTGGACATTGGCACTGTACTAACCGTAGTTTATTTATGTAGAATCAAAAAATTAAAGAACTAAAAAATTTTGAAGAACTTTTTCATGTCTAAAAACATTTGGGCCACAGAGTAATTTCTGTAGCCTTAGAATCGTTGAAGAAAGCCTGCATCAGATTGAAAAACTTTCTTGAATAGGGTCAATAATCCTTCCTTAACTTTAAACCTCGCTGTATCGATCATTTCATTATAAATTGATCTCTATCTTGGTCACTTTAGGAATTTGGAAACTCAGAAGTGTGACCGTTGTTTATTCTGCCAGCTAAAGGATTCTGAACTCTCCCTTGTTTTCTTAGCCAATCTTTCATGGTTTTACTTTTTCATGTATTTTCTAAGATCAACCACTTCCCTATAATTGTTTAAACTGATAAGGAATACATCAACCATTTATTTACCTGTTTCTTGGTGTACAATTAGAACGTCCCAAGCTTGAAATAGCTCACAGTACTTTATTTCGTACTAAGTTACTGATCACGTTTTCCTATTCTTTCAATTCTAAGGAGTAAAGTCTCAATCCTATATGAGTTGGATGTAATTTGAATACAAAACTATTTTCTAATTTCCCATTCAGTTATGGGTTCAAATAGTCTCATGCCTTGTAAGTTAGCATTGGCTGGAAGACTGGACACTTCTATGAAATCTTTGGTTAGTTGGTTTAAAGTTTTTCTCAACTCGGTTAGAATAACTTTCGTATTCGTGTACTCTAAACCATAAATCTCTGCCAGTATTTGTGAAAAATCACAATCGATTGCTTATATCAATGATTAGTGTCTCCGACGACACGTGCCGCAAGTTAAAGCTAAGAAGGCCAGAGAACTCATTGACGAGGGATGGTCTCAAGATACCTAAAAAAGTCAGTGACGTTGTACTAATGAAATTTCCCGGTATACTCTTTGCATTCAACTTTGCAAAAATAATTGAACCATGAAAACTTAGCATATATTTCATCTTTGAAACTAGTAACGAAGCGTGCACTGTATATCTATGCTTTTTGAAGATAAATACTGTTTTTTCGAGACAAATTGTCCGCACAAATAAAGCTCAAAAGAAATGAAAAGCTTAGTGAATCAGCACGACTTCTTGAATCTATAGCTGATTCTATCGAATGATGTTTCTTTCGTGTTTGTGATTATTGTTGTTGCATGAAATGCATGTAAACTTTACATCGTTCAGCGTATTCATGCAAAGTTCTTGATAAAAACGCCCAAGAAGAAAATAATCAGTGTAACATTACTCAGGACACGGCGGGTTTAGAAATGCACTATAGCAGACGGTTTTAGAATTTAAACTTGTGAGCTCCATCATGAATTATAACTCATGATGAACATCCATATAGCTGTTCCAGAAAATTTGAGTTAATATGGTATTCTCAATTCAATTTTCTAGCTACTTTTTTTGTGGACAAGTTCAAGTATCAAGTCGGATTCATTGTCCTATTTGAAATGTTGCACAAAAATGCGCCAGAGAAGAACGCAAAAAGCTTGCATCATCTTCAAGTTATGCTAAAGCTAAAATTTTTAATTTGTTTTACATCACTGCATGTAATGTGCTTCAAGTAATCTTTTAGCATGTTTTGTTCTTACACTTGGCCAACAGATTCTTGGCTACGGTCCGCTCTGCTGACGAAAGCCAAAGATGAACTAGAGATCAAAAACAAAACCGAACAATCCAAGTTCGATTATTTTTCTTCATTACGCTGCAAAAAGCGCGACACTCATCCTAGAAATTGCGAAAAATATCTGTCGATGACATTCGAACCAAAAAAATCGTCAAAGCAGCAATTTTGTTCACCGATTCGAAGTTTAACTCCCGGTTCGAAAATGTTCGCCTTTGAATGCATGAGACGTCAAAATTTTCACATTCCGACTTTTCGACAAGACAGGGAAGATCGGGAGACGACGTCGATCGTTAGTCCGAGATCGGTCGATTTCGAAATCGAGGCCTATTTTGATTATTTGAGATTATTTTGCGCCGAACAACGACACGATATAATTTCCAAAGATCATAGAAGATCAGCATCCACCGCTTCCAAGTTGTACTCTGATCCTGCTTGTGAAACAGGCTGTAAAATTTTCGCTGACCAAAAGTTCAAAGAAACGTGCCAATTAATCAATGAGTCGTTGCAAGATATTGAAAATTTGCCTGCAAGTAAAAGGTGAGCCGAATTTCCAAATTGTGGCGAATTAGACACAGCTACTATGCTTGAATCTGTAGAACTTGACCTGTGTGTTCCCATGGCGCGGACTGGCCAGACCATCCGTGCTGCACGCTACTAGCGATTGGCGCCCAATCATTCTGAACCAAAAGTATTTTAGCGCTCACACAGAGTACTTGAAACTTCTACTTTGGTTGGAAAGTGTTCGAATTTATACTTATTAGCCTGAAGTATGGGTCTCCGAGCCCCGGGCCGTGGAGAAATACCGTCGTAGCCGTGACTGAGTGTTCAGGCCCCAAAAAGCCCGATAAAATATGTAAGTAGACACGCTTGCAAGTGACGTTTCAAGAAACGTCTATACACTTGTATGTTTCTTAATTTTTGAATATGCTAGAATTTCACGTTATTATATTTAGTGTGTAAAAATGTTATCACAATAATTACCACTTGTTTCAGATGCAGCTTCAAGACACAATTTCTGTAAGAATCAATCCAGATCTGTAGTATTGCTGACGTCTTTTGACCTTAGCAGTGGCTAAACGTAACAATTTAACATGATAAGTAACAAATTAATCATATCTCAAAGATACATATTTTGTACAGGTTCTTGCGATGAAATTGAAATGCTCCGGAAATTTAGATCATCCTTCTTATATGCCTGTAAGTAATCAGGTATTCAACAAAGACCCATAACATTTTGTCAGTATATGTAACAATGCTTAGTTTATATGCATGACAAACATATTATGTTGCATCAAAACTGTGTACGCTCTAAATTCTAATGCATCGTAGTTATTAATGAGTCACATTAACACATTTTATATCCCATTAAGTCAAAATATGAGTGTCATTAATCAAATCCACTATTTTAGGCTGGACTATTTGGTCACATGCCCATTAAGTTTAATCAAAATTTGAGAACCCTTGAATGTGCAACATTGAAACAAGTGAAAGTCATTTTTTACTTAAATTATGAAAATTTTTGTCTGTAGCATTCATTCACTCGGAATTTAATAATCCAACTAAAACTTCTGTGCTATGCGTGCGGACCAACTCTTACATGGGAAATTATACAACGTGGAACACATTTGGATGTTGTTGAAAAACTTGACATGCAAATTTGTGTGCCATTCAGTCAAAATACCAAAAAATTCAAGCCAAAATTGACTATCTTGCAGCCGAAGCTTGTGGCTACACATCCACCAAGCTTTATAAAAATATCGCTGTTATCATATACTATAGTCAGTTTTCTATAAAGTGTTTCCAAATTGAAAAGTGACACAAATCAGTACTGTCGTCAAAATCGTTTACATAGAGCTCTCATAATAATATTTATCGCTCGAAAAATTGTTAAGGCTAAATTAGTATGCTCACAAATTCCCAGTTCTATATGACATACTGTTTATCCGAAAATCGTGGAAATTAAAAATACTACTTGCTTTCCAATTTCATTATTTAGATGTATTTTAAGAAAAACAGACTATAAATGACTAGCAGAGCCACATTCTATTGGTAGGTTAGGATTGGTACTGGGAGCAAATTTAAGACGAAAATATTGAAATTTGAACAGGTTGAAATCAGTCATGTAGTTCATGAAAACCAGCCAGAGGTTGCACCTCTTTAAACATCAAAGTTCTGGATTGCTATTGACCGAAAAATGACATCAACAACAGAAGAAGCCGAAAATCTTGCAGTTGCCACTGATTAGCTATATAAAACGGAAAAGGATGAATTCAACTGCCCTGAAAAAAGCTGTATATAGACTTTGTACCTCATCGTGTTGCAACATCTTATTTTGGGCAACCACGAGCTGAATCTGAAGCAAATAATTTTGCGTGATATGGCAATACAAGACTATAGCTTGAAACTGAAAAGTTTTTGATTGTCCCCTGGCTTGCCAGAGGTTCAAGTTCAAGAGTCTCTTCAAGTTTTATTCTACAGGATGACTCATTTGATGTTATGAAGAATTGCCGGGCTTTAAAGAAGCATAAGAAATGTCGCCATTTGACAGAAAAACAACGCCAATTTTTATTGGAAAAATACAACGGTGGAATTGTCTAACATAAAAAATTCAACGATGAAGTTATCACACAAGAAATGTGGGAAAATTCATCATTTGCTAGAGCTGACTTTCACACATCTCAACAAATTTCTGGATTCTGGGAAGCTGTCATCAGGAAGAGCCTACCACATTCTATGGTGACAACCTGGAAAATGGATGTGATGATCCTCATTTAGGATTTGGAAGTAACAGATTGCTTTGAATAACTGTGACAGTAATTTGTAAGTAGATCGAATTTTTTTAAAACATTTTATCTGCTATTTTAATTTATTTTTAATGCATAAACATATTTTACTCAATCGATTGTCCTTTTTGTGTGATTAGAAAAAAGTTTTTATTCAAGAGTTTTCTGGAACAATGTACCACAATTATAGCATAAAATTGGAGGTTTTCACACAAATTCCTTAAGGCCCATCTGTACTTTTTCGCTAAAAAACATAAGCAAGCGATTTGCTCTTAAGTATTGGAGCAATTTCAGTATATAATACATCGCAAGATAGATATCGAAATTTTCGATCGAAAGATACCCAACACATTTAACAGGCATCTACTGCGCGCTTTAAATCTAGCTTTGACGCAAGAAACGTAAGAAACGCAAGACGCTCACAAAATAGCTGATATCAGCAACATAACGCAATTTTTTTGCAAAATATACTTCACTGGATAGAACTCGTCAAGATCTTTCTTTCGCGCAGAGAGAATGAGGGATTCGTTCGATTTTAATCGTTGCAATCACTTGCGACAGATTTTCGAGAAAAAAGTATAGATGGCCTTGAGAATCGTGCATTCTTATTCTATTTGCAGTGAAAATGATATAATCTTGAAAGATAGATTTGCTTCCTTACATTGGCCAAAATCATAATAATACAGTAGCACATGGGATATTCAATCCAGTACAATTGAAACTTCCTCAACTATTTTTGGCATTTTCATAGGTAACTTATGCAAATTTTTGTTTCTTAAATTTGATTAGCATGAGGTTTTCTATATTTTCGTGCTACAAACATGAGTATGTATGGCACTAATGAGTGACAAAAGCCAACAGTGTGCATCTTGTAATGCTGATTTTCGAGATATAGTACACCTTATTTATAATTTTATGTGCGAAACAGTTTTTCAAGTAAACAAAATTTTATACAATAGTTGGAAAAGGTTGGAAAGAGCAAATTTAATGAGTTGTATCTAGTTTCCAGTGTAGGTACGTTATATTTTTAAAGCTTTAATTTTCATCCATGATTACTAGTGGAATATATGGCCTGACTATTATTTTTTATATATAAAGAGTTTATACCCATATTATGATCAAACTCAGTGGTTATTTTGCCAAATATCCAAAAATTTAACTGCATTTCAGCGAGCAGAACTTGATTGATCCGGTTGTATAACCAAGATATTTGATGAATGTCAACGAATGATGACAAAAAAAGAAATTAGAAGACTTCTTATGTGGAGATGATCTATGTTGATGCAATGTTTTATCATACCTGTATTTGGGGGGGGTTGGGGGGGACCCCCCAACTTGGCCAACCATATACCCAACCCCCCCCCCCCCCAGTTTGGAAAAAATTAAAAAAAATTTGCAAAAAAGTGTATGTTTTTTGGCGTTTTTTGGGGAAAATGTCGACTTTTTTCGACCCCCTCCCCTCAAATTTCGGATTTACCCCCCCCCCCAACTGGTCGGACCTCTTACAAGTATGTGTTTTATCAGTTTTTCTTATAAACTTGAGCGAACTTTCATCCTTGTTAGCAAATAGAATGCGGCTGTGCTAACAGATATCAATATTTTTATGAAACTTGGGGAGTGTGTAGTCACATACTCTGGCTACAACGTAGTCAATTTCGGCTTGAATTTTTGATATTTTGACTAAATGACACACAAATTTGCATGTGGTTTTTCAACAACCTACAAAATATGTTTCATTTTGTATAGTTTCCCATGTAAGAGATAACGAGATTCTAAACGAACTTTCTGCCTGGAAGGCAAAAAATTTTTAGTTAGATAATTACAATTTTGTGTGAATAGGTACAATGTTAAACAAAAAATTTTTTACACTTAATTGAAAAATGACTTTCACCGATTTCATTATGGCACACCCAAGGGTTCTCAAATTTTTATTAAACTTCGTGTGTGTGGTCGAAGTCATAACACGGTGGAGTTTGATTAACGACAATCGTTGACTCGGTGGAATAGGAAAATGTGTGAATTCGGGTCATTGATGTCTGCTAAAAATTAGAATTTAGAATGCGGTGTAAAACACACGCGTGTCATGCATTTACATTAAACATTATCACGTACTGAAAAAATATTATTAGTTTTCATTGCATACCTGATTACTCGCAGGCGTTTAATGACTGTGCTCCCAAATTCCGAAGATTGCAAAAAGTCTCAACCTTTGGATTGACGTTGCAATGCGCATTTGGTTTTAGATCGAATAAAGACTAGCACGTTGTTCGACACTGCAAAATATTTGTTTCTGAGGTATGATTAACTTTTTACTTATCACAAGCTTTGTCGAGCCTTAGAGTTCTTAAGTGCTTGCAATATGTTCAGTATTTTGATGCTCCTCTGTTACCAAATTGCATCTCTTCTAGTAATTTCATTAGTTCATCAGAAAAGAAGATCTTATATGCTGCATTTGATGAAAGAATTCAACATTTTATTCGCCGCTTTCTCGAAGTCATCTATTTCACTCAAAAAGTCGACAGATAATTTATTTGTCCCTTTTTGAGCTTTTTTGAACATTCTAATGTTTTCGGAGCCAGAAATTTACTAAAAATAAAAAGAAATAATTTTTTGAATTCGTCAATCTTTCTTTGTAAAATGTTTTTAAATTGAAAAAATACTCCAAATTATTACTGTAGTCAAAAGCGGTTACATAAAGCTTTTTCTGAAGAATTTTTCTCTTAAAAAAGTTTTTGAGGTCAGTTGTCCAAAGAGTTGCAGTCCTGTGTGACATACGGTTTAGCAGAAAATCGAAAGAATATGAAATAGTGCTTACTTTTTACTCTTATTATTTAGAAGCTTTTCAGTATATTGGTGCATTAAAAGAGATAATGTTCAAATGATCAGAAGAATAAAAAAAGCAGATTGTGAAAAGATTCTTCTGCAGACACTTTATCTTGAATTTGAATATCGTTTATTCCGGCGCAAGTTGTCGGAAAAAAGTTTTAGATTTTTATACTCTAGAACGCTGGAACATGAAGCTTTTCATCGTTTAATCTATCGACAAAACTTCGGATTTTTAAGTCAATTCAATTATTTTCCAGCCGGTCAAAATGCAAAAAGCATATTGAAAACGTTCTAAAATTCAAAAAATCAGGGGCCGGTTTCATCAAAGAGACTTAAGTTTTTGGTGAACTGTAGCTTAAATCTATATGTTATACCATTGCTTTCCCGATATGTTTTGTGTGTATGCATTAAGCTACAGCTGATCTGCAGCTTAACGGCAATGGTATAACATACAGACTTAAGCTACAGCTTAAACTGCATCCCAGCTGGAGCTAAAGTTTCTTTCATGAAATCGGCTCCAGGTCAGCAACCAAAAAGTTGGATTTTTCAACAATTTCTATTCCTATGCTGATGATGCTTACTCATTTTCCAAATGCAAAAAGTTTATTCATGAAATTCAAAAATTTTTAAAGACTACAAAAAGATTTGTCAAATTAAACCAAGATTTACAAATTGGCTGGAAAGTTTGCCGATATTTTTTTTTACATGATAATTTGATTTGCTTTGGTTTGGGGTCAAATTTTTTGCTTTATCATAATTTTTTATCTTTGTGAGACATTGTTAAAAACCGGGTTTTCACGGTCCGGGCCAGGCCGGGCCCAAGCCGACATTGGAACCCTGGCGGACATGATCACATTCTTGCGACCCGTGCAGTTCTCTAGCTTGAAGTCATCATTTTTAGACTTATTTGCTTCTTTCTCTCCTCTATTTCCAAAAAGATTTCACTACAAATATCTGGCTGGTGTCAACTTCGTCGGAGCTACAGTCCAATGAAAACGTTTGCCACCTGGAAAATAGCGAAATTCTGCCACTTTTGTCTGCCATTGTAATAACGCAGGCTCTGATTTCAATGCTGAATGAGGGTTTTTTCACACTTATCCATTACTGACTATTTTGCGGTCATCAGGTCATCGTGAAGGAAGAGTAGTTTGCGAATATCGCATGTACTTCTACATTGTTCAGACCTGCGATATCTTTACTCCCACATACAAATAATACGAGCGGCATCGAGCCTATTGCTTCGACGTCGGCAGAACTATGCCAATACGAGAGTTCAGTTATAAGATCGAATCGATCTTCAATCCTAAAACGAGTTTGTAGTTTGCCCCAAATTTCCGAACATTCCAACGAATGTTCGACGATAGTGGAAGATATAATGCAGTCGTCTAGGTCAGCCGAAAATCTTTTCGAAAATCATCCGTCGGCAATTGCTGACAATTTTCATAATGGCAGTTCGAGTGGCACTTGCTCAGAAAGTTTAGATCTAAGTTTTTCGAGGCGGTATAATAATACGAATTCGCAATTATCAAGATTACGTGGTAAGCTGTCGATGTTGTAGTAAACACATTTCAAGAAAATATGTGTCCGATTGTTTTTCGTTTGCAGTGTTTATTACCAATGCAACTAACCTTTATTCATGAAAACTAATATTGTTTGTGCAAACTTAACTAAAGGACCAGTGTTCAAAGCCGGTCTTTAACAAGATGCAAATAATTTCTGACGGTGAAATGATAGAATGCACGTGTTGAGCATGCTTAAGAGGTCACGCAGCATATCTTTCGATTACTCGATCTCAGAGTAATCATAAAGTCAATGCGATCTGAGTCTCTAAAATCTGCCCAACTGATGAACCTTCCATTAATACATCAAATAAAGCTGTACTCACCGCATTCTGCTATGAAATCCATCATATACAAGTAATGTTGTCCCACGTTAGTAAACCGTTAATGTCTCCAATATTCTGCACGGATGGAACTCAGTCCGTGTCTTGAATCTAATCATTTTTTCCTTACCCTATTATGAATGGTAGCACGAACGAAATATCCCGTAGAATACAAATATTATCAGGTTGAGTTAAATTTGGATTTCAAATTCTCCGAAATTGAATTCTATCTGACAACGGAGAAATTAATAAAGTTTCAAACTATTAGTATTGTTGAAAGGAACATATACTATATAATCGAGGTCTGAACTGATTGGAAAAATTTACTGATGGCAATGAAAACTGATATCATCCGTGTCTTATTATTCGATTAACTCATCATCAACAATCGTCACGTTTTGTAGCAGTTGACTATTGTGTGTAGGAAGTGAATGCTCTTGATGAGCTTTTGCTTCGTTCGAGGAATCAAATCAAAATCCGAAATCGAAATTTAATGTGTAAAATACTTACTTATCTAAAGTTTTATCTTAACTGAATGACTCTGATCTGTTCAATGTACATTTAAGTGTCCCATTTTTCAGAAACTCTCATAACTAGATCATAGAGAGTAATGAAAAATAAGAAGCAAAATACTTGAAAATATCATAAATTGATAAAACTAGTTATGATCGGGATTGCTTGCTGTTGTTTTCTGTTTCAATTACAATAATAAAAAGTGGATGGCATTCTGTTCAAGTTTTTATCCGGTAGAATGACCGATGGGTGACTGAAGAGAATAAGAAATCTTGATGTCATTCTCGGACTGTTGTTTTTACATGTTCCTCTTTTCTGCAGGAACCTCGGATGTTGAGATTGAAGGTTGACTTAATTTGACCAACAGGTTACACTCAACTCATTGCATTCGTATCCTTCTGTTCGTATCAGAGAAGTAAAATTTTGACCTCTTTTTCCTTCAAGGATATCATAAGCCAGAAATATTAGTTTAACATCTCTTCTTACATAACTGGAACCCGTCCTCTTTTCCAGTTACGTCATAATTCTAAAAAATTTCTTAAAACCCATCTTTTTTAGTTTATGTATCTTTATTCAATATCATCACCGGTTACGTAATGTTCCCCTTTTCTCCCTCGAAAATTTTAGACCTTCAAACGAAGACGAATCCTTTTACTACTACTGCTGCTGTTGCTGCTACGAAAGCGAATTTGGTATCCTTAGAAAATCAAGCGCCTTCTTTTAACGAATTTGAAGAGTTGGCCAGGATAGAAAAGGAGGTAAACTACGACATTTTTCTTGAAGTTTTCCTAGAATTTTCAGAATCGTATTTCGCTCTCGAATCAAATTCTATGTGACAAAGTCGAATCTTTTCTTTATTATTTTGACGGATGGTTTTTTTCTACTTCTAGCTAGTCCTCGAAAGCGAGCGGAGAAAAAAATACGAACGGGAATTGGACGATCAACGATCCAGGAGACACGGATACGTGTAAAGAAAATGAGAAAAACGTTTTCAAGTATGAAACTCATAGAAAATGCAAAACTTTTTTGCAGACCTTGCCAAATAAAAACTCCATTGATTGGTGATAGTCGGTTTGAGAAATTGATCAACGATTACAATAAACCTTCGACGACGTCAGTCACTGCAACGACGACGAGTATGTCTCCTACGCCTGTGGAATTTAGAGGCGTTGCCAGGGCTTTGTATGCTTTTACAGCGCATGCTCCCAAGTAATGTATATTATGACGACTTTTTTCCTCAAGATTTCATGGAAGGTCTAAATATGTAACAGCAATGACTCTTGTTGTATGGTCCATTTTTATAATATGCTTGTAAATAAAAAAATGACAAAAATTAACACTCGTTTACAAAAAGCTTTTACGATGAAAATTTTTACTCGAAAAATGATTATTATGTGCAAATATTCCAAGAAAAACAGACTATAGTATATTATATGCTATCTGAGTAACTGTGCGCCAGTTATTTTCATCTGTTGTGCTTCATTTGCCCTACACATGCAAAAACGTGCAAAATAATGACGTATTCTTAGTGTTGAAGTGGTGCGTCTGGCCATTCTTTACGCGGCATGCCCCGCACTTACCACCACCACTAGAACCACAATTCCCTAACCATTCACGTGGCTCGGTTAGCGCAGTTGGTAGCGCGTCAGCCTTATAGTCAGAAGGTCGAGGGTTCGGGCCCCTCACCGAGCGTTACTTTTCTGACGCTCCGGCCACGTGAATTTGGGGCTACGACATTAGTTTGAATGTGTTCTCACGATCAGGAGTTCGCCCCATAACTTAGAAAGACAATTTGATAAGTCTTATGCAGTATTAAAAGCTTCTTCCTAAGTTAACAACCCTTTCCTCATCATCACGATGATCCAGAATTGAATATTCCACGGGATTGAGATATCGGGTTTAAATGAATTCAGTGTTGCATGCCTGCTCTGATTTCGCACCGTTGCTAGGCAGTAATCACTATCAGTATATTCTTTTTGTAGTGGGAATCGCAGCAAGAAGAGTTCTGACTGGCGCAAACATCCTGCATATAGCGAAATAAGAAATGATCAGGCAAGCCTAGTAGTGAGAAAGAAATTTCCAGATTAACTTACTGACTGTACTATGCTTCAGCTTCCACTTCAAAAATGAGAAGATTGTTAGATGAAGGTCATTAAATTTTTAAAATGCGATTTGCCTCCATGTCCTAAGATCGTAAAATAGAAAATTTTTCTCATTGGAAGAAGGATTCTATTCGGCTTTCCAACGTTAATGAAAAATGTCAATGCTTTACAGAGAATTGAGCTTCTTCAAAGGAGATTTGATCAAAGTCAAAAATCTTATCGATGAAAATTGGTACGAAGGCGAACTGAACGGCATAGTCGGTCTTGTACCTGCCAATCACGTCGAAGTATGTGTTCACGTCCCAATTGCAATTTCTAAAAAAGAATTTTCTTCTCTTCTAAGCTTCTTGCGACGGCTGGCGGCGACGAACGTGTCGTTGTTACCGAAGTCTCGAAAACAAGGGAGGGTCAAGGCCAAGTTTTGTACAATTTCGACGGTCGTGGTATTAATGAATTGCCGTTGTGCAAAGTAATGATGTCAGCCAAACATACACGCACAGCATAGAAATATTGTTGTGGTCAGTATTTGGGTTCGAAATTATTTTCTTCTTTCATGACAAAAGGAAAAAGTTCTATCGCCCTAGCAACATATTCTTCAACCTATTCATCAGTGAAATGTGCGAGAAACTATTGCCAAACTATGCTAGATTAGCACTTTTTCAAGCTTTAATGTTGCTTCTTTTGAATCAAAAATGTATTGCTTGGAAACATATGTAAACTACATCATTCTCTTTTCCATGACGACGATCGTCTCTCATCTCAATCATTTTCTTTCGCCATCTTCTCGATCATTGCTGAGGGTCGAATCTGCTTGGGTCAACAAGAACCTGCTGAGGGTTAGGCCCTAAATCTCCCACGTGCGTGTATGAAACACAGCCCCAAATTTTCGCTTTGATTTTATGTCATTTTGAACACGGCGATTCTTCAATCATTGAAAACCACAGTTTCTCATCTTCATTGCTCGAGGATTTAAACCGAGCGCTTCTCAGCAAGAAAAAATTTTTCAAACCGCTGCAAATCTAACAGGCCGGAAAATCTCTGATTTTTTGACTGCAGTCTCGAACTTATTGATTTTAGCTTGGATCTATGTCCGCTCCAGTTCGTTTTTCGAGTTAAGCCGACCACATAACGCATAACAACATATTTATGCCATCTTATTTCTAATTTCCTATTTTTATCTTCTCAGCGGCACTTGCTTCGAATTTTGAACTTTTTGCAGAGTCTAATCACATGTTCTAATCTCAATATCACATGTTTTACTACAGTCAGCTCTATGATTGTTGCTCATAGAAAAAACACTTATCTGAAATTTTTAAAATACTTTTTAGATTAAGAATCCCTTTCTTTTTCGCGATAAATTGTCACGTTTAGCACAGTGTTTAAAATTATTTTGATTTCATTTTCCCCGTTACAAGCTTGCGTTCAATTGATGATCTAATAATTCATGCTTTTTCCATAACAGAACGAATATATCACTTTGATAAGGAAAGTGGACAACAATTGGTATGAAGGACGAAATGACATGGGTAGAAAAGGTATATTTCCATCAAACTACATACGGGTTATGCAAGAGCCGTCGAGCGACTTAAAAGGTAGGTTGGAATCAATATCACCGATGAAAATCAACGTATTGAAAATGACCTGCAAATTTTCAAGTCACGTTAGTTGTACCAAAAGTCACTTATTTGAAATATTTTTACTCTGGTCCTTGGTATTGTTCGCATAAGACTATTGGATTTTATACCTTTTCAGATTATGTCTCGGCGTTGAGTCTGCCCTATCAAGGCTACCAACAACCCGGCACAGAATTCAAAATACAAGTTAATGGAGTCCAATACGGTAGGCAGGAACCTGGCACTGGGTCCGGCGAGTCAAAAGTAATATTATTCACTAAATGCAATAGTAATTTAAATGGCTGTGTGCAATACAAAGGAGTGTCGTTCATGCTCAAAGAAACGAAAATATTTATTTCAAAAAGAGAAACCCTAGTCCTTCTTTCAATTATCTTACTGACGAAGCCAGGAAATCCCAAACCGATGGTTTTTGTTTGATTAAGATTAGAATTGATTGGGAGATCTGCCACTCTTTTGTCGACTTTTCGATGAGAGTCAATTGTTAGTGTTCAGAGTCAGCATTACGGTCGAGTGAAACTAAAACAAATTCTAAAGTTCTATTACATTTACACCGCATAGAAAAAAAATGTCAACTGAAGAAGAATCTTGCGTGAATTATCTTCTCAACCAGTAGAATACTGACAAGTTGAAATTAGGTGCCCTCTAATCAGTTTCCTAGCTCCTTTCCATTCAATTTTTTGTTGTCTTATCGATTCTTTTCTGTTCACGCTGATTCTTTTAATGTTTGGATTTTCTTCATGTTCTATTTTGCATTTTTGTGTTTCTAGACTTTATTTATTCTGCCTTGAGTATTTTTTGTGATGTATAATCAAGCTTAAGACGAAGTACGAATTTTCGAGAATGTGTATTGCTCCTGGGTCATCCACTGACCAGTTTTGGTGCACGTGTAACTGGTCCGATCAGGGCTCAATAAAAATGACTAGGTGGTTCCTAACCCACGGGCTGGGAGAAACATCAGTCCTACGAGCGAAATACACACTACAATAGAAGTGACCCTCAGCCCAGACTCCAGGAAAAATTCTCAAGAACGAAAAACCGTAGTTGAGGACTGTGCAAAATTTGTGAATTGACACATTACATAATTATTTTTCTTATGATAGTATAGTTAAAAACTTCATTTTAGAAGACATATGAACGCAAAAAAATGTCGCATCTGAATTTTCCTGATCTCAAGGAATCGGTATCCCGAAAAGTGTTGAACATTTGAGTCGAAGATTTTATGTTTTTTCGTAGTTCATCACTTATTAGAAACAGTCATGTATACGCTGTTATTTGTGCCCATTTCTCATAGTTCGGCAGTTCCGGCTACGGCAACTATGTTGGAGGACCATCATCTTCCAGTTACGAAATCCCCGTCCGACGCCCCAAGTCGCCCCTGAACTATCAACCGTCCTACGATTCGGGCTTTAGGAGCCTGGCGTTATCTCAACCTTCGTCTCGCTTCACCGACCAACTTGACAAATTCGGCTCGTTTACGCCCTTCGGGTCGAAATCGGGCGTCGAAACGACGTCGGCGACTCCTGGCGGTCAAAGTTCGTCATACGAAGAGAGTTATGAACGAAAATTACCCGATGGTTCGACGTCGTACACGTATAAAAAGACCGACTACAACACTCAAACAACGTATAAACGCGTTTAGTGTGATTTTTGTGCTGCTTGACTATTTTCCCACTAAAATACAGTAACCAGATTACTGTAATTCACACACGTTACATGTTTCACGTGTTAAAGCTTATTCAGGTCATATTTTGGTAAAGTTTGAAACCTACGAGTATTATATACAGATATCTGATTTTGTATGTGACTTTTGTAATTTTTTTAGCTTCCTTTTTTACGAAATTATGTATGCGATTTTCTAGATTATATGCTTGCGTGTTTTCAACTCTTTTTGCATGTTTTAGTCTTGCCGGAACCCGAATACCCAGTAAAATTCGTCGGATTTGCCGGCGCACTCGATGGAAATCCAATGCAGCTAAACAGCGAAAACAAAAATCCATTTACATCAGATGATTAGGATCATGACCCTGTACAGACCGAGAGCTTATTTCATGGTAGCATTAAACTTTGGAAAAGTAGTTGAGAGTTTTCGCAGTCCTCTGCAACGATTCCAAGCTTATTAATCGTTCACGTGTATGAAAAGAATCAAAATACAGATTTATAGTCTGTTTTTTATAAATGCTTCCAAATAGAAAAGTGACACAAATCAGTTCTGTCGTCAAAATCGTTTATGTAGAAATCTTACTGTAAAATTTTTCGCTCAAAAATTTGTTAATGCTTAAGCCAGTACGCTCACAAATTTTCAGTCCTATATCATATATCGTTTATCCTAAAATCGTGAAAATCTGAAATATTACTTGCTTTCCACCTTCATTATTTAGAAGCATTTCAAGAAAAACAGACTATTGACACAGTTTTGTTCACAATTTAATGTCAAAATTCAGGCAGAATTTTAAAAAACGTATACAAAATACATTTTTTCAATATAAAAGCTCGGTCTTCGCCAGTCGAGCGACGTTCGACATAGTTTTAGTGAAAAATTCTATAAAAGTTCTATGTTATATATATAGAAGCGTCATGCATGATTGGTAAGACAACACCAGCTGTTTGATTACTTCAAATTTATAAGCTTATCCTTGATGTACTTCTTACGGCAGCAGAAACTGTAGTTTCAATTTGTGGTTATGGTTCCAAGTCCAGCCACAGTTACTTTTATTGGAAGCATTTGCGTATCTGAAATCATCAAGAAATGTGACGTCTGTGAACAATGAAAAAAACAATGACTATAGTCTATTTTTCTTGAAATTTTTAAACTGGAAAGCCAATACCATTTCATCTCCTTACCTTTCTCATCCTGCTAAATCATACGTCATTAGCACTGGGAATTTGTGAGTCTATTCAACTATCCCTTATTGTTTTTTGAGTAAAAATCCCACAATATAAGCTTTATGTAAACGACTTCGAGGACACACTCGTGTCACTTCTCAATTCATGGACATTATTTTAAAACAGACTATATGTCCTAAAATACCTGTAATATAAAAACATTTTGAGCACAACTATCTTCAGTAGTCTCCTTATTCGATGTAAAAGCAGAGTATATTTGCATAAGTTATAGCATTGCATCGATGTGCAAGAACTTGTGATGATGAACAAAATGCCGTCATTCGAAATATGAAGACTTTAGAAATCCAGATTGCATGAAGTTGCGTTTAGCACACCAGTCACGTCTAAATGGATATGTCAGAAACTGCTTGTTTAGCATGGTGCCGACTCAATAAGTTTTTCGCATGATCTCTCATCTATGCTGCAAATCATAAAATGTATTTCAAGTCTCTTCCGTCAGAATCCCTTACCGAATATACAAAATTAATCCAAATGAATCCAGCTTTCTATTTCAGATATGAGACGATCTTCCCTTATCATCCGTTAAATTCCGATGAATTAGAATTGATCGAAGGGGATATTGTTTATGTTGAAGACAAGTGCGATGACGGTTGGTACATCGGAACTTGCCTACGAACTGGCAAATTTGGCACTTTTCCTGGAAATTACGTAAAATCGATTTAAATCGAAATGTTTTTTCCTGTGGTTTAATATTATCATATTTATATTCATCCATTTTTATTTTTCATCTTTTATTTCAAAATGTTGCTATCAAGCTTCTTTGTTTGGAGTTCACCGCTATGTGGCTTTGATAAAAATATTTATTCTTTTTGCTCATTTTTTAGAAGCATAAGAAAACTGTAATATGATCATAAAATGCGATTAATGTGTCGAGATTTGAACATACTGAACCTAATATGCACTTGCAGAATCCACAGGTTTGGCAATGTAATTCTTCATTCCAACTCTTGTGAGGAAAATGACGGCATGCAAACAGTACGGGCTAAATTAAGCGAGTGGAAAATCATTACTACTATGTCATTTTCTAACAATGTATTAAGAGCTTGAGATCCATTAACAGACATGTCAACAACTGACTGTCAGAAAGTGAAAGGAGAGGAAATCGAAGAAAAGTATATATTTTTAGAATGCGAAGTTCATATCCTAATTTGCATATTAGCTACAGAATGGAGATTTGAATCCGTAGTCGGAATCCTGATTATTTTGTCCGAACAACCAGTCCGAGGGCCGAATAACTAATGTCACGAGGTACGAGTGTAAAAATATTGTGTAAAGTATGCTAAATTACGTTTCTATAATCTGTTTTTTTAGAAATGCTTCTGAATAATGAAAGTGGAGAGTAAGTAGTTTTTCATATTTTCATGATTTTCTGATAAACAATACATCGTATGGGACTGAAAATTTGTGAGCATACTAACCTCACCTTTAGAAATTTTTCGAGTGAAAAATTTCATGGTAAGATCTCTACGTAAAGGTTTTAGACGACAGTACTGATTTGTGTCACTTTTCTATTTGGAAGCATTTTATAAAAAAACAGACTATAATTTTTGCACGAGTTGTTCATGCATGTTCAAATTTTTCCCCGTAAACACTTCAAATTGTTCATGTTCATATTCTTTTTGTAAACACGTCAACCTTCATTTAATGTTCATTTTTTTCGTAAACACTTCAACATTTGAGTTTCCAGACATTTTGGCTGGAATTCACCTGTTTTATGTCGCACTATTTCACGGTATTTCTCAAGTAGCACCTTCCACATTTCAGTCTTTGTAATTTTCAGTGGAAAACTGCCAGATTCGTCAAAAAGTAATTATGGGCTTCCGAAAAACAGGGCCAAAGTGGCCCTGCAAAAACAAACTTACAGTACATTATATACATCGTATGCAAGATGCAAAAAGTACCTAAAGATAATAGTGTAGCCCTACTGTCGGCAAGTACAAGGTGTAGTGTTGGCCCTACCCTTTTTGAAAACGTGCTGAGCACAGAAGAGTTCAGTCAAAGGCTCTTAAGACACGATTTCTGAGAGATTCTACCTTCTGCTCGATAAACCTATGATAAGCTGAAAATTAATAATATCTGAAAAAGATATACTTTGAATAGTTTTACAGTATCGTGACAGCATTCATTCCGCATAAAAATATAAATTCGCACAGCTACAGTACTCCAAAGTTTGAAATTTTTACATTTTTTGGCGTTTTTCGGTCTGTACATGTGTATCGAAATATAACAGCTCAGAAAAGACGTGACTCTAAAGCCGAATGTTCATTGCAACTTTTTATTCCATTCTAAAGTGTCAAAGTAGAAGTCAAAATAAACCAAAAAATTCCTTTTGGGCTCTTTTTGGGCACCTTCCCATGGGATGCCGCAAAATTTTTTTCTTAATTTCTGTAGCCACCAATGTCTGACATATTGGTTAAAATTTCAATCAAATTTCTGTACCGTTTTGGGAGCTGTAGGTATCTGCACTAAAAGTTGATACAAAAATGCTGATTAATTTCACTAAATATGCCATCAACGAGATACAGGAAAAATTTATAACGTTCAGATTAGACAAATAATAAGAAAAGATGTGGGTCGAATCACTCGTAAAATTTTATCGATCAATTTACAATAGTTGCGCAACAGGATGCCCTCAGAATAGATGCAACGAAAATTTCTCTTTTCAGTAATTTGACCGGAAAAATATCGAAGCTGCGAGTTTAATGTTTCAAAATAAATGTAGGCTGTCTGACTCCGGACTTATAAACTGTGCGAAAGTGCTCTACAGTTGAAGGCAACCTGTTTCACACCACAGGACGTTAGTCAGACGAAAATAGAGCATATGATGGTAGATTGCAGTGCGTTTCCACAAAGCAAAGAGTATACGAATACCTCTTGCTGTTTTTCTGTAAATGGATTTCGAGCAATAATTCAATTTTTGAAATTTAATAAAATTTTCCGAAGTGTTCGATTTTTCATTTGGAGGACTTCGTTATAAGAAACCATCAAACCTAGATCAATGAAAATTTATCAGGACTTGGAGCCACATTTTTTCTTCTAAAGTATTGAGTACCCATCCTGTGTTGCTAGAACTTTATTGATTGAACATTTATCCAGATTCAAAAACATATTTGAGTGACAGTGCGGTGTATGCAAATGTCTGCGGGTGCCAAAACGGTGCACAATGATGAGATGTTTCTTTCGCAACTACTGTAGGAATGTATAAACTTGCGAAAAAAAGATAAGATTCCCTAGCATCATAGTTGGAGGTGCCCGTTTTTGATTCTCAATATCGACAGTTAAAACTTTTTTGTAGGGTGTAAGATGTTCGTTTGTGAAACAATTACTACATCAAACTATAGTCTATTAGTTATTTGATAAGTCGGTAGTTCAGATAATAAACATATCATATGTGGTAGACAAGGGCCACCTGAAAAATGAAGCGACTTCTGAGTGATTTCTATGAGTATGCCTTGTTCAGAGCTGTGCAGCTCCCCAAACGGTACAAAAATGTTGACGAAAATTTTATCAATACAGTAGGAATGCATTAGCTATAAAATAAAAAATAAAATTCTGCGGCATTCAATGGAAAGGTGCTCGGAAATGCATATAACCAAAATTTTTCTAATTTTGACGGCTCATTTTCGACACTTTCAACTCTCTTTAAAAGAGTAATGTACATTAATTTAGAGTAAATATTAAAACATGAGATAGCCTATTCTCTTCTCTGTAAAACGGATATTAATTTATTGAATAACATCGCTCCAATCCGGAAATATCGCTTGAATAGCAAGACCACTGAAAAATACCAAAAAATCAATTTTTAAATTTTTGCCCAATGTAGCCATGCGAATTTTGATTTCTAAGCAAAAATAATGATACCATGAAATTCAGCGCACACAACTACCCAAAATATCTTACTTTGCGTTATGATTAATGTTCATGTTATCCAAAGAAGGTAGAACCTCAATCTTGTCTTAAGTCTTACAAGACCCCAACAGTAGTAGTATAAGGGGTGTACGGAGTCCCCACACAAAAGATAGCATTTTTCGGCCTATCCTTAAGTACAGGGCCTGGAACCTGACCGGGACCATTCGGATCTTTAGCTCAAGTGACGTCATACTTATAAGAAGTTTTTCTCCCTTTTATATCCAATTTTGGTACAAACATTTTGTGTAATTTTTATTTTTTATAACCAAAAGGCAGTGTATAATAGTTTTCAAGCACAACACGTTTATCATACACAATTTTATAGTTTTTATACATTTGTTTGGTTAATACATCGCATTCTTCAGTGCGGACAATTTTCGTATAACTTAATTTACAGTAAGAATCTATTTGTTGACTTACGAATAGCTGTACCATAAATTTTACAGTCTCAAAATTTAACATTGAAGCTACAGAATGAGTTAAGTGAAATCCACGAACTTTTAAGCTACATTTTTCTAAATTATTTACACGCACTCTATAACCGTAATTTTTAGGACCTCCTGCAACAAATTCACAAATATAGGCGTCTGTTCCATAGTCTTTTTCAAGCTCATTAGTCATTTCACCAAAATAATTACCTATGGGCACTTCATATATGTCATTGGACAATATGTGTACAAAATCATCAGATTTGGTATAATTAACCATGATCATCTCATTACTTACAGCATGAGTACTGTGTATAATATTACTATTATCATTTAAAAGCTTGAAATACTCACATGGTTTTGTGAAATATTCACTTTGCATCATGTTACTCCTTTGGCCGAATTTTCCCCAGAAGCTGTTGAGGCATAACTTTGCAAGAGCTCTCAAGCTGGGGTTTTTATTGATTTTTGAGGGATCCAACTGAATATTTTCTTTGTTGACCCATTCCTGCAGATATTTTTGTTTGTCCTCGTCAGTTTGCACCCAGGATGGCCACCCATCTGTTTCGTGCTTGATTTTTATGAATTGATCCATATACTGAGTGAATAGGCCATCAGGTAAGCTGCTGTTGACATTTTTGTACCCTGAGAATTGGGAATATTGCCTGAGCTCGTGTATTTCCAGGACAATATATCCAAGGTCCACAGCTTTATAAAGTTCCTGACCCCACGTACCACTTATGCCCACATTTATTATTATTTTCATCCGCACACATTTTGCACAATGGAAAAGTTAATTTTTGCCTTGTTCTATAAGGTAATACAGGATGCAACAATTTTGAGGGGTTGATACTTTGCATTTAATTAGTCCTTCATACGGTTTGACCCCTGGTAATATCAGTTGGAAATTTTCAGTTATAATATCGGGGTGACCCAAGGGGAATTGTCCATATTTACACACCCATGGGTACAGGCTACATATGTCCGTGTAACGAATTTTTTCATTATTTTTTGTATGATAATATAAGCATGTTGCATGAGTGCGCCCGCCAAAGAATGCATCCCTCGGATTGATGGGTTTGTGCAATTTAACTGAGACAGAGAATTTTTGCATATCAAGATCAATTTTGAGTTGCATATCGAGTTCACATTCCCACATTTCCATGACATTTCACCCATTACCTTTGAGGAATGCTATTTTATCGAGAGTTCTTTGATGAGCATCCTCCATGGACATTAGGCCATTTAGTTTTTTCTATTACAGTCGGGGAAGCATTTTGGACACCCATGATAGTAGCAACCCTGAAATTCGTATATGTTGTTACCCTGTATACCATCCACTTTGTAATTGCCAATTTTAATTTCTGGACCATTTCCCGCATGTGTAATTTGGGTTTGGTTTGTCACTGACAGCCATTTTAACCATTTAATTGCAATTATTGATTGCAAAGGTTCTCGTTTGTATCCCCCAAAAGGCACCCGGCCAATGACATTTTCAGGCATATGGTTCAATCTATACGCGAGATTGCACGGCGATTGTAAGGCTACTTAAGAATGGGTCGACACCCATTTGATCAATAAATAATTGACAAAATTTCGTACAACACTGTTGTAGAATATCAACGTCACTATGACAATAGGCTAGAACTTTGTGTTTGAAGTTAATTACAGTATTCCTTTTTGAATTATACCATTTATAGAATTTTTCAGCTTCATCAGGTTTCATAGAATCCACCCCATAATAATGAGGTGCTAGTAATGGTACCACATATTCCCAGTTTGCTCTCCTATTGAAATAATGAGGGAAATACCCTTTTACAAGTTCATCAATACAAAATGCTTTGGGTAATACCGACAAGGGCATGGGTAAGAAGTTGAAGCTATCGCTTATTTTTACACCATCCCCTTTAATTGAAATTAATTCGAGTCCCCTGGGAACAATTTCCGGCTTGATACAATGTTTGTGCATATAGTTCAGTATGAATTGTCCATCGAAGCCCTTGGAATTATAGGTGATTGCTATCAATTTTTGATTTTGCTCACTGAACAGCCAGGTGCAGAATTCCTCGAGGCAATTTTCCCCCATAAAGATATGCAAATTTTGCCCACAATTATCACATGCATCTAACTGTTCATCATTACACCCATCACATACTTTAGGGGCAACACATAACATAGGAATATGCAGAAATGTTTCATCATCGATTAATGTTTCTTGAGTTGTTTCAAAGTCAAAAAATATATAGGATTCCCTATTTTTATCCTTTTTTGGTAATTTGGCTTTTTGAATGAAGCACTGGTGATTATCACGGGAGATGGACTTGTGGCACACTGTACAATAGAATGAGTAGCATGTGTGTTTGTTTTTACGCCCGCATAAATTACTGCAGGTCTTGCACATGTACAATTGTTCACATATTGGGAGACAGGGTCCTCCTTTTGAATTAATAAGTTTTTATGAGCTGCAAAGCAGTCATTGTTTGAAGAATACTGTAGGCAAGAGTCACATTTTATCCACTGGTCAAATGGACAATAAGGTAAAGTACGACAATTTGGACATTTAACTGGGCATTTAGGGTCTGTTGCACATTTATACCATTTATTGCAACTGTTGCAGAAGTATGATGTGTTGAAAAATGCGGGCATACTGGTTATGACATCATAATGACTCTCGTGTAAGCATAGATTTAATATTTTGTCCACGGGTGGGCCTTCATAGAATAAATCATTAAAGTCCTCTTTACACCATTTTTTTATTTGATAATGAGGCGAAAGTGCAGTCAGCAATTTTTCTAGTTCACTATAACTGCTCCCCATTGCAACGTCCCCCAGACCCGCCATGGTCATTAGTTGGTCGGCCAATCGTTTTTGCATTGTATTGGGGGTATTACGCGGTTTAACGTATGGTATTTAGATGCCAGTCATTGTCAACATAGGCACCGGCCACGGCCAATGCTCTGGCGCAGCACAAATTATCTGAATTTTTTTTATGATGCATCTGTTACGTTTGATTTTTTCCTTGAATGTACCGATATTTTTTATAATATACCGTCCCTTTTAATGGAATAACATGCCTAAATTTGACTAACATGTCACCCTGGAATGTCATATCAATGTTCCAGTCGTTCAATCTGTGACAGAATTGTTTCGGATGATAATTGACTCACATTGCAATAAGGATGCACTAAGGGATGGTCCATGGAACTTTTCTGATGAAGGTAAAATCCCACCAAGTCCCCGTCTTTGGCCGACGTTTTTATATTGCTCAGAACGTGGTCAAAAATATCCCCCAAGGTTATATGGACGTTGGGGCATGTATCCATATATTTGAATTTCAATTTATAACTTTTTGCTCTTGTGTTAAATTTTGGCATATTTTGATCATTGATTAGGTTTAGATCAAAATAATAAGCCAGTGATGTTGATGGTTCATCCGTTTGCACGGAAATCCAAAAAGTTGGGGTCCGTCACATCATTTACATTTAGCATATGCAAATTTTGTCTGACAGCGTCCATATGTTTTGGGTTTTTGGAGAATGACCTCTTTTTTGGAGAATGACCCTCTTCTTTGTTCATCCTCAATTTGAACCAATAATGGTTTCAAGCAAAGTTTAGAAAGCCGCTCCATGACTGAGAAATTTTAGAGAATGACCTCTTCTTTGTTCACCCTCCCTTTTTTATACCTTTTCATGACAAAATAACCTTTATAACAAAAAAAATTGCATGACAATGAGTCACCCTTTTTTTGATGACTTGCTTCTAAAATTAGCCAGACATTTTTAAGCCATTTTTTGTCTCACAACTTTTTTTATGCATGTAAAAACAATGGAGGCTTCTAACATTAGTACTCTGCGTTGATACCACTGCTTAATCTGATAGAGTGTG